>OX387313.1:9772034-10972034 GCA_947562085.1 Eudonia lacustrata | reverse complement strand
ATCGGATACACTTTGAATCTTTTCATTTTGATCACACCTTTCTGTTATACGTTGTAAATGGTAGCCGAATAATTAATTCCATGTTATGAAAACTTGATGAATCGAGTTCAGACAGAAAAGTATATCGTGCGGTGTCCCCTCCACGTTATTGTTAGTGGCACGGTGATCCATTGCTATCGCTACCTTTCCGGGAAACAGGATACCCGGCTGGGAAACACGCCATCTGTGTATCCCGAATACCTATTGGACGTTTATTGGATTCACTTGTGGATTACATTTCGGGCGTACACAACATTTGTCTCTTTTGGCCCGTTCACTTTTGCTGTTTATTTGGGACTGTGGGTTTACTACCTTATTTAGCTCCAAGATTTCATTTATGGCGATCGGCAATGAATCCCTCTTCTGTACAGACGGCTACATTATTCAATAGCTCTTCGCATCGCGAGACGTGACGTCTCATGGAGTGATCGCGCTCGTTTTGTTAACGTGATATTGGATTTGTAGTTAGTTTCGTATTTTAGTGATAATAAAATCATAAATAAAAATTAAACCTAATACCTAATGTTACTTGTAACGATGTATATGTTGTATGTGTATGTTGTATTATATTCACGTAAATATAACTAAAAAATATTATAGACTACACAATATCTACTTTTTATTAAATTACCACTAAAATTAAAGAGTCTTGGATTTGAATTGGTAATAATTTTACTGAGATGTAAATTGACGTAAAAGCTTTCATATTGTCAGTGTAATTATTTGGCTGTTTTATTTATAAAATACATGCCGTGATGACTCGATCAAGAAACTTAAATATATTTTAATATAGAAACTAGTGGACTTCAAATACAAAAATAATTGTAAAATTTACAAAAAGTAAAGAAGTCAAAACACAATAAAGGCTTATTACAACTGTAGGTATATTTAGGTGCAAAAACATACATATAAATCATAACCTTATGACACAAAAAATTGAAAAAATCAATGCCTAACAAATTAAAAGCATCCTTATCCATCCATCCTTTATCCATACAACAAAACCTAACCATGTATAGGCTAGGCAAAACCTAACATCTGGCATTGATGTCCTTTTCGGTACACATTTGCTTCAGTCTCAAGAGACAATTACAAATAGAAGTCATTAGTTATCAGCTAATTAGGCATTGTCGTCTTTAATTAAGCGAATGCAAACATGGTTTATGCTGATTACGCCAATTGACTGCACGACATGGCGCGGCCTGAATTGAAACAACAATATGGCTTCTTGCTTGGATTGTCTCATTTAATATATTACGAACTGTGCTATTTGTACAGCGAACAATGGACTAGTACAATTTTCAATCAGAAGCTATGTGCAAATATCTCAATGAGTATGTAGCGTTTGCATAAACAGAAGAAAAACTCTCGCTATCAGTTGCTTTATGGTTTAACTGCCGTACTCAGAGACGTCAATTAAGTTTTAATGACAATTAAATGTATTTCCTTCTCTATTTAGCACTATACATAAGAAAGTGACAGCAAGAAACTTAATTGTCATTAAAACTTAATTGACGTCTCTGAGTACGGCAGTTAGGGACGAGTTCACGGCATTACATTTAAATTATGGGACAAAGTGGTAGCTATCTACCACGAACCTGATCGAACCATGTACCTACTGTTGTCAATGTTAAAAGGCCTTTTTCTATACTCGAGCAAAATGCATTAGCCATAATTATCACAATGAACCTAGCTGACGTTTCTATTGGTTATAAAGGTTGATGATGCTTATAAATACATGGTCACAATGTTTCTAAAAGAGGTAACAATAACTTGGTTGAATTCAATCCCTGGTAAAAGCTTTGACAGCATATAAGGCTATGTAATTCAATCCCTGGTAAAAGCTTTGACAGCATATAAGCCTATGTGGTAGGTATAAGTATACTTACATAAAAATAAAATATTAACTTAGGCTTATTTGTATGCAAATCAATATTTTTAGTACACCGCCTAGCAAAATTGCGTTTGATTTTTACTGAGTACGAACTTCGAAATAAGAATTCTTATTTAAATTTGATCACACACTTAAACAAGTGAGTTGAGAAACGTCATTCAATTATATTTTATTAGTCTACCCCACGGATTTGCTTTGGCCTTGACCTATGAGTTATGGAACGAAAGAGGGTGAATTTTCATTACCATGTCAGAATATCTGAGTGCCCTATATCAAGCAAAATTTATTAAATTCGGACCTGAATTTCAAGGCTGTTAACTTGACGGCTCTGGGCAGAATTTCAATTACGAAACACTTATAATAATGTAGATAACCGTAAAGTTTTAATTGAAAATATTAAATGGCTATTCCGATAGTTGGCACTGATTTAGGCAGAGACAGAACTACTTCAATCAAAAGTTTATACAGAGGAATAATTACATTATTCGCATTAAAATTTGCTACACTTACTATTCTCGTTTTAACTTTATGAAAGTTTATAATATACGCTATTGTTTTTGACTTTCAAATTACCCACCGACGGATCCTAGTAAATACCTACATGGTCCTTCGAGCCAGATTGACTTGAAATTGTTTATTGTAAATGCATTATGATATAGACACAATAGAAATTCAATTGTTTGTCGGTTAAATGGCGTATAAGGTGTTAAATGTTTTATTAACACATTACATAAACCTTTCACATTAGTAAACTGTTATAGGTGTTCCAAAATTACACATTTAATAAAGAGGTTTTAGGCTAATAGCCGCATTTTGAGACCCTTGCTCGACAAATTTACGATGTACTAACCCAAAAGAGTCTTATATAACCGCCTTTTTGTCTACACAGACGTTTCCTAAGGGCACATTATGTGTGGTGATTGCTGTGGCATTAGGATAGTCTCAACAAAAACACTGAGTACCGAAGTTTTGAAAGTCCAATAGTTTGTTCCTTTGTAATGATGTAAGGAATATTATAAGGTAACTTTTGCTGTTACTGTAACAGCATCTGTATGAATTACAAAGCAAAATAACACGAATGTGATATAGAAAATTGCATGACTAGTAATTACAGAATGAGCAAACCAACCATAAACCCATGTATTCGATATTAAATTTAAGTAGAACTGCATTCGAAAATGTTTAAACACTTTTCTAAACAACTATTTAGATACATAAATAGAAAAAAAACACTTTATTGCTCACAATATACGAGTATACAGGAGACAAGCAACAAGCAATCAAGCTTGGTCAAATCTTTAAAAATAATCTCATTAGTTGATAGATTTTGTTAAGGAAATCTCCGACAACTTAGGTAATAAAAGAATATTTTACAGCTAATTTTATATCACATACTGATCTTCTGAATTGGATGCCCTGTTAAGGAAAAAGGACACAACTAACATTTTTTTTAAATTTGAGTTAGATACATATTTGGAATCAGGAGAAAAAGGCCTATCTTTTCAAACCCGTTTTTCTCCTGATTTGAAAAATGTTAGATGTGCCTTTTTTAATTATGACGGCAGACACGGTAAAGCCTCTTTTATATACCTAAAACTAAACGAAAATAATGTTTAAAATTAAATAAATGTTTCAACGGTCGCATGAGTTGCTAGACTTTGTTACGGAAACCCGTGTCAACATAAAAAAAGAAAATCTTACAACGCAATTTTTTCACATAATTTTTCAAACAAACTTCCCATCTCTTTTAGTTTCGGTTTCGGACTTCCCAATACTGATCTATTTGGATCGCACACCTTGTATACTCTTCACGTTAGTAATTCTATTTTATTTCAACGCAATCATTAACTATAGTCTATTAATATGATTAGAGTATAAGCAACGCTAAAAAGTTTGTAATAAGAAAACAGATGAGGTATCCAACCTCGGTGAAATGTTTAGATTCATAATGCGCTCGGGACCGACTAACGCGCAAAATGAAGATTGTTTTACGCGTTACCCACGAAAAGGTAAATTCCAATGTACCATTAAGTTAGAGTGATGGTGTTAACTTGATAGAGAGGGTAGTTGTGGCATTAAAACCTCGAACTATGATAAGACATAAAAAATAGTTTTTGTTATAACTCGCAGTTGCTGTTTCCTAATGTGACGTTACAAAAGAAAGGAAGAAAAGATATACTCTTGCTGAGTTTCTTGTTTAAGAACCGATGGCATACTGATATTCGAGCTAATTAAAAAAGCATAAACTTATCAAGGGCAAAATAAATAAATGGATTACTTAAGTAAAGTCTATAGAAAGTAGGTAAGTATTTTTGGCTGCATTAGCAGTCGTTAACAACCACCAATACGTACTGGGCCTGCGCGGTGGCGTGGTTTGTGGCCTGTCCCTATCCATCCATAGGGAAGGCTCGTGCTCTAGCAGTGGAAATCAAAAATGAGCTGACAACGAAGTACTTTAGAAACTAAGAAAAAATCAAAGAAATATTCCGGTTTTGTCTTTGGTTCCTAAAATCGGTAAATTAATCCGAAACTGGACTGTCTCTTGACGATAGTTCTGACTACGCCTAACGACGTTACGATTATATTCTATTGCATAAGTTTACACTTGAGCGAGTTTCGAAGACCGCTTTCCACTTTCCCGATAAATCTGATTTTTACGACGCCAGTTCTCACATATCGTCTCGGCACCAACTATAAAAAGCTTGTTGGCGTCTTACTAGTGTGTATCCATCTCGACCCTCAAAATGCCACTCCACACTCAGATGCACTCTACAAGCACACTAAACTAGGCCTAAGATACCATACTCTGAGAATAAGAGTACGAATACCACTTTCACGCACGCTATATTCCAGATACCGACATGTACCTAAGCGCTTTTATCCACCCAGTTGACCCAGTCAACCCAAGCCAAGGTCTTCTCTCAAAACCCACTAAGGGCGTCCGGTGCGTTAAGCGATTAAGCGAGAGCAAGCCGCGGGCGCCCGCTCGGCGTGCTGTTTCATGTAACTCACGGGCACTCCATTCGCGCAGCTCCATCACTCAAATTTAGAGATGGATTTTGGAATATTTGAAAATCCAACGCTCGGATCGATGCTACGCAATCCAATTAGTTAAATGATGATGCTGATGGAGTGAAGCGCCGGAGTCCAGTGCCCTTAAAATATGGTCCAATATGTTTAAATATGGAGTGATGGAGTGGAGTGCCCTTTAATGGGGGCCAATAGAACAGCGCTGCTTGAGGCGGGTCGCCTGAAGCATGCGGCGCGGTCGACGGGGCACGCTCACCCGTTTGCGGAACGGATAACTTCTAAGTACTATGACAAATACAGCTACAAAACCATTTTATTTATTCGCAACAAATACGGCGATTGCATCTGAAGCGGGCGCCCGCAAAAAAAACCAATCGTTTGCATCGATGGAAAGAGGGTAGGGAGGAAGCCTTTGCCCTGCATTGGGACACTACAGGCTTATAATAATAATCGTTTTAAAAACAAGGACCTTTTCTTTAACTATTCATATTAACATCATTGCTATTAATTAAATGAGAACACAGTACAGATGGAAACAGTTGCGCAAGTATAACGTGGAGATAACGACATCGTTTGCGGCATGAAACTAACACAAATAACACTACACAAAAGAGACACAGCGATTCACCGAGAACATTAAGTAAACGAACTGCTCTCGTTGATTTAGATCTTTAGCACCTAAAGTCGAGCCTAATCTCAACCCTGTCGCTTTAGTCGCTAGAGTCTAGTGTATTTATGGTTGCTATGTAATATAATAATAATTTGACTGTAGTTACATTGTGAAGGTACAGTCCTTTTTTATATCTTACGGGTAAGCCCTTTACGGGGTTTTAACCTGCACTTTTTGACATACCGGGTCATGTGCGGGACTTACACTAGTGTGCATATAGTGTATTTGGGTATGTAGTGGGCATTAGAAGATTAGTAAGGGTAGTCGGGAAATTATGCCACTTTACCAGAAATAAGAAAAAAACTTATAAAAAAATCTATGTTATGTTCGAGTGGTAAAGAATTAGCGCAAGAAACTATAGATTTTTATGAAACAATAATTATAATAATTCCACAAACAAAACACAGTCTGCCTTGATTGATGTAAATAAGACAGGATTTTAGTTTCCCTATAAATCCTTGTAGAAGGCTATGTATATTTAGGATTTATCAAGACGTAATCCCACTTTTATTTCTTAAACAGTATATTACCGTTCTGGCTCATGCCAGGCTTTCCCACTTGGACAGGGTTAGTGAGTGGTAAAGCAAGGTCAAGGAACCAACGGCTTAACGTGCCTTTTAAAGCATCGAAGCACTTCCACGATTGCAACTCGAAAGTGATGACTGCTGAACCAAAAAAATATCCTATTTACTATTACTACCAAGTAAAATTTATTTTTAATTCCTTTTTGCAGTATTGTTACTAATGATAATGATAATAAAACATAGGAAAGCTCAGTAGCGTGATGCTTCTAAATAATAATGATAACTTTTAAACGACAAAAGCTTCAAAAGCTTGACAACATTGTCCTTTCCCTTTTCCCAATGGTAAATTGTCTCTAAATACTTTTAAAAGATTACTTAAGGACCACATTTTAAGGAATTTTTCATCCTAGATTTGTATGTTTATTAAGTCTTGTAATGTATAATGCATTGCAAAACTAAATATTGCCAACTCAATATTTGTACTTGTATACATATTTTTGGGATCTTTTATATATTACCATTATAAATAAGTCAAATTATAATAGATGAAACAACGTTACATGAATGGAAGCTACAAATTGTACTTACAAATATACATACTATTTACATAAATATGAGCAAAAATTAAAATATACTTACATATTATTAATTAATTATATAATTGTTATTGCTGTTGTTTGTTGTTATGAATATGGGTATCAATGTGTTTCAGACTTTAGTTTTTGCATGATGAATATTTTTGTTTACTTGATCAAATGCGGGATCGTATTATGTCGAACTGTGACAACACCCTAATATCCCCCGCTCAAACATTTTGCTAATGCGCGCAGTCACCGGCTCGCCGGTGTACTTTATTGTTAATCTACCTACCTATTTATAAATGCTAGTCTATGCTAGTAGGTGCTACTGTAAAATCAAACTTTTATTTATTTAACATTTTATTTTTCTCTGTAAGTGGATTTTGTAAACTCTGTAGAGAAATAAATGTCTTTAACCGTAAATAAACATTCATCAACTATCATTTATCATAGATTTCTATCGTTTCCAATAAACGGGGGTAAGAAGCAATAAACATTCCTAATATCATATCATATATAATAGCAGGACTTACACTAGCGTGCATATGTAGTGTTATGGGTATGTAGTGGGCATTCGGAAAATTATGCCAGTTCACTAGGCTCTCATGATGAGTGTTATTAGAATAAGAAAAAACTTATAAAAATAATCTGTATTAAGAATAAAATTATCAGCAGTAGGCAATGTAAGTATATAAAAACTTTCCTAACGTCGTTCTTACCATTTTCCGCCATATTAAAACGTTTATTAAGGCGACGCATTGGAAATTTACGTGACGGGGATCTTGATTTTTTCCAACAATTACAAAACATATGAAATTGCAATTTGGTAACATGATTTTTCATTTAATTGACTTCATTTTGTTAGTTGCAGAAACACGATTTGTCAACTTTTATAACAGAGAAAAAAATATCAAAGTAACCTCTTTTAAAACAGATTTGCATTTTACAGGCTAACCAGACCGATGTAAGCATCAAAATTTTCTTAGTAGGTTAGTCTTAACACACACTTCAATAATATAGTTCATTTTTTTTAAATAATTTGTAGTTTTAATTTGAAGGATTTGGGGGTATGGGGAGAACGGGGGGGGTATGGGGAGAACGGGGGGTATGGGGAGAACGGGGGGTATGGGGAGAACGGGGGGTATGGGGAGAACGGGGGGGGTATGGGGAGAACGGAGGGGGGTATGGGGAGAACGGCAATAACATCTAGCCCACCCAATCGTCATCCTCACCTGGTTTGGTGGTTCGTTATGAATAGCCGACGGCGGTGCCCTGGCCACAACCAGGGTCCCGTGGTGCCCCCTGCTAGATAACCAACGAGGCAATGGCGACCGAGCAATGGCGGTATAACCACAACTCCTACTGGGGAACCAGTAGAAGAGGCTTCCACGGGCCTTGGGGACAAAATATCCCCACAAAAGAGTGGCAGTGGCATCTTGGGTAAGTGCCATGAGAAACATACTTACTTTTAAAAATATGATGAGTACGATTGAGAATGATACTATGCGCTGCGATCCGGCTAGCCCCCGGCACTCACGGGTACCCGGGCCTGTGAGTGAGAAATATGCTACCGATGACTCTGCAGAAGTGGCTGTCCAGGCTTCTGTGCGAGTAAATACTACTGGTGATAAACCCAAAGCCAAACTAGTTCAGCAGGCTTTCCACAAAGGGATGTTCCTTAACAGGCCCAGAAGCTCTTCTCATGGAGATCTAACACTCAACACTGCCACAAGCCTGAATATCCTAAACCAGCAATCAACTCTTAAATGGCAAAGAAACACACAAAATGAACCAGTAGAAGTTGATCCACACCACAAGGACAAGGTGGACCCACCCTCATGGCAAAGAGTACCGATGTCAAGACAATCGAAGAAACGGAAAATTTCAGTCTCACCAGAAGGAGTAAAGACCACAAATCGTTACGACCAATTACCGATAGACCTAACCGATGATGTTGATAACCAGCCAAAAGAGAAGAAAATTCCAAGACCACCTCCAATTATCCTCTATGGCATTGAAGATGTGCAAAAACTTACAAAGCTACTGGGAACTACAGCTGAAAAATTCTCCTTCACTTACAAAATTGTTAACAAGAATCAAATGAGAATCAATAGTAGCGATGTCGAAGTATATAAGAGAATTATTACACTAATCCGTGAAAATGGATTGATAGGGCACACTTTTAATAGAAAAGACCAGCGTTGCTGTAGAATTGTCATTAAAAACCTACACCATTCAACACCACACTCCTCGATCAAAGAAGCAATTGAAAGCACTGAGAATCTTATATGTGGAGAAATAATCAATGCTAGATATGGACCGGAAAAGCTACCCACTTCGACATTCTTTGTTAACTTACAACCAGGGCCAAATAACAAAGCCGCCAAAGAGATCAAATACATATACAACCAAGTTGTGACAATTGAGGAACCAAAAAAACGGAAAACGGTTGTACAGTGCCAGAGATGCCAGCAATATGGTCACTCTAAAAACTACTGCCTGAAACCATATCGTTGTGTTAAATGTGCTCAACCACACAAGACTTCAGACTGTCCCAAAAAAGACCGCAACACCCCTGCTCAATGTGCACTATGTCTTGGTTCCCACCCAGCTAACTACAAAGGCTGCCAAGTTTATAAAGAAATTTTAGCAAGGAAAACTGCTAAATCACAACCACGCACAGATAGAAACCAGCCTCAAAAACCAATTCTAACACCCCATCCACAGCACAAACGCTTCTCTTCAATGAGAGACATAGAACATACAGACAATCAAAGGAAAACTTACGCTGAAGCGAAATCAAATAATAAATACGACCCCAGTACATTTGGCCAACCCTCAACAAGCACCCAAGTTTTGGAACTTATGCTAACAAAACAGTCAGAAAAGTTTGACCTCCTCTTACAACAGATGGGCTCTCTTATGAGTCTCTTAACAACTCTCGTCAATAAGTTAGTAAAGAGTTCCAACTAAAAGTAGCTACGTGGAATATTAACGGGCTTGCCCCAAATAAAGATGAAACTAAAGCCTTAATCAACATACATAGGCTTGATATACTTCTTGTGTCAGAAACACATTGCACAACTAAAAGTCTTATAAAAATAAAAAATTATATTATTTATAACACAAATCATCCCGATGGTACAGGCCACGGTGGAACTGCTGTTATAATCAAAGCTTCCATAAAACACCATCTCCTACAGCAGTTTGAAACCAATCACATCCAGGCAACCAGTGTATTGATAGAAGACAAAAATGGCGATTTTACTGTCTCATCCATCTACTGCCCGCCAAGACACAAAATTACAGAACAACTTTTCAACGAATATTTCATAACGCTTGGGGAGCGTTTTATAGCCGGTGGAGACTGGAACGCAAAGCACGTCCAATGGGCAGCAAGACTGACTACCACTCGAGGAAGGGAACTGAAAAAGTCTATTGACTGTCTTCATCTTAGGTCCGTAGCTACCTCTGAACCGACCTATTGGCCTGCAGATCGTGGAAGGCTCCCAGATTTGTTAGATTTCTTCGTTTTAAAGGGATTGTCGCGGCTGCACTATTCTATCGAAACAAGTTTAGATGGATCTTCTGATCACACACCTGTCTTTCTGACACTTAGCACTACAATCTTAAATAAGGAACCCAAGGCTACTCTGTATAACAAATATACTGACTGGGAATCCTTCAAAGACCTAGTGAACGATAAACTTAATCTTACAATATCTCTCAAATCTGAAGACGACATTGACATTGCCACTAAGGAATTCACCTCAGTAGTACAGAATAGTTTATGGAATAGCACTCCTGAAATAAGGCCAATCACTAGACAGAGTCCAGTGACACGCGACATAAAAATCAAAATTCTAGAGAAACGGAGACTTCGCAGGGTGTGGCATTGTAGTCAACATCCACTAGACAAGAGAGCTTATAACAGATCAATGAAGGAACTTAAAGATATGCTAAAAAAGGAAATGGACGCTACCACAGCAGCCTATGTGGAGTCTTTGAGTACTACAAGTGGTAGTAACTACTCATTGTGGAAAGCTTGTAGGAAGACCTGCCAACCTGTTATCCCAAAACCACCTATTAGAGCCCCTGGAAACGTTTGGGCTAAAACAACTGAAGAAAAAGCAAACGCATTTGCTCTCCACCTGGCCAAAATATTCAGTCCAAACAATTCTGAGGGGTCCGATGACGCAGACTCAGAGGTGGATCAAATTCTAAACCAAGATTTACAAATGGACCTTCCTATAAAACCTACATCACCAAGAGAAGTCCGAAAAACTATCAGTCTCCTTGGAAATAAGAAGTCTCCTGGGTTTGATTTAATAGACAAAAAGGTACTCCAGGAACTTCCCAAAAAGGCAATAGTTTACCTTACAGCTCTTTTTAACGGAATACTAAGAACCGGCTGCTATCCTGCATTGTGGAAGGTCTCACAAATTGTTATGGTGCCAAAACCAGGAAAACCAGCTCATGATCTCACATCATACAGACCCATTAGCCTACTGCCCGTACCATCGAAGCTCTTTGAAAAGATACTTCTTCGTAGAATTCTTCATGAACTGTCAGAAAATTCCATAATACCGGACCACCAGTTTGGATTTAGAAAAGAACATGCTACGACAGAACAGATACATCGAGTATATCGAACAATTAGAAACTCATTAGAAAATAAGGATAATTTGTTCTGCAGCGTTTCTCCACATACAACAAGCGTTCGATAAGGTGTGGCACAAGGGATTACTCTGTAAAATCAAATCAAGCCTGTCACATTCTTATTATAATGTTCTGCAGTCATATTTATCTGGAAGAATGTTTCAAGTTAAGGAGGGTGAAAGTACATCAACGTTCCAAGAGATACAAGCAGGCGTGCCACAGGGCTCTATTCTTGGACCAGTTCTATACACCATATTCACAGCAGACTTACCACAATGCTCAAATGTGACGATAGCCACTTACGCCGACGACACGGCAATACTAGCATCCAACGACAATCCTGCTGAGGCATCTAGAATCCTGCAACAAAGCCTATTGGAGACTCACAGATGGCTTAGAAAATGGAGAATCAGAGCAAGCGCGACCAAATCTGTCTATGTCACATTTGGCCTAAGAAAGGGAGACTGTCCCCCAGTGAAGCTAGGTGACCACCCTCTCCCTCACTGTGATGTGGTGAAGTATCTTGGAATCCACCTAGACCGCAAGTTAACTTAGAAGAAACACCTAGAAACAAAAAGAGACGAACTGAACCTGAAGTACCGACGACTTTACTGGCTGCTGGGCAGGAACTCTAGACTGTCATTGGACAACAAACTTTTAATTTATAAGACCACCTTGAAGCCGATATGGACCTATGGAATACAACTTTGGGGATCCGCTTGCATTTCTAGCATCCAATTAATACAAAGAGCTGAAGACTCTATACTAAAACAAATAGCAACAAATTGCAAATAGCAATTATAGCACAAATAAAATAACACCCCCTGGTTCATTAGAAACCAGGAACTTCATGACTATCTGGAGATCAGGACTGTAAAGGAAGAAATTAACTTGTTCTCCAAAAAGTACAGAGCCAGGGTCACACACCACCCGAATATACTGGCGGCGGAACTCGCTGCCCCTGACTCTGTGAAGCGCTTGAAACGACGCAATATCTGGGACCTGTGCCTGTGAACAAGTCCTAAGGGACATGTCCAAGAAAAGGGAAAGTCCTAAAGGGGAATCTCCCTCCTCCTCAGATGTAGTACTACAAACTATCTGCTTATAGTCTACAAAGACTGATCGCAAGATTAAAATATAAAAAAAAAAAAAAAATTTGAAGGAAAAAAACAGTTTTTCTTATTACGGAGCGCAAACGCTCCGTACGAGATTTATTGTCTAGCGGTGCGTCGCCTTAAGACTAATCCCTCCATAGGACATGGCGGCCATCTTGTATAATAACGCTGCATAGAGAATACATAAGATGTTTGCAGCTGTTGCGTCGTGGTATTTATTGAAGCCATTACAATATTCCGTGCCAGTTATTAGACTCGTTTGTTTAATGACCACTAACGAACATAGCATGATTGCTATGCACTGTGTGTACCCAAAGATATTAAAACTACGAACGATTTTGTAAAAAACCAACCAGTTTTCACTGCCGATGTCGGATCGAATATATCAAAGAGCAAAGAGTTAAAGCGAGTAATTAAGCTACGTTTTGTAGCAATTTTCATTTTAAGGGTTAACAGTGTAACAGGATATCTTTTTTCAGAAACAACATTACACTCTTAACTGTTTTTTTTGTTTTTTTTTATTTTGTTTTTATTTTAAAACCATACTTTGGTGTGTTATCTTTTGTTTACATGACATTCTCTGACATCTACTACTAAAGTAAAAATATTCTACAAATCATTCTAGAAATCCCTTGCATTTCGGTTGATAGGAATTACATTCTTAAATGTTGTACATGAAATAATGTAATTTCATAGAGCTTATACCTACTGGTAATATTAAAAATTTTCATTATATAAAATATGTTATGTAATTTATATAAAATACTAGCTTACCCGGCAAACGTTGTTTTGCCATATAAATAATTAAGGGTTGATCGTAGAAGGGTGAAAATTGAGGATTGTATGTATTTTTGTATGTTGTATCATAAAAAAATAGAAATTAAAAATTTTGTCTAAAAAATAAAAATAAAAATTTAGGGGTGGACTACCCCTAACATTTAGGGGGATGAAAAATAGATGTTGGCCGATTCTCATAGATACCGGATAAGTACAAAAAATTTCATCAAAATCGGTCAAGCCGTTTCGGAGGAGTATGGCAACGAAAACTGTGACCCGAGAATTTTATATATTAGATCTATAAAGTTATTTCACCACCTGGTGATAAACTGGTGTTTATCGCCACTGCGGATTGGTGGTTGTTGACGACTGTTGATACAGCCGTGAGCAACGGCTTTACGGAGCTTCCGAAGCATGGAAGCCCATCCAATGACCGGCCTTTGCAAAAATTACTTGGCTTCAGCTCTCGCACACCGAGCGTTAAAACCACTGCGCTATGAAGCTCCTCAAAATTAGATTGGAAGTACGCCATCTGCATCGCCAGTAGTTAGTAATAACATTTCGCGTGACTGTATTTATTAACATAGTTGCACTCGGACGCAAACCACAAAAAAAGTCAGTTTTGTGTAAAGTCATGGAGCGGATTCTAAATAAACAGCTTATCCGCTACTTAGAAGAACACCCCTTAATTCACGATCGCCAATACGGGTTTCGGCCGAAACGGTCAACGGGTGATCTTCTAGCGTTCGTTACACATCTCTGGGGTGAGGCTATTGATAAGCGTGGCGAGTCGGTGGCTGTTGGCCTTGACATAGCCAAGGCTTTTGATCGGGTCTGGCACAAAGCCCTTCTGTCCAAGCTCCCGGCATACGGTCTGCCTGCTCAGTTCTGCAACTGGGTCGCTGGCTTCCTACATGAGCGTAGAATCCGAGTACTCACAGACGGATGTGCTTCGCGGTTCATGTCAGTGAACGCTGGTGTCCCTCAGGGGTCCGTTCTATCCCCCACGCTGTTCCTTTTGCATATCAATGATATGCTTCCACTTGGAAATATTCATTGCTATGCAGATGATAGTACGGTGCACGGTGGGTATAACGGTCACCCAGCGGCTGGGCAGGTCGAGACTGAAGTGAAGCGAGTAAATCTTGTCATTGAGCTCAATCGGGTATTGGACCTCATATCTAAATAGGGCTCCAATAACCTTGTTGAGTTCAATGCCAAGAAAACACAGGTCTGCGCGTTCACGGCAAAAAAGTCGCCATTCCTACCCCTTCCCTCTCTTCAAGGCACATCACTCGGCCTGCAGAGCAGTATAAACATGCTTGGTATGGAGATTCGCTGCGATCTGAACCAGAGGGACTATATTGAAACCGTGATAAAAACTGCGTCACGTAAACTCGGTGTCCTGAACAGGGTGCGGCGATTCTTCACGCCGGATCAGTTGTGCCTTTTGTACAAGACACAGGTGCGATCTTGCGTGGAATATTGCTCGCACCTCTGGGACGGTTCCGCAAAGTACCTTCTCGATGCCTTGGACAGATTGCAGCGGCGCGCTATACGCATTATCGGCAGTGCAGAGGTCACTAATGCTCTCGAGCCCCTGCAATTGCGTAGAGATATAGCGTCACTCAGCGTCTTCTATCGCTTATACCACGGCGAGTGCTCTGAAGAGCTTTTTGACCTCATCCCACCTTCTCCCTTTCTCCATAGGAGTACGCGTGCTGCTCTCCGGAGTCACCGCTGTACTGTCTCGAACATTCCATCGCGCACAAAGAAATTTGGTGACTCGTTTTTCTGTCGCACTTCCAAAAGATGGAATAGTCTACCAGCGCACGTTTTCCCTCCTTCCTATGACATGGGGTCCTTCAAACGAGGCGTGAAGAGGCACCTTGTGGGCCGGCAGGGTGAGGGTGACTGATGCTGCGTTGTTTTCTCGCTGCACCAGTTGTCCTTACGTCTGGACTCCATTTCCACTTAACATCAGGTGGAGTGGAGTCATTTGCTGAGCTATGTATAAAAAAAAAAAAAAAAAAAACCTCAATTTGATAATAAGGTCATTATAAAGACAATGCAGAATGTTGCCTCACATTCCTTTGTTTTTTTAATTAGTCCATTCATCCTAAGCCAAAGGACATAAAGCGGATTCTACACATTAGACGAGATGAAGGTTAAGCTGCCTTATTTTTTTTGCTCTTTGATTAACGAGCAATTTCCTTTGCTGTATAAAATATACGAGTAGGTAAACAATACACCAGAGTTTCTAAAAGACCTGAGATCAAACTACCGTTGTCGGCTGGATTTCTTATTCAGGGGTATCTTTGAAAACGGCAAGAGTTCGGGAAATCGGGAAATGTAAAATCTATATATTAATACGTGAAGCAAAAACTTTGTACCCCTTTTTCACTTAAATTGCGCGGACGGAGGAGTATGAAATTTCACACACTTATAGTTTATATAGAGAAGGTTATCCAAATGTTAATATTTTTTAAAATTATGCATAAAAATACATTAAATCAATAAAACAAACATTACACACACTACCATGTATTTGACACACACACATAATATGTATTTGACACACGTATTTAGACTCTTTTCAAAAATTCAAAAAATGGAAGAGGAACGGCCGAAATCTGTCAATGCCAATCCAAACTCACATTCTATTTTTTTTAATTATTATTTATTGCTTAGGATACAATCCGTGCAGCCTTTATAAAATTACGGTCGAATTTCGACCACTGGGCGACCACTAGTGTCAATAAATATGCAATGAAATATGGTTTTCTTTTTACAATATGGACAATGAGGTATAATATACTGTTAGAGTGGTGAAGAATGGGCGCAAGAAACTATAGATATTGGCAAAATTCAACTAATGTACGAAACGGAAAATGAAATTAACATTTTTCGTTTCCGAAATTAACATGTAGAGCTTTCTTGTGTTCTGTGATGTAGAGACATTGAGAGTGGAAACTAGCATGTAGGTTTGACAGTTGTCTGACAACTTAAGAACAACAAAGTTTTGAGAGAAATTAACAAGTTGATTAAGTACGTAGAATTAAGTTTGTAACCAAAGTACAGAGTAATAACGTTGAGTAGCAACTCTTTATAATGCTCAAATGAGAATGTCAAGTTGTCATGTTAGATGATTTGTTAACAACGTGTTATAAGAAAAATAATTAGTTAGACATGTTTATTTTATAAAACAATAATAATTATTAATTTTGTTTGTGAAATTATAATTATTATAATTCCAAAAACAAAACACAGTCTACCTTTATTAATGTAAATAAAAACAGGATTTTAGTTTCCCTATAAATCCTTGAGAAGGCTATGTATAATTTAGGATATAACAAGATGTAATCCCATTTTTATTTCTTAAACAATAATGCACTACCAATACAATACTGGTGCAAGTCAAAATATACTGTTATTTGAAATTGAACTGTACTGTTCTTCAATACGACAAAATTTCCAATGTCAGTATGTTTTGACTTGCACCAATATTGTATTGGTAGTGCGATATATTACCGTTCTGGCTCATCCAGACTTTTCCACTTGGAGAACAGCATATAAGGTGATATTAAGGTCACCTACCACGCTGGTCTAATGCGGGTTGGTGAGTCGAAAAGCAAGGACAAGTAACCAACGGCTTAACGTGCGTTCTAAGCATCAAAGCACTTCCACGATTGCAACTCGAAAGTGATGACTGCTGAACCAAAAAATATCCTATCCTATCTACTATTACTACCATATGTAAAGTTTATTTTTAAATTCCTTTTTGCAGTATTGTTACTAATGATAATGATAATAAAACATAGGAAAGCTCAGTAGCGTGATGCTTCTAAATAATAATGATTACTTTCAAACGACAAAAGCTTGACAACATTGTCCTTTCCCTTTTCCCAATGGTAAATAAACATTAATCAACTATCATTTATCATAGATTTCTAACGTTTCCAACAAACGGGGGTATGAAGCAATAAACATCCCCAATATCTATAATATCGCATAAGCGATGTAACCCCATTGTGCTACGCTGGCCAATCACGTAACTGTCCCAATATTATCAGCGTATTGGTAAAACATTACAATTCTGTATCATAATAGAATGTTTCTATCGAAGTTCGCGCAGACGCCATTATCGGTACAATTTATAGTTCTTGCTTCACAAGTAGATTCCAGTGATGAATACTTTCCGATCCATAGCGATTTAGTTAGGCACTATTAACGAGTTTCTAAAGTCATTTCGACTGCTATGGACGTAATTAAAGTGACTGTAATTAATAGTAATAATTTATGAATATGTTCACTACAAGGAAACATTTCGTTTGGTCGCCTGCACACCAAAATAGACTCTTTAAAGCATGTTGCAATGCATAATTCATAAATTGTTTACGGATTCATTGCCAAAACTATATTTTCGTGTTCCCTATTGTATGTTCGTATCCAGGCATTTGGAAGTTAAGGCCTATGGATTACTTGGAATTCATATATGTCACGAACCAACGAAGTCAGCTTATGGAAACATAGCGAATATTGCTTTAACCTCGTTTATGGAATATAGTTATTAAGAGAATCGAATGACTTCTATGGTTTTACTAAAAATCAAGCTTCCGCCTGCGGCTTTGCACGATATTCAGTCTGTGACATGGTGGTGACCGAAGTCTTTATGGCGTGTGTCCAGGCAATATTTTAATTTTACCGGAGATAAAAAGTAGCAGTACTCAGGGCTGATATAACCTTATATTATGCGAGATTAGTATTTAAATATACATACAAACAAACAAAATTACAAAAAATATTTACCACTTTCAAATATTACCTATAAAGTTAGCAAATTATAGCTAAAACAATAGTTAAAACCAATCTTATGAACCATGTGTGGTCTGCGGTACAGTGAACCGGTGACAGCAGTGTACCGAACTGTGGAAATTATCTTAAGAAGTTATGAAAAAAAAACCCTGTGTAAAATTACCACATGAGAATTTTTACGACTCATAAAAAAATACTGTAGGTACCCAAACTATTCTCAGTTGGTACAGACAGTGACAGAAAAAAAACACCGTTTTATTACCTGGTATATAATTCAAGGTGTTTTATTTTGTTCGCGGGAACATCTGCATGATTCAGATGGTGTTGACAGTGTCCTCTCTAATGGACATCGGCCAACTTCCCTCGATAGCCGCTAGACTTTCGGCACCTATTTCATAACAGTCATAAAATTAATGAGCTGAACTATGTTGGGGAGACGTCGCGTCACATTAATGTATGTTGCTAGAAATGTCGCCAATACAAAAGTATTCATGAGAAGAGAGTTTGAGTGCCCCATTTTACATTTCCTAATCCCATTCAAACTTATGACCATGTTGATGACGTAGTTGTCGACATTGGAAGGCTTCTTTAGTTTTACAAGAGTGATGATTAATTTCGGCGTGTTGGATAGAGCCACATTAGCATAGTTGGCAGTGCCCTGACCCTGCATTTCATGGGGTTTCGATCTAGCTCGTAGTTATATTTTCAACCTATTTTTCAATTATTTTTTAATTAATAGTTCTTATTCTGATATATTGGAATCTATATGAGATTCAAAGTCCTCTTAGGGTGCGACTAGTGCACAAGTTTAAAGTCGCTTAGCGGGCTATGGAAAGAGCTATGCTCGCAGTTTCGCCGATAGATCAAATTCGATATGAGCAGAATCGTCAGAGAGCCAAAGTGACCGACATAGCTCATAAGATAAACAAGCTGAAGTGGCAGTGGGCAGGTCACAACTGTCGCAGAACCGATGACCGTTGAGGTAGACGAGTTTTGAAGTGGAGACCGTGAATGTGCAAATGCAGTGTGCGACGTTGCTTGACCAGATGGAGCATAACCTGCGCAGAGTAGCTAGCAGAAATTGGATGCAGTGAGCCGAAGATTAGGCTCAGTGGCGCGTCTTGGGAGAGGCCTATATCCTAGCAGTGGACTGCAATAGATTGGTGATGACGATAATGATGATATGATGAAAGTCCACTATAAAAAGATTCAAATCGCATAAACTCAATTGAACTATTGTTTTCTATGAACTGTCAAGATCTCTGTATTAAGCATTGAAAGTTTCATTGAAATCGGTTTATTGTTGTGAATGAAATTGAAGTTTGTATGGAATACCGAAACGTAAAATGGCTATTAACATAAAGTAAACACCATTAGTATCTTGTTGATAGGTAATATGTAAAAAACTGTTGTTTACAATAAAACGAAGGGCTTTGCGTTTAACCTGATGATGTGGTGTTGGTGTTGTGTTTATTGTCTATCTGAACTTCACTTTATTTTTAAAGCTCAACAAGCCATAAGAACACGTTAGGGCGAGGCCCCATTAGTGCGTTGCGTCGTCGTAGCGGCAACGCTGCGACGTTTTATCATTAAAAAAATGTGTGTAAAATGCGTTGATCAGTTGCGACGACGACGCGACGGACGCGACGCACTAATGTACTATACCTTGCAATGTGACATCGGCTCGTTGTGTGTGTTCTACCGCCTGTTTAATGGAGAATGCTCTGAGGAACTTTTTAATATGGTGCCCACTTCCTCGTCCTACCATCGCACCGCTCGCCATCGGAACAGGGCACACGCACACTTCCTGGAGCCGCTGTTCTCTCGAACGGTTCGTTTCCAAAGGAACTTTATTCCACGTACCAATAAACTGTGGAATGAGCTGCCATCCGAGGTTTTCCTTTTGAGCTATGACATGGATTCTTTCAAAAGGGGTGTAAAGAGTTTTTTCTTAGGACGGCAACACAAAAGCAACATCTGTGATGTTGCTGATGTCCATGGGCGGCGGTGACAGCTCACCATCAGGCGGCCCGTCTGCTCGTTTGCTGACTATCAATATTAAAAAAAAATTGCACGTACTCGTAGGTAGGTAGATAAAGAATATTTTAGGATTCCTTGGTAGGAATGAGAGAATTAATGATTGAAATTTTGTTTATTTTCTATTTTTTTTATAATGGTGGATTGTTACTGGACATGACTGTGTTCGTGTAACTTAAATCATCATCATCATGATCATTATCAGCTAAAAGACGTCCACTGCTGGATAGAGGCCAACATACAAACTAAACATGAGTAGTAGTAAATTAAACAAATCAGCGGATCAGCACATTTTTATCGAAGGAGTATAATCATTTATGACAATTTTATCAATCACCGCTCATTACTATGTATAGCTATCAAAAACATCGTAGAATAGTCCCGCAAACTTCCGTTCCACACCACAGCTAGGGTTGGCTAGAAGAGATCTCTTCTAGAGATAAGCTCACCTTAGTATATATCTTGTATAACGTCTGTTTTATTGTGTGTTATAAATGGTGCAATAAAGGATTAAATAAATATAGCTAACATAAAAATATTGTATTATTGAGAGACTGTACTGTAGGAACTAAATCTTTTTGCCTGTTCTAAATGGAAGAGAATACAGAATAGAACCATATTTATTTAAATTTTAAATTTTAAAACATACTAAAACCAAATAACCGTGAACCCATCACAAAGTTACGCGTTCCACCAGCATCTTATAACTGAATATTTTACACAACGTCAATATTGGTCTGAAATAGATTAACACGAGTAATTATGTTTAAGGAAATACCACGTAACTGCTGGCAACAGCGTTCACTACATTCCAAAACCGTATCTAAACAGGGTGTAGACGTTTCTCGGGGCCAGTTGATATTTCTTTATATCAATAACATCTTATAGAATCTCATACGCAAGCATGTTTGTTTGTCTTTCCTCCACGCAAAAACGGAAACGGATTTTTAGAGTCATTTCAGTTTCAAAGATTACGTATAGATTATTAAAGAATGATGTAGATACATTACTGGCCTCAATGATCATACTTTTTAATTCCTTACCGTTAAGAGCGTTTACGCCGCACACTAGCGCCGCCAAAGAAAAAAAAACATATCCAGTAATTAGAGATAGAAAATAAAATTATGCTCAACAAACTATTTGAATGAAGTAATTTAGCATTTTTACGTCACCTAATGAACATCTGACATGTTATGTTATGTTATCTTTTTTTTAAATTTGATTTTCTATCCCTAATTACTAGATATGTTTTTTTTTTCATTGGCGGCGCTAGCTTCATCTCACCTAATGTTGAGTGATGATAAGGCTGAAGGCCACTCATCTACTGAGGCACTGGCTATCTTATCAGCAGCCAGAACACAACAATGCTACTAACATTAATGTTATGGCGACATATTTATAAGATGATGGTAACTAGCCCGGCAGACAAACAAGCCCTACCACCAACAAATATATAATTTGAGTTAAGTGTGAGCAGTACTCTGTGTGTGTTGTTCTCAGAGTACTGCACAAACTAAGTGACATTACACCCCTTTTTAGAGTTCCGTACCTCAAAAGGAAAAAACGGAACCCTTATAGGATAACTTTGTTGTCCGTCTGTCTGTCTGTCTGTCTGTCAAGACCGTTTATCTCGGGAACGCGTGCATGGAGGTATCGAGAAAAAACCAAACTTCTAAGATAACAAAAAAAACAGATACGGCCGTCTAAGTCGCAAAAAACGTATATTTCGACACTCTCAAGGGAATCAAAACTCATAGGGTACTTGCCGTTGACCTAGACTATAAAGTTTGGCAAGTAATATCGTCTTATACTACAAGTACAGGGAAAAACTGAAAACAATACATACTTAATTAAATCACAAAAAAACAGGGTCTTTATGCAAGAAACGGGGGTTCAAATTTTGAAGTAAGTTAACCGTGTCATGTGGGGTATCGTATGAAAGGGCTTAATTTGCACAATCTTAAACAGATTTCTAATTATATTTATGATGTATATTTTTCGATTTATGACAAAGAATGAAAAAAGGAATACCTTTTCCCTGTTTTATATCTCTATGTACCTAATAACTTTGGTGTATGTAGTACCTAACAGTCGGGAAAAGTTCGAGACTCGATTCCTACAAAAAAATTGTACGGAACCCTCAGCGGGCGAGTCCGAGTCGCACTTGTCTGGTTTTTGTGACAGTGGGATACTCGTCGGCCGAATTCCACCGCGCCCGGGGAGGCGCGGATGGTTACGTGGGGTTCTCCCCTCCAGCTCCCGCCTCCCTGCCCAGACCCGAGGGTCTCGACAGGGATTCAGGAGGAGAAGGGGCCTGCCCACTAGAAACCACTGCACATCTTCACGTGCCGCTAGGATGACTCGGATCACCGGTTCGGCAGTCCCCAGAGTTCACCCTAGCGAAGGGAGCACGCCCGACGATGTTTGACTGTGCTCCAGAAAGTGACATTACACCCTGTACGAGTACTGTATAAATACTTTAATGTACCTATTGTACAATTCTGTGTGTAACACCCCGTGCTCAATAGAGTGACATGGAGCCTAATTATTATATTCACGCACAAGAAACACGCACGAATATCACTAACGTTAGAGAGAATGCTTTATTTACTTGGTTCATTAAACAACAACGTTATTACTTATTTATTAACGTTATTACTTCTACCTTGACTCATTATTCGTTGCTTTTGGTTGAATTAATAAAGAAAGGTTTATTTATCAACAAGCAGATTATTATTTGCTATACTTACATTTTTAAGTAAATACTTAAATGTCAGCCTACCTATACATGTCAGTTTCACGTCTGGAAGATAAAAAATATATTTATTACTAGCTGCCGCTCGCGGTTTCACCCGCGTGGTTCCCGTTCCCGTGGGAACATCGGGATAAAAAGTATTCTATGTTTTAATCCAGGTTATAAACTATCTATATGCCGAATTTAATCCAAATCCACCCATCCATTGCAGCGTGATGAAGCAACAAATATACACACATATATACCCACAAACTCTCGCATTTATAATATAAGTATGATAACATAAAAATCAAGACACCCACAGACTAGATGGAGCGACGATCATTATCACGACGGCAACTCATTGGTTGGAAGAAGCCGTGGATCGTGCTCAGTGGCGTTTCTTTTTTTTTTTTTTTGGAGAGGGACTGCTGATTACCTCTGGGCATTTTCAGCTTCACCGGGCTTGTTTTAGGGGCGGCGAGGTACGTAAAGGGTACCTCAAGCCGTGTTAAAACGAATCACTTTCGGAGGATTTCTAGAGGGTACGGCATCGCACACTTAAAAGTGCGCGTCCCCGTGCTCTCCCAGAGTCTCCGAAGGATTCGGATCGTATCGGGGAGCGGAACCACCCGAGGGTGCCTCTAAAGGCACGGACCTCGGCTCGGGTAGACCGGGCCGTGGAGGAGGAGAGGAGCGCCC
This sequence comes from Eudonia lacustrata, assembly GCA_947562085.1. Lineage (NCBI taxonomy): Eukaryota > Metazoa > Arthropoda > Insecta > Lepidoptera > Crambidae > Eudonia > Eudonia lacustrata. The sequence goes on along the minus strand of OX387313.1, from coordinate 10,948,460 downwards.
AGGTACATTACTGTGCCTGGCGTAGAGCGCGTGTGAACCGGTTCTTCGTACCCTTGTTCTACGATTACGGTGTGCACTTGGAGAGGCTTATATCCAGCAGTGGACTTATATAGGCTGATGAAGTATGAACAGTTAATTATCATCTCAGGTAAAGACGTCGTCTTGCAGAACATCTTTTAACTACTTAGACAGTATTCCACAAATAATAGTAGCGGTTTTTCTCTATGCGAGTCAATTCGAAATAATTCCTTGGCTTTTACTGGGTCGTCCAACGTAGGTATATGTAACATATTATGTCGGTCCAACAAAAGCTACATAAATATTGTGTATAAACAAACCCTTAAGGGTGTTATACTCGTACATAAAGGATTACTTATTATATATTATTACTATATTACACAATGTATGTAATATTTAAGACTATTTTTAAGTGTAAGAATAAATAAAGAAATAAAAATAATAAAAAAACTTTTAATACCAACGACATCTTTGTCATCCGTTGGCCTTATCATCAATCAACATCAGGTGCGATGAAGTCTAACCCCCTTTCAAATAAACAAAGAATAAGGTCCGAATAGTTATTCCGTGTTTTGTCTCTTGTACTCTAATTTGAAATGACGTTTACATGACATTTTTTTTTTTTTTTTTGGAGAGAGACTGCTGGTTGCCGAGGGGCATTTCCAGCTTCACCGGGCTTGTTTTAGGGGCGGCGAGGTACGTAAAGGGTACCTCAAGCCGTGTTGAAACGAAACACCTTCAGAGGATTTCTAGAGGGGTACGGCATCGCACACTTAAAAGTGCGCGTCCCCGTGCCCTTCCAGAGTCTCCGAAGGGTTCGGATCGGATCGGGGAGCGGAACCACCCGAGGGCGCCTCTAAAGGCACGGACCTCGGCTCGGGTAGACCGGGCCGTGGAGGAGGAGAGGAGGAGCTCCCAGGCACATGATTGTGCCTGGCATAGAGCGCGTGTGAACCGGTTCTTCGTACCCTTGTTCTACGAGTACGGTGTCTTGGGCCTAAAACAGTGTGCATGTTTAGTGTATTCTGTAAATGTGTGCTGTCATTTGGAGGAACGGGCGGGGGGGCATTCGCAACTGTAATTGCGTCGTCGGGCTCGGTTAGGACGTGTTTTGGACGCCTAGACGTGTACCGTCTTGATGGTGGAAGGCCTTCAACATTATAGTTGGCAGCCGCCACCACAAGAGGGTTGGGGTGGTGGGGGGCATTATCGAAGTAACGTCGGGAGACGTCCTTGATAAAGTCTTTGATTGTAGGGAGATCGAGGTCGCGATGGAGGTCTACATTACGAACGTAATGCGGACAACCCGTCGCGCCTCGCATGAATCGGTTTTGGAGGGTCTGTAGGGGGTACAAATAAGAGGGCGCGGAGTGCGCGAAAACTACGCTAGCGTAGGTCATGACTGGGCGGATGCAGGCTTTGTAAATTGTCGTCTTACTTCTAAGAGACATTTTACTCTTCCTGCCTATAAGGTGGAATAACCGACCTAATATGAACGCGGCCCTGTTACGGACGATCTTGAGATGCGGTGCAAACGACAATCTCCTATCGAGGGTGACACCGAGATATTTCACCTGCCTAGCCCATGGGATAGGGCGGTCAAATAAACGAATCGGACGGCAAGGATCGTCGGGGCCCCGATAAAAGTACACAGCGGCACTTTTCTCGGGGTTCACTTCGATCCGCCATTTGCGAAACCAAACGCCGAGGGTGTTAACGGCCTTTTGGAGTCGGTTGTAAACCGCGGTTTTGTCTCTACCAGACGAAAATAGCGCGGTGTCATCCGCGAATAGAGCTAGCTCTACACCGGGGGACTTGGGGATATCGTTTGCGTAAAGCGCAAAGAGGATAGGCGAGAGCACGGATCCCTGCGGAACGCCGGCTCGAATAGGGTGCGGGGCGGAGAGCGTTCCTTCGACGCGGAAGCGAAAAGAGCGACCCGACAAGTAGTCTCGTATGATGTGCACGAGTCTGTCTGGCACGCCGAGTTTGTACAGCTTATAAATTAAGCCGTTGTGCCAGACTTTGTCGAACGCCTTCGCGACGTCGAAGAAAAGAGCTCCGGTGCCCGTGTGACGGTGTCTATTGAAACCGGAAAGGATATGCTCCGTGAGGCGGTGCAATTGGTGAGTACACGAGTGTTTGGGCCGGAACCCAAACTGCTCGTTGATGAGGAGGTTATTGGATAGGACGTAGTCCTTTAATCGGGAGACTAATACGCGTTCGTACAGTTTTCCCAACGATTTGAGAAGACTGATGGGGCGATAACTGGAGGGGGCGGTACGCGGTTTACCGGGCTTATGAATACCTATGACCACCGCATCTTTCCACGCAGCGGGAAAGATGGCGTTAGTCATGGCGCTATTGAAGATAGCTACTATTAAAAGGATGAGCTGAGCGGGTAAGATCTTAAGGATCTTGTTTGAAATGCCGTCTGCCCCGGGGGCACTACGGGGTTTAAGACGCTTAATGAGCGTTTGCACCTCATCTTCCGTAACGGGCGGGAGGGTCGCGGTGGGAGGGAGGGACGAGAGTCTTTCGACTTCGCTGTCTACCATTTCGATATGGTTCGAAGGGACTGGGAGGGTGCTAGGCGAACATTGGGCCTCGAGGCTGTCGGCAAGGCACTCGGCTTTTTCGTCGTCGTCAAAGACGACCGAATTGTCGGGTTTCTTAAGAGGGGGCATGGATGTGACCGTATCCGACTTAAAGGCTCTCGCCAACCGCCAATACGCTTGGTGAGAAGGCGTGATGTCTTTAAGAAGGCCATGCCACTTCGACTCGCGGAGCTCTTGTATGCGCTCTCTAGCAGCGCGCTGCAGTGAGCGCATACGAGCCCGGTTGTCCGAAGTGGGATAGGAGTCGTAAGCGCGAGTGGCGGCGTTCTTCGCCCGCAACAGTCGCCTCATATCGTCCGGCAGTTTGAAGCGATGGTCAACCGTCGCTACAACCCGCCGGGACGATTCGCTTATAGCGTTAGTGAGGTGACTGCCGAGGGCGTCGATCGCGGCCACTGTCTCGTGAGGCGAGTCAATGACGTCCGGAATCTGGTTTAATGACTCACTGGCGGTAGGTTCGAGAAGCTTCTCGAGCTTATCCCAGTCAGTCACCACCTTAATGACGGGGGTGGGGTCGGTGGGGGGGCCTAGATGTAAGACAACCGGCCTATGGTCGGAGGAGAGCGCGTGGATCACTTCTATAGAACGCAACCGCAAGGTTACGTTCCGTAGAAGTGCCATATCTAGCGGGTTAGGGGTGAAATTATCTATTAACGGATAGTGGGTGGGCTCCATAGGCACGACGATATCGAAGAGCATTGACTCAGCGAGTTGGCTCAACACCCGACCGTTACGGTTGGTTGTATTGCAACTCCACTGAGCGTGTTTACTATTGAAATCGCCGGCAATAATGACGGCGGTGTCCATAGCGAACAGCGCTTCGAGATCGGGTTGTTTCAAAAGCTTATTTGGGGACAAATAAGCGGAAGCGATAGTGATAGACGCGTGGCCTGTCATGCCTAGCCGACAGACCGAGACCTCTAGATCGGAAAGTTGAGGGGGATCGAGCGGGACACAGTGAAGTGACCGCTTGTAATAGATAAGAGTGCCGCCTCCGCGGCCATCTCTATCATTACGGACGAGGTTGTAGTTTGACAAGCGAGGGTCTCGGTAAGAGGGTTTCAGGAAAGTTTCCTGTATGAGTAAAACGTCGACGGAGTGTTCGGTTAAAAACTCGGACACTTCGTCGCGTTGCTTCAAGAAACCGTTCGCGTTGAAAAACGCAACCGTTAGGGATCGGGGTTTAATACGTGAATTGGGCGTATTATTCATTATGGGACTTTAGGGAGTCGAAAAGGGACGTGATCATGTCCAATAGTGGACCGTGATCGTTAAAGATAGCCGCCATGATAGTGGCGGGGCAAGCGGACGGGTCGGACGCGGCTAAGCGCAGCTTCTCCACCATCTCTACGATTTCGTCCTTGTAACGGTATAACCGTACAATTTCGACTGCCGTAGACATGGCGGTGAAGCTCACCGGGCAAGCGCCAACGGTCGCGGCAAACGGGTGCTGCGGGCGGGCTTTGGGTTGGGCCTTAGGTTGGGTCTTAGGGGCCTTAGGGGCGGGGGCCGGCTTGTTAGCCGGTTGGGGCTTGGCCTTAGGGGCCTTGGGCTTGTTAGCCTTGGCCTGAGGGGCCTTGGCCACAGGGACTGCGGCCTGAGGGGCCTCGGGAGGGCTTTGCTCCATAGGAGTAGGGGCCGGAGGCGGAGGCGGAGGTGGGTCACGAGCCGGACCAGCCGCGGGAAACTCGGCGAGCGAGTTTAGCGCGGGGGCCTGCGCCGCGAGCTTAGGAGCTAGCGGAGTAGTCCAAGCGTTGCGGGGCGGTGGTAAGGGGGCCGCGGGGCGGAGAGAAACTTTCGCGATCTGCGAAGGCGGAGGGGCGCGGGACGCGGGGTTACGGCGCGGTCCCGACCCGCGGGTTGCGCTACTGCGCGGAGCCTTGGGGCAACCGCGATAATTCGCGGTATGACCCAATTCAACGCAGTTAACGCAACCGGGCGGGTCGTCGGAGACCGGCGCCGGCGCTTTGGGCCTCTGGCACGCTTCAGTGCCATGGTCGCCCAGGCACTTAACGCACCGGGGGCGCGCAAAGCAGTTACGGGCGGCGTGCCCGTAACGTTGACATTTGTGGCATTGACCTACAATGCCACGCTTGTGGGGGACCTCGATCGATAGTCGAGTGAAACTCTCTATCGATTTAATATTGAATATAGCTTTACCCTCCGGGGTATTATCTAATATCGCCTTGAAGAGGCCTAAGGGCTTTTTGTTCCGGCCTATCATCCGGGACACTTCTTGGACCGGGTAGCCTTGTGACTTAATGTCATCAAGGACTATCTTTGGGTCCCAATCCGAGGGGAGGCCTCGGATTACAACGGACAGTACACGTTCCTCGGGAAGCGAGTACGTGTGAAAGGGCACGTTGTTGGAGCGTAAAAACGCGGTAACCGATCGGAATTCGGTTGAGTTAGAAAACTCAGCCTTGATCATTTGAGGATCGCCGTGAACTAGGCGAGTCCTCAGAGGGATAGCATTGAATCGCGCCTTAATAGATCGCGAAAGATCGGGCCAGCACTTTGTATCTTGTATGAAGATAGGCGGGGGCTTTTTATCCTTGCGCGGCTGGGCCGGCTCGGGCCTCGGGGAGCTAGGACGGGAGTTAGGCGCGCTACTTGCTTTCGCGGCCTTAGGCGGGGGGACGGAGGGAGGGGCGGTCTTGCGGACGCGCTTGCCGTTTTTACCGACCGTCTCGTACTCCGAGTCGGATGAGGTCTCATCGGATTGCGATGAGCTCTCCTCGGACTCGGAGCCCGTGACGTACGGGCTATCCTCTTCCGCGTTAGAGGCGGAGGGGCAAACCTCCATCTCTAACTCGGGAGCGGGCGACGGCGCTACGGGAGCAAAGTTGGGCATGAGCGATGGGCGCTCGGGCTGGGGCTCGATATGAGCGATTAGGGGCTCGTTAAGAGGAGACGGGGAGGCTGGCTGAGGCAGCCGAATAATGGGCCTAGCGTCGGTCGGCGGAGTGCCGAGCGCGGGGCTAAGTAGGGCGGTTAAAGGGGCCGGTAGCGTCACTGCCGGTTTCGCATAAGGCGAGGGACGCGCAGAGGGCGCAGAGGACGACAACTTGTTGTTGTGGGCTGTCTTAAGGACACTATAGACATCGGGGTGACTTTGTCCTATTAGGGACTCGATCGCCTCGATCTCCATCTCAGTGTGTGGCCTAAGGCCATACACCGAGATGCGTGAGTGATGTCAGACCCTCCCTGTCTGTAGACAGGGAGGCGTGAGTTAAGAAGGGACCTAGCTTGTAGGCCCTAATAGTGTATCCTCCGGTGAAAATCAATTCACCGTAGGGTGTGTTACTAAAACTAGACTCTAGTGTGGCTAAAGTTCTGAGTTGACTAGGAGATCCCCCAAGGCCAACTTTGCCAGAACTCTTCCGGAGTGTTTTCCCCCCAGGAGGGTCAGGAGGGCAGCCGGGTCAGTGCCCCAACTGGCTTAGTTGTCACGGTTACGTATCCACCAGTTGGCTGCTAAGCGCAGACTCGAAAATGACACCCTGTCGTGTGAAACGGCGACAAGCGCTCCGCGATGAGAACCACGACGAAAGCGCTTGAGACGCGGCGTACCGTGCACCGGAGCCTTACCGGTACACGATAATAGGGACCGAAACGGCAAACGGGATCTTGAACCGGGCGCGGAGGGAGCTCGAGCGAGACGTGCGTCCGGCGCGCGAGCAAAATCTGGTATGTTTACATGACAGGAACAAAACACGGAATAAATATTCGGACCTCATTCTTTGTTTATGTAAGGCGGTAAGTGTTTACTCGTAGAAAAAAAAAACTAAAACATCAAGGAGTTTGTGATGGTATTCATTGATTAATTGAAACAGAACTGTGGGATAACGTGTGGCCATTACGCGGAAAGGAGTGTTGGAACTTCGTATCATGTTTTCTGCTGCGGTCGACCGCACACCTGATGAATACGGGGCGCTCTCAAGACAGATGGGTAGTGTTTTCTCAACTGTATGGTCTTTATGAGGGGTCCGGTTGCGTTTCTTCGTAACTTTCTTTTATATTACGCGAATATTTCTAACTGCAAATTATACTCTACATACCGTAAAATATTATATAAACGTTGGTAACTAAACGGACAGGTGCTCGTTTTGAATACAAGAATTCATGGTTCAATACCAATGGCTTAGTTAGTCTCTGACGTGACTTCCTAACACAAGCGTATTTGCTTTAGCGTATTATAAAACAACTATAAAAAAAGACATAGCATACCTTGTTAAAAAAACATAGGCATAAAAAGTTATAAGTACATTATACTAAACGACTGAAAAATATACATATTAATTAAAAACAAAAAAAGATAAAAGGGGAACAGCAAATAAAAACAGACCGTCACAGTTCTAGAGATTCGATTTCGGGCTTCATAATCATCTCAGCTAAAAGACGTCCACTGCTGGACAAAGGCCTCCCCCAAGGACATGAGGGGTATTTCGGGCTTAGGTAGGGCTTATTATGTACAGACTAGTGGCCGCTCGCGGTTTCACCCTCGTGGTTCCCGTTCCCGTGAGAATATCTGGATAAAAAGTATCCTATGTGTTATTCCCGGTTATAAACTATCTGTATGCCGAATTTCATCCAAATCCATTCAGTAGTTTTTCGTGAAAGTGTAACAAACATCCAAACAAACTTTCGCGTATATAATATTAGTAGAATGTCACTCCCTTCCTTTTGATCGCTGGAAGCTATTTCCACTCGCTATAGGCTTCCAGGCAGGAAAGCGGCACGGAAGAACCGCCACATAAGGGAGATTCACATGGAAAAAAAGGGTTTGTTGTTTGTCCACCTGGCTAGCTGTAGCTACGACCGCCTTAACAGAGTCTGTCCCCATACAGAAACAGAAACAGAAACAAACATTTATTGACCACAAGCCCCAATTTTATATAACAAAGAAGATACACATGAGAGAAAAAAAAGATAAGGCGAAAACAAATGAAAACAAAAAAAATAAAAGTTACATTAGACAACGTGCATGGGACCTAATTGGTCCCAACCTCAGCTTGTGCTGCAACGACATACAAGCCGCTACAGCGCTGGTATTCTACAACAAACAATATTAGTAGCATTGTTGTGTAGAGAAAGTGTATAAAATGCGAATAAATCGTTCTGACCGTTAATAAGATGGCCAGTGCCTCAGTAAATGCGATTCCATCTCCTACCTTATCATAACTTGCCATAAAATGAGATAAAGGCCTGCACTCTAGTGTAAAAATACATCTAGTTAATATCAAAATTACGAAACACTGTCATGCAGTTATTTTTGGCTATCTTTACAGACAGGCGGTTTCATAACATCATTAATTTTATCACACAATCAGTTGGTCGACATAACGATTTGCTATCAATAAACACGTTAGCTCCAGTGATTCAACGGAGCCTGATAAGAAACGTAAACAATCGTACGCGACACAGCCGCTGATAGATAATCTGACACACAACCAGTGTTGCCAGCTTGACCGATTTCCCGACATATCTACCGGATTGGGATGATGTAAATAGGGACATATTCTTCGTCTAACGGCTAACGACATGAAGGCGGAACGATAAAATGTTAAATAAAGTTATAGTAGACACAGTCACGAGCATATATATATATATATGATTTCGCTTCATTTCTGCAATGTTTAAGATAGAAATTATTGAATATTTTTTGGTCCAGATATTTTTGTCGGTATGTCATAGTTCTATATTTCAGGCATCTCAGAAGATGTGGTCTGAAATTTGAGTGCAGCGCCAATAAGCTAAATTTTATGAAAGTGTCATAATGTTTTGTTTTCGACCTAAAAAAGAGTAGATACGCTATTTTAAAATAATTAGTGTTTTACAATTCTTACCGATTTGTGACTATAATTAACGGAATATTAGAAATAAAGCTGGCAAGACTGCACACAACGTACATTCTATCTGTGCATTAAGCTTGTTAGGCCGCACAGATTAACTAGGGTTCACTCTAATAGGATAATATGACTCATCCCGTTTTATCATTTTCTATTTTAATTAGTTACTTTGGGGAGCTGTGAGCGTTTGCTTTAATAAAGATTTTCTCTTGACTTTTTTTGGATTAATGAATAGGAGCGAAAAATGTATTTTACTTAGGTTAAATTCGGCGTGGAATGTTTATACTGGTTTTAAGAGAGAGTTACGTGAACATCACGAATAATGGTGACCTTCTTTTAAGAAACAACATCATCATCATCATCATCATCATCATCATCATCAGCCTATACTAGTCCACTGCTGGACATATGCCTCTCCAAGTGCACGCCACCAAGCACGATCTGCGGCAAGAAACGACATATTGAATAAGAAAACATCATTCCTTTAAATTATTTACAGGGTATGCAATCCAATTCGGTCAGTATCAGGAAGAAAATATCTTTTAATTTGTAAGATAGTTTATCTACAAAGTCAATGATATAGTTGACTGTTGTACGTTTTTTTTCATAAACAATAGTTGTCCGAAACTATTGTTTATGAAAAAAAACGTACAACAGTCAACTATATCATTGACTTATATCTTACAAATTAAAAGATATTTTCTAACAATACAATTTTGTTTTATTGTGTACACGAGGTTTACCAAACGATACTTTTTAAATGGCTTCTTGCGGTTTTCACACAAACAATACTTGTACTGCAAAGGTGCAATTAAACAAGCGAAGCGGTAATTTTATAAGAATTTAGTGTTGTTCAATCAACATGTGTAAACATTGTTAGTATTTTACGATTTATTTTTCAACTGCTCATTAGGAAAGTGTGAAACGAAAACAAAAATGTAAAATCACATTTCAAAGTTTTGTAATTCCAAAGGTTCTATTTCAACTGTTTTTTTCAAACAGCCAGAGTAAGAAAAATAACAGCAGACATCTAAAACAGTCAACGAACGAACTTACGTAAACTTCAGTCAATATTTTATAAAATTCTAGGCGTTGAGACAGAAAAGACGTAGTGCATTTCACATGATATGCCTGTAGCGTGCTAGAATCCAATCTAGGATACACAACGATCGCATATCTCTTCTGTTGTTTAAGCTTTCGATGCATTTGCCTCGTATTTTTACTGATATAGGAGCGAACCGGTACAGGTCATTGACCTTAAATGCTTACTACAATTCCAAGCAAATACACCATAGCACCACCATATAACTATGTATGTCATATGGATGACAATGAAAGAAACCATCAGATATTTGTTTTCGCTCTTTGTTTTCCTAAACTTTGATCCCTATACCCGACTCTATCGGCTGGTGCAATAACACGTTATGTGTTTTTTAAAGAAAACAGCAAAATTTTGTAAATCAAGGGATGTTGATGACGTAGATGTCGACATTGAATAAGGCATCCTTTGGCTTACAGAGTAAGAGTAGATAGTGTTGATTAATTTCGGCGAGTTGGATTGAGCCATGATAGCATAGTTGGTAGTACACCTGACCCGGCATGTCATGGGGTGCGGGTTCGAATCCCGCTCATGGATTTTTTCAATACTTTGTCTTTTTTCAAATTGTAATTTAATTAAAATCAAGGGAGTCTAGAATACGTTGATCGTTTTGATGTGTGTCGGTAAAACTTAACGTGTAACCAAAGTTGGAAGTGTCTAGTTTCAATTTAGAAAATAATCTTTTCAAAAGTACCTACTATTTTAATCTATAAAAAGACAGACAGATCAGTAGATCAAAACGCTTTTCATATGTTTTTGCTTGACAATGCTATATTTATTAGATTAGAAAATATTCCATTGTTCACTTACATAAATGGTTCTCATAATCATTGGAAAGAAGGAAAAGGTAAGAAATAAGCTTTTAAATAAATTAAAAGAACTGAAATATATAACAAATATCCGCCCGTTAGAGAGCTACGATGCCACAGACATATATATAAGTAAACGGCCAAAGACTTCAAACATATCTTTATTTGCGTTTAGGGTAAAAAGGCTACGGTGAATACCTACTAAGCCATATTTTCAAGTTTCTTCAGATTTTCCGAGAAACATAGACTCACTTTTTAAAAGGTACTCAATGTAATAACCAATCAGTCGGTCTAATAACATTTTGATAATTTTTTTTTCAGCAAACTTAAATGTGTTTGTACTATTTTGATAAAGAAAACACAAACACATAAATAAGTACAAAAAAATTGAATTCAATTTCATCAAATTCGTAGGTAAAGGAAAAGCTTTAGCATTTTTATTAAATGAAAATTGTCGCTTTGAAATTAATAAAAGTCTACCCGATTCACACCACTCCCGGTCGAGACAGTTATGGACAACTTTCATTTGTTGGAACGAAATCAAGTTACAACGCTGCGGGACTGTAAATCTGTCTGTCGGCTGACAAATGGTTTTATCGGTTCTACTTGACTCACAAGATGTCGCTTAAGTGAACCAAACATAAGCCTATTAAAAGTTACAACGGGAACGCGGAGTTTGTACATTTGTGTTCTACTAGTGAGATCATTCGGCCACCACATTACCTTTTTAAAACAAACGATTAAAACTTATAAACTTTATTATTGCATATTATTTTTTAACCAATTTTATAAATAAATAAATAAATAAATAAATTTTTTCTACACTCACACCAATTATCTAGCCCAAGAGAAGCTTCGTTATGAAACTCGTTATATGGTTACTAGACAACGGATAAACATACTTAAAATACTTAAATATATACTTATTATACATAGAAAACACCCAGACCCGAGACAATTTAGAAAAACAATAATTTCTAAATTGACCCGACCGGGGTCGAACCTCAGAGATGGCGACACCATGAAAACTGGTGTACAAACCACTCGACCAAGGAGGTCGTCAAAAATATAAAGATATAAAGAGGTAACATTCGTTTGTAATTTGTACTAGTATAACTGCATACACATGGGCTTCGATTCTTCTATCAACGCCATCTACGATCATGTCTCAGGCTTGTTCTGATATTTTCTCCACTGAGAAACGATGTAGACGTTTTAAAAGAGCAGAGTGTGGCCCAGGTGTATGCATATACAAATAAACAAACCAACTAAACGCTAAAACTACTGAAATTTCTTTCACTAATAGGAAACCCCATTATTCTTGACATATAGGCTATATAATATATTTAAAAAAATCCCATGTACAAAATCGCGGCCAAAATTTACAATATATTACGAGGAATCGTACAATATTCCGACTGTTTCGTGTCAAATAAACAAACAGGCACGATAAGTGCGTCCGAGCGACGGTTGCCAAATCGCAATTGTCTATGTATCCGATGTTGTTGCCGGCGAACACAATCACACAATGAGCCAACAAACGCGCTTTGGAAATGGAAGGCCTCAGTAACAGGCCTAAGGGTGACACTCCATTGAGCGGAGCTAAGCTAAGTGGAAAGAGCAAAGCAGCAAATAAAAAATTATTAAATTATTAAATTATTTAATTATTTTATCCGAAATAAAACTCCATTGAGGCGGAGCGGAGAAAAGCGGTGCTGAGCTGAAAAGAGCGCTGCTGAGCTGAGAAGAGCGGAGACGAGCGGACCAGCTTTTTTCACAAAAAACTCTATGAGTTCTCCTCAGCACCATTCTACCCGGCGTTGTCTATGTGTGACGTGACGGTTTGCCTTAGAAATATGACGCCACTCATAATATCAGCTCCGCTAAACACCGTCCATAAGAGCGGAGCGGAGAAAAGTCATTAAAATAAACTCTCTCGGACTCTATTTGTTGATTTTACACAGCTCTACTCCGCTCAGCTACGCTCCGTCTCAATGGAGTCTCACCCTTCTTTTAGTTTTTAGATTTTTCATTTCAGTTCATTGCGCGTTATGCAAAGGCAGTAAAAGCAGCAACGGTAATAGAGAATCGTATAGAAGAGTATAAAGAGAGAGTATCTCGAAAAACAAAAATTTTAACAAAAAAAACCGACTCCAAAAAATTTTACTGAAAAAAACGCACTAAAAAGTAAAAAATAATTACGTAGTTTAGTTTTTTCAATTTACTTGCAATTAACCTTTATGATACTCAATCTTATATTCTTAAAAACTATGCGACTACCATATACTTAACTTCACATCTAACAGAACACATATTATGACAAAAAAGCAAATACCAAAAATTTACTTACAACAACAAATAAAAAAATATTTTTAGACTGCGTATAATAGACAATCATTTTATTAGGAAAATATATAGGTACAATTAAGGCGGAGCCGGTGCCAGTCCGCGTTTGTAGTTAAAATTTCAAGCATAAGATTGAATGTACTATTATATTATGATTATAATAGTATGTTTTTAAATGTTATGTTAATGTTACCTTGGCTGGCACCGACCCCAAAAATAACAATAATTGTACCTATATATTGTCCTAATAAAATGATTGTCTATATAAGTAGCCAAAAAATATTTTTTTATTTGTTTCTTTAAGTTGATTGCAAGTAAATATTTGGTACTATCAGATTTTTTATTGTATTCATTGAAGCTTAAATGACGTCATTAAGTTCATATAACTAATTCCTTACCGGCGTAAGCAATCGCACAATGAACCTACAAGGTACCGTAGAAACATAAAGTTTCCTACTCAATGCGACTACACCCCGATACATCTATACCTAACTGTTGCACACAACCCTTTGAAATGGTGCCTCAAACATCCCCTGGCCCCGCCCGGGACGTGCGTTTCATTAAAAAGCGAGTATCTTGAAAAATAACAAAAGCGGTGTTAAGGGAAGCGACTTCGTCTCCATGAAACCGTTATGAATTTTTACATTTCACTCGTGCCGACAGAGGCCCTTTTACTGGAGCTGTAGGAATGGGACGACAAGGTACGAACTTTACACATAGGTACACAATATTTATCTACTCGTATATTAATAAAAGTCAATTGCCACATGTACGACTATGTCATAGCATCACTTGAGAACGCCGAACGGCTCGACCGATTTGGCTGATTTATTTTTTGTTGTTTGTAGTTTGTATCAAAAAAAAGTTTTCGATGGGATACCGGTGTTCACTAAAGCGGACGAAGTCGCGAGCGACCCAGTCGCTCTTTATTAAAAGATATTTTGACATAAAATTACATCCAAAAATGTTATTTACAAAAAGATGTTTTAAACGTCAAAAGATGAAGCTTTCAGTACCTAGAACAATCCAAAAACCAATTGTGCTCTTTAAAAACATAATGTTTTAAAGACCACAATTTTAGTCTTAATCAATGACGTGAAAGAGTGCAGTAGTTCATATTATGTTAATTAATAAAAAAAATTGAAACAAATATATAAGAAAATTTTGTGTGATTAAATTAATGCGTAATGCTGAATTAAACTTGTTAAATTAAAATATAAGCTCATGATAAGAGATCTAAAAGTTTAAAAATAAAAGTCCCCTGAATTCATTACAACTCCACTTAACACAATTTGTAAGGTTCCAACCGCACATGATGCTAACACGATCTTGCTCTCGCCAACAGTGTTCTGAATCCAAAGATAGATCCACAATTCACTTATGTTCCGTTCCATGCTTGTCTTCTCTGACATTGATAGAGTAGATTTGAGATATGCATCCAGGCATTACAGGGAATAACTTCTTAAATTCCCATACGTACATTTATCTTGTACTTTACTGACGTAGCCTAGTCTAGGGAATTGAGAAGTAGGTAATGTATATAAATCGTTTCCGCCATGTCGAAAAAAATAATTAAATTTCTTATCTGTTCCAAATGGAACTTATTTTTCCACTTCTGTATTTTAGTGGTATGACCAATGTCCGCCACATTGGTCATACCTAGTGGTATAGTATAGTGGTATAGGTATAGTGGTGGTAGTGTTAGTACACTACCACCACTCCACCTACCGCGGTCTCAGACGCAGAAGTTGCGAGCTCTATAACCAGTTGGGATACTGGGCTTGGGTTTAGTTAAAATAATCGGCTTGTTTTTAACTTTGCCGTAGACTAACAAACTGGTAGCGATGGCGTAGTGGCTTAGTAAAGCTTTAATCGCACAGAAAAGAAAGAAAGGTTTTTAAAATTGTAATTTGATTAAACTTCCTGTAAACTAGACATTTTGCAAAGCTCAGACTGTCAATAGTTAATTTTTGCAAGTATAAACAGGCTTTGTCCTTGTGTGACGTGCAATTGAATGCAATCGAAAATAAATAGTAACTTAATGAGTTAATAACATTGTATTTTTAACCGACCGCATACTAAATTATTACAAGGACCGAATAAATTTATTCCTCCCCTACCTATTTTATTAAATAGGTAGGGGAGGAATAAATTTATTTGGTTTTCTGCAAGTATTCTTGCAGAAAACCAAGTGTTCAAAGATTTCAAAGCTCACCCTTAAGATATCCAAATCTAATACCCAGCTATGAAGTTCTTATTCCAATCCAAAATCGGTTCAACTTCTGACAGTAATTATGGATAATGATAAAAGTTTAACAAACTTTGGAAAGGTAAAGGAGCATCATGGTACGCCTACGCTGATCACGAAACAAAGACTGAAAAATTAAAACCACAGACCAAATAGATTTCAGTGGAAACAAAACACTAC
Organism: Eudonia lacustrata; assembly: GCA_947562085.1. Lineage (NCBI taxonomy): Eukaryota > Metazoa > Arthropoda > Insecta > Lepidoptera > Crambidae > Eudonia > Eudonia lacustrata. The sequence continues at coordinate 10,933,290 of OX387313.1, read as the reverse complement.
AGGCAGTCGGAGATTTTTATAAAACGCTAGCAAAATACTCTACTCCGATCATAACGTCGGGGTCGCAATGAATAAAGGGTTAACAATGGTGAATGGAAAAAACTAGGACTTGTTAAGCGGTAGTCGTTGGGTAGCCGGGGTCATTCATACTTCATATTGCATGCAAGCCTCAAAGAACAGGTTACAGTGCCTCTGCCGTGTTCAATTTGCCTTTAAAACAGGAGCGCCCGCGGATATACGGATGTTGTTATAAGTTGTGTAGTAAATGTGTTTGGTGTGTGTGTTTCTTGGTTAACAGTTCCATAAAAAGTATATTAGTGTAACTGAAACAAAACAAGACTATTTAACAGCACTAAGTACTTTATTATGCAGCCAATAATTCTTACTAATGATAATTGTGTAATTTTTTATGTTTATATACTAAAGGTGTTCGGTTGACTGCAGCTTAAATAACCGGCGAATAAAAAGGTGATAATATATCTTGTTAAGTATTTAGCCGGCATTAGGTACATACTTTATGATATATTTAGAGTACGAAAAGCATTATCTAGTCAAATACTACTTCGTGACAAGTTAAAAGAATTTCTTGACTACAATTGAGTAAAAATTCATGGATTGTGTGGGGTGGGTTCAAAGTTTATTCAACATCAATTCTAAATAAATTATTGTAATTTTTTGATGTCTAGTTACCGCTTAAGGCCACATGACAGTAACATTATTATGCAAAAAAATACGTAACAAAACTGAAGCTATGTGTAACCCATAAATACAACGTAGAAAAAACCAGCAATGTCCGTCGTGCGTTCATAACTTAGACCATACTACGCAGGTCGCTCTGAGCTATGGCTGCACGTTAAGGAAGTCTTTCACGTCATTTCCATAGCCCGCGGTCCCTGAAACGGTCCTTGTCAGACGCCAGAAATGGCAATATAATATTTCTAAACCGAATATCTGTGACAACGTGATAAAAGATGTCGAATATTTGTTTTACTTTATCAAGAAGATGTCGATGTCTTTTACGACAAAAATCATGTTAATTATGATTGGGTAAGTCATGGCCTTCATAAAGTTGGGTTTTGAATGCAAACAATGGTTAATTGGTAATCATATACCACATTTTTTTTAAATTTGTTTTGCACCACAAACAGGTTTACAATGTTTAATTTATAATATGACTATACTTATAATATATTATTTGTTGTAAGCCCAACATCGCTGGTCACAATTTATAATCAAGCAGCTTATTTAAGTGGAGCTATAAATGTATTATATAAACTATTAAAAAAAATACATATACAAAAATAATGCATACATTATTATTTCAGAGAAACGATATGAATTTAGCATAAAAGTTTCATTGTGTTTCTTTTTTGACGGTTTTTAACAATGTCAAACACGCACGGAGCGGAGTGTAAGATTATTATAGATAAAGAGTTTAGTAAAATACAATTTATGTCAGTTATGTGTTACATTAAATACTATAATCATTTTAAATTTTGTGAGTTACAGTCGTATTTCGAGCACTAGTTTACTTAAAAAAGTAAATTACCCATTATTCTATATTACATATGAAATCATTTTAGTCATCATCATCATCTCAGCCAAAAGACGTCCACTGCTGGACAATGGCCTCCCCCATGGATTGAAACTTAACCTCACAGAGATGCTGCTGCCCATCTTCTGGAATGGGCACCACACAGAGACCATTTTAGTAAATGTTTGTAATAAACTGATTTTTCTGGTAACATCTAATAGCTGTATGCATTCATCCTCAAGTATGTAAATCGTGGTATTCTTAAAATTCATAATCTAAGTACAGAAAATTTTGCATAAAACTAAAGTAAGAGCAGAAAAAATAGTGACATAGTTCTTGTTGTGCTAACCCTGCGACGGTCACGCCCCGAAGCATGTCAGTACATTAAAGACATGTTTCCTTTATGCCATTCGCATAGCCCGCGGTCGGAATCGTTTTCAGAAACGAGTAAGTAGCTGCCAGACCAGACGACACCTGCGCTGCCTCGTCTTTAAAGAAAAACTCCTTTTGCTGGACATGGGTTAACAACTTTGTGTTTGTGCTTATTTATAACAAACCATCTACCGTTGAACACGAAGACAATAATCAAAACATAGAAGTGACCCTCTATGTTGCTCAAAATCTAATTAGTTTAAAAAAATACTTTTTGATTTTATATTTTACTAGCCGTCACCCGCCCGCTTCGCTGTGCGAAAATAATGGGTCAATGAATGCTAATCAAAATAATAATTAGGTTTACCAACATCTTAAATAGCCTATCATTTGCACAATCTCATGTTCTTACTACATACAAATTTTCATTAAGAGCCGTCACTCGCCCGCTTCTTCTTCTTCTTCTTCAGCCCGTCGCCACCCAATGCTGAGTGTAGGCCTTTCCCTTTGCACGCCATCTCTCTCTGATGGTAGCCATCCCAAACCTGTTCAAACTCGCCCGCTTCACTAAATACAAATTTTCATCAAGAGCCGTCACTCGCCCGCTTCTTCTTCTTCTTCTTCTTCAGCCCGTCGCCACCCAATGCTGAGTGTAGGCCTTTCCCTTTGCACGCCATCTCTCTCTGATGGTAGCCATCCCAAACCTGTTCAAACTCGCCCGCTTCACTAAATACAAATTTTCATCAAGAGCCGTCACTCGCCCGCTTCTTCTTCTTCTTCTTCTTCAGCCCGTCGCCACCCAATGCTGAGTGTAGGCCTTTCCCTTTGCACGCCATCTCTCTCTGATGGTAGCCATCCCAAACCTATTCAAACTCGCCCGCTTCACTAAATACAAATTTTCATCAAGAGCCGTCACTCGCCCGCTTCTTCTTCTTCTTCTTCAGCCCGTTACCACCCAATGCTGAGTGTAGGCCTCTCCCTTTGCACGCCATCTCTCTCTATTGGTAGCCATCCCAAACCAGTTCAAACTTGCCCGCTTCGCTGAGCGTAAGCTTGTGAATACTATTTCATTTTTTTATAGCCTATCTTTTGCACAATCTCATGTTCTCACTACATACAAATTTTAAGCGTAAACTTTTTATTTCTTTTTTTTTATAGCCTATAATTTGCACAATCGCATGATCTTACTACATACAAATTTTCATCAAGATCGGTCAAGCCGTTCTTGAGTTAAAAGTGGACATACAGACAGACGGACAGACAGACAAAAATTTCAAAAATCGTAGAATTGGTGTCAGTGAGTCATAAAATGAATATTTATTCCAAAATTTGTCAGAAAAATTGCAAGTACACACAGAGCCTACAGATTTATATAGTAGTATAGATAAATCCGTGTTGGAATACCTACATGACACGTTAAATTCGTAACGTTTGTTAAACGTAACAATCACGATAGCCCAATGGTTGGGCACCTGTTGGGAGGTGTGGGTACGAGCCCCGCTCATAGTGATATTTTCAAAATTCTATATAAAAATAATGGAATAAAATTTTCAATTATTGTATTACAATATTTTACTATTATTTTGACTATGTAACTTTATAACGTAATACATAGTATGTTTAGTAATGGTTTTAAAAAGTTTCCAACAAATACGCTTTATTTTTGTATTACCTCAATCTGTATTGATCCAACCGGCTCTAAGGATTTTCTTTTGCGTTTCTACCTCCAAAAAGGAAAGCTCTCCTAAAAGAAGTTTAGTAATAACAAATCTGGACAAGGTGCATTACCTTGTCCAGGACACCTGAACACCTGAGCTACAGAAACATTGAATAGAATAGAAAAGAATAGAATAGAATAAATTTTTATTTGGTTCATAAATATAGTGATAAAAATACATTAAGCTTAATACACAAAATTATAGGTTCCAGAACCAAAAAGGCAACCGCTCAGCATGTGTCATTCATGACCTAAGGAGATCCCCAGGCCACAACGCTGGTATTCTGCGGAAGCCGTAACTAAAATAAAATAAACTAAAACTAATAAGGAAATTGGTCTCCTTGACGATTTTTTGAGTGCTTGTTTAATAAACTAGTTGCCAGCGTTTGGTTCATGAACATCGAAATAAATATTTGTGCAAATATTTAGCAATCGATTTAGATAAAACTGAAACCCTTTTTTAGTTTACTTTTTTGTATAAGCACTAATAAATTCTCCTGATGTTGCAAACACATATTAACTTTAGAAAACTATTAGGTAAGATAAAATCTCTATATCTGTCGCATAAATAGTTATTATTCCCGACAATTCCCTGAACATCGTCTTCACATTATGCTTGCACGCGCTGTATAAAAATATTGACGCGTACCGTATTGACTGATTGACAACGGAATCTATCACCCCTGTCAACGATCGATCATCATCAATGAAGTGAGGTATGTGTTGAGCAGTGAATTGTGTTTATACATAATAATATGTATAAACACAATCTCTTTGTAAAGCAATACAATCAGTAGATTATTAAAACGTACATCTTATAGGAGGTAAAATTCCAAAAAAGTATGAAAACCTTTTTTCGTAGATTTTCGATATAAATATGCCATTGTTTAAATAACTATATAATCTATGTGTTGTTAAACGTTAATACAATTACTAAACTAGCTCAAAGAAATCAGCTAAATAGTATATCAAAATTGAAAGCCTCTTTGTTTGAGATAATGAAGATTAATATCCGATCAAAATCACGAAGCGCGCTTAATATGGGACCCCGAGAATCACCGGACTTTCAGAAAATAGAGCCCTGACCGTTTCGATAATAAATGGGATACCTGTAACGAGGCTACGGTGATTTCATATCCCTCGTCGTTAATGTATCAAGGATAGGTATATACAAAGCAATGAGGTTCTGTAGCAATCATTTATCAAGTCAAAATAGTCAAAGGCAGAGGTTATGTTGTTAATTTCTCAGTGTAGATGTGTTGACCAAGATGACACGTATTAAAAATAAAGATTATTATTTATGCTCTATTAATAGATAAGATAAGATAGATAAGATAAATTTTATTGCTGTATAAAAACTTAGCCTACATACAAAAGACTTATGTAAAGTAATTGGGGTTAGTGTATATAATATTATGTATTACGTAATACCTATGCTAAGCAATCAATATTGCCTGTGTATTAGGTATCTATCTAGAACAGAACGTTAGTGCTTATTCTACAATAAAACATTTACACAATAATAATGACTAACTATTTTAAATGCGGAACTGGAAAGTACTTGAATAATATTATTAATTGCTCTACTTAATTAGAATTTTCTAGATGGTCTTAAAAATTATGTAATTACTAATAATAATTTCTCTGTGTCATCATATGTTTTCCCCTTTAGCCAATCTTGTACGGTTTTTTTACATTGTGCTTTGTTCATGGGGTAAATACATAAAGAAAAATTTAATCTGTTGTACAGAAAACTACTCAGATGACAAAAGAATCTGTGCGTGTTTGATCTTCTGAATCGCTCAGTAGAACAGACAATATCTGCACGTCTTCGGCTGGTTTCGAGCGCAGGGTTAAAGGGCATTAATGAGTGTTTTTTAGTGATTGTTAGTAATATGAAAAGCTGGCGTACGGATAGGACATCGCATTTGGTAAGGAGCTCTGCCGTCGGGAAGCGTATTGGTCGGAATGTGCTGACTTTTAGAACTGCTCTCTGCGCTATTTCTAAGTTTATCATAATAGTTTTGTGTGCACCGCCCCATGATGTTATACAATATACAAATAATGACTGACAAAGTGTCAGATATATTGATTTTAGTAGACGACCGCATGCAACGTGCCGAAGATTTTTAAAGACGTAAATTAACTTTCTAACTCTAGATGTAAGGGCTTCAATATGTGGTTTAAATTTCAAATACTTATCAATTATTATCCCTAGGTATTTAATATTGTCAGTGCAGCTGAGCTTAGGGCAGGAGCAAGTGTCAGGCAATACATTACGCCCGTTCCCTCTAATCTATTCTGTCTGTTGTTTTGCTGACTAGAGCTAGAAATTTGACATAATTTGTATGGAGCTTATGTCAAATTTGATAGGTTATTGGGAACGGGCGAGTCTTTAATCGCCGTGGTGGTCACCGATGACCGACAAACAATACATTTTCTATTGTGTCTGGTTTTGCGGCAGTCAACGTGTTAATAACAGTCTTGCTTGCTTGTGTTAGGTATGGGTTCGCGTCAGTAGTCTAACGGAACTATGGGGTTTGAACTCGCATTCAAACTGAGCCTCGATCTGTGCGGCCACAGATGCTTTACCTTATATATTGTGGGCTATGTTACTCTTATCTTAGCTTAAATGTTTAGTATTTATAATTATTCCCTTTATTTTTATCTAAAATAACTGAACATCGCACTTAAAAATCGACTATATTATATCTTAGAGGCGATTCGAACTCACAAACTTTAAAACAGATCAAAACACTGAAAATATAACCATAATTTGAAGTAAATAGTGTTGAATAATTTCGGCGGGCTGGTTAGAACCACCATAGCTCAATTGGGAGGGCACCTGACCCGGTATGTCAGAAGGGTGCAGGTTCAAATCCTGCTCGTGAATTTTTTTTCAACATTTGTGTTTTTTCACAATTTGGTACTAACATTCTTCACACTAATACATTGTTACTAACATTGTTGTTAGGGCATTAGACTTAAATAAAATAGCGGTAGCTAACCAGGTGGACTTACAAAACCCCTTCCTTCCTTCCTAATCGTTCCCTCACTGATGAGGATCGTGACTCCGCTTCATCCGGTCAACCAGCTGTCTCCATCGGTTGCGCTCAGTCGCTTGATGGAGAGCGGCGCTGACGGGCATCTCCAGATTTTCGGAGATCTGGTCTGACCAGCGCTTGGGGCTCCGGCCTCTGGGTCTTATTTCTTCTATTTTTCCCGTCACCATCAGACGCTCAAGGTTATCTGCACTTCTTTGTGCAACATGACCGAAATATCGCACCACGCGTTGCATGCAGATCGAAGACAGACACTGTGCATTTGCTGCAGTGCTATGCTGTGCAAAAAACCCATTATTTCTGTATAAAAAGCATACCCTCTATAAAAAAGCATCACCCATTGAGAATCTGAGTCTGACGTCTGAGTTAGACAGCTGCCGTCGCAGCTGTCTATCGCCTAGGCCTCTCACAATACGCTGGTATTTCTTTAGAAAAATGTAGTTACAGTTACGGTTGAAAGTATTTCAAACCGCTCCCCAGTTAAGTTCCATAGGCCGCGTCCAGGGTAAACGAGCGGTTACAAAGGCTGTGGCGGGCGCGACGGACCAGGCCACAGTGCATCGCGAGTTGTTCTAACGTTTAGGCCTATTTGAAGTGTTACGATTTATTAATGTTACTAGTCAATCAGAAATGGTTTGAACACCCGCCAACCGCGCGTTGGGTCGCTCGCTGCCTAGCCCCATAGTGTGCCGCAATGGGCGGATAGAAATGTTTGAAATCTACGCATGCTTTCTCGTTCAAGACTGCTACGCTAGGCACCCGCCTCTGTCGCTTCTGTGGACGCATACGGTAGTTTCTTATGTTTGATATTTTGCGCCCGCCGCTGCGCGCCGTCGGCATCGCCTCCGCGCTAGCTCATCACCGTGGACGATCACTTAAATGGCGAACAGACTTTCGCAATCATAGGATTTTCCCGCGTCTGTCGTCTGGGCTGGGGTGGAGCCGCATTGCAATCTGAACACTATTTTGACGCTTGCACAAACAGAATTTACGAGATTGATTTAAAAATTCTCGAAGTTATTCACTTTTTGTGTTGTTGTTCATGGCTCAGGCATAGCAAAGTGACGATAACAAGTTTAATAATAATGATAATAATGATGATAATATCACTTTTCGTTTAGAATAATACTAAAGCTATTGTTCTGAGACTTTTCGGAACTTTTTTGACGCTTGAACTGACAGAATTTTTGAGACTAATTTAAAACTCGCATTTTTTTTTGTAAAATTGAGTTCATGCGCCATCAACAGTCATCATCACTCTCTCAGAATCGCATTATTTTATTGATCGTTATTAAGCTGACTTTGGCCGTTAACTCACCAATTTAAAAATATTTTACCTACATTTCTTGGAGAACATTTTAGTACAATGTTGATTATTATATAATTTATTATCATCGTGGCTGTCAAAATTCATAACTATAATTTCATGCTGTCTATAGTACGAGTAATATTATAAAGCTGAAGAGTTTGTTTGTTTGTTTGAACGCGTTAATCTCAGGAACTACTGGTTTGAATTGAAAAATTATTTTTGTGTTAAATAGTCCATTTATTAAGGAAAGCTATAGGTTATATTACATCACGCTATGACTAATAGGAGTGAAGCAGCAATGAAAATTAACGCGGATGAAACCGCGGGGCACAGCTAGTAAAATATAATTTCTTTAAAGACGATTAATAAGTGCACTTATTATTCCGAAAAAATAACAAGTTATAGTGTATTTTTTTTTAAATCTATTTTGTCTCATTGCTGGGTAAAAGTCTCCCTTAAATCTCTCCCTAAGTCTCGTAATTTGAAGGTCTCCCAACAATCTCTTTGTTTATAAATTTAAATAATTGGTGGTAGCAAAAAAGTCACACTAAGTTATAATATCAAGGACCGACTGTACAGAGCTAGTAACTCTAGCAAATCTTATACAAAACCTTGTAAGTATCTTGTAAGAACATCTCTTTGCAAATTAAGAAAAATATTGAGGCACAACGAGTAATAAACGACAGAATACCTGGAGATGATTAAGATTTTTCTGGAATTGTTTTCTTTTTATCTTGAGAGCGTTGAACTTAGTAACTTGAGACGTATAATAAACTCCAGTAGAACTGTTCGTGTTAAAAAAGATTTTTATAAGCTACGTTTTTAGCTGTTTTATTAAAAAAACAATCGATTTTTTTTAAATAATTTGATCAAGTCTCGTGTGTGTGTGTGTGTGTGTGTGTGTGTGTGTGTGTGTGTGTAAGGGTGTGTGTGTGAGAGGGTGTGTGTGTGTATGTGAGAGAGAGGGAGAGAGGGTGTGTGCGTGCGTGAGGGTGTGAGGGAGGGTGTGTGTATGATATTTAATTGTATGTCTCTAAATGAAGTAAGATTGCGGGCGGGAGGGCGGTGCATGCGTGCTGCATCCAAGCTGGATAAACGAGTGAGTTAGCGGAATTCACACTACATATTTATTTCAATTATATTTTTTTGTGCAATGGATTTCCGCAAAATAATGCCTGATTCCATTAATTATCTGAAGTAAGATCTCTTTGTGTATATACTTGGAATCGCGATTTTTTCTTTAGCAATTTCATTTAACTATCACGTTTTCTTATATTTTGTTCACTATAGTTGTTAAAGTAACCCCTCGGTGATCAAGTGGCAAAGCACTCGGCCCGATACCCGAAGGTCCCGGGTTCAATTCCCAGGTCGGTGTGTTTTAGAATTTTCGATGCATAGCCCGGGTTTGTGCTCACCAACTCGCATCTGGCAAGCGTATTACCACTAGCCATTACCCATCAATTGTAGTGATGATATGATTTCAATGATGGAGGCTTTTGCCTAGCTGTGGGGACAGTCGTATGCTTAAGTTTTACTTATTTTACTAGTTAATCGTACACAGTTCATAATACATAATTAATTATTATGCAACCCGCGCGTGCTTAATTAAAAACCACAAAAATGTATTTTAATTCATTAAAAACTATTTTAAAATATGAAATACCTTATACATGACACAAAAATTTTTATTTACCAAATACATCTACTTGTGCAATCTAGGCAACATCAATAATGAACCCCCCGCTAAATAATAATCTATGCACCCAGATAATGATACGGTTTCATGGCAATTAGGCCATTATTGATTCATGGCTACCTGCCGATGGCCTCAGCTATTATGTTATTATAATAATAAAATTTCTATGTCACATTCGTTGTTCGGCCTTATTTTAGTAAACCATAACTTCCTTAATTGCATACACAGATTTTTTTTACTGACTTAAAAAAAGAAGAACGACATATAATTTTTGGTTTAAGGGACATTATGTACATCATAAGATATAATTTTGTAATTATACATAATTATGATTAGAAGATAACAATTAAAATTGTACCTAACAGCACTAATAAAAAATATTTCGTACACAGTCTCCACGGACCACCTCTGTGGTCTAGCGGCTAAGACCACCGGTTTAGACCCAGAGGTCCCAGGTTCGATTCCCAGCGGGGGTACATGTTTGTGTACTCGGTTTGGTTGGTGGTAGGGCTTATTAGTCCGCCTGGCTAGCTACCACCATCTTATCTAAATATGTCGCCATAACATCAATGTTTGTAGCATTGTTGTGTTCCGGCAGCTATATAGATATAAGATAGTTGAGGCCTTATCATCACTTTACATCAGGTGAGATCAGTGCGCTGTGCTTACCCGTAAAACATTTAAAAAAAACCTTGTAAAAAGATAAAGAATTTCATAATTTGATTTTATTTGGTGAATGCATCATTTCCACTAACTATCTTTATTGAAGTAGTTTTCGTTTACAGTATAAGGCATTAAATACATCGCCATAAAACGATGCCTCATTTTGGCTGTTAATGAAATAAAATTCTACTGTCCTCTACGGTTCAAATGACGGAAGGTAACAATTTGATTATAATCACGCGAGCCATTACTACCTGTGACAAGTAGCCTTTCAATAACGGTTGGCATCACAATTTAATTTTATAGCTTAAATGAAACCGTGTTGGAAAATCAAACTATCATAATCTGATCAACGTTCTCAAAAATAATGATACAAAAAATACAAAAAAAATGAGAGAAATAGATGTCTAAATTTTTTCGTTGATTTACTGTGGCCGTATAGCAGGCCCACAACTGGGCTCAACGTGAAAAGCCACGTAGACAACATTCGTTAAACGCTTTATTAACGTTTCATATAGTAACTTGACTTTTTATGTTTTTTTTATATTTTACGGGTAAGCACAGTGCCTTGATCTCACCTGATGTAAAGTGATAATAAGGCCAATGATGGAAGCACACTTCACCCGGGAACCTCAACTAGTGAGGCACTGGCTATCTTATCTCTAGCTGCCGGAACACAACAGTGCTACAAACATTGATGTTATGACGACATTATTTAGTTAAGATGGTGGTAGCTAGCCAGGCGGACTAACAAGCCCTACCACCAACCAAACCGAGTACACACTGTACCCCCCGCTGGGAATCGAACCCGGGACCTCTGAGTCTAAACCGGTGGTCTTATCACTTAACCACAGAGGTGATTGAAATAAAAGAAATCGCGTGGTTTTATTTTTGTGAACACTTTTGTATACTTGTAACACAAAAATAATATGTATATATTTTATATGTATTTCATATTTTTCATTTCATTTCATTTTATTTACTTTCAGGGTGTGCGTTATGTTCATGTTGTAACTATCCCACAAAGGCCTCTGTATAGAAATCAAGTCATTGTTACAGTTAATGGGTATTGGCTTATCCACGTAAACTTGTTTACTTAAGAAATTTTCTACACAATCCTTCTTAATTTGCTTTAACAAGTGAGGAATAATAACAATAAAACACAACCATAGCAATATTTATTATTCGTTTTAATTACTTTGAACGGGTGTAAGTTTAATACCTAAATGTTGTTACGTAAGTCATAAAAGCTTTAACGGCCGTCTGTGTATTAACTGTTAGAGGTTAAACCGTTTTGTAATGGTAAAGTTATGACCTGTTCTCCACAACTATTTGTAAACAATATAATGAGAAATATTTCGGGTAACGGTGCGGACACAGTGTAACGTTAGAGTTATTTACGCAAAGTCTAACAGTGCCGGAAATAATTTTAGTTAGAAACTTCACTAGTATGGGTACGAGAATAGCCTGCACAGTTTTCAAGATTGAACGTATTAGAAGAAGTAAATAATAAGTTTATCTACATAGCTAACTAATTGTTTCTTACTATATGTACCTATTGCACATTGCTTTAAGAGTTTTGCTTAATATGCACTTCAATAACAGTACCTAAAGTAAAGATAGAAAAAGTAGATTTGCAATCACAAAAATAAAACACTTTCGACACGTTTGCTAATAACATTACCTACTTACCTACTTACTTACTTACCTACTTTAAAGCAGATTACCTATAGAACCTTAATAGATCGAACAGACCGTGAACTGACTGTTTTTTTCTGTAGTTAAAATTATTTTAACGGATGCTTTCGCTGAACACTTAAATATTTGTTTTGAGCCTGAACTGCAAAACTCCCTCTATAGTAGTTTTTTTATAATACCTACACGTATGTGCAAACTAGTATGTAAGTAAAATCAATTTTCGATAGGTTCCTAGGTATCTAGGTTTTAGGATGCATTTAAGGCTAGATTCATTATTACAATGATGTCACGAAACGACTTCCTTTCAACGCAACTAACGGATTCCCACTAAAAACTGTAACATAGGTACGTTTTATTTACTATAACTATAAACTCACCGGACATTGGCGAGCGTGTGCCGACGGCTCTTGAGGTACCGGCCGTGGTACTTCTGCAGCTCGCCGATGCTGCCCTGCTCCGCCTGCATCCTGGGCACGAGCGCGGCCTCCTCGCTGGCGTTGGCCGCCGCCGTCTGCGTCGATCCACGCTTACGCACGTTACCAGACTTCCTCGCCGTCGCCGATATGCATATCTTCACCGAGGACGGACTACCGAAACTATACTTCTTCCCCGAACTCCTTGATGACGTGAACACGGTATCTGTACTGCTCTTCGTGCTCTTGTATGACGGTGTTATTGTGGCGTCTGTTGCGTCTTCTAAAGGCCAATCGGAGTCGTCTTCTTCTTCTATTCCCGGAAGGGGGGACTGTTGGCCGATCGGTCGAGGTGAGTTTATTATAGGCTCCGGGGCTACTGTAAACAAGTAATGAAAGCGGTGAACAAACAATCTTTAGATAATTAATGGAATCAGGCGTTATTTTGCGGAAATCCATAGTACATAAAAATGTAATTTAAATAATATGTAGTGTTAATTCCGCTAACTCACTCGTTTATACAGCTTGGAAGCAGTACGCATGCACCGCCCTCCCGCCCGCAAAAAGTATGCACATGCAGGAGATACAATGCGTGCAAGCGAAAATGCACACCAACACCGATACCCGACACGTGTTTCGCCCCTCCACGGGGCATCCTCAGGAGCTGTTGACTGGTCGAGAGCTGCGCACCGACTGTTACGGCTACGCAGCTCCCGGCCCCTTTTATAAAGCGCCATCGTTTGACATTTGTGACGTACTACCCGCGACAATACGTAATAATGGGGATGGAAATAAATTTGTTTGGTCATTCAACAGCGCATGCCTGTCATTATTATGTTTCATTATTTCTAATTGCTCCAACACACACAACCGAAAACTTTTATTACAAACATGCAAAATATTATAGCTGTTATTGTCGCACAAAGAATGGCCGGTATCAATTAGATGTTTTGCGAAATGTGATTTATCTGGATGGCCATTCTTATACGCGGCAATATGTTCCTTATATCTAATGTCAAAATTTCGGCCTGTCTGACCTACATAGACCCCATCACAGTCTTTACAAATTAATTTATAAACACCGGATTTTTTTTTTTTGAGTTTTCTAAACGATCTATATTCATTCCATTCTTCGATGGCGCTTTATAAAAGGGGCCGGGAGCTGCGTAGCCGTAACAGTCGGTGCGCAGCTCTCGACCAGTCAACAGCTCCTAAGGATGCCCCGTGGAGGGGCGAAACACGTGTCGGGTATCGGTGTTGGTGTGCATTTTCGCTTGCACGCATCTCCTGCATGTGCATACTTTTTGCGGGCGGGAGGGCGGTGCATGCGTACTGCTTCCAAGCTGTATAAACGAGTGAGTTAGCGGAATTAACACTACATATTATTTAAATTACATTTTTAAAACAATCTTTACTTAGAAAAATTAACTTATATATAGACTTTCAATAAAGTTTTATAATTACCGACACTAATATCATCTCTCAATATCAGAATTTGAAGGCGAAGTTGCCTAACAGTTGATACAAAATTTATGTATTTGAGGTATAATTGAAACTTCGGATCCTTTCCACCTTGAAAACGTACAATAGGTAATGGAAATGCGTACTTAAATTCTGGTTAATTTATGTATTCGGAGCACGCCGAGTTCAATCGGAATAAGATTTTAACGACTAATATCCACCTACCTAACAAAATGCGCGAATAGAATTTCAATGATACTGAAATTACTTATTATTCGGGTAATCATTTATTACGTAATAATAGAATTTCATTTGTAATCAATATCAGTCTGATTTAGTTCAGTTTGAATTAGGTACCTAACTGGGATTTAAGGCATAATTTTGGACAGATATAGAGATACATAATGTATGCTGAACCAAATGATACATTTAATTTAAGACTAAAAAAAGACAACAGGTTTCGACGATAATAAACGGTGTTGAATGATGACATTTATTGAGATACTAATCGATTAAAAACTTTGTCTAATGTAAGAATAACACTGCAGTAAAGTGGATGTATTCAACCTCAATATTGGATTTGGTATTCAAAAAGTATTCGAAGTTATTATGCAGATTGAAGCATAACAAATAATAACAACGTCTGGCTAACCGAAGTTAATACAACCTACTTGTTCAATGGCCTATTTCACCGACGTTTTCCGAAGGTTGTGGAAACGTAAACAACAAACAAGACATACAACTTAATTATGTGTAAGTTGGTATAGATGTATTCTATGTAGCCCGTTCTTTCAGATAAACTCCATTTCTAATATCCTCGATTTCTAATATCGCTTTTTTCTATGTAGTTTTGTGATCATATTACTTGTAATTACTAGTAGGAGGAGTTCGATGGCGCAGTGGTTAACGCGCCCGGTCTGCGAGTGCTGAGGTTAAGCAACTTTCGCAAAGGCCGGTCATCAGATGGGTGACCAAAAATTTATCATCTCGAGCTCTTCCGTGCTTCGAAAGACACGTAAAGCCGTTGGTCCCGGCTGCATTAGCAGTCGTTAAAAACCACCAATATCTATGGCCCGCGTGGTGGTTTAGGCCCGTTTCTCATACAAGCTGATGATGATGATATAAAAAACATTTTTATACTCGAATTAGAAAGGGACGCCTGTCTCGATGGCGCCATTGGAATATTATTAGCCCGGATTGCGAAAAGCCTTTAATCCCACACGGGGATTTCATTCCTTTTAAAGGTTTTTAAAGCTGTTTAATGCTAATTAGGTATTAATCATTCGTAACTATTATACATTTTCTACATATTTTACTTTGTTATAAAAAGATGTATGTGTTAATAGATTGTGAATCAATAACATAGGTAGGTAAGACCATAAGAATTTATGGTACGACCTAACAGTAACATTAGAAGCTCCTAAGCCCCTATAGAGTTGTTAATAATCTATCTATATACATTTAATGACTTGTCCTGACTAACTGATTCATCATCGCTGAGTCGAAACCGCTGGAGCTAATTAGATGAAATTTAGACGGTACGTTAAGTGGGTGACGTAACCAGCCACTAAGAAAGGATTTTACGGAAATCGTACCCTAAGATTTTTTTTTTAAAAAGCTTAATAATTTTCATGTATTTTACTTCAAAACTGACGGACTTTCATACAAACTTTCACCCCCTATTTGACTAATAAGGATTTTTTAGGGAAATGAATAAGGAAAAGGATTTTTTAGGGAAATCGTTATTTTTAAAGTAGGTATTATCAATAAAAATTTATAATTTAATTGATGTATAGATTGACGTGTTTTTGCATTTTTCGAAAAATCTTCCCTAGAGGGGAGAGGTAAAAAGTTTGTATCGAAATCTGTCATTCCTTAAATTTCGGTACTTGGCCTAGTTAGAAATTATTAAGTGTTTCAGGATTTTTGAAAAATGATCCCTTAAGTCCTCTACTTAGGGGATCTTTTTGTCTAGGAAGTTTCAAAACGAAACAAAATTACTTATACAGAGTGATCTTTAATACGTTGTTAGACACGTTTTACTAATTCTAAGCATGGATGGGTTTTTATTGAAATGACGTGACATGTTTAGTTGTCTAAACCTTTTTACTGATACCTTCATGATATACCTTTAAAAAGTTTGGCTTTTATTACGAATAAACACAAGTCGTGTAGCCCATGTGAGCGAAGCCGGGAACAAAAGCTAGTCTTTATATAAATCTTTTTTCCTGTAAACATTTATTATTGAAATAGGTAATAAATTGTTGCATCAAATCAATTTTTTTTTTTTTTAATACAGTTTCTACTTGTCTGACGTTATTGCATGAGATATGGCTACGTTACCTACGTATAAGACAACGTTATTGAATAATGTGGCTTTAAAGCTTGTTTCATAAAATGCATGCTTTCATACTATGTTAAGTTACGAACTTTTCAAACGCCGCCACCGCTCTTAAACAAATATGCACACAAGAATCCATCAAGATACTAAACCCTTAATAAAAGAAAGTTAGCCAAAATGTTTACGAAAATTAAATGTATTATTGAAAATCTTCTTTTTTAAGCACCCACTTAACGCTTCGGTGGCGGGTGTAAAAGCGCTCGGCCCGATACCCAAAGGTCCCGGGTTCATTTCCCTGGTCGGCCAAGGCGTGTTTCAGATTTTTAATAACCCGGGTTTGTCATCACCCGCATTTGGCAAGCGTGGTGATTAAGCCATTACCCATCAATAGTAGTGATCACTTGGTTTCAGTGATGGAGGCTTTTGCCCGGCAATAGGATAGTCATAAGCTATCTATTAGTAAGATTAAATTTGTAAGATTGAAGTTGCCTAGTTTATCTATCTAAAAGACAGAACACAAGTAGGTAGAGGCTTTATTAAGAATTTCAGTAATACTTCAGCAAGAACGTAACCGGGTGAGATCAGCGATTGCGATTTCATTATCGCAATTCCTTTACAAACCAGTAAGGGAATTTATGTTAAAATTTGCCGATGCTCCGTCAATGAAGCGTGCCTTACGAGGCGTGGCCCTCCAATAGCATTGTTGCACCGTACCCAGTATCAATCGACTGATAAATTAAAGGTAGGTCGCTGCGCGAACGCCAACGTTCCTGCAATCGATACGTTTAATTATTTAGCTATTAACCTGTAACGCAATGAGGGCTATCGCGTATGAATTCGCCGCTAGGGGCCGCTTGTGTGTAGCGTGAGGTCTCCGAAATGTAATTGGAGACCTAACTGTATTGGAAGTGACATGCCCTTTCTCAATAAAAGTTGAGTTTATCAGATTTTTTGTTTGGACAAACAATGATGAAAAGAGGATCTATGTAAATAGAAATGACAAGCTTATTTCAAAAGTTATTATTCCAAAAGTAACTGCTTTTTATCATAATTACATGATACCTGTGATAGCTAGAAATTGTTACAACTTAAAGTAGTACAATGAAACACTGCCTACTCTACTTCGACTATGTTATATGTGTCTATCTATTTCATGTGCTATTTAGTTCATTATTGTAGTAGATAATATGTATCGAAAGGATAAATAAAAAGCTTAGATGATTGATTTAGTTTTACTTTTATTTAAGTACCTATAATTAACTGTCCAAAATCCTTATTGACATTGTATTCTTCCTGTAGTTAGCGAGCATGAACATACAAATATGATTCTACCTCCAAGTGGTACTAAATTAGATGATAACGCTCATCATTCACGCTCGACATTGATACGTTCAGATGACAATTTTTTTGATTGTCTGAGTTGGTGTGCTTCGTTGATTACACCCTTAACCTTTAAACTGATTACACCCTTTTTTCAGAAACAAACACGGGAATGTTTTGAAGGGACATAGTTGGTCCTGCAAATCGCTACTAACCACTGCTTTGAGACAGTTTTATCTTTCAGAAACGTATGTCTGCCTTTTTTTTCCGAGCAAAACGGGACTGCGCAACACTGTGGTATGGCCAATACGTTCACTCTACGGTTCTATTGTATTTAACATGATTTAAATATAAATTTTTGTTATGGTGCCCGTAATAACAAACTTTGACAGCCGTACTTTAGGACATCACTCTACAGTAGCGCCACCTGGGTGAGCCAAAAAACTATAGCAAAGCTAAGTCGGTTAGATGCTGGGTTTGATCTTCGTAACTATGCAAAAGCGTTATAACTCGTTTTTATAAGACTTTAAAAATTGACACAGTTAAATCTAGAAATGTGTGCTCATATATTACCTAAAGGCAGCAACATTGGAAAATTTACACTGCTTGGAAGCTAGTTTTAAAAAAAACTTTATTTATTACTATAAAAAATATAACAAAACATTCACAGCACATTATAAATCACTAAGATTTAAATATATGCTAGAGTTCGCTGTTACTTAATTAATTGTTGCAATCTTAATTTTAAGTTTTACAACATAATGCGGTCGCTGTCATCCAACACACCCAGAATCAACGCCTTCAGTTTGTTTTTTTAAATTATTTTTATTAAGAGATTGCCTAAACTCGGGATCCAGTTTATTTATAAGTTGTTGTAGCAAGTATTCAGCAGTGTGGCTGCCGTAAGTGTTTCTGCCAGCTATCGTTACCAGCTTGCCACGAGAGGCCGCCCGCGTTCCTTTATTATGTACAACAAAAGAACCGTATAAAGTTTTTACCCCGTACCCATGATTTAAGAATGTTATAACTCGTTAATTGTCGTCACTTAAATGTTCTTTTGTTAAATGCCTCTAATAATAAATAAACCCAAAACCGTTCCAAATGCAAATCTGTTACATCGACCTCCGTAGACTTCATTGTGTATGTGTGTATTGTGGGCATCGAAAAGTTCCATTGTGTCTGATAATGGGTATACAATAAATGACTCTAGTTAATGGTAATAAAAGCTATTTAAGGAAACCTCATGTTAAATACATAATGAGATCCCACCGTGATATTACTTTATGATCGACATCGACATAGACTACCCAATTGTGAATCAACTGAGTCGGTAAATAAGCATACGATCTGCCGGGTGGTCATTATTATAGATAATTATAGCATACGCATTACCAACCCTATTTGTTTATTCTGGTCACTTCGGGGCGCATTGAGGATGCGTGGTGGATTTTGGCCCGTTTTCCCCTGTGGTGATCCCATCTATTGGTAAGATTTGTATGGCAGTGGGGACATAAAAATGAGCTGATGATGAGTCCGGCGACCCTGCATTGCGAATGCTGCCTAACTTACAACATCGTAAATTAATGGCTGCGTCATCGACTCCCTTTTGCCATATAAGAATTCCTAAACAACTTTCTTGTTCAAAAGATTTGTTTGTACGAATCCGTAAAGTGCTCGGGTTGGAGGTGCAAATGGCAAGGAAAAGAATTATGGTTTTCATACGGAAATTTATTTTTCCCAGTGGTGCCTTTAGACGGTGTTGTAGGCGCATTTTTCAACATCTGCTCTGCAACTGATTATTTTTATAAATAGTGGCGAGTAACATGGATCTTATACAAATATTAATATTATAAGCGGCACCAGATCCAAAAAGTACATTGATACATAATAATTGTAGTATGTTAAAAATTGTTAATTACGATAGTTTTATAACACTAAGTCAAAAATACAATCCACTTTTCTAGCTTCAAATTATATTTAAGAGTTTTTTATTCGCCTAATTAGCCTACTTATCAGCACAAACTTTTAAAGTTAGCTCATTATAACTTTCACATAACGAAATACAAAAGAATACATTTTAGGGCGAAGGCTATCTCTTTTTAATTACGGTGACTGTACCTCCGTGATTGAAATTTATCGAGTTCATTAATTCATGGGTGCCAAATTGGGAAGGTACCGAAACGAAACTAACCCTTGTCCAATGTCTAGTAACAAAATGCTCAGTTGTAGGTACATAGCATTTGCAAAAAGACGACTTGCTTCAGATGGGACCTTTAGCATGCATGCCTTTTGTCCATTTCAAGTCCTTTTATCAATTTTGATATAAATGTAGTGAATGTAAAATAACAACTTAAAAACTATTTACTTGTATTAAAAACTACACTCCCTGGTTACAAACGAGAAACGTTGCCGTGGCCGAAATAAAAATAAAACTCTAACTAATAAAATTAAAGAATTTAAAAGAATTGAAATCATCATCATCATCATCATCATCAGCTCATTTTTGCCCCGCTGCTGGGGCACGAACCTTCCCTATGGATGGATAAGGAGAACGGGCCATAAACCACCACGCAGGCCCAGTGCGGATTGACTTCGGCTTTACGTGCCTTCCGAATCACGGAGGAGCTCGAGATGATAAACTTTTGGTCACCCATCCGATGACCGGCCTTTGCGAAAGTTGCTTAACCTCAGCACTCGCAGACCGGGCGCGTTAGCCACTGCACCATCGAGCTCCTCAGCACCACCGAGCTCCTCGGATAGAATTAAAATATCGCCGTACAAATTCTCGTTTTCGTTAACTTGATCGAATAGCAAATGAAACTCGCACTGCATTGTCATGTGAATGGATAAACAAACTTAAACTTCCCTCACATTTATAATATTTGTTAATAAACATTTCAAAAAATATTTCAAAAACAAAAATCATAAGTATTGTAAGGGTATGTAAGTAAAACTTGAACGTTTAATTCGAAAACGGAACTTTTACTAATTTAAAGTTTGTGCGTCGCGGGAGATCAGAGTTGCGGTGACTACCAACTCTGCAAAGTTTTACGAACAGACTTAAATGATATGTCAAATAAACTAGAGTAAGTACTGTCACCCGTTTGCACTAAATTTATGAATCGCCTAAGTCTTGGCTTAACTACTACCCGGTCAAGTTAACTCGGCACCTGGCTCGAATACGTCGCTTACGTCAAGGTGCCGAGTTAACTTGACCGGGTAGTAGTTACGAAAAGACTTAGGCGATTTATAAGTTTAGTGCAAACGGGTGTGTGTCTCCTAACACTACATGTTGCCCTCACTTCACAAACCGCAATTCTCATGAAACATGTGACGTAGTAAAAAATTACAACAGCAACATAAGTAAGCACTTGACAGTTATTTTTCTTATTTTTTTTAACCAATCCACACTGGGCACGCGTGGTTTATAACCCCGTTATTTACTAGAAGGAAGGCGCGTTCCATAGCAGTAAGGATATTAAACGAGCTGATGAAGATTATATTTTAAGCCTTTGGTCATGGTTGTTGTTGTAAAATGGTAATCGGTAAACCCCACCATACCGCACTGGCCAGCAACGTGGTGACTTAAAGCCCAATCTTCTACCTGCTAATGTGTTATGTACAGTCAAGTTCAATAATATGTAATCACTTTTGACAGATTTTGATTCTTATTACAAGCTAAATAAAGGTTACTAACTGTCAAAAGTGTATACATATTAATGAATTTGACTGTACATATTGCCTGCGCGCTGCAGTCGGATATTCATAGTCTAATGATGATAATATGTTAAAGCTTTAACTACAGATATATTGCACAAAAGATCCCGATGGGTCGACTAGCCACTCAGAGAGGAAACCCCGGCAGGTCCGCATAGATCCTTTTCTGTGTCTTAGATATGATAGAACAGCTACTTAAAGTAATAACTTTTGTATTCAGAAATATTATGTGATAACGTAGTATTATTGTCAGCCCATTAGCTGTAATGACGGCGGCGGCGGCGATAGCAAAGCCAAGGTCACGAATTAAATATCTTTTAAAACTATCAGAGCTAACCGGAAACTATTCTGAATGATTATTATGACTGCCACCCACGCGAATATAACCCAGCGACATTTTTAAAATGCTTTGTATTTACGGGCACGTGATGTGGAAAGTTTATTTAGATAGTTATTTTTCCATTCTGTGGACAATAAATTAAAAGCAAGCAATTCTTAAAAAGAACTGATGAAAGAAATGAAATTAGAAGCGCTTGTACTGTACATTGCTTTGCTTAATGAAAAAGCAATGTGATTATTGAAATAGAAATATACCAGTAACAAAAAAATTAACTATCATATAGTAAATAGTAAAGTCAGTAGCCTATAACTGTCCCACTGCTGGGCAAATGCCTCCATCATTGAAATTAAGTCATCACTACAATAATAATTGATGAGTATGGGCTTAATCCCCACGCTTAACTCGAGCTATGCATCAAAAAATCACACTTTGCCTGAACTGGGAATTTAACCCGGGACCTTCGGGTATCGGACTGAGCGCTCTGCTACTCGGCCACCGAAACGTTAAATACTGAACTGACATATAAATTTTGATTAATTTACTAGACTCTGATAACAATTTAATTACATGAGTAAGGAGTGAACAGCTGTTCCGAACAACCGTTAATTGAATTTTCTTAATGTCATTATGATAACAACACCTTATTAAAGTAACTATATAGTTTTGCTCTGGTTCACTTAAACCCCTAGCAAAAGTTATTAGCAGACATTTATCAAACTTCCGAGCCATGAAATCTGATATGCTTAGTCAAACAAGTTGGGAACAACATAACTTAGGATTATAGACTGTCACACAGAAAAGTTGTTTGAATAGTAATAAGATCTATGAATCAGATTTTCCACAATATATTTCTTTTGTGTAACAGAGCAGGCAAAAGAGTATACGGCCCGCCTGGTTGAAAGCAACCACCGCAGCCATCGCTTGCAACACCAATGATATACCGTCTGCGTTGCAGACCCTGAAGCTGTAGTTGCCTTGAGGAAGCAAAACAATACTGCATTTCGGATAAGCATCAGGGTGGCCGATAGGCTTAAGGGTAGAAGATTCGCTGGGCGATTCCTTACTCTAAGTCGCTAGCGCTCGAATTTCGAACGCCCCGGGTATTTGTCGGTATCCCCCTCCGTCTCTCCCCAAAGTCCCTGGGGTGGGGAACGGCAGACGGGTAAGTTCCACATCACTTCGGCCTCTTTTTGTGGTTGGGTATGCGTTATCGGGTTAAAAAAAGGGTGGTCGGTTGGTATTGGGTAGCCGTTGGATGCGAGCAGCACAAAACCGGTCGTTGTGGAGATACTTGGAGAAGGCCTTTGTCCAACAATAGACGTCTTTTAGATGAGATGATGATGATGATGATTAGGATGGTCGCCATTCGATCGGATTCTAAGCAGAATTCTACCACGAGGTCATTTATTGATATCTAGCGACCCGCCCCGGCTTCGCACGGGTGCAATGCTGATACTAAAAACCTTCCTCTTGAACCACTCTATCTATTAAGAAAAACCGCATCAAAATCCGTTGCGTAGTTTTAAAGATCTAAGAATAGAAGATTTAATCATACATACATACAAAGGGACAGACAAACAGCGGAAAGCGACTTTGTTTTATACTATGTAGTGATTACAAAGTGTAGGAACGAGTTTATTTATATCAGGATGTTTACATTTATCTCGTAACAGAAACATCAGTAAATGTTGAGTGTCTTGATTAATTTATCTAACTAATGAAAATGTTCAAAGTGAATTAGTTTTACGATTTGTTACATTAATTAAACCGCTAACCCTTTTCACAAGGAACACGATCGTGCCTAATTACTATAGGTTAACAATAATTATCAAACGGAGATGGAAATTAGTATAACGATGGAGCCAATTCAATTTGGAAGTTTATTGCTTCTCATTTTTTATATTAATCTGTAGACAAACGATTTTCCACCGTATTGTTTACAGGTAAATGAGAGAGGCTTTGCCGCTTTGACGATCTGTTTGCATAATTTTAAGCTTTTAAAATGATTAATTTCCTCCTTTCTACAACCTTTTGGACTTGGCCTGAGATGAAGGCATTGATAAGTGACTATGAGGCCAATGGTATCAGGTATACTGAGAAACTTGTTACCTTTTTTCTTAACTGTCGCAACACAACAAAACTGCTAGATGATTGTAGAAGCGATATATTTTGATAGGATGGTAGTAGCTAGACAGGCGGACTTAAAACAAGCCCACCAACAAAACCGGATACAAACACAGGACCTTCGCAGATGGACCACAGTTTTGCACAGTTGAAATTTTTATTACATTCATCAGATTTTTTAATTTGCCAATAACAGATTACATTACATAATGTTAATATTATTATTATTAATTGGATTGTTATTTCAGTATCCGAAATATATCGGTGTGTGTGTGTGTAGTGTGTTTTTCTAACTGGGACAGTATTGAAAAATCTGAAAATATGAAATGATTCTTACATAATACAGAGTTGATCCGAACAAAAAAATATTGACTCATTTCTATGTACAGACGCCTGGAAATCAACCTATCCATAACTATCAATTTTCTTCAATAAATGTTAAACCATAAGATATTATACTTAAAGTTCAAAGTCTGTTGAGGACATTTGTCAGTTTGTGGTACCTAGTCTCTGATATGCAGGCGTGTGTACAGCTTCACCAAAAAAATTGTTATTCCAAAATTCAATGGTTCTAACCAGCCCGCCGAAATTATTCAACACTATTTACTTTTTACTTTGAAAGCCAAAGGCGCCCATTCAATGTCAACAACTTGACTTGACAATTGGGAAAGCACCTGACCCGGTTAGTCAGAAGTGTGCGGGTTCAAATCCTGCTTGTGGAAATTTTTTCGACATTTGTGTTTTTGTAATTTGTTCGCAACAAAATTTGCGTTTAAATTTATATAAACATTTATAAATAGCTTGCCTACTTCTTAACTGATCTTTAGTATTTGTGAAAATATTATGATCAGATGTTAATGACGGTAGTTGTTGACATTGAATGGGCGCCTTTGGCTTTTAAAGTAAAAAGTAAATAGTGTTGAATAATTTCGGCGGGCTGGTTAGAACCACGATAGCTCAATTGGGAGAGCACCTGACCCGGTATGTCAGAAGGGTGCGGGTTCAAATCCTGCTCGTGGAAATTTTTTCGACATTTGTGTTTTTGTAATTTGTTCGCAACAAAATTTGCGTTAAAAATTATATAAACATTTAATCATAATCCCGTTAAATTACTCTAATTAATGTAAGTGAACAAAATTATAGTACACATAATACCCTGCGTTTACTATGTGATTTGTTTCACGTTTATATACAAAAGGCAGGCTGGTGTAGACGGGCGGCTGTAAAACGAAGTCGTTTGAAAGCATATTTGAAAGCCGGTATCGGTGGCAGTTATCGACCCGGCCCCTATCGGCCGGAACTTCTATTATTACCCTCTTTGGTCAACAATGAATAGGATGAAGGTGTTAATGTTTAAATGTCAATGTTTTATGCCCTGAAAACATTTCTAAATAATTATCATCAACCGCCTATAAAAGTCCTACTGCTAAACTTCTTTTTTTTGACAGAGATTGCTGATTGCCTCAAACGGCATTTTCAGCGTCACCGGGCTTTTTGGGGGCGGCGAGGTACGTAAAGGGTATCTCAAGCCGTGTTGAAACGAATCACCTTCGGAGGTTTTCTAGAGGGAACGGCATCGCACACTTAAAAATGCGCGTCCCCATGCCCTACCAGATTCTCCGAAGGGTTCGTAACGGATCGGGGAGCGGAACCACCCGAGGGCGCCTCTAAAGGCACGGACCTCGGCTCGGTTAGACCGGGCCGTGGAAGAGGAGAGAAGCGCCCAGGTACATGTCTGTACCTGGTATAGAGCGCGTGTGAACCGGTTCTACGTACCCTTATTCTACGAGTACGGTGTCTTGGGCCTAAACTAGTGTGCATGTTTAGTGTATTCTGTAAATGTGTAGTGGTATTTAGAGGATCGGGCAGGGGGGCGTTCGCAACTGTAATGGGATCGTCGGGATCGTTTAGGACGTCTAGATGTATACCGTCTTACTGGTCGAAGGCCTCCAACATTATAGTTGGCGGCCGCCACCACAAGCGGGTTAGGGTGGTGGGGGGCGATATCAAAGTAACGTCTGGAAACGTCCTTGATAAAGTCTTTGGTAGTGTACTGCTAAACTCAAGAGATCCTAGCCTTTAGAGGCGCCCTCGAGTTGTTTCGCTTCCAATCCGATCCAAACCATTCGGAGAATCTACTAAGGAACGGGGACACGCACTTCCACTTGATGTCTTTAGGTATCTCTAAAGAACCTCTGACGATGTTTCGTTTTACACGGCTTGAGGAACCCTTTAAGTTTCTCGCCACCCCCAAAAAAGTCCGATGACGCTGAAAACGCCGCGAGAGGCAACCAGAAAACTCTCTCTAAAAATCAGATTTTTTCACTTGAACAAAAGCCAATGGAGAGGTCACAACCTACCACGCTACTGGCCCAAACTGGGTTGGTTTCAACAACTGCCATTTGAAGACAACAACCACGTGCCTTTCGTAACACGAAGATGCTAGATATATTTTAAACGTAACGTATCCTTTTTGCTACTGTATACAAATCTTCTTTCTTCTAATATATAAAATTCTCGTGTCACAGTTTTCGTTGCCATATTCCTCCGAAACGGCTTGACCGATTTTGATTAAATTTTTTGTGCTTATCCGGTATCTATGAGAATCGGCCAACATCTATTTTTCATCCCCCTAAATGTTAGGGGTAGTCCACCCCTAAATTTTTTTTTTATTTTTTAGACAAAATTTTTAATTTCTATTTTTTTATGATACAACATACAAAAATACATACAATCCTCAATTTTCACCCTTCTACGATCAACCCTTATTTTTTAATAGCCATTTTAGTAATCAATAACTTTTGACAGATGAAATCTGTCGGGGCAGCTATTAACATAAAAAAAACAATGTAACTTTATTTTAGAGAAATAGGGCAGAACAAGGTCTGCCGGGACAGCTAGTAATATATAAAATTCTTGTGTCACGGTGTTTGTAATTATACTCCTCTGAAATGGCTGGACCAATTTTCGTGAAATTTTGTGTGCATATCGGTTAGGTCTGCGAATCGGACAACATCTATTTTTCATCCCCCTAAATGTTAAGGGTGATCCACCCCTAAATGTTAAGGGTGGTCCACCCCTAAATTTTTTTTTTACATTTTTGTTTTTCAATACAACATGTTCTACGATTTGATTGTATTGTTGACTGTCAAAGCGATACGAAGTCCGCTGGGTCAGCTAGTATTACTCGTATATATAAATTTTCTGTGCGTGTATTTGTAATTGTAAACTCCTTCTAAACGGCTGGACCAATTTTGATGAAATTTTTTATGTGTGTTCAAGTGGTTTCGAGAATGGTTTAGATTTACATTTGGACCCGGTAGGTGGCGCTGCAATAGCAAAGCCGCCAAGCTGAAGTGGAACTCGGCTCGACATGTCTGCCGCATGCCAAGCGAGAGGTGGGCGCGGATCGGAACGAAGTGGACCCCACATAATGCGAAAAAGTGACCAGGTAGACCTAGACGAAGATAGCGGGACGACCTTGATAGGTTTATGAAAGAATGGCATTATGTTGCAGAAGTGGGACAGTTATGTCTGATATAATAAAAATAAAATATTTTTTTCTAAGTTGCTTTTAAGCAATAAGGCTGTCTATTTTGTACTCTGCGTCTGTTTGTTTGCATCCGAATTCTTAAGGGCAATAAAAGTAGATAGCATTATAATTTAATTCTGTCACAGATCCCGTGACCCGGCAATGCCAAATTTACTGAAGTCGCCAGATTGCAACCCGAACGTGCAAACGGCTGCGTCATCAAGATTCTCGAGCGATAAACGGTAATTTATTTAAAAATGATAGCTTTAAAGTACTGTATGTCCTTCTAGGGTAGCATTTTCCTATATTTGAATAGAATCTGCTGTAGAAGAAAAGAAGTAAAGAAATTCCCTTGCTGTATTTCTTGTCGGTTCTTTACAGTACGATTAGAAGGTCTTCCGTCCTATAGATATACGAATCGATGGCATAGTGACATTCATAGGAGCTCAAATTACTACATTACCGGCTCATTTTATGTCCCCACTGCTGGGGCATGAGCCTACCCTATGGATGGATAGATAGAACAGGTAGAACTGGCTTTAAACTACACTACACGGACCAAATGCGTATTGGTGATTGTTAACGACTGCTATACAGCCGGGACTACGGCTTTCAATGCCTTTCGAAGCCCCGAGGAGCTCGAGATAATATATTTTTGGTCACCCATCCGAAGACCAGCCTTTGCGAAAGTTACTTCAATTTAGAAAATGTTGACCGGTCGCGGTAACCATCGAGCCCAATTATCGTGGACAAACGTAAGGGATGTACAGACGAGGAGCTCGATGGCTCAGTGGTTAACGCGCCCGGTCTGCGAGCGCTGAGGTTAAGCAACTTTCGCAAAAGCCGGTCATAGGATGGGTGACCAAAAGTTTATCATCTCAAGCTCCTCCGTGCTTCAGAAGGCACGCAAAGCCGTTGGTCTCGGCTGCATTAGCAGTCATTAACAAACCACCAATCCGCAATGGGCCCGCGTGGTGGTTTATGGCCCGTTCTCCCTATCCATCCATAAGGAAGGCTCGTGCCCCAGCAGTGGGGACATTAAAAAATGAGCTGATGATGATGATGATGATGTACAGACGCCTGCAAATCAACCTATCCGAAACTGTTAAATTTCTTTAATAACTTTTCATTTATATACCATAAGTACCATACGCATAAAGTTCTAGGAAAACTGACAGCTCGTGGTAGTCTCATGTACAGGCCTATGTACCTAAAGAGTAGTTTAACCCTGGCGTTTGGACCGGAACACCGGTTCTGCGATCGATCCGCCCAGTATTTGTATGGCGGAATCCACTGCCACCCCTTGCCGTCGCGCGTCGGGGCGGACGGCAAACAGACGGACCAGTTTAACGGGCGGTAATACTGATAGCTAGGCTCGCAGATGTCGATACAAAAGTCAGGTCGGGTTGTTGAACTCGTAAAATAACTAGTTATGTTGAAATGTTAAGTTGTCGAAGTTCAAAGATCAATGTCATTGACACGACCCGGTCAACCCGAGCCGAGGAGTTTCACCGTTTCTTTCCGTAATAACACGTGTTGTGAGACTCCATTTTAATTTCTATCTACCGTACAAATTGTACCCTTACTACTTATAATAAAAAACACTTGAAATTGGCTAAATACTAAACGCGAAGCCATTAATTAAGATAATTAATTAAACTGAGTCGAGGTTATAGACTTTAGACGCTCCCTCAGGTTGTTCTGCTCCCCATCCGATCTGAACCCCTTGGAAAATCTAGTAGGGGATGGGTACACTCTGCGTTATGCCATTCCCTGTATAAAATCTCTGACAGTGTTTCGATTACACTAACACTTTAAAGTTATTTTTATACTAGCGGCCGCTCCCGGTTTCACCCGCGTGGTTCTCGTTCCCGTAAGAATATCGGAATAAAAAGTATCCTATGTGTTAATGTGTGTGAATTTCATCCAAATCCATTCAGTAGTTTTTACGTGTAAGAGTAACAAACATCCATCCATACTTTCCAACCTTTCGCGTTTATAATATTAGTAGGATTATTGTGTGTACTTATATTTTTTATATTATTTTTTTTTGTTGTAACTACTACACATTCATAAGTGCAATTTGTATGTCTAAATTGAATAAAGGATATGCATTTCATTTCATTTCATTCATTTTGGTGACGTTTGCATTTCATTTTGGTGGGTAGTAGAACTCTACTACCCACCAAAATGGAATGCGAATGTCTAAAATGCGTAATAAGAAATCGTTTGGCGATGGGACACCAGATACTGCGTTGGGTGCAAAAGGACACGTCGACGCTTGCAAAGTCCGACGATATTATGATGTTAGAAAGTTTTAATTAGTTTTACGCCAACCGACGCGTTAAACCCAGATACTACATGTGAAGCTTTAGCTGTGAAGAAATCCCTTGCAACTAGTTCGGACTAGGATCCTTTATTGTGGCACTTTATTGGGAGACTGAAATGACGCCAGATTTTCTTAATTTCGTGGCAAGTTCTAATCCAGTTCCATTTCATTTCAGCAGATGCTAAAATGTTAATGATGTTAATTTTTAATACTCGTATTATAAAAAATGCAGTTTACACGGTAAACATTCCGTAGAAAAAGTTAGTATCAATTAAACTTTAAGTATTTTATTATATACTAGCGGCCGCTCGCGGTTTCACTCGCGTAGTTCCCGTTCCCATAAGAATATCTGGATAAAAAGTATCCTATGTGTTATTCCAGGTTATAAACTATATTTATGCCAAATTTCATCCAAATCCATCCACCCGTTGCAGCGCAACAAATATATCTATATATATATATATATATATATATATATATATATATATATATATATATATAAATATATATATCCCCGCAGATCTTACTAAATTTCATGTTATACTAAATTACACAGCATTATTTGATTGCATAGCATAATTTGTTCTCATTAAGAACCATATCGTAAAAAGACAAGGTGCCGTACACAATGTACATTGATTTTTTTGGAGAGAGCTCGTTGGTGGTCTCATAGTGTTTTTTTAGCGTCACAGGATATTTTTACGGGCGGCGAATGAAATGAAATGAAAGGCATATCCTTTATTTGAATAAAGGATATGCCTTTCATTTCATTTCATATATATTTAAATTGATTTAGGCATATATATTGCACTTATAATTAAATATTTATAAAATACCTACAGTGAAAAAATTAAATGCCTACCCGACCCAGCCAACAGAAAGACCCAGCGAAAGACCCATGTTCGATTCCTGGCTGGGTCGGGTAGGCATTTAATTTGTTCACTGTATTTTATAAATATTTAAACAATAAATAATTGTAGGACGTTGAGTAGGTATTTAATAAGTAGTATTCCAAGGCTGTGACAGCTCAATAATCCACCCTAGTGTCCTCGCATTAATACTTAATGTCTATTGGTTTTACCTACAACGTGCAGCACCACAGAACAAAATCGATAGCTGTATTTATAAATTGTATCTATGCAAAGTACCTACCTAGGTACAGTCACGAACATTAATATGTTACTATTGACAAATGGACAACAATATCTACACTAGAAAAGAGTGCTTAATTGTTTTCCAAAGTTTACGCGAACACTACATATTGTATCCTTATAAGATCGCGTTTTATAAACGCGAGTAGATCCGTGGAAGTTGTTTAATTTCAATGTTCAATAATTTCTGTTTACTCGATTTATATTACTTTTATCATCACATCATCATATCATTATCTGAGCCAAAAGACTCCCTCTGTTGGACAAAGGACAACAACGACTAGTTTTGTGCTGTTCGCAACCTTTATATGCATAAACAAGGAATTACAAAAATTCTAGCGTTGAAAATGTGTGTGAACTTGAATCGAAAACATAATAACTTGTCCATACGGTTTACTTCTGACAGTACAGTTAACAGTAAAAGTAACTGACGATTGATCAAAATCTGAAATATGAAATCTGTATGTAAAAAACTTAAACAAAATTTAAGATTTCTTAAATTTCGGTACTCTTACTAGTACGCATATTTTTTTGAAATTAAGAAAACATCACCTACTTTTGATATTAACTGTACGTCGGATAATAAATAATTTTGATCAAATACATGCCCATATCCATGGAAATTGCTCGACGGGGCGTCGTCGTCGCCTTTAAATACTTAGCAGCTCTTTATGACCATGACTGTATTTCAATGTCGTAATATCGCTCTGCAATTTTCGTAAAAAGTAGTAAAATGCTGTCGTAAAATGGGGGTAAAGGATATCCAATAAGTATCTTTATTTATTTTTTTATCGCTTCACGTAAATGGACATACCAATCCACACCATTGCATTGGTGTTTGTCTACAATAAATTCTTATATTTTCTTGTTTATTATAGGCTGGTGTGTAGAGAATACACAAGCATTGTGGTAGTAATATAAAACAACGTTAATTTAATAAGGTCGACATATTATATTAAATTATTATTTGCATTTAAAACACTATATTGATAGCGAAACTCATCTTACTTAGAAGAGCTGTCCATCCGAGGAGGGCGATTTAGAACCGATGACTAATTCTCACGCTAAGATATCAATTAGTTACGAATTCTATTTTTTCTCTCATTACAGTCACTGGTAACTTGTTTTTGTCACCGAAAATTCTCGAACAATATTTATTTTAGGAATCAAATTGTGTAAATGCACTAAATTTTATATTTCATTGTGCATTTCATGTCACTTTTAATATCGAGATCACAGGTGAGATTCAAAAATCGCCTGCTAGATCGCAATAGGTCATAATTTCAAGTCCAATCCAAGGCAAATCCTTTTTGTCAACAACAACTATTTTCAATTAGAAAAAAATTAAAGCGTATAAAGAATAATAGGTATATTTTTATGGTTTAACCCAACCTACGCACTTTTAAATACAAAGGCGTCGAGAGACCTAACTAACCTTTACAGTTAAAGTTTTATAAAAACGACTGTTAAAATACAAAAATAATAGGAATTAGTGCTCATATTATTAAAACAAATGAATTTATAATGACGGGGGTTTATCAATTAGTTCATGAGCACTTAAATAAATAAATAAATAAACTTTCCTACACCACCAATTTATCTAGCCCAAGAGAAGCTTCGTTATGAATCTCGTTAAATGGTTACTAGACAACGGATAAACATACTCAAAATACTTAAATACATACTTACTATACATAGAAAACACCCAGACCTGAGACAATTTAGAAAAACAATAATTTCTAAATTGACCCGACCGGGGATCGAACCCGGGACCTCAGAGATGGCGATACCATGAAAACCGGTGTACAAACCACTAGACCACGGAGGTCGTCAAATTGTTTACTTATGTAGGTATCATTGGTACTGGAGAGAGCACTTGAAACTTAGAAGAGCCGGGATTGCGAAAGGTCATGGGTTTAATAAGCCCTACCTGAGGCCAGTTGCCTTTGTTCAAGTGCTACTTTAATTTTTCTTATATATATAAAGATGTAAATGGAAAATAACAAATATGATGTACAACCACAAGCATTAACATATAAATAATATAACCCTTAATACAATGGAATAAGAGTCAAAAGTGCATACATGTTAATGCTCGTGACTGTACACACGCCTGCTCATCAGACTACTACAAACTGTCAGATTTCCTCAATAGACTTTGAACTTTGAAAGAAATTTGACTGTACTTGGACGTGTTACTTGGAGGACGGCAGGGTAAGAGGAGTTTTTACCCTGATCATTCTTTCATATCTTGTTCTAATAAATATCATGGCTCAAATTTGAGCGTTTTAGGTGCCACTTTTCAGGTAGAATACTGGATCCAATGGTTACTGGATTCTGTTATAGGTAGCGCCTGCGACAATTGAGACCGCAAATTAAGCAGAATCTATTTTTATAAAAATACTGGTTTTAGTTATCAAAATATGCAGCAACTAAATTACGAATATAGATGTTACCAATATATTTGAGTGATTTCAAAACATATAGATTAAGTAATTTCATTGTAATTTTAGCATTAATGATTTTTTAGAGGTGTTTTCGTAAAGAATTACGATCGTGTCAAAATTGCACAGTCGTGTTTTTGAGCAAGGGTTTTAAAGACATAGGCATGAAGTTATTTATATCAAAATTTCAGATTCGTTGGTCTTATCATACTCGTACAACCATCGATGAAAGTTGAAGTATTTTTTAAAGTGTCGCCTTAAGCCTTAATATTGTTGTGTGGAGGCGAGGCAAAGCATACTCTAATAACAGTTTTGCTGGTAAACTCTGCTAAACACTGTATATTTCCGAATTATCTGCACCATATTTATAAAGTATATAATAAAGGCGTTATCGTTCAACCGTATCTTTATAATTATATTTATATTATTTAATAATACTCGTAATAATAATAAATCTTTTTTTGTTTCATTATAAAGCATAGTGGGTATCTTAACTTAATATGAGTGACATTCATGGAAATAAACATATTCCTTTTATTATTGCTTTAAAATTAAACAAAAAAAGATTTATTATTATTATGAGTTAATACTCATATTAAGTATTATTAATTATAGTGTATTAATAATTTAATATAATGAAAAATACGTGAGACATGCTAGGAGGGTTTTTAGTATTCCAAATTAACAACACTTAATTCCAATCATAATGTCATCTTCATACACTTTAAACTTTCAGTTCCCGTAAATAACGCGTAAGGTATTTAAAGCGTAATAACGCGACAGCAATCAATTGACCGTGATTACGGTCAGTGCAACTCGGCTGAAATGTCAGGTACTTAACCACTTAAAAGGGTATGCTTATACCATATACGAAGCAGTTATGTTTTTCATCTTATTTTTTTTAATTAAGTAACTTTTCGATTCTAACATTAAATTAGTGGATATTGAAGAAATTAAAAATGTTTGGATGTGTAACATCTTTCCGCTCGCCTTCTATATATACAATTTGCGGGAGTGATTTCGTAGAAAAGTCACGGAAGTAGGGTCGTAACAGTGTGATCCTGTAACTGTTACGTGTTAGTTGGGAAGCCACCAATGATCGACACTTTAAGCCCAATGACCGTTGTAGGTCGTAATATTTGTGGGAGTGATTTCGTAGAAATGTGATCGTAACAGTGTAACAGGATAACAGTGTGACATGTCTTCTAATGAGTATTTACTGCATTCTCTATAAGATTTGTAAGATTATATTTTATTTGTAATATTGATTTCAACCATTAAGTGTGTAATAGACTTTATCTGTTTTTTTAAAGAAACTTCGATCGGTGACAAAGACTTCTCTCCAAAAATGGTCCGCAATAAGATTTGCAATAACCAATATAAAAACATGAAAAACACAATAAAAGTATAATAAAAATTATAAAAAGAATAATCCTCGGCTCTGATTAATTGTTATTTGGTTGAGCAACAGCTAACGTTACACAACGGTATTATTAGCACTTGCTTATAAACTCGATATAATATCCTTATAAACTCGATATAATATCGTGAGAACTCGATTATAAAGTAGTCAACAAGGTAGAAGTAAAAACGACTTTATAATACTCTTTATTTCCTAGGCCAAGTACTCCCACGTGTATAAAATACCAGTGTCGTGTAATATTATTCATGCAAACGTTTTATTTTGGTATATGTCACGTTTATCTTGTGCATTTGGATATTATATATTGCAAGGAATTTTAATGACACACGGGCTAACAACAGAAGAATAAATTAATCTTTGTATATAAATAGCTATTCGATTACTCAAAAATATCAACGATAACAGAAGGAATTGAATCTTCAAAAATATACATAATTTTCGAATTGGGGTTGGAAATGCAGCAGCCATTAATATTTTATAACGAGAAAACGAGATAGTTACTCAAAGATACAAGAAGCGTACTCCAAGTGAAATAGTCAACCTTAGGATCTAGCTATATGGTAATATGACTAGAGGTAGAGATATCTACAGTAGAGGTGTCTAACTGTCATAATTCAAAGATATAACTCTAGCATTATTGTACTGCCAACAGATTTAGATAAGAATATTGTGTGTCAGGCAGAAGGACTTTCTAAGTCCTTCTGCCTGCCAAAAAACAAGCCCTGCCAACCAACAAATCAAGAACAATATGTACTCCTACTATGAAACAAGACTAGTGGTCTAATCTTATAATATCACAGAAAAATAGTACATTTTTTAAGCAAAGAACACTCGAACAGATTCAAATCCGGCATCGGACTAAAGTCTGGGCAACGAATCTCAAATCGAACTGCTAGGACGATTGGCTTAAGGTGATAATAGATGGGGCAAAGCTTTAACTGAATGATGACCGAAGACCAGAGGAAAGTCGCGCCCATCCGATGGCGCGGTAACTCGAAGATATTAGAATAGTCGCGGGCTAATCTAGCCTTCGCAAAGCAAAGAACCGTCTTCTTATTTTTTTTATTTTTCCCGATCAGAAAGCTGCCACGACAACAGCCGTCAGGTCAGCCTCGACCAAGTTGACCATAATGCAGGAAATTTGGTACTTGATTATTGTTTAGTTGAGCAACTTTATTATTATGAACTTGATTATTATTTACTTGATTATTATTTAGTTGAGCAGGTGTTACATCGACTGCGGGAAGGTCCCACACGTGCGTTTATTTGCGTCTGTAAGGAACCCCCAGTAGGAAAGGTTATCTTTAGAGCAACCAACCTGCGTGCACAAACAGTTTAGAGCCTCCTTCCAGAGCCCAAACCTTGCCCTCGGTGGGTCCTCATTTTCTGCCAGCGCAAGCAATCTCGCTATTTAGAAATCCCTTACGACTCTTGTTAAGACAGGACCGGTTTATGTTGCGAATAGTGGCTGTTTATTATGATGGCATTATATATATGATATGATAAACATTATTATTATTGTAGGAATTTTAGCAGCTCTTACTTTAAGTCAAAGTGAGTGTAAGCAAACTGGAAATTGTATTACCAGAATGTAATTCCGTACATTGCGCTCCCGTTCTGCCAATTCCCTACATGGAGGATATTGGGTGTCTATTATTGAAGTCTTAATATTGAAGTTCGATAGCCAACTTCGTTACTTCTTGCAGAATGTAAATTGGTTTTTCACAATACTGTGTGTCATGCAAAAGAATAGATAGAAATATAAAATACATAAACAATAATAAATAAATAGATTGTCATTTTTATTAGCTTTCTTGAATATTTTATATAGACTGGTTAGGTTGGTTAGGTATATGTAATCGGGCATGCTATCCGATACATTATGTCCATAATCGGTTTGAGCTCATAAACACACGCCTTACTTAAGTGATGTTGAAGTTTTACACATTTTCTCTTACGAACTTTAGTTATTTATGATTATTATATAGCCACTAGATGACAAGATGAAAACCGTATCGTATCGTTATCGAAACACTAGATTCTAGTGTATGAAACAAATATATAGTTCTTTGTAAGTTATGACAAGACCTAATCCCTAGTGAAGGCCAAAAGAATCAGATAACTATAGTGTAAGTTGCTATTATTATTCTTGTGTATTGAATTTCTTCTATGGTCTTACAAAAGTTGATATTACAGTTACAGTTACAGTCTTCCCTAGCATGGCGTTAATTCATACGACTTAGCATCTGATCAAGAAGCTTTACGCTTGTAAGAGTCTTGTTTAAGAAACGGAACTTTCGACAGTGTTCTCATAATAGGCCCCAAGATTCCAACCGAGCAGATACTCGTGAGATACAAACACTACTCGTACGTTTGCTTACGAAAATAATGTAGAAAAATACACGAATCAAGGCAAACTTACTCTTGAGATATGTATTAGGAAGAACGACACGAATCTGATTCGACGGTTTGAGATAAGCACGTAAGCAGCCCCTCTAGACAAGTCGCAAAACGCTTATAGAATAGAAATCAAATAGAATGTTATTGTACGGGATTGACATTTAAAGTCAACGATACGTATTAATGGCGTTTATGTCAATCCCATACAATAACATAATACTACTAATATATAATAACATGGTACTAGCTGACCCGGCGGACTTCGTACCGCTTTGACAGTTTCCATGACAACAAATCAACAACAAATCATTTTGCATTGGAAAATTAAATTGTCGTTTTTATTTTTTTATTTTTTTCCGTTAGGTACTTATTTTTATGTTTCTCACCGTTTAAATCTTCCCTGAACTTCCACAAATATTTCAAAATCAAAATTAGCCAAATTAGTCAAGCCATTCTCGAGTTTTAGCGATACAAACGAACAGCAATTGATTTTTATATCTATAGATTTAATTTCTAGTCTATTAGCGTATTGCCACTTGTATATGGGGGCTGTAATTCGATAGAAACTCCTAACAAAGTAAATAAATGAATAAATAAACTTTCCTACACTCACACCAATTATCTAGCCCAAGAGAAGCTTCGTTATGAAACTCGTTGGTTAAATGGTTACTAGACAACGGATAAACATACTTAAAATACTTAAATACATGCTTATTATACATAGAAAACACCCAGACCCGAGACAATTTAGAAAAACAATAATTTCTAAATTGACCCGACCGGGGGCCTCAAGGGATAGCGACACCATGAAACCGGTGTACAAACCACTCGAAATGTATTATCGAAAGTATTGTGTAAATAAATAATCTGCATAGCCAAACTGCCTAAGCGTTGTATTATAATGTTTGAATTAACCTACAGAGTATAAAATATATTTTATAGAATCCGTTAACTTATAATAAGTCTTCGCCATCCAATTGCTAGATATTGCTGTATGCTTGCTGCTGAAATTTGTAATAACTTTTAGGTTTAACAAAATTTTTTGTGTTTTGCAAAAGTATTATCTATCTTTCTATATAGATAGGTATCTTTTTACTAACGAAATAAATTGCATTACGTTTGATGCTGGCTACATCGTAAAACATTTTCGCCATGTAACCGCTGTATAAACACCTTGTTAAGAATATACCTGCTTACTTTTATATGTATTCAGTTTATGCACACCCACAAAGTCGAATGCTTGTGGAACCCTTTAACGAGCATAGCATGTTGTAATTTTGTCATTGCTTTTCAATCTTGTTACAGTTGAATACGGTTCAATATTACGGTGGGGGTATCTCTCCCACTGCCTTCTAATGGGTGGCTGCAGAACGTAATTCCGCTCGCGTTCAACCAAATTCCTGCATAGAAGATATTAAAGGTCAAAAAAAAATACTAAATATTGAAGTATAATGGCGAATTCCTGTACTTATTCAGTTGTTAAAGACATGATTAGTAACTATTTGTTATTTTCGACCTATACAATATCCTATATTTTGAGTGTCCCTAATATACGTCGACAAAAATCATACAAAACGGATGACTCTTCCATTGGAGCTACAATACCTGGTAGATTTTTTAGAAGTGATAAAGATTAAAGAGAGTAAAGTAAAGATTAAAGAGTAAAGATTTAAGCATTTTAAGTTAATATTTCAGATGGATTTTCAATGAAACCTGATGCTATTCTATGGGGTACAATTTCTAATCCGAACGAATTAGAATAAAGAATAACAAATGAAGCTCGCGTGTCTTACAAGCTCATTGCGTGTTTTGTACCGAAGTGTCATAAATTTTGCATCAACCATTTCTTGTTTACAAACAAAAAAATACCTTTTAAAATATTCGTATTGCAATTACTATAACACAATTATGTGTGCTCAGTAAGTTTACATAAGGTTTTCGGCATAAACCCTATTTTTACAAGCGGTTTAACTGAATAAGGGGATTAAATTCAGATTATTGCCTGGCTCAACGACTACTGTTAAATAAAATCATTATATAGGTCCATAACAGTTATTATAATGGGCCCGCTATTACTGGCTAACGCCTTGAAAGTAATGTTCTAATACTTCGTAATGCATACCTACGTTCTCCAAAAACTACTTATTTTCTTAAATCCTAAATGCATTTAACACATATCTCGGAACTACCCAATAATAACAACTGTTCTGAAGCACTTTCAGAATAAGAAAATGACAATACTCCAACATAACATTCAGAAAAAAATAATAAAAAAAGAAATGGATGATGAATGGACATTAAATAATTTTTCATAAACATAGCCTGTCGTTAATTAATCTTTTATTAAATCTTCAAAAAATATACTGTTAAAATATTGTCATATAAGTACACATATGTCGATAACGAGTAAATTAACCATCACTAGTGCCCTTTCTTCTGTAAAATCGTGAGCTAAAGACTTGTTAAGTCGCCATGTTAAGTCTCTAATTGAGCATGTTGTCGTAGCCGAGACCAACACCGTTCGTAGCCGCTACGCAATTCAGGACCACCTACGACGTAGCGCATAAACAAAGTTATTCTAATAGCACAGTACTACGAACATACAGTAGGGGAAAGAGTAGGTATTGACGTTGCCGTTTTTAGGAATACTAAGGCTGTCACAGAACTAGAAACAAATAGTAGTTATTAATAATAAATAATTTCATATTTGAATTTTTTTAATAAGTGTTTATATATTAAAATAAATATGATTTACAGGTTTTTTTTCTGTCAAGTCCTCTCTGTTCATGTGAGCGACGAAGTCTTTAACGTAACCTTGAACGTATTTAGCGTGTAGAGTATCGGTTAAATTTTCTAACGAAGAGATATTAATTGTGCTAAAATGTAATGAATAGGTAGTCTAATAAGGTATATTTGTACGTATGCTACAGTGTAGGTATATGTACGTATGTTACAGTGTAGGTACATATTTTGAAATGTTAATTTTAACCTTGTTTGTTGTAAAATCTGCATGCAAGAGATGAAGTAATTCGATTAGTTCGTTACTACTGATCATTATTGAAAGTAAGTTTTTTTTTTAAACAAATTTGTTGCATTTTTGCGTTCTAACTTCGGTAAACATTGACACATCTTCGCAAGTACATGCAATAACTGCTCATAAAATCTTTGTTAGATTCAAATATTATCAAAATATGTAACAATTCGCGTGCGACTGATGACCTACTGTATGGTTTGTAATACTGTGTTAATTAGGATTTCTGTCGTAGAACAGGACTACTAAAAAAATACATCTTAAAACTAAAAGATAATTTTCAAGCAACAATTGACACGCAACACCCTTGCACAACATAAATCCAACCGCAATGAGTAGCAATCGCGCAACGTCGTGACTCGCGAGCCATTATCCAATGTTGTCAAACACGTCGAGCGTCAATTGTTGATTAATGAACACAGATTTGACAAATGGGGCTCACTTACCAAGTTCGTGGTGCGACAGGTCCGGGCTGCCTTCTCTGAGAGCATGGTCGGCTTCGTCGACGGGCGCCGCCGCGCGCGCCCCGCACCAGGGCACGCAGCAACGGAACACCCCGCCTCCGACCACCTTGCCGCCGTGTGCCCGCCTTACGAACTCGCCCGCGACCCACACACACTCACTATTCTCGCACAATTACGCCCGTGCGCAATCCACCCTCTGTCGGCTGCTACACCTCTATTTATCGCCGCAATTTATAACCTTCTTTGATCACCTCCTGGGGCTTCCTCAAACTTTGTCCGGTACACACCAGCGCACACTCCACGTACTCGTATAAACACTGGCGAACACAACTCCTGAATACGACACTTAACTACAAAACTTCTTCTGAACTCGTTAAAGAACATTCGTTGGCACTTTACATAACGTTTATACGATAACAAGATTAATAACAAAGTTCTAGGTCAGTCTTGAAGTTATCTTAGAAGATTAAATAAGTGTCTAAGATATGTCAGTCAAGTAGGCTTTAGTTCGCCTTTAAAGTTGATGTGAAAAGTTCATAAGGATGAAGGAAGGAAAATAGAGAAGGATATTTAGGGTTCGAGAGGGTGACTATAGCTTAGAGGGGGGTTGACAGGTTTCTGTTCAGTTCTGAATATGACTTAAAAACCTGAGCACCATTTTCAACACACTAATGTACATTTTTAATGTCATGTTTTACCCCATAGTCATTCCTGTAATACAAAATTATAACTTGTGTTATAACATGACATGACAACGAGATTTCCTGTCTGCCATTAGAGCCACTCAAACACGACAGGTGTAATATTACATGAAATTAGTAGGTGTCAACGTATTGAAATCAAGCACCATTAATTGGATCTATGAGTGAATCAAAGCGTATTATTTCATAAGATGTGACGCGATGTAGGTATTCCTTGGGCGACTGCCAAGCTCGCGGTAGCCTGAAGATTATCACCTCGAGAGCTACTCGATTCAGATGACAACGAAATTAAATATGCAAACGACGCATCTAATTTTGGAACCCTGTATAATAATAGATATTTGCCGGTGTTCCCTAACGAACTCAGTTCGGTTAGGATGAATATTTTATTGAAAACATTAACCTACATAGGTGCGCGTACATAGTAGTGTGTCATAACAAATTCTAGTTACATTAAATGTCCTAAGATATTTGATAGAAGTTGTACGCTTTGTAACTAACAAACATATTAGTTTAAGGACGATATGTTTATAGTCATCATTATTTATTATTTATTTATTTATTTATTTACTTGACTAGCACGGTTACAAACACCAATTACTAAATTAGACGTAAGTTTATTGGTTACGCTCGTTAAAGCTGGGTATTTTTCATAATAGGAAACTAAAAATCGAAGAGCATTTACTTCGGAATTCTTTATATATATATTAGATTTGCTACCTAACCAAACAGAGCATAAAATGTACTCCCGCTGCAAACTGAACCTAGGGCCAACCGTACTTACCACTACACCGCGCAGGCAGTTATTATATATATTTTTTACATAAATACTGATATCTTTAGGGTGACAATATATCACATCATTTACGACTAATATCACTTCTCGCAGCTGGGGTTTGACAGGTAAATCCACTTTGGCTCTGGTAAAGCACTTTGTGTATCCACATGACACCTCTTAGCGCGGCGTTGAACGAAAATCAAATATTACTCGTGTACCTACAGAAAATCAGAAATCAATAAAAACGATATTATTCTTAACAACTAACTATTAATGTTTTAGGAACTTATTAGTTGATTAAAACATGTTTTCTCCACTTTCATTCTACAAAGTATTGTCCCACATGAAAAGAAATAAAAATACGTCTAACATTTTATTTTTTATTTCGTCCCCATCTTTTTATTCCACATTTAATAGTTTTAATAGAAACCGGCTTGACGCTCACTGAGAAAACACTGTAATTAAAACTGTTACTAAGTCGTTAAACTTAGAAATGTAATTGGACGCGCCGTAGCGTCCTGCCTTCCTGTGGGCAGTAGACAATCATTAAGCCTTCTTAATAACTTCCAGTAAATTTCCTTAAAAACTGTCAACTGTCTTTATGCTATTGGCCTCGAATCTGCTTTTTTAAAACGTCTATAATTGTGTCTCGCTGGCCTGATTTTGACATTTTGCTCATAGTCTAAATGTTAAATCCGATCAGGCAGATACGATGCATGAGTTCTGGGTAATACGGTATGCTACGATTATTGTGTTATGGTCCGTTATAGAATTGTGTAGCATAAGGTATTTTTATGTTCAAAAATTGGATAAGTATGCAATATTTTCTTTAAATAAAAAAATATATCATTGGGAAAAGACAAAGTTTTGAAAAAAATCCAGGAGCGGGATTCGAACCTGCACCTCATGACATGCCGGGTCAGGTACACTACCAACTATGCTATCGTGTCAATAGTGGTGGAGTAAATAATCAAAAAATGACATGTTAATTTAAAAAAAATATTAAGCATGATTAAAAAAAGACAATTCGAATCCCGCTCGGGGAATTTTTTCAACACTTTGTCTTTTTTCAAAATAAGTCATACCTATTTTTTTTTTAATATTTCAATAATTTTATTTGTTAGTTAGCAGTAACAGTAATCTTAGTGTAGTTTTTGTTTTTAAAAGCGAAGTCTCGTATGAAAGTGTTGTCTTGTTGTATAATCGTAAACAAAAAACGAATTACCTCGCAACCGACTTATAACTGAAGGGTATCATCTACCATCAAACTTCAAACAGTCCCTTCGGGACGTATTAATATCAGAATCTTGTTTGCACTCCATCATATTTTGCGCGTGGAATGTTTATACGAACTATTTATTATTATAAACACGTAACCCGTCACTAATATTTGAGCATCGATATGTTTGAACGGCCTCATCTCTCACTCGGTTGCTGACTTGAAAACAATCAGTTTTAGAACATAAGACCTTAGGAAAAGTGATAACGTTAAACTAAATACGAGTAGATTGGAGAAGTTATACTTGTGTACCTAATTTAAATTCAATTGGATAGTAAATTTTACTTTTTATTTTTAAGTTCTAATTGCTGCACTGAATGCTGCACTGAAGCTTATTTTATAAATATTCAATTGGATAGTTTAAAAATAAGTTGACATTCAAGATTTATATGTATTCTCTCAAAAAATTAACAGTGTCAAAAGAAAGTCATTAAGTCTGTGATTTTTGCAGAACATTGTAAAATAAAACACAAAACTTTAAATGTGTGAGTGGGACTATTTCTATGATTGTTACTTTTGTATGCATATAACTGTTAATATATGACTGTCCGTTACCTAAGTAAAATAAAACGAATTAACAATATTCCTAATAAAGCGAATCAGTTACAAAAAAAAACTAGTTCCTTATAGACAAACCGTGCTTTTCCTTTAAAAAAATGTATTTTATTAACTTCGCTATTATCTTCGAAGTAAACTGCACCGTAGTAATACCGTGCGCAGCCTTTCAGTAAACTTAAATTTAAATTTCACCCGAGCGCAGCAACTAAGCTTAGGAGCGCCTTCCAATTTTCTACACCGCAACTTGTATTACTTACTACAAATACACGTCGTATAAGAAAATATTGACAGACACAGTATCCTATGCGTGGTAGTTATACGATGGCTTTAGTAATGCCTATTTTATTGACAAAGTTTTCGTATAAAGGTTAAAGTTGTTATCAAATTATGTTTCTATGTTGTTCTATGTGGTTAAAAAGTTGTTTCGAGGCTATTAACTGATTTTTTTTTTATTAATAAGACACCAGTAGTGTGCATGTAGTGTAGGTTCTCTTAA
Source organism: Eudonia lacustrata (assembly GCA_947562085.1). Lineage (NCBI taxonomy): Eukaryota > Metazoa > Arthropoda > Insecta > Lepidoptera > Crambidae > Eudonia > Eudonia lacustrata. Next base: position 10,888,937 of record OX387313.1, on the reverse strand, counting down.
TTTATTACTTGTAGTCATAGTCAAAATATTTTTTGCATAATGTTGTTATGGTACAAATCTAAAAAACTCTTTCAATATTATAAATGGTCCCTTGACATGACCCTGTAAGAGTATTACAACAATTTGGGGTTTAAACAGCAAAAGTATTAATTCTAAGGTGTTGTATTATGTTGTATTATGTTTGTTTATAATTGAGAATATTATTCCATAGTGAGTTTTATTAAATCTCGTAATTAGACAGTCACGTATCGCGTGTTAAGACATCGAATAATAATCTACGAAACGTCAAACGAATACCTTGAATCGAACGTTCATTACATCGAAAGTTCATTACATCTACAGCAACAACGTTTGATCTATCAAGATCAAAGTAACACAGTCACAGTTCATTAGATCAACGGCTTACGGTATTTATTTTAGTATTAATGAAGATTCCAAAAGCAGCCGCATAAAGTTTCTTTCTATCTGAAAGCCGTCCGTCGTACTATTGAAAATTAGGTAAACAAACTTTCGATGTAATGACGTCCATTTGTCTTTCAAAATCGTGCAGCGAAGCGTATAGACATGGTATGAAATACTTTTACCTTGAAATTATCTCTGAAAGTAAACAGCTCTATTATTTAGCGTAACTAGATATTTAGATAAAAAGTTTATTTTTTTATTAGGTACGTGTAGGTACATTTTAAACAACTACATTAACGATCTTAGCTCCGCTTCCATAGTGAGGTTGTGTGTGTTGAGTGCAGTTTAATACTAAGTCAACATTAATCATAGAGAATAAAGTTCATTATTAAACCTGTCAACGTTGATGTGCTTTTGTTATATTTTTCCAATTATTTACCGATCCTTTATGTTTGTAAAAATGTTACGATGGCATATCGATAACGTAGTTGTTGACATTGAATATCACTTTTGCTTACAAAGTAAGTTGATAGTGTTGACTAACTTCGCGCAAGTAATTGCTAAATTGTATATGATATGTTTACCGTAATACCAGCTCAATCTAGTAGTTCTGCTTGTAGCTCTAAATCAGTGGTTCTTAACCGGTGGTCCGCGGACCACTGGTGGTCATGGAGGCATTCCAAGTGGTCCGCGAAGCCATCGTAAGCGTAATAAACAATAAGTGACTTGACGACCTTGACGTGCGTGATGTAAAACAACTGGGTGGCCCCTGGCAAGACAGATATTTGGTGAAATGGTCCCTCACGGCTAAAAGGTTAAGAACCACTGCACTAATGTTGGAAAACAAATGAGTATTAGTCATAGCACTATCTTATGTTGTATTATATAAGTAGTTTTGATTTGTCAATAAGGATATATTCTTCATTTATTTAGACAACTATGACCTGTAATTTGTTTTTATATAACAATAGATATGTTTGTAATCGCGACAGCCTTATTAAAAACAATAGGCTCCATTAGAATCGCGGTAGTCAAAATGTAACAGCTATCGAGACTGACATAACAGTCAGCTGCGTAGCGCTGTCACGTCAACGACACATTGATATTGGTCGTGTCAAACAACAACCTAGTCGCCATTAATAAACAGGCACGTTCCATTTATTGGACGTCACATTTCCATTTTATTTATTAATATTATTGTGCCGCACAAGGAATTGCGCTTGTGACGATCGGCACAATCAATTACATCTCGTTGAGCGGGCGGTGCGGTCAATTGGGCTCACTTCTGTAGCACGAACGTCACCCAGCCTCGTTAGAGGCAGGGCTGCCGGCAATGTCCAATATATAAGTAAAAAGGTACGTTACTAGCACCCAGAAGAAAAAAGAAGAATACAGTATCCTTTTGGCCTCAGTCGCTCTCGAAGAAGGAGAAACGCAACTTCAGTTAACAGATACGGTTACAATATCCTTTAATTAGATTTAGTTTTAGTTACAAAAATGCTAAATAACAAACACTAGCTATCTTTTTCATTTTTATTGCTTTAACTACGCTATCCCTTTTACATTATTTGACAATATATTTAAATAAATATTAGTTAAAATTAAAAACGTATAACTCTGCCGCTGCCTCCGAAATTCGAACGAAAAATTTTGTACATATTCTGCGGATGATGTGTATTAACGTATCTACCTTTATAATATCATTAGAAATGCCTACGTAAAATGTAAATATGCAGATGTAAGCCCATAAGTTTTTACGGTAAAGGTAATAAATAACTGCTCTACTATGGGTAGAATGAATGGGTAGTAGGTAAAAATTGTACGGACGATTCAAAGCGCTTTTTGTAAGTTTATTTGAATAAACAAAAATTGACTTTGACTTTGAGTGAAGTTGGACTCACTTTGCCGATCCTAATGTACCAACCAATAAACCTTTATGAATTCTTTCATTAATTTAAATACGATATTTTATTGTTTATTTTGTGTTCAGAATGCTAAACTTTGTATTAAAAATGAAAAAGCACGCAGTCTTGTTGTAGAAGGCAGCCCTGCCGGCAATACGTAATTATAAAATACGAGTATACGATTTTTAATCGTTACCATCCAGAATTCTATATTGTACAAAAGAAGAAAAAAAAGCATGAAAAAATAACTGAAGACTGAAAAATATTTTATGAAACAATCCTGGCTAATAGCGTATTTATCTAGCATTTGTAAAATTTGAAAGATAAACTTATGTCACAGTAGCTCGGATGGTGGAGCTGTCATCCGAGTTCCAAAAAGTCGTGGATTCGAGTCTCAACTAAAGCAGTCACCTAATTTCATGTTTTTAAAAGAATTTATAGCCTCAACACTCAGTTTAGTATTTTCGCTATTTCTTTTGAATTTGGCCGTCCACGCGCATTTTGAAAGTTCATCCTGTGCGTATTTTTACGTTAAACATCTATTTTGATTGTCTATTGTAAATTTTAAATTTACAAAATTTAAAAAAACTGATTAAAAAAATCCGAGTTTGTTTAAGATGTGTCACTATTACCAAGAGTTAAGTATTTCTGATGTTTCTTTGTATGTTAAATATCGATTGATCGCTTGAACAATGACTAATAGAGTAAAATGCAAGTACATGATGTTTTTTTTAAATAAATGATCTTTTCTTTTCATTTTACAGCATATAGTCAATACTACTTATTATTATTACGTTATATGATTTACTTTTACCCACCTTATCTTTAAATGAGCATTTAATATACAATAAGACACTTTCCAATATAAAATTTTAATTAAGTTTAAATTATAATCAAATATTATCAATTAGGTTAGAATTTAATTAAGAGACTTTTACTACGTAAAGTTTTTGGTACTTTTTAAAAGTATAATATTTTTATACATTTGACTTCTTAGAATTAGCTGAATTAAAATAAAACTATTCAACATCATTACAAGTTTAAAAATCTGTTATACAATAACCCTAAGTAGTCTAAGTTTACATTCGACTAAAATTAAGGACGGAAATAAGCTATGTAACTTATCATATCACCTAATGGTTTCACGCCCTTGATAGAGGTAAGACTGAACGAGCCATTTACGTAAGAATACCCCACGATAACATAATTAAACACTCTATCATCTCATGGCCCATTGTTGGACGACAAAGGGACCATATATTTCACGAAATAATATTATAAACACGAAGCTTTTTCTGTCGACTCCATTGTGATTTTCGATTCTATTGTAAGACTCATTTTATATACACGAAAATCGATTACATAATATATTTTATAATATGTTTTTATATTACTGTTAAGATCAGTGAGATAAGGTGTAATGAATCAGCAGGTAACGTTGTGTAGGTACAACACAACGTTTCTATTCAAATTTTAAATAGTGAAAAGCTTAGGCAAGTAGGTAAATGATTTATTTTATATTTAAGTTTCTTATAAGCTTACCAACGTCAACGGTTATGTGAATAAAATTAATATTGATATTCACAGTTGATTCGTTTTGTATGGAAATTGACAACAAGTATCAAGCAATAAATTACACGAATATCTCACACGAACCCTTTCTATTTTCCATTTCAGGATAAACTGTTTTTCTCGAAACACGACAAGGGTCATCACCATTACGAAGTGTAAACATTCAACAAGTTGTCCATGATTCAATGGCACATATTTTGAATATTATACGATTTAGCCGGTTACCTTCTATTACTGAATACTTTGGCATTGTTATTTTGTGGTTTATTGTCACGAGCAGTCGTTTTGCGTGAATTTACTTTGAAAAGTTCGCCATTTTTTGCAATTGAGTCATGATATTTGTATAAACCTCATTTTACACCACATTACACTAACACTGCGCAAAGCGTTAATGCATGTTTTTCACCGCGTGATATTCAGATTAAACTGTTATCTCTAATGTCGTAACTCGTAACAATGATCGCGGCGCGCATAACGCTAAGTAATTCCCTAAAGCGTAAATCTAACAAGAGTTCGATGAGTGGCTCGATAGCACGGAAATCTCGTCGTTGTTTTGTTGTAGCCGAAATAACGAAGTGTTAAGTTGGAACTGAACGTTTATTTTGCAAAGAATAACTACACAAAACAATGTCCCAGTGGCACAGTGCACTACGTAGAGAGCGTTGATAGGGGAGAGTGGGGCGCAGTCCTGAGCTGTGATAGTCGCGGCAATGGAGCTGGTACTCAGCAGTGCATCTCACTCGTCTCCCACATGACACGCGTGCATAAATCGCGAGGCGGCGCGGCGGCGGAGCGGCCCCGAGCGTCGCGACGGCCGGCAGACCGCGACTGGAGCGTCGCTGCGCGCCGCAGCCTGGGGCGCCGAGCGAGCAGGACGACAGTACTCGCACGCCGCCCGCCCGAACCACGATTTTAGCCCTTAAACCCTTACAGTACATTCTCATTTACCTTGCCCGCCTTTGGTCTCTTACGTTTTTGTGCGACCGCAAAAGGGTTTTCACCCCGCGAGCGTTCGTTCCCGAGTTACGTAGACGCTAGATACTCGTCGACGAGATGCTGCGTGGCCTCTATTATTCTATGGTCGTTTCTGTTATGTCACTATCGAGCGTGCTTCTGCCTTTTTGTTTGACCGTGAACGTGTTTTGACCGTGTTGTGGTTTCACCTATCCATTGTGGATACTCGAATCTACACAGCGAGATTCACGTGACGTACACCGCTGGTCATTTGAGCGCGCCTGAATAACGTGGTTCGTAGGCGAACCACGCTTAGTCCACAACATCGTAGCTATATTTTGTGAAGTTCTTGATAGATCGATTGTGAAGAATGTTTATGAAAGTTCCCACTGTTCGGATACGAAGTCGGGTGCTGTATTAGTTAACTTGTGTGGCCGAATTTGGTACGTTACCTCGTAAACATCTGCGGGCTCACCTTGACATTTCGACTGAGGGTTCTCCGGGAGCCTTTGAAGGTTCGCATAAGCTAGTGTATGTGCGAGCCTAAATAGAATTATGAGGATACCTACGCATACAGATATTGTTTACGTTATACCTTCGGATATGACGTATAATTTTGTCTCATTTCCATAAAGGGCGCAGAATCCGTTAAAACCATAAAGTTAATATACCAATGTATTAAACTTTATGGTTAAAACTACCCACAAAGTGCATCAACGTGAGTAACGTTCGGAAGGACGGGCATTCGCAATTAGCCTGTTATGTTTAATACCTTAATGTTATTTTTTACCGCAGAAGCGCCGCCCGCGATGTGAAAAATTGTTTTTCATTGTGATAATGGAACATTAATTTAACTAGGTACTGAGTGTTGGAGAAGAGTTGTGTTGATTCAGTATTTTAACCCTTATTTCTTATAAAAATAGAAGGGGAACATACTTATTTAAGTTAAAGAAACTCTTGGTCAATAAGACTCGTAATTTCTATTTTAATATTTAACTAACAATCTTTAAAGTTCAACCTTAGTAAATTATTTAATTAAATATTTTTCCGTCTACTTTCACGGTTAACTGTACTATTAGAAATGTACTAATAATATTATCCTAATAAACAGATTTATTATTATTCCTATAAACATCCAAAATAGGAACTCTTTTTTAAAACGCAATTGTTTTTTAAAGGAAAACCTATGCATGTTTATGTAAAAAGATTATTTTTATTACTTCACTAAGTGACATTATGAGATTGGTTTATGGATCTACAGTTGTAAAACTTGTAAAGTGACGTCACAACAACGCAGTAGTCACGTATTGATAAAAATAGTTTTACTATGCGTTGACTGAACATATACATATATGAAAGGAGATAGAAATCAAACGAGATAAGATGAAATAGCAATCAGCTATTATCTTCGTCCTCTTTTTACCAGCTCGCCATCGGAACAAAGCACACGCACATTTCCTGGAGCCACTGTTCTCTCAAACGGTTCGGTCAGAAGACCTTCATTCCACGCACCATCAAACTCTGGAATGAGCTGCCATGCGAGGTTCAAGAATTTTTTTACAAGAGAGACGTATAGAAGTTTTTCCTAGATCGGAAACTTAAAATCAACACCTCTATTGTAGCTGGCGCCCAAGGGCGGCGGTGACCGATCACCATCACGCGGCCCGCCTGCTCGTTTGAAGACTATTTATATTAAAAAAATCGCCTGTAAATTTCATATCGAATTTATACTTTTCTTTATTTACCTATGGGAGGTATAATAGCACGATGGGCTAATCAAATTCTCCAATATTTCCTTGAATATTGTTTTACAAAGTTTTTTTACTTTATTATTTTTTCGTGAAAATTTATATGGTATATCGATATTAGCAATAATATACCAAGCCAATCATTAAATCTGAGTTTTAAAGAAGAGCGAGATAGCTGTTATGAGAAAGGGATAGGTCCAATCGCGTTTGTCGATAAATCCTTTCATTATATATACATGTCTTTCAAAATGTGCTTTGTGCCAAAAATTACTCTTAGTAGTTTTATAAACTAATTTAATTAAATAAATAAAAAATACAATTCGATTTTAAGTTTTGGCAGATTCAAATGAAATTTGTTCCAAGTAAGATTTAGAAATGACACCAAACACCATCATCTATACTAAATAATATTGTTTTCTAATTGTCATGTGCGAATCCCTTAATTGTAATGAAACACATGACAATAATGTACTCGTGTGTTTTAAAAAAAAATTCGAGGCGTTTTGAACCCTTACACACAATGCATGGTCACAGCAATACTAAGGTGTTGCTTGGTCGTCTCAAAATAAATTTAGCAGCTTATTCGCTTTGCAAAAGTGAACGCGTGTCGATAGGTACGTATAAAGTGCTTCATTTCATTATACCGAATAACATAGGCAATACTATACAGAAGTTGTAGTACTGCTTTCAATCAGTGCGTACCGAATTTCGGCACCTATCGGCAGTCAACTTGCCGCCAAATCCATCACTATTTATAAACGATCGATCGGGCATCTGTTCCGAAAATCGGCCAAGAGCGCACGTTTATGAAGACGCGGTCAGTGAGAGAACGTCTATAGTAAATAAGTTTGGAAATTAGAAAAATATTTATTGAAAACGAGTGCGTGCTCAGTAAAACACAGCGTTTACACAAATAGCAAGTAAATTTAAATGAAATAGTTAAGTTTGTTTATATACAGATCCTTGGGGGAGGCCTTTGACCAGCAGTGGACGTCTTTTGGTTGAGATGATGATGATGATGATGATGATATATAGGTATTAATAGAAACTCCTTCATATGATTAACAGAAATATTGGTTACTGTGACGAGATTTCGGAGTATTTGTTGAATACATACGCTCTAAGCCAACTGGCTTAGAGCAAAACTTTGTTTTATCGATGTTTAGGTATTGCGTACAGAAATGTTTTCACAAATATTTACATTATAATTTTATCATTATATTAATGTAACGAATATCTTCAATTGATAATACCACAAACATAAGGCTGATTTAAAGATTATGGCAGGTAACACTAAAATGGACACTCCCTCTTATTCGAAAACTGAATCTTAAGTTATAAGTGTTTTTTTTTTAATAAATGAAGGAGGCAAACGATCAGGCAGATCACCTGATGGAGGGTAATCACCACCTCCCATGGACACCCGCAAAACCAAAGGAATCGCAGACGCGTTCCCGGCCTTTTTAAGGAAGGAATAGGCTCGTTTCTTGAAGATCCCAAGGTCGAAACGGTCCGAAAATACCGCCGCCGCCGAGAGCTGGTTCCACAACACTGTAGTTCGAGGCAAGAAATTTTGAGAAAAACGCACAGTAGTAGACCGCCATCCATCAAGGTGATGTGGATGGAATGACAGTCGATTGCGTGTAGTGCGATGAAGGAAATCAGCGACAGGGATCAAGCCGAACAACTCCTCAGAACACTCCCCATGATATATGCGGTACAATACGAGTATACAGAGAGACGCAGCGTCTCTCCGAAGAGCCAGTGGATCGAGCCGACCTTAAATAACCATGTCGTCGACAATTCGAGCAGCTCTACGTTGAATGCGGTCAAATGGAAGGAGTTGGTACTGGGGTTCTCCAGCCCAAAGATGGGAGCAGTATTCCATATGCGGCCTGACCTGTGCTTTGTACAGTTGTAAGCGGCGGGCCGGCATGAAATACTGGCCTGCTCTATTAAGCACACCCAGCTTTTTTGAAGCTAATTTAGATTTACTTTCCAAATGACCCCGAAACTGAACGTCACTCGAAATATCGACACCAAGGATCCCAACAGTCGGGTTGGTATCAAGGACAGCTCCCTCAAAGTTCAGAGGTACGACGAAGGGATGTTTTTTACCGGTAAGTGCGCAAACTTGTGTTTTGGAGGGGTTAAAGTGGACTAGGTTAAGTCGGCCCCAATTCGAGACATGACTTAACTGTTCTCGGTGTCAGTCACAAGTTTATTCCGCCTCTCAATGACGCTTTCCAGAGAAATATTAGCGCGTCCGGTGTAGAGCGTATGTCCAGTACTGTCGTCCGCATAGCAATGAATGCTGTTGTTATGCAACATGTCATTGATATGCAGAAGAAACAGAGTAGGGGATAACACACACCCCTGCGCGACTCCAGCATTCACGGGCTTCATGTCATAGCACGAACCGTCGACTACGACCCTGATGCTACGCCCAGAAAGAAAACGACTCACGAACACAATTTCTCAGGAAGCTCGTATGATGGAAGTTTAGAGAGAAGAGCCATGTGCAATACCCTGTCAAAGGCTTTCGCTACGTTCAAGCTAACTGCCAGTACCTTTTTTTTGGTTTAAACGTGATAAACATTAACGCTACAACAAAATCTTATCTTTATATATACAAACTAGCTGACCGGGCGGACTTCGTACCGCTTTGAAAGTTTAATAACATACACACGCATAGAAGATTTATATATATAAAGATCTTCTGTGCGTGTGTATGTTATTGAACTCCTTCTAAACGGCTGGACCGATTTGGATAAAATGGATGTGTGTGTTCAAGTGGATTCGAGAATGTTTTAGATTTACAATTGGACCCGGTAGGTGGCGCTACTATAGGGGTCTATCATGGGATACGGGTGTTCTTAAGCGGACGAATGATGTGTTTGTGTTTTTGTCATGGAAACTGTCAACGTTTTGTTTGTTTTGTTGTCAAGGAAAATGTCAAAGCGGTACGAAGTCCGCCGGTCAGCTAGTATTTTATATGTTAACAATCGATCCTAAATACAATTAATAGTGATTATCGTCTCGGAGTTGACTAATGGCAACAGTTAATATCTATTCGCTTAATCTCTATAACAAATCAATTATAGCAACCTAATTTACGCCAATTGACTTCACTTTATTTGTAATAAAAATGATTTTATCATGAAATCCTAAACTCAATATCCTACTAATATTATAAACGCGAAAGTTTGTACGTATGGATGGATGTTTGTTACTCTTTCACGTAAAACCTACTGAATCGATTTGCATGAAATTCGGCATACAGATAGTTTATAACCTGGATTAACACATAGGATACTTCTTATCCCGATATTCTCATTGAAACGGGAACCACGCAGGTGAAACCGCGAGCGGCCGCTAGTAATTAATATAATCTTTATCGACGGACAGTACCTATCGACTACATGAAACTAACGTAATTATATCATCTATCCTATTAATACAGAGGTAACATTTGTGACTTTGTTTGTTTGTTTGTATGTCGGGGATAATCTCTGGAACTACTGGCCCAATTCTAAAATTCTTTCACTGACAGAATGCTGCATCCCTTACGGGTAAGGTAACATGGGCTTTATTTTATTTAAAAAAAGTTTATTTTTAAATCTTATTTCTACACAGGCGAAGTCGCGAGTAAAGAGTTAGTATTTTATATGTTACTTATATACACCTATAAGGTTTACGTAAGCTTTACGTAAAAATGTAAAGAACGTGAAATATTCAAAACTCCAACTACATTGAAACTGTGGCTTTCAAAACAATAGCTTGAACGAAAGGTATACACGGTATCGGCAAATTACGGATATACGGATATCTGAAGTTTGCATATCGTTCAAATCTTCTTGTACATGCATTTTTAAGGCATCTATACATTGTGTTCAATATTACGAAATGATATTTCATTTATTTCATCAATTCTGTTATTGCAAAAAGCAATATCGAACACAATACATTGATTATTCAAAACATGTTTACTAAACATTCGCGAGCCCGTTGAAACGTGCCATTCGCCTAATCACCCTACCGATCCGTAATCGGTTTTGAAGATATATGTATAAATGGTCGTGTTAAATTCCTTCATACTTATTAATTTTTTTAGTGGGCGTAAATTAAAACTGTTAAAAAAAAGCCGAAAAATCTGTAAGACGCTTTCCCGTCACATAAATTTTTTCTTTTTTTTTCTTACACGCATGTACTTTGTTATTATCTCACCCGATGTTAAGTGATGACAAGGGCTAAGGTGATAGCGCACCTCACCCAGAATCTTCAACTACTTACTGAGGTACTGGCTATCTAATCTAACCGTCGCCGTCGGAACACTTCAATGCTAAAAACATTGACGATATCGTGACATATTTAACAACAATGCTACTTACTGACATTCATGTTGTGCGACACATTTAGGTGGTAGCTAGCCAGGCAGATCGAAAACACTAACCACTAATCAAATCGCGGAGATTACAAACATGTATCCTGCCCCCTCGTTAGAAATCGAACCCGGAACCTCTGGGTCTGATACCGGTGTTAACCACTATACACAGAGGCGGTTAGTGCTTTTCTTCAACACCACTGCGCTGATTCCAACTGGCCGGACTCCTCATTAAGACCCTTCCAAGAAGGCCTAATACCAACCCTCCTTTGATGCAGACAACATCCCTGCCTGCGGGCCTGTTGCTCCACTTTCCGTTTTTCCCGATGATTAATGAACGTTCAAACGAAGAACACATTAACGAGTTCAAGGCGTGTAACAAGTGGCTTACTGTTTGGAAACAGTCTATTTACAAATTCTATCTATCACTCACAACAGATGTTAGCGTAATCATGTAGCACCACATTTCTTTACACTGAACAGTTCCTTACATGTTCCTTACCGATTGGTTTACGCTACTTTCAAGTTTTTTATTTAAATTTAAAAAAGTTTTTAATCAACAATGATTAAAAACTTTTTTGGGGTTTTTAAGTTTCTAAATAAAAGTAACTGCAACGAAAATAGTCTTAAGTAAAAACTGAGGTTAGATGAAAGCTATATGGAAGGTATGTTAATAAACTCAAAATAATTCAAATCATACTGGCGAATTGCATAATCGTATTAGTGAGTAAGCCGCCGTGTTATACTAAATGCTACGTTAACTAGCATAATTTGAAATTTCTGTCATTGAGAAATGTTATAATCCGTAACATCATGGTAAGCGTCAGTAACCTTAAGGCGTCGACTGCCGTTAAATAGGATACAAATCTACGTGGTAGTTGTGTGAAAGATTTTATTATAAGAATTATATTGTTTGCTAGCAATCAACGTCTACAACCTTTAACTAACTAGTTGTTGTTGATAGATAGTATTTTGGTTTTCAAGATCTTTTTCCTTCGGTATATTGATTGACGTTTTATTTTATTTTCCACTATATTTTTTATATGTTTATTTGCTTGGCCTCGCGAAAAGTAGAGTTCAAATGTGAAAACAGTCACTGCCGGTCGGCAGTATGCCAAGAAAATATGTGACTGTGTTTACTCATATTCAGACCTAGCCACAACACTGCACAAGCCATTAAAAAAAATATTTTATTGCATTACTGACAAATCTGTGGACTTTGAATACTGTTATTCAATGGTGACGTAGTTTGCCCAAGTACTTTCAGTGTTCGGGCAATAAAGACGTTTGGCTTCAATTAACGTATTTTTATTATCACAAATAGAGTGTGCTGTGGTATAAGTATATTAACTATTGTTATCTTTACGGATACAAACGCTGGCACGTACATACTAAGCTGTGGTTTTGCTGAAAAAAGGTTATATATTTCTAAATTATGATTTAGAGAATCTAATATACCTCATGGCACAACAGGCATCAGGTGGACCGTAGACATTTGACAACTCATACATTTAAAAAAAATGGAGTATAAAAGTTCATACATAAAGTGATTTATTTAGATTCTAAAAAGTGATTTCTTCCAACAGGTGACAGGTGAAATTAGGCAGCTAATAGGCAGATACACAACAGCTGTGCACAGAACTATGAAAAATCAAAATAATTGCATACCAAATAGCGTGTGTGGCTGCTGCCAGACTTTTATTTTTTATAAAAGTAAGCAATGACTCCGTTCCACACGATGTTAAGGGGAAGCGGAGCCCAGATTCGATTATAGTTATTTCGTTTCTGTTTTACATTCGATGGTGTAAGTATCATATCAAATCTATATCTATATCTATATTAATCTATATTAATAATATATTATAATATTATAAAGCTGAAGAGTTGTTTGTTGTTTGAACGCGCTAATCTCAGGAACTACTGGTTTAAATTGAAAAATTCTTTTTGTGTTGCATAGTCCATTTATCGAGAAAGGTTTTAGGCTATATAACATCACGCTGCGATCAATAGGAGCGAAGCATCAGTGAAAAATGTTGCAAAAACGGGAAAAGAGCCTAAAAAATTAAAAATGCTGCCGAAAGTCACTATTCCACGCGGACGAAGTCGCGAGCACAGCTAGTAAATTAATAAAATTAAAGTATATAATAATAATAATAATAGAGGCTCTCGCTGAAAGGTTGGGTCAAGGGTCAGATGCAAAAGGCAGTACTCCTTGACAGCGCACGTATTGTCAGGAGGTTCCTCACTTTGCAGCCCTGACCACCGGTAGCTTGGGCCCTGCCTCGCTGCTGGCGGTACTCTAGGATTAGATTTTTATAATATTTTATTGTTTTTATATTAAAATATTGTAAAAATCTAGTTTTAAGAAAGAAAATAAATATAGAGTATAAAAATAGTAATTACAGAGAAAAACAGCTTATAGCTGAGAAAAAACACACACATTCTTATAATAATAATAATAATTATATAGTCGTTTCAGCGAACGGTCTGATAGTGAAGAGCCTCGCTCGACCAACACCTTAAGAGGCTCTCGCTTGATGGTTGGATCAAGGGTCAGATTCAGAAAGCAGTACTACTTGACACGGCACGAATTGTCAGGAGGTTCCTCACTCTGCAGCCCTGACCACCGGTAGCTTGGGCCCTGCCCCGCTGCTGGCGGTAGGTACTCTAGAATTAGGTTTTTAAAATGTTTTATTAGTTTTATATTAAAATATTGTAAAAATCTAGTTTTAAGAAAGAAATTAAAAAAGAGTATGATAATATTAATTTATTGACCGTAAAATACATGATAAAAATTTACATAGGACTATAGACAAGATCACTAGCATCAAAACTAGGCCGAGCCTGTGTCATAGATGCTGTTACTTCCTATGACATTTTTCTTATAACGTAGGTAACACACGCATTTCCAAGTTTTATTTCTATTGAGTCACAATTAAAAATGGCGTACCTATTGATTAACTTACGTTGTCAACGGAAATAATAGTAGGTAGCAACTATTATACAATTATCATTGTACAGTGAGTGATTATCGTGCCATTGCTACCCATTCGAGCCTAACACAATAGAGACCGTAGCCGTCACTTCTGCTTGGATTAATAGCTTAATGTTGGGTTCCAGTCGTTTGTTTGAACGCACCTAATTAATTTAATAAATGCTAGGCATGGCGATTAAAGAATGCTTCTTTTGTCTTTAGATCTTTTTAGGTTCTACTCATTTTACGTAACTTTAATATTAGTTAACTACTAACTTTTAGAGAATATCTTCTCGGTCTGTGTTTAACAAACTAACATGTTATGGAAGTGACATGAGTAACAAATGAAACCAAAACCAAAACAACTTAGTTATACGGCTTATGATAAGCAAGCTGGAGAAGAAAATTTTATAAGTGGTTTGTGTAATTGTCAATTTTAGTTCTTATTTTATAAACTAGATGGCGTTGATTAATTCCTTCCTGCATCACGCTATAGCTTCGTCTTCGCTGTTTACATAAGTAGCCAATATTTTAAGAGAATTTAATTCGCACTCACACTCATAGTAAATATATTTGAGTTTTGTTCCTGTATCGATTGTTTTATTTGAGGACCCCCTTTAACAAAAATAAATGGTGATATTTTAATAATATTGTTTACCGAGTTGGATGACGCAGTAATATTCTCTTTTATAGTTAATTTAACATCTCTATGCGCTAATTTTATTACAATTTATAGCTGCGGATACGTGACTCACGAGCATGCTTACATATAACATCTAACCACTATTCTGTGTAGTAAACACGGTTATTTTAAGACACCTTGTAGGTATTTCTATTATAAAGCAATGCTAAAAATAATGCGTCGCGACAACTATTTGTTTCGTGAAATGTTATGCGGTGTGTCAGGTGTCATAATTGGCTGTCAACAATTAGTAGAAAGTGTAGACTATGCGGCTCGTTAATTATCTCTTACCAACATTTGTGTAGGAGCTCGATGGCGCAGTGGTTAACGCACCCGGTCGGCGATTGCTAAGGTTAAGTAATTTTTGCAAAGGCCGGTCACTGGATGGGTGACCAAAAATGTATCATCTCGAGCTCCCCTGTGCTTCGAAGGGCACGTAAAGCCTCCAATGCGCACGGGCCTGCGTGGTTTCCAGCTGCATTAGCAGTCTTTAAGTCTTTAATCGCCGTGGCCCGTTTTTTTGAGAGGGATTGCTGATTGCCTCGAACGGCATTTTCAGCGTCACCGGGTTTTTTTGGGGGCGGCGAGGTACGTAAAGGGTACCTCAAGCCGTGTGAAACGAATCACTTTCGGAGGTTTTCTAGAGGGAACGGCATCGCACACTTAAAAGTGCGCGTCCCCGTGCCCTACTAGATTCTCCGAAGGGTTCTGATCGGATCGGGAATCGCCGTGGTGGTCACCGGTGACCGACAAACAATAAATTTTCTATTGTGTCTGGTTTTGCGGCAGTCAACGTGTTAACAACTGGGCCCGCGTGGTGGTTTATGGTCCGTTCAGAAAAAACACCTTTCCTATAAGTATCCTATAGATGGATAGGGATATCCATCTATAGGAAAGGCTCGTTCCCCAGCAGTGGGAAAATTAAAGTCCCATTGAAATCCCCAACTAAAACAGAATATCAACAAACGGGGCTCGTAGCAGTTTCTCGCTAACATCGTTACCATTTTCGTAGTTGTACTAAAACAATACTTCAATCGGTAAGAGGGTCGGGAAACAATAAGGAAAATGTAATAGACTTTAACAAAACCTCCTCGGTCTCAAACGGGCCCCAAAAATAACAATTGCTTCGATTCCATTCAATTCAATTCAGTTTCTTAATTTTATTGGGATTGGAAGATGCCCTTAAAGGTGACGACGATCATTGGATTGCGACGAAAGTATCATTTCTTGAGTTAAATATTTAAACATTTTTGCTTACAGATATTTGTAAATTTTTTCTGATTGCTTTCTTGGCTATGTTCATTAAATTCAAACAAGAAGCCACAGGTTTCACAAAAGTAATACTTGTGGCATTGCTTATTAGAAGAGAACAAGATTTTATAACTAATATTTCTATAATATAGAAATTTAGTTATATGAATTGTAAATATGACGTACCTACTAACCTATTAGTATTAAGTATGGAGACGAGAAAGATGACACAAAACTATGCATATTGAAATTAAATGAATGAATCAGGATAAAATATAGTTTACAGAAAACTACAAACTTTTAAAAAAAAGTTCTTAATAATAACTTTTTGTAATTATAATAAACTAAATATATGACACAAAATTATATAAAACCTCTGACACAATGACAAATGACAATATGAAAGTAACACAAACGCGGCTACAGCCTTAGAACAATATCATCATCATCATCATCATCAGATCATTTTATGTACGAGCCTTCCCTATGGATGAATAGGAAGAACGGGCTGTGGCCCGTTCTCCCACCACCACGCGGCCCCAGTGCGGATTGTGGTGGTTGTTAACGACTGCTAATGCAGCCGTGACCAACGGCTTAACGTGCCTTCCGAAGCACGGAGGAACTCGAGATGATAAGTTTTTGGTCACCCATCTAATGACCGGCCTTTGCGAAAGTTGCTTAACCTTAGTAATCGCAGATCGGGCGCGTCAACCACTGCGCCATCGAGCTCCTCCAATGCTACAACAGATTTTTAGCTATTATTACATACATACATACATATAATCACGCCTCTTTCCCGTAGGGCTAGGCAGAGACCACTTTTTTCCACTTGCTACGATCCATACATACTTGTTTCGCTTCGTCCACTTTCATTATTTTCTTCATACATGCTCTTCGGTTTAGGGTACTCTTGACCTATTATTATTATTATTATTAGCTATTATTCTAGGACTTAAACCAACAGTGTGTTTTGACTATCTATACCATAAAAGATAAAATGTGATTTGGAAATAACAATCCGAGCAGGTGTTCCATTCGCCAGAGCCACAGACGACGTAGTAAAACTCAATTCGCATTCCCCAAGATCACAATCCAAACATAGCGAGACGGTTCTATTGACTATTGTTAGTACTTAAACATACATCCTTTAACACTTTGCTAATTAATTAATATACTTATGTACCCATTGTTCTCGACGGTACACCGGTTGACGAGCAAATGTATTCCAATGGATCGTGCTTGTAATTAATATAATATTTCAATAAGTTGAAAGAATGCACTGTTTTAAACGTTGTGTTTTAAAAGTTAATTTTGTTGCATTAATCCTGTCAAAGCTTTTTTTTACAATATGTTTTGTTTTAAACGGATGGAAAGAGGTTGCAGGTTCGCAAATCGCTTTTGTTATCTCAATTTTTTATAATTATGTTATATTTTAAAATAAGTTTTGTTCTGTTAAATAATTTAGTAGCTTGTTGACAACAACAATAAGAACTTACACCCCCTTACAAATAAACAAAGAATAAGATCCGAATAGTTATTCTGTGTTTTGTCTCTTTGACTCTAATTTGAAATAACGTTTGCATGACAGAAACAAAACACGGAATAACTATTCGGACCTTATTCTTTGTTTATTTGTAAGGCCCTTAAAGTATTAACGACATAACGTGACAGTTCTTTAAAACATTAACCTTTTTTTATTTGCCGTACTTGCCCCATTATTTTATTTTATTTTTATTTTTATTTTTATTGTGAAAGAATAACAACAGCCAACTTAATAGTATTACAAAAGATCTTAGAGCTAGACTAAATTAGGCCAATTATGCTATTCATATAAGTAATATTATGATGGAACTAACTACTTACTATTTTCTGTAACATACAAAGTTTTATTAAAACCTTTCCGATTTAATTTATATTAAAAAAATAGTTTCGACCGTTGCTAAAAATGTTCCTTTATAACAACTACATAATCAGTCAACTACCCAGATTAAAAAACACGATAAATTACTATTCTTTATGTCTACATACATACCTATATTTTATTTATCTATTATATATGTATGCATACAAAAACTATGGTTAGAGAGGCTTAAAAATACTTCTTACATAAACTAGTAAGGGATTTAACGACAACTTTTCCCCTTATTGTGACTTCACGAGCACACCTGTCTCCCGCTGATAAGCCGAAAGCTACCCAACTCAACAAGTGTCGAGACAGTCTACACGAGTTATGCTTCTTACTTTTATATCAGACAGCTAAGTGAAATTAAATTGTCTTCCACGCTTCTAGTAAAAACTTTATAGGTACCTACCTCTCGCAATATCTTCCAGAAAGTTTATGAGTCCAACAAAACAGTATGGCTCTTAGTGGCCGCGACATGATATGACAGAGAGTAGATAAAATATTATCTACTGTCTGCCTCTTCTTTTTGTACCTAAGTGTGTTGTTAATAGATGTTAATCTATTTTTAATTCTTTCTATTTCTACATACTAGCAGTCGCCCAGTGGTCGAAATTCGACCGTAATTTTATTAAGGCTGCACGGATTGTATCCTAAGCAATGAAAAATTTAAAAAGATAGAATGTGAGTTTGGATTGGCATTGACAGATTTCGGCCGCTCCTCTTCCATTTTTGAAATTTTTGCAAAGAGTTTTAGGCGTGTGTGTCAAATACATGGAAGTGTGTGTAATGTTTGTTCATTGATTAATTGTATTTTATGCATTTAAAAAAAATATAAACATTCGGATATTTTTATTTATATAAACTATAAATGCGCGAAATTTCATACTCCTAAAAACAAACTACAAAGTTTTTGCTTCACGTATTAATATATAGATAATTTACACTTACACTAACTTTTCTACTTTCCGTCCGAGAATCTTACCATCATCATCATTAAAATATGAAAGCCCCGACTCATTGGCCGACGGCCGTTAGTCTGCCAGTTAGTCGAGACCGCTTTGGGGGGATGAGGTCGAGAAGGTGTAACGCGAGCTCCACGCGTATGACTGGCAGAAGGTGGTGCAAGAGAGACCCAGCATATCCCATCATAGCTAAGACTTACTTACTTGGTCACTGAGCCAACTTAGATAGTTAGTTTTTGACTCAATCACTGATTGTATCATCAACAGCTAACCCTTACCCTTGGCTACAGAGAGCTAAAACGTTGCACAGATTTTCCTTTTATAATGTAGACAAAAGATAAGACGGGTTATTCGAAATTTCATTAAGATCATGGGATACGGGTGTTCATGCAGACGAAATCACGGGTGGTAACTAATATATTAACTAAATAAATAAAAGCGAAATTCTACTCACTAGCTGACTCATGTCACGGGCCGGTCAACCCGAGCCGAGATCCGAGCCCTTAGAGGCGGGCTGTTGTTCTGCTCGCCGATCCGATCCGAATCCCTCAAAGAATCTAGTAGGGCACGGGGACACGCACTAGTTGCATGATGCCGTTCCCCCTAAAAAAACCTCCGAAGGTGATTTGTTCCACACGGCTTGAGGAACCCTTTAAGTTTCTCGCCGCCCCCAAAAAAGCGCGGTAAAGCTGAAAATGCCGTCTGACGCAATCAGAAAACTCTTTCCAAAAAATAAAATGGCTGACTCATGATTATTGAACTATAAAAAATATAGACTTAGAATTTGGCAAGTAGGTTGGTTATAGATTGTAAACAACCACTAAAGAAGTATTTTTAAATATTCTCAAGGGATACCTACGGGTGTTTACGAAGTGCGAGTTGGTTTTTTAGCAATGTCTAAACTATCGGAATTTAAATATGAAAATATTGAACTATGACGTCATTATTATGTTCCATCAATTGAGTGTTTGTCAACCAATTTTTAGGTTACAGAAATCTGTGTTTTGTCTAATCAAAAACTGGTACATTTTTAGAAGAATTGTTACTTGATGTTACGTGATGTTAAATGTGTTAGAATTAATGGTTATTTCTCATCAACATCCACATTTTTGCTAACATATCTTTCTATTGTTCTGACAAAAAAGTGCAGTTCGTAAACTAATAAGAGTAACTAAAATTTTACAATATTGAAAGGTTACAAAAGATTATTCTGAGCCGGAATTTGAACACCTCTTTAGTGAAGTGTTCAATGCATAATTATACCAAAAATCCATTGAACTTATCACAAATTCCCTCGTCTATCTTGTTGCCTTTCAAATATTAATAAGTTTAACCAGAGCTCCTTAGAAATTGACAGGTGCTTAAAGGAAGTTGCTCGTTCAAGGTAATGTCGGGATAAAAGCAACATTTATCATTGTGATTAACAGTGGTCTTACCCCAAAGTTCGGGCACACTCACCTTCTTAAGACGCTGTTAATAAATGGTCTTTTTGGTGGTTGGTAAATGGTTACATTAGTCTGCGACGGCGTTTGAATTGAATTCAGTCATTTAGGACTACGAGTACAGTCAACAGCAAGGGTAACTGATGATTGGTCAAGTTTCAAAATATGAAATCAGTATGAATTTTTTTTTTTTTTATACGACGACCTCCTTGCTCGAGTGGTTTGTACACCGGTTTTCATGGTGTCGCCATCTCTGAGGTCCCTGGTTCGATCCCCGGTTGGGTCAATTTAGAAATTATTGTTTTTCTAAATTGTCTCGGGTCTGGGTGTTTTCTATGTATAATACCTAAGTATGTATTTAAGTACCTATTTTAAGTTTTATTTATTTTATTTTATTTATTTACTATCGGAATGAAAACATACATTACTTTATAATATGGGGTACTACTTAAGCCTCTTTGTGTAGTACCTAACAATAGTATTCTTCCACGTTATCAGAAATAAAGTAACCAAATACATTCATATTATAATTCTAAGAATCGACAATGTATGTTTATCCGTTTTCTAGTAACCATTTAACGAGTTTAATAACGAAACTTCTCTTGGGCTAGATAATTGGTGTGAGTGTAGGAAAGTTTATTTATTTATTTATTATTTTTAAACGCATATCGAAAAACCTTCGAATGTCTACTAGTACCTGCAGACTTTGACTGTAGTTATTTAGAAAATACCGACTTACACTATCGAAACTTAATTTTGAAATCTAGTAAACATCATCTACTTTTGCTGTTGACTGTACACACACCTGCACATCAGGCTACCACAAACCGTCAAATTTCCTCAATAGACTTTGAACTTTATGCCTAAGGCATATGGTTGAATATTTATTGAAGAATTTGACAAAATTCTTCAATAAATATTGAAGAAAACTGACAAGTTTTCGATAGGTTGATGTGCAGGCAGGCGTCTGTACAATTAATGGCACTGCTAAGAAATATTTTAATTTATTTCTAATTTAATTAACGCCTCGGTGGCAGAATGGTAAAACGCTCGGCCCGATATATAAGTCCTTGGGTATATTCCCAGGTTGGGTAAAGTATCTTTCGGATTTTTCGATGCATAGTCCGGGTTTGTGATCGCCAACCGAATCGAATCGATTGAATCGTGGTGATTAAGTAAATACCCATCAATTTTAGCGATGACTTGATTTCAATTAAGGAGGTCTTTGCCCAGCACTGGAATAGTATGTAGGCTAATTACTTTTACTTTTCTAATTTTATTAGACACTTTAAGCCACGTCATGGGTACAGCCCCCCTAGACTAAACGTCATTTAATACTTACAAGTCAACGATACGTATAAATGACGTTTATGTATTGACATAAGTAGAATATATATATATATAGTAGAATGAATATTGATTCATTCTACTTAATTTCTAATCTATTAGCGTATGATGTCAAAGCACTAATAACCTGCCCCAAAACTAGACACTGGCTAAATCGTAGCGACAGCCATCTTTCAAGAAATTGAATTAGCGTATGCCACTTGTCTAGGTGTTTGGTTGTCCTAAGATGGCAGTAGATATAAAATCTTCCAAGTGCATTGTGCCAGGGAGGTATGCACAATCAAATCGAATCTCCCTATGTGCTATTATTGTTCATGTGGGATGAGCTTAGCTCTGCAGCGGAGTATGGGCTGATGATCATAATGATGATTACCTACCTACTTAATTTCAAACCAGTTTAAAAATCCATTTGTAAATAGGGTAAGTGCACAAATATGTGGATGATAATTCTAATGTAGAGATTTATTATGATTGCTTAAATATAACTTTTATGGTGGCACGTTACACAAGACATCTCAACATGGTAAGTATTTTTTTTTTTTTAAATGTCTATGTCATCTGTTGGTAACTAACCATAAGGTAGAAGCAAACTTCTCCCCATATGATAGCAATTTTCACTGTGGCAATCATCGCATTCGGAGCTAGCGTAGTAAGTTATTCCGCAATCCCCTCATGTGCAATGGTCCTTGTCAAAAAGCCAGTACCCAACAGCGCGTGCCGTTTTATAGCTTATGGTTACGATATGAGATAACTCCAAATCCTCCACGTCATGTTGCTCAGTATGCAGCCACGTTTGAATAGCCATGCTCCTGACGGGTAACGTTGAAAAATCCTAGCACGTACCATTTGTTTTCATGTAAGGTTAAGCACGACGTGACGGATCAACAGCTCACAAAACACAGGGGATTGCTTCTGAACCTCACGTTCCTATCATAAACATTCGAGTTTGCTGCGACCTGCCTTCATGAAATTGCATATTTGATAGTATTCTTATCTAAGTTAATTCCATGAAACAAGTTTAAGGATATCACGCTTTCAATATTCAATGAATATAGAATCAGATACTTGTTTTGCGTTGCTTACTCAACTTTCCTACAAAGGGAATGATTATTGCGAAAAATAAACATAGTTCTTTATCGTGGAATATAGGTTTGTTTTTTTTGTACCACAATAGGAAAGCGATTTGCTTTCATCTCACCTGCCGGTAAGTGAAGATAAAGATGGAAAGGATGTAAGCGTAAACACTTCACCCAAAATCGTTACTCTTGGAGAACTGCTAGGCTGATTTGGAACAAATCCTATCCATGAGCCAACAATATGTACCACCCACTAATAATAAAACGAGGACCTCTAGGTCTAAGACCGGCGTGGTGTGCTGACCATTAGACCATAAAGTTATGCATTGTAAT
The DNA here is from genome assembly GCA_947562085.1 of Eudonia lacustrata. NCBI lineage: Eukaryota > Metazoa > Arthropoda > Insecta > Lepidoptera > Crambidae > Eudonia > Eudonia lacustrata. Next base: position 10,866,003 of record OX387313.1, on the reverse strand, counting down.
TTTTTTTTAAACTTTAAAGCATTAAATCAAATTGTATACAAAATACACTGATTCCACATAGCTTAGATCGTATACAACTGACTTTGCATACAGAACAACCTAGCATTCATGAACGCTAGTCATTAGTGCTAATGAGCTACTAAATTATTTGTAAAACATTCGTGCCTACTCAGTCGTGCCTCAGAAACTCAGAACACGAGGGCTGGTAAGTGCAGGGGGATTCCGAAGTAAGCTGAATTACAGATTATGTTAATGTCAATCTTAGCGGGATTTCTCCCCAAAAATAGAAGTTCTCCAGGCCAATGTTCTTGCCCAAAGACTGGTGTCCGCAGTGAACTTTTTAATGATTAGAACTTGTTAAGACGCCGCCAATAGCCTTACATCAAGACTCTCACCTACATTTACTGTAACTGGCATATTTATGGCAAAAATCTCGGGGATATCTACCAAGATTATTTCCTTGCCAAGTCAGTGGCTAAGCCGCTCTGGTTAACTACATACGGGTCTGCTTTACTTATATAGCCAGAAAAAAAATTAAGTTTTGCTCCATTTATTTATAGAAAAGCACGTATTTTGTATTACAAGCTTTTTATTTATTTTCCTTTACAATAGAAGCATTAGTGAAGACACTTTCCCGTTATTTAATGTTCTTATTTTTTTAAGTACTTCTCTGGTATTCAAACAATGCACTTCTGTAATTACTAATCGTAGAATGGCCCCAATGAAAGTCATAAGCCATTTAAGAGCACCAGTCTCTTACGTTAATAGGTGAGAATTTATGTGTATTTGGCTTTGTTAATCTGTTTTTAGATGTATCCCCATCCGTGATGAGAAATTATTGATTGATTGCTATTGTATTTGGTTAGGATCAGAACTACTTAAACCCATGTTGGTCCTATTAATTTGACTGTACACGAGTTGAAGCGCGCTGTACGAGAGCGAAACGGATAAAACTGCCTTTCAAGAGAATTAAATCGAATTCATTCGTCTTCTAGAGGGCATTCTGCATCTGCTCATAAATATGAACAACCTTCATTATAGGGCTGGCTTTGTACCAGCAAGGACAAAAAAGCTGATGTTTTATTATTTTTGCATTTACAGTATTAATAAATTATAACAAATGTAAAAATTAACTCCGTTATCGGAGAGGTGCAATTTGGTAGCTGGACGTTTTTAGAAATGGGTAAAAATTATTTTGAAATATAGTTATATTTCAAAATTATTTTTATTGATTATAATGTTAAATTGATATTTTTTTAATGATTGATACTTTTCCTATACTGTAATGAAAGTCTTATACAAAAATTAAACATGTTTATTTCGTAAAAGATTACACGACTAAAATGAATTGACTGGATACAGCACAGTTACCAAGGAGGTCAGTATAAAGAATGTGCATATCCTCCTTCTTCTTTTTTATAACTTTTTTATTGAAATGTTAATTTGTCAATGTACATAAAACTTTATCTTTAGTTTTTTAGAGTTCAAGGTATTCTGTAAGAAGTTTTCAGAAAAACTGGCGTATTTGATTCCAAAATGTTTTCCTACATATATGCTATGCTATGAATGGCTATATAATAGGAAACATTGTTGTGAGCTGACATTGACTATCTTTGACGTAAATAATTTATTATCAGTATAAGTAGCCAGTATTGTACTTCTATTCAAGAGTATTCATGCACTGGACTGTTGGTTTATTGCTCTCTAAGACTGGACTGCAACGCGAAACATTAAAAAACACATATGTGAAAAAACAATCATAGTTATAAGTTATCAATAAAATAAAATAAAACAGAAAGAAAAAAATATAATATTTGTACATAAATAACTAATTATCAATATCGACATCATAAATATTTTTACCTATCTCTAAAACCGTCCAGCTACCAAATTTTACGTCCGATAACGGGGTTTAGAACGTAGTCTTCTTCTTCTTTCTGCCCTGGTCTCATTTTACTTGAGGTCGACGCAAAATGTCCGTCTCTTCCTCGGACACATTTGCTAAGGATTTGGCAAAGTATTTATAGGAATAACAATCTCCTTGGAAAATCCAGTGGTGGTTTACCCGCCACCGCGCGGATGACCCAGAGTGCTTGTCGATATTCACGGGGTCATAAACTCCCTTAGTCGCCTCTTACGGCACCCACGGGATGGGTTGGTGCCAATCTTTGCGTCCGACACCACACGGACAATGCTATGCTATGTAGTCACAAGATAAAATTTTAATAGAAAAAACGACGGATTGCACTCAGGGAGTGCCGGCAGAAGTGAAAACTTGAATATTAACGTTGTGCATTTTTGATATTTTGGAATGGTTAGGGAATAATTTTGCACGAATTGCTTCAATTATCAGTATAAAAGTACTATCATTTATGTGGTAGAATACAATATTTATTTATTGCGCTATCGTACACAAACATGACAATTTATATTACATTAAAAAGCACTCGAACATTCGCGAAAGCGCCCTGCGCCGCCTAAACGAAACAGCAGCCATACATTTTCGCCGCGCCGTAGAAAGAGAGAGGGATACTTCCTCTCCTACGCCGCGCCGGCTGTCTACTCTCCATCCGTCTAACGAATTTTCGATCAGGCCACGTGTACTGACGCCTGACGCGAGTCACGTGTCCTGACGCGAATTTAAAATTTTTTACCCATTACAAAAAAAGTGTACAACGCCGCTAAAGAAGTTTTCACTTCAAAAATACATTTAGTCTCATGAAGTTCGAGTGGAAATCGAACCCGACGACCCTTGGATTACCGGTCCAATGCTCTGACCTCTGAGCTCGGGTCTTGATACTCTGGTTCTTCCTGAGACTGATTGATTTTACTAGTAAAATTATAATGTTGATGTTTTGTACTTTTTAGTCGAGTTATGATAAAGTAGTAGCGTTTAGGTTGCGATTTCGATTGCAAGATCTATAGTTTAAATTGTTAAACAACTTTCGTTATACACTGTCACTCCGCACACACTGGATGGGCGACCAACTTAAAAGATCTCGTGCTTCTTTGTACTTCGGAATTAACAGAAACAGAAACAAACATTTATTGACCACAAGCACCAATTTTATATAACACAGAAGATACATATGAGAGAGAGAGAAAAAAAAGATAAGGCGAAAACAAATTAAAACAAAAAAAAAAAGTTACATTAGACAACGTGCATGTGGCCAATTAGGTCCCAACCTCAGCTTGTGCTGCAACGACATACAAGCCGCTACAGCGCTGGTATTCTGGTGGGACCCAACTTGGCACAAAAAACACAGGACAATAAACATACTACAACTGTAACAAATAATAATAACAAAAAACAATAATAATCAATATGACATACATAACATTTAGAACATTTAGATTTACTAACATACTCATATATAAAACATTTCAATAACAAGATGACAGCACAAAGCAAAAACTAAAATAAAAAAAAAAATAAAAAAACAAACTTAATTATGATTAAACAGAGCAAAGCTACGGTGAAAACGAAAGGGACACCATTGAGACCATTTTAGGCGCAAGAGTCGGCCGCAAATTAAGCAAAATTAAGGCGAGTTAAGCCGCAAAGACCCAACCCACTAATCCGCATTAGGCCAACGAAATGGGTATTGCTTGACTTTCCCATGTGCATGTTGTCATTGTTCATGAAGGAAGGCCTGAGCAGTATGACGTGACACAATAAAGAGACATCAGATGGTAAGCTGCTTGAGCAACGCACTCATAGACCCTCATCTTACGGACATGGCGATCTAGAACAGCTCTGAGCATTTTTTTTTTTGAGAGAGATTGCTGATTGCCTCATACGGCATTTTCAGCGTCACCGGGCTTTTTTGGAGGCGGCGAGGTAAGCAAAGGGTACCTCAAGCCGTGTGAAACGCGTGAAACGAATCACCTTTCGGAGGTTTTCTAGAGGGAACGGCATCACACACTTAAAAGTGTGTGTCCCCGTGCCCTATTAGATTCTCCGAAGGGTTCGGATCGGATCGGAGTAGTCCGAGTGCAGCTTTTGCAAGATGCCGTGTTGGTGTGAGGCTGTTTATGTGTTCATTGCTCGTGCGCGTTTGTATGACTTACATTCTGCATCTCCTTTAAATGAATGAAGATGATGACGATGCGATATGCAAAGATTGTATGGAACAGCAAGCCTTTGTACTCAAGGACAGGATCCTTTTGTAAAAGTTATTGATCCTTGACCTTTGACACTTCTTCATCATCAGCTCATTTTATGTCCCCACTGCTGGGGCACGAGCCATCCCTATGGATGGAAAGGGAGAACGGGCCATAAACCACCACGCGGGCCTAGTGCGGATTGGTGGTTGTTAACGACTGCTAATGCAGCCGGGACCCACGGCTTTACGTGCCTTCCGAAGTACGGAGGAGCTCAGATGATAAAGTTTTGGTCACCCATTCGATGACCGGCCTTTGCGAAAGTTGCTTAACCTCAGCACTCGCAGACCGGGCGCCTTAACCACTGCGCCATCGAGTTCCTCCACTTCACTTGCATTTCTTAGAATGAGTATATTATTATATCCATTTGATATTACATTTCTTGGATGATTTGTAGCCATTACGTACGTGGTGTCCTTTATGGGTTCATGTGTCAGAAGATTTTAATGTTACGTCCGTATTTATCCACACGAAGCGATATATTAATAAATTATATGACGGTATCACATCTTTTTTATATCGTAAGCGTACATATAAACTATGACAAATATAATATTCACAGAACATATCCATCGAACACTTAATTAAATCGAACAACAAGACGTGCTCGTCGTCAACACCCAAACATTTCGAAATATTGAATTGCGTATTTTAATATTCCATTTAACATCAATCCGAACTTCGTAATGTCGTTATACAATACTTAATCTTAAAATAAAAAAAATATTAAAATTTTATTTTAATTATATTTATCGGTTAGTTAACTCGAGTATGATTTGATTAGTAATATGTATATGCCACTAGATCACTTTGTTACTAAGATTATAGAACAAAAGGTTGTAATAATATGATAATAGTCATTTGAGTATTTTAATAATAATCAATGGCTGATGTGAAACAGAGTGTATTTTGCAACACCATTATTACTTCACCATGTCTACCTAAACATCAATATCATCGTCATCATTATCTTCATCATCATCGTCATTGGCATCATCACCGTCGTCATTTTCATCATCATCATCATCATCATCATCATCATCATCATCATCATCATCATCATCATCATCATCATCATCATCATCATCTCAGTCAAAAGAAGTCCACTGCTGGACAAATGTCTCCTCCAAGAATCTATTACTTATACATGTAATTTTTTTATTGTAAAATTATTAATAATAACTGACTACTACTTCTAACTGCTGTTTTTAAATAATCGTATCTAGTTAATTAAGTAAATTTGCATACCCAATAAGAATAAAATGTCAAAGGACTTCATTTAGCTCATCTGTTTTTGTACTCGCATCATATATCAAGTCCATCTACTGTACCCGCTCATCGCGGTTAGATCGCACTCTAGATTGAGGCCGACGTCCCATCAAGGTCACATCCAGTCGAGTGAAGTGGAGACTCCATCCATGCTAGCTGTGGATTACTGATACTCAAGTCGGGCTCACTGATTCGATTGATACAAGATTAGGTCAAAACGCTTGAGATAACTAATGGTAGTTCCAAGGATAACTTAAGCAGCGTAAGAGCTAGCATAATTGTGTGTAGCAACGGTTGAAATGGACTACTTAACTTTTTTATTACTAGATATTCTGCTACTACACGTTTTTATATAAAAATACAGAAGGAATCCCAATACATATAAACTAATTTCTTGTACCTAACAAGTTATATTTTTACAAAAACACAAATGTTAAAAAAATTTCCACGGGCAGGATTTGAACCCGCACCCTTCTGACATACCGGGTCAGGTGATCTCCCAATTGAGCTATCATGGTTCTAACCAGCCCGCCGAAATTATTCAACACTATTTACTTTTGACTTTGAAAGTCAAAGGCGCCCAGGCAACATCGGCTTAGCCACTGGTCTGTCAATTTAAAGAAAAATTAAGTTTCGAATGAAAACGAAAACAATATCAATCAAAACTACAATAATAGAAGTAAGAAACCGAAAAGGACTCAGTACAAGTTACAACGTGAACATCAGCCCTATTTTTAGTGCTTTCGTAGACCAACAGCAACAGAAGCACCAAGAAGTTCAAATATTTTTCGTTCTGTTGATCTCGTTTTGTCGATCGTCTAACAAAATCGCTTAGTCTGTCGCCGTAACAACAATATTAGTATAATTAGTGTTTCGATAGATATTAGAACCTTAGTTCTTCATTTCAAGTGATTATGCATGCTGGGAGAAATGCACATCAATCTTTCTCTCACCCCACTACTACATCAGATGTAAAAGTTTAAATCTACGTAATAGGTATATCCAAAACCTTAGAGATGAGCTCAGAGAACGGTTTCAGAAGGAATATATAGGTCTACTGGTAAAACGCCAAGCTAATCCAACCAACACCGTTCTGAGGGTAGGTGACGTTGTATTGGTGCATACAGAGGAGAAGCGCCAGTTTTGGCCACTGGAAGTGGTGACAGGGCTGCTTCGTGGCGCGGATGGGTACACAAAGGCGGCAGTCATAAAAATAAAAAACGGTACCATTACCATTCAAAACCTATTCCCATTAGATTTAAGTAACTCTGACGAGCAAACACGCTCAACATCAATTCTTTTTCTTTAGAAATAAGTTTTTGACATTCTCCGCACGCGAAAAAAGAGAAAAAATTAACATCTCAGGCGCTCAGGTGTCCTAGTGAACATGGAGTCCAGACGTGATGACAACTGGTACAGCTTGAAAACTATGCAGCATCAGTCACCCTCACCCTGATGGCCCACAAGGTGCCTCTTCACGCCCCATATACATATAAAAAGAAGGGAAAATGTGTGCCGTTCCATCTTTTGAATGTGTGACATAGAAACGAGGCACCACAATTTGTGCGCGATGGAATACCTATTTGAGACAGTGAAAATTCAACTACAATCAAAAGATCGAAATTACCTTTTGTTTAGCCGCTAGTTTTTTGTTTTGGAGAAAAACAGTCTACAGTACCTACCTTCGATTTGCTTACCCGCCATATAAGCTCTACATCTACATGAGCGCGACTAAGGGTAAACTCATATTTCATTCTAAATGTTAGCGAATGAAAGACAGCGTTGCCAAAAGTTCCCACGTTTTCAAATCTCCCTACCAAGGTACGTAATAAATCTTCGCTTGATCATATTTATGCGTGTTATTTAGGTTTACAAAGCCTAAATAAATAACCGAAACACATCATATAAATTATGAGTGTTAAACGCAATCATTTTTGGTATAAATTTAAACACCTGGTGTTCATACGTGCAGGTGTTGAAATTTATTTCCATAATGGTTTTTAAACATTTCGCAATGTTTAAAATTTTCAGAATAAAAGTGACAGTAGTAGCTGTAACATTGCCTAACCTTAATTATTGTTAAAAGAGTTACTCGATTTCGAAGATCCTATACGTATTACATATTAATATTGTTTGACTGAAAACAGGCTAGTATCAAAGCCCCAAATTTTCATACAAACAATACATGCAACAAATATCAGTAGTAGTTGTTAAGTTCAGACAAAAATAGTGAATAGTTCTTAATTCAGAAGCGCCCTTATTGTCACTCACCACTAACAGCGGTCAAGCCCTTTCCTGTCAAGAAAAGGAACATACAGATAATCATAAAAATACTTTACAAAAACAGCTGAACATCTTGTCGCCAAGCCTAGAAACTCCCCAATTTCGTAAACTAAACCACATCAACATCAGTGACAAGTTTAATTAGAATTCTATTTGATATTTGCACATAACGCTGAGAATCGAAACCTGTAATTAACATTGCTCGGAGCGCGTGAGTGCTTGGGCTCCGCAGGCCCAATACACGAGTATTGTGGCCTAAAACACCAGCACGGTAATTACCGTGACACCAGCCTGTAATAGCCTGTTGTTACTAACCAACAACGTAATATCTCTATTTGTATCCGGATACAATCAGTGAGATAATCCTGGAAGATTCTGTATTTTTTGCCGTTGTTGGGATATAATAACATCCGTAACTGCGGTACGTGTTATATAATAATAGCTGTATCACAATAGGTTGTGTTCATTTCTTCTCAGCAGGTTTGGTTGATAGTGTTTCAAACAGTATAAGATGTAAATGATTTGTTACACTATTGGTCGTTGAAAGGAAAATGTAATGTGGGTTAAGAGCGTTTACGCCGCACACTAGCGCCGCCAATGAAAAAAAAACATATCTAGTAATTAGAGATAGAAAATCAAATTATGCTCAACAAACTATCTGAATGAAGTAATTTAGCATTTTTACGTCACTTAATGAACACCTGACATGTTATGGTTTAGTTAAATATGGCGTTATAGTTAAAAGTGGCCGTAACGTCTGATTTAACTAAACCATAACATGTCAGGTGTTCATTAAGTGACGTAAAAATGCTAAATTACTTCATTCAGATAGTTTGTTGAGCATAATTTGATTTCTATCTCTAATTACTAGATATGTTTTTTTTTTCATTAGTGGCGCTAGTGTGCAGCGTAAATACTCTTAGAAGGACATCAGCTGTTTTATTATTATCTACTTTTTTATTTTGTTTCAAAGTCTCGTTGAGGTTTTGATTAAACCACTGTTGCTGCGTATATTGAATAGGTATAAGAAGGCAATGTACTTTTTGTTTTTATTTAATTAGTTCTAAGTTCTAAGACTAAGTTAAGTCTTATCTCGTTTTCACTGACAATCTCTAAGTTTTAGGTAGCAACCTAAACCATGTTTTACTCCGGCAGCCGTCAGCTAACACTGCTTAGGGCTTACTTCAAACTTAACTATAGGGCAAACAACAATTTGGAACTTCTTTGAAGTATCTAACTAAACATTCTAATAAATAACATGAAAATTCACAGCGCAATATCACTCTCGAAGTATCAATGATGCTACATCGAATATTTGCTTAGGTCCTAGAATTATTAAAACTCCGTATGGGTACTCGTAAGGCCTAAGTTTGGTCAGGACCGTCTGAAACATATTAAACTTTGTCATCTGTTAGTCTTATGACTATAACAAATATTTAGGTTATATCTTATGGCTGCATGACTTAAATTCTAATATTATATTTAATAATAGTTAAATATTTCTTAAATTAAAATAAATCATTTAAGCATGATTTAATTAAAGGAAATTCATTACAGACTATAACGTGCTACATTTAAATTCTTTTGTATAATTATTTTTTTATTACTTTACATATTCATAAAGAGCGTCATAAGCTAAATTCTTTACAATATAAAATATTTTAGCAGTCTTTTATTAGAAGCAGCAAAATTAACATAAACTGCTATATACACAGCCCTCATTAAAACTAGCGAGACACACAAACAAACTAGTAATAATATAAAACTTATTATTAACCACTTATTAATATTCACAAAAGTTTGATCTACACTCCAAGTGAAATAGAAAATAGCTTACAACATTGAACAACACTATAATCAAATAGTCTAAAAGGATTAAATGTATAATATTTCAGTTCACGTAATTTGGCATCAGTATCTCTTTGGCAATGAAGTACTTTTGAACTAAATCAATTCAAACTTTTGGTTTTGACACACTGTCAAGATGAAGAGAATAGCGACCGCTAACTCTAGCCCGTGGAACATGAGCATCACTTCACTGCACACCAAATGTATTCCAAGCGTAGAATATATGTTTGGTATAGAAAAACAGTATGAAAATAGCACACTCCCACCGCTGAGGGTATGGTAAGGATGATGGAGAAGAAAAAGGGAATTCGATCTTGCGAATAAAAAAAAACAGTTTTATAAAATCTTAACCCAATTCAATAAAAAACTTCATGCAAAAAGCCAAACGTCCAAATCATAAATCTGACTAATCCATAGGCTAAATAAACGTCAGTGAAAAAATGAAAAAGAACTCTTTATGCGGAAATAAAAAAGGTCGAATGTGGCGAACGCTACAAGACTTACCAAATTGACTAGGGTAATCAAATTCGTCCAGATAAGAAATAACGTCGGAAAGCCACACAAATAAATATACTTGAAGAAGAGAAGAGATTTCACATTGTCATTTCATATAAAAACGTCACTCAAATTTTATATTTCTACTAAAGGACAGCTGAGTAACGTTCCGTAATAAGAACTGCGTCATCAATAAGTTAATTGGGTAGCGTAGGTACCTAAAGAACAATATTAAAATTATTAGGGGTGGTGTCACCAGTGTTGGTGGTGTAACCAGATATCGATTTTTTTTCCTTTTATCATTAAAATTAGGAATTGATTGAACTGATTTCAGTCTTAAACTGAATACAGATCCCCCTGTGAGACCATTATTGCTTCCTAGTTGGCACACCGTAAAATTTTAAAGATCATAGATCTATGTTACTTTTTCGGCGACGAAACGTGTTGAACACTGGGTTTAAAATGTCTAAAACTGGTGCCATTACCCTAATCATTTTAAAACACTTCAAAGAAGGAATAGTTACTTACTATAGCAGCAACTTAATCCATTACAACTGAAAGACAATCAAGATATTACTTCTGAAGTAAAATTGTGGACTTTTGTTTTTACGTTGAAATGTAAATTCACTTGTATTTAATAGTTCATAACAGTGATCTAAAGCAGTAACTTATAAAACTTAAATAACTTACATTTACGTTTACAAGAAAATCAATATGCTACGAGTCAGCTACTACGAGTAGGTAACACAAAGACGAATACAGTTGAAATCTATGAAATAGGTGAGGTGCTGTTGTGTTTACCAAAAGCTGAACCAAATTTCGTATCTCCAAACCATTTCCACTATTTGCACTTTGTAGTCTTACCTGCAACAATAAAATTGAATATGTTAAATTGCTTAGAGGAGCCTCCACACTGTGAGACAGTTAATTTCATAACTAACAAAGTTGAAATCCGGTATTCCTAGAATTAATTATGTGTGGAAATTATTCAACGGCTGCTTATTTGAGTAGGATTTTGAAAGGATAGGATAATAATTTAGAATTCATCAAATTGTAGCGCCGAGTATAATCCTTGTAAGCAAGCCACAATCGGAGCCTTCAAAGTTGGAGCCATCGCTAAGATTCATTTGAATATTAAAATTTCTCTAAAAGCTCACAAATATTGGGTCGTAATATGCATTTGCCGTACAGAAACTAAAAATCAAATGGTTAAATCTTAAATTAAAGCTTTCAGAGCAAAATCTAAGAAACTAATATTGGTATGAAAATTCCTTAGTGTTTGAAGAGGGTAAGATAGGCTAACCAGTAACCACACATTGGCTACTTTTGATTTGGTAATAGTGGCTTTAGCATTTCTCAGTTCTTAGAACGCCACGAGCTTATGCTAATATGAAGCTAAATAACTTTCAGGACCCGAGAGCAACTTGCTAATTGAAAATTGTCAACTATTTATTTAACGTGTGTCTTTACGTTTATAAAAACAAAAACAAGGACACGTATTTAGAACCAATAAATAGAAAAACAATTGTGCAGTTAGCCTGAAAAAGAATATTATTATTAAATCAGGTTATTTATCATATCGAAGTTGTTGTTCAACAAATATATTTATTTCCTGCATGTCGATACGGCAAGCGAGTGTGAAAACAGTTCATAGTAGATCGCAGGAGAATCAGCAGAAAGAGAACATTAATCCTTTGATAAAATTTTATTGCCATAAAATTGTGTAGATTGACCTTTAAAAAAAACCTAACCTGGCTGAAACACAAATAAACAAAGAAAAAGCAATTACTCTAGAGCGAGTGCCTCCCGCCAGTTAATTTCATGGTGGACATAAAGTTGGTTTGTAGATATCTCTTTGCAGATAAATCAAAAGATAATTGACGTTTGTTTCTTCCTTGAGAGGAGAATGCCTGCCGATCCCCTGGGCTCGGTGAGCATAAATTGTTTTTAAAACATCGCAGGGTTGGTTTTATTTACGACACTCCAAATGATAAATTCATGAGATAAGCTTCTCTTCCTAATTTGATGTGAAGATGAACCAGACGTGGACTAATTATGAGACAAACTTTCCTAATGATCTTATTGTATTTATAACGAAATTGTAAGTACCACAAATAAAAATCACGTCAAGGTGTTGTTCGAATTTACTTTAACGGAAGGACAAGCTATTAAAAACAAAACATACATTCACCATCAGCTAAGAAACGTTTCACTACTAGGCTCAAAATAAACGACAGCACATGGTAGATTAAAATCACAAAGCCATTTTTACATTTATAATATAAGATATAATTTCGGATTTTTTTAACTTGGTATAATAAATTATCTTTTACAAATAAATATACTATAATCTAAGACGTAAGTGATAATCAAATGTAATAACTCCCTAATCTTTTAATTTAAATATAAAACTTTATACAAAACAAAATTACTACAATTTATAATGCCTTTGTGTATAAATTTCAAAGTGAACGAGAGAAATGGCTGCATGAAATATGATTAGAGGTTAAGGCGCGCAACAAGTGGCAATAATTGCGTTTATGCCGTTGCCGCCACATTTTACCCCAGACAACAGTCATCAGTGAACCTTAACTACTTCTTTTCCCGCCCTACGTTATTATTATAAATGAGATACAACCTGTGCTTTCAGTAAAGTAAAGTTAAACAAGTATTTTCAAGGAAACGCTCTTTCATAAGCACTTTTACATAGTTGAAGCAGTTATTCCGACCACTTCGATTCAAATGTCTTCTATTAATAAGAGTATGGCAAGAAATACGATGAAATCCTTCTAAAAAATATATACGGAGATATTACAAACAGATTGATAGAAAGTGTAGGATCTTGTCTGGAGTTTTGTTTTATTTTCTATAAATTGATTTTTGCCAATAATAAATGTGAAATAATGACAGATTATTAAGCTTTAAGGGGTTGTGAACGTGCCTGAGTGTTAACAATTATTGAAACAGACACATGCTAGGTATGTCACTTTCAAATTGTCCGTGAGTTTTCAATAAAGTCTGAACTTTACTGAGACTCAAGGAGTTTGAGGGACACTAATTGCTATATCCAGTATATTTTCCTTAAGTTTTGCACATTATCTAATATGCGCAAACCCCGGCAGGCCGTTTAATAGTATAATATTTTTTTAAACACAAATAAAACGATTCTCTAAAACATGTATGAGTCCACTAATCTTTGCCAGAACACAATAGTTTAATTTAGACCTAGTTAATTACCCATAGCAGAGTATTTCATTATATCCACGTCATATAATCCTATATAATCCGTCATAGAACCTGTTCCTGCCATAATAGTTTTAGCGTTTTAGGACGGGTTATTATCTATATAAAGGATGTTTTTTTTAGAGGTATACTTTAAAATGAAATAAAACACGTAAAAATAAATTTCATTATCGTGATATTCTTATGCCATTCGTGCTTAAAATTGATTTCGGGCATATGGGCGCCACGGCTGGTTCGATTACGCGTAATCCGGAAGTCTAATTTTCGACCACTTTTTCGAGCAACTGGGGTCGTACATCGGCAATAACGCGGCGAATGTTGGCTTACAAGTGGTCCAACGTCTGTGGTTTATCTGCGTAGACGTATGACTTTACATATTCCCAAAGAAAGGTGTGGAGGACGATCGTGGAGGCCAGCTTAGGTCCATTACGCGAAATTATGCGCTCATCTGGTGAATCGACTCATTCGGGTCCTCTTCAACACTACGCTCCACAGCAGTAATAACTTCTTCTGTGCGCACTGTATGGCGTCTTTGTGGATGCATATTAACAACTAGAGTGTGCGTGGTACGAAAACGATCCATGGTTTTCCAAATAACTTGCTCAGATGGACGATTATGTCGACCGTAAAATGGACGTAGTGCACGGTAAGTTTGGCGCGCGAACTGAACCATGATTTTCAAAATAAATTTGCACAATTTGCAAGCGTTTTTCTGAAGTAAGTCTATTCAAAATAGAAATGGCAAATCGTACTGACCACAAATATACCGCCAACTTTCAAATTAACAATCACCAGAAACAGTGTTGTCAATTTAAAAACCAAACCTCTAAAAAAACACCCGACACATAATGACTTGTCCTGACTGATTCATCATCGCCGAGCCTAAACCGCTTAAGCTAATTAGATGAAATTTGGACTATAGGTTAATTGAGTGACATAACCAGCCACTAAGAAAGGATTTTACGAAAATCACACCCTAAGGGAGTCAAATAGGGGGTGAAAGTTTATATGAAAGTTAGTCAGTTTTTGTAAATTTTTTTGCAAATATCGTTACTTCTATTAAAACTGTGAAGTTTCTTGCGCCCATTCTTCTCCACAGCTAAAAAATAGACGTCCTGAATGGGTAGTAGATAAAAAATGCATGGACGATTCAAAAGCACTTTTCGTAAGTATATTTAAATTAAAAAAAAATTACTTTGACTTTGACTTTATTAAAAAAAGCCCATAGAATGGTTGTGTGAGCGTGCATCAACGCCAAAAAAACAATAAAGCAGCTGCAATTAATGAGTTATTTTTAAATGCCTTTGAAGAACAAGTAGTCGAATACAAATCTTTTGATTCAGTTCTTCAAACTGATGACGCCGTCCACTACCCAGTAGAATTTCTAAATAGTTTAAATCCTTCTGGCCTTCCACCGTGTTTACTCCTTCTTAAAGTTGGAACACCTGTAGTTATGCTAATAAGGAATCTTAGTCCGCTTATGTAAGTTGTGCAATGAAAACTAGACTTTAAGTAAAAGCTCTGCACAGAAATGTAATTGATGCTACCGTTATCACTGGATGTGCTCGAGGAGAAACAGTTTTTATTCCAAGAATACCATTGATCCCATCAGAGTAACCGTTTGACTTTAAAAGAATACAGTTCCCGCTCAAGTTGTTGCTTTGCCATGACCATTAAAAAATCTCAAGGATAGTCATTAAACATGGCCGGGGTTGACTTGAGAGAGAGTGCTGCTTTTCTCATGGTTAGTTTTATGTGGCATGTTCTAGGGTAAGCTCAGCCAGTAGTGTAGTTATCTTAGCCCCAAAAAGGAACACTACAAATATAGTTACAGAGAAGATGACCACACGTCATCTATTCTTTATTTGAATTACACATGAATTTCTCGTACATTGCTTTATTTCAATAATGGAGAATCGCTTGGCCTATTATCTTACCCAATAGTAAACGACGATAAAGCCGAAGGTGGAAGCGCACTTCACCTGGAATACTCAAACAACGAAACCGATTACAATAATATGTACTCCCCACTGGGAATTAAACCCTTTGTTTCCGAAACCGGTAATCTAACCACTACTCCAAAAATCACTAGACACTAACTTATTTCATTTAGATCCACTTTTTTAAGTTTTCCTATTTCTACTTATTTAAGTGGCGGGAGGAATACTATTAATAAATAGGTAAAGCTACATTTTATTTTGATAAAGAATAAAACAGTTATTAGTACGAAATCGCAAAATTTGTAAATTATGTCCGGAAAAAAAGTACTGCTTGGCTGTTTTACTGGCGTAAGTATGCGGACGTCAAAAGGTTAAAAATATTATTAGTCAAATGATGTAAAAAAAAGTCAGCGACACGGTATGTCTAGCTTTTATAGTAAAGCCACAATAACCTTATTTATCTCACTAATATTAAAAAGAGGTAAAATTTTAAATTCATAAGTCACAATCAACTCACAGAGCAAATTTTATTATTTTTCTCTTTGACCACCTATTTTTTTTGGCATAAAATTTTGTAAATAGATATGTCCCATACATTTAGAACACTCAATTTTCACATTCAAATGAGAGCCCATGTTCCTGACGATTTCCCATTACATCTTTTTTAGTCTTTCACGGGTAAGCACTTGGATTTTCATCTCATCTGATGTAAGTCGATGATAAGTGAAAGTGTACTTTATACCAAGCATCCTTTACGACCGACTGAGGAGGTTGTTGTCCTACCACTAATCTCTGTTGAAATACTACAATTCCACTTACATTGATGTTATGATGACATATTTAGATATATTAAGATAGTTGTAATTAGCCTAACAGACTTAAAACCAGTTCTACATAAAATAGAATCAGGACCTCTAGGTCTGGTTGTCTAACCAGTAGAGAAGAAAGAAAAATCCTTTCTCCAGCACTAACAGCAGTGACGCTGAAATCGAATTGGATAAACAATAGGACGCAAAATATCCCAATAGCAACATCATCGGAGGCAGAGTATCATCAAGAGGTCTTGGGTCAGTTCCCAGGTCTGATATATAAGTAGTTAGCACTGTTAACCGGTATTTCGGAAGCTTGGTGATTAAGCCAATACCTATCAGTAGTTAGTGATGCCTTGATTTCAATGAAGAAGGGGTCCCTCCTTTACCTACTTCTAATTGTAAAACAAGTAAAAATGTATTTATAAGTTTAAGTATGCACAATTATACACATTTCACAAGCACACAAGTCTGCCCGGACAGAAGAGGTCAAAATAACCTTGTTTAGAGACTTCCATCAAACCTTTTACACGAACAGTCTGTGGTTTAATTACACACTGAGGGCCTATTACGACCTGCGCTATGCGCATACAATATAATTTTACTTTCAGGGCGCTGTTGATGCTTCCTCCCCTTTATAGTGCCTCCTACATGCTAACCAAAAAGACAGAAGACTTTTATGCTATTATGCGTATGAAGTCTAAAAAATATTGTTAAAAAACTACTCATTGGTGGTGATGGCCCATTTTTAATGTGGATGTTATCAGGGAAGGCATGCGCTTAGCAGTGGAACTTTTCTAGGCTGATAATGATTATGATACGGCTACGATACATTAACTTAAAATAAATAAAGAACACTCAATAAAAGACTTCCTAAAGGCAGTTAAGTCTAGGGATAGACTTTACTTCCCTATAATAGCTTATAGAACGACGTGTTGTGCTAAAAAAATACTTAGCCAATAGCCACGTTACCCTTAAAGCCCGAAACCATCAAATCAAAATGAGCGGACGAAATGGCTAAAAACTAAACAACACGGTTATTTTCGACGCATCTCCTATAGTCTCCGCTTTGGTGGATAGCGGATCTAAAGGAGGTTCTTGAAGAGGTTTTAACAGGGTCGAGAACTCGCGAGATTTACGCACGCATGATGTTACAGTCATCTATAAACTGTGGTGACCGCTTTCCATCAGGAGGGCCGCGTATTTACTTTCCCGGCTAAGTGGTATTAAAAATATATATGGATATTTGCTTTAACGAAAAGTTTCCTTGAAAACAGTATTCGCTTTTCCTAAATTGCTTTTTTATCTTGTTAGCAATTTCGGAGCATGATCTCGTCTTGGGCTTTGCGCTTGGTAAAATTCCTTACAAAACAGGATCCGCTTGGCGGTCGGATCTACGGGCACGGCCAGAATGCATTTGACAAAAGTGCACTTTTAAGTTAAATAAAATTTTATTCTTGAAACATTTATTAAAATCAAATGGACGAAACTGTTTCGAAAAGTTAGCGAGTTTCTTATTTATTATTACAAATGCAAGCATCGAAAATGCATCAAAACAACAAAAGCAAACTATGAATATAATGTATAATACTCTAATGTAAGTGACGAAAAAGAATGAAAAAGTTTAATGCAAGCATAATTGACATTCCCTCCTAAATCGCTATAGGCATGGAAAAGGTGAAAAGGGTAGACGTTTTATTTCTTTATCTCCAAAACGAACTTCATGCACTTACATTGCATTCATTCTTGGGACCGTACCCATGAGCCCACAGTTGGAAGAAATCCTTTACATTATAGGTATTTCGTTTTAATTTGTTATTTATTTTATTTTGTCCTAAATTAAGTAATGTTTCTTTTATTTTTACTTATAGTATGTAAGTTCATATCAGAAAAAACAATATTTCGGGTAATCTTTTCCTAAAATAAATTGTTTTTGAATGAAGTCAACTCAGACAACGGAGATTTTCAAAACATGACTTCTACGTACCTACTTGTACCTACGTACCGATTCAATTGGAAATAATCAGCCTACTCAAAGAAGTTGTATTATGGCAACAGCAACAATACATACCATTATAAATCTGAACTTATTAGAACTGTAGCACTTCTGTAAATCCTCTTATGTCTTGTGAAGCAAGCGGCCGGCAAATACTTCAAAGGTCAAATCAGTTGCTAAACTTAACTCCGGCTAAACTTAATAAACTGAATAGAGCGGATTTCAGAACTGATTGTATGGTGACCCATCTAGGACTTAGGAGCGTAACAACTCAATACATTGAATGGGCATTTAACTAGCGCAAATGCAGTTGTATGGATGTGTAGACAGCGGACATTTTATTAAAACAAATTGCTCGACAACGGATGACGTCACGCGCTCCGTCCGTGCCACAAAAAGGTCTTTACAACGAAATGAGAGTGTTTTGTTTGCTCGGTACAAACAAAGACAGCATTGATTTAGAACTTCAAATTAGTTGTAATGGCTTCTTTTATAGGGCTTTGTTAAAACCCATAATAGTTTCGTTAAGTATGTTTGTTGTTTATGTACTCGTATGTATGTCAAAGCTATTTTTTTTTCGCTTTATTTGAAACAGCTAACAACTACACATTATCAACATTATAAGATAAAATTACCATAAAGTAGCAAGAAAAAAACATGTAGTCCAATACGCTATCCACATTTTACTGAACTAAAATTAAGTATGTCTAATGCAGTGAGAATGCTAAGCAACAGCACCTAATGTTACACTTACAAAATAAAAACAAAAAGTTCTAAAGGTCAGGTAATCTACAGACAGGTTTAAGTACAAATGCGTGTACAAGGTCTGGTATGTTTAAAGCAGACCTTACAAACAAAGTTTACAAGCCAAAAATATTCAAAAATGAACAAAAAAAACACTGAAAGAGAAAAAAAATGGTCTAATCTAAATCTATAAGTTTGTTTCGGGCAGTCCGCTTGAATTGGCCTTCAGAAAGGAGGAATATATCAGCATCAATGAAATTAGTATTATAAGTGTCAATTATTCGTCGCAGAGGCGAACGAATACCAGCATTTGTACGACATTTACTAGTAGCGAACAACTTACGAACGCGCACTTCGCGCCTATGAATTGTTCTTGGAATGACATAACACAATCTGTTAGTCAAACCATTACAATCAAATTTATTGTTTATAATACCATGAAGTACCATACACTCAAGAAGTTTACGCCTAGACTGAAGAGTGAGCAATTTATACTTATTTAGTAGAATGTCATAAGGCAAATATGAACCGTGACATCTGTAGTGCATAGAACGCAAGTATTTTCATTGTACACTTTCTATCAGGTCAACATATTTATTGTACAGAGGGTTCCATATCGGTATGGCATATTCTAATTGGGAGCGCACCAAGGTCTTATAAAGATACAAATACGTACAGGGATTTTTAAAGTCTGCAGGCGATCTCTTAATAAAACCATACATTTTAAAGGCTTTTTTAACAATTTTCTTAATATGAATATCCAAATGTAACTTACTACCTAATATGATGCTCAGATAAGCCTATTTTACTCAATCTCATGAGAATATCTTTAACGACAACAAAATTATGAAAGAGAATGCTAATACATAATGACCATATTAAATTCGTCGATATAGGACAGTCCAAAACCATCAGAGATAGAGAAATTTTTCGAAGGAGCCATGGTCATGTGCCGTTTTTAGTTTCTAAGCAAAAATAATCATAATGCGCAAATTTAATTAGCACTAGGCATGTTTCTACGATAGATTCAGTTATATACATATACATAACTATGTATATAACTGAATCTATCAAAACCACACAAAACTTTGTGTGGTTTTGGTACGTGACAATGAAGAACACTCAGCTTTAATTGTTTGAATGTTAAAGACCTACGCAAATAATTGTGCATATTGTGGCAGGCGAATGAACAGGAACGAATAAAATTATAATGAAATTGCATTAAGCTGAATCCGATCCTTTGTACTTGTTGTTTTTAGTATCCTACTAATATTATAAACGCGAAAGTTTGTAACTATGGACGTTTGTTACTCTTTCACGTAAAAACTACTGAATGGATTTGGATGAAATTCGGCATACAGATAGTTTATAACCAGGAATAACACATAGGATACTTTTTATCCAGATATTCCCACGGGAACGGGAATCACGCGGGTGAAACCGGGAACCACGCGGGTGAAACCGCAAGCGGTCACTAGTTTAGTATAATGCTCGTATTGGAGTGTGGCGCCGTGGCTGAGATTTTATAACTTTTGCGATGGGATGCATGACAAAGAGATGAAGATGCCGAGAGCTTAAGAACGGATTCGATCAAAGAGTAAATGTCGGTAACATCTTACAAATTAATCTTGGGTCGACCAACTTTTCAGCCTCCTTGTGACTAAGGACCTTTTTGAACCCTTTGATATGTCCTTGGCAAAACACCAGGATACAATAATATGTAAAGCAATCGCATTTTGACCCGTATAAAGTGTTTCATTTTAATCGGCTTACGGCGAACGTTTAAAATAGAAGAATTGAAGCCCAGACCTGTTGTATATAACCTAGTGCTATTATAAAGTTCAACATGGACACAGTTACATCGTTTTATTAACATCATCGTTCACCTGCCCTATTCCCAATATTATTTGAGGTCGGCCCAAAATGTTTACTTCTTCCGATCGAACAGTCTCCACCTTAATATTTTCTCCTTTCTTAGCCATATCATTTTTCACAGTCTATCTATATATCCATTAAAGTCGTTTATCTATATATTAATACGTGAAGCAAAAACTTTGTACACCTTTTTACGAAAATTTTGCGGACGGAGGAGTATGAAATTTCGCACACTTACAGTATATATAGAGAAGGTTATCCAAATGTTAATATTTTTATAAATATAAAAATACAATAAATCAATAAAACAAACATTACACACACTACCATGTATTTGACACACACGCTTATATACACTTTTCAAAAATTTCATAAACGGAAAAGGAGCGGCCGAAATCTGTCAATGCCAATCCAAACTCACATTCTATCTTTTTGATTTTTTCATTGTTAGGATACAATCCGTGCAGCCTTAATAAAATTACGGTTGAATTTCGACCACTAGTAGAAATAAATAACTCGACAAACGGTATTTACGTGACGTGGACACGCGTCGACGCGATATGACGGCACCTGGTTGCCAGAGTACTACACACGGAAATGAAAATATACTTGCGTGCAATGAAATCAACCCACCGTAACATTTTCTTTCGTAGAAACGAGATACTTTGAAGCTTTTTTGGACTATGGGAATACTTGAACAGAATATGTCCGCAGAATAGAATAGAATGAAATAGAATAGAAAAATCTTTATTTTGTATTTGTCTTTTTTTTACTTTATTTGTCTTTATATACACAGACATCGTACTCGTTTAAATTAGTAGAATTGAGGATTAAGGATTGACCGAAGCAGATCAATAGCAATTCAGAGAAATAACGGAGACAGCTTCAAGCTCTAAACTTCTTTCTAAAGTTATCCATCTGATCGAATCAGCAACTTGAAACTTAGTAAAACTAAAAATGTTAGTATAACTCCTAAAGACTAAACCTAAAAGCTGGTTTGTCATGTAAACGTCTGACTATGGGGAAATTGATCTTTTCCGGTTACTCTCTGGAGGTTTGTCATCATATTACGTCTAATCATACTTGTATACTCAACGCTATTTCCATAATGACATTAGATCGGAACTGTAAGGAGGGTTAAACAGATTAGTATAGTGTCTATGAGAATCTGTACATTTTCCGTTGGCTTTGGAGCGGCGGCTGAGAACCAAGGCTTTAAAATAATCTTGTTTATCTAAAAATGTTACGGTAAGTCGATATATTTGAACGCAAGTGTGGTTTAAAGCTCCAAAGTTGCGTCAAAACCACTAACTTGCATTGTCAAACAAACATTCGTGCGTAATATGTTTGCAATTTGAAATATAGAAGTTAATATTACATTGTATGTGGTATCAACAACGCATTTAACTAGAACTAATATGGACGCTATTATTTTTGTGTGTATTTTGTGCGACCTTCAACAGATCATCGGTATTTTGTTTGTATAAAGCATAATAAATTATACGCTTCTAAATTGATTTAACAAAGGTTTGAGGTCGAGCTAGATTCGCGATTCGATTTGCGTTCAAGTGGTGGCCGCACAATAGTCTGGCATGTTAATAAAACCATTACGAAAATTAAATCCTTAACCCCTTGTCGGTGAAGTAGGTCACAACCCCCCCGTGGGAATGGGCGTAATGACTAGATGTGTTGAGGCATTCGGGACTATTTTAAAATGATTAGGGTGGCTTTTACTCGTTCGAATTATTACTCTGTAATTTCTAGCTCATGAAGTATGAGAATAAAACTCAGGACCCGCGCAAACGAAAAGTATCTCATATTTTTAGTGAATATGACTTATAATATTCTGCATATATTAGAGTGCATTCTTAAAATCATCTTTTAGGTACGATATTGCTAATTGTTTAATGGTAAGTTTATCATCCCGGATTCCTTCGTGCTTCGAAAGGTATGGAAAGCCGTTGGTCCTGGCTGCGTTAGCAGTCGTAAACAACCACTATTCCGTACTGGGCCCGCGTGGTGGTTTATGGCCCGTTCTCCCTATCCATTCATAGGGAAGGCTCGTGCCCCAGCAGTGGGGACATAAAATGAGCTGATGATGATGATGATGATGATGAAGAGTACTTTTTGATAAAGTTAATGATTGCTCTTTTTATTTAGCATTATCCTTTGCGAAAGATAGGAAATATCATAGGACATCTGTAGCGCTTCCAATCCATCTCTGAATTTCAATATCTTCCAGTAAGGGTAAACCATCTTTAAATTTGTACCTTCTTTCAATTCATTTCTAAAGTTACGTAGACATCAGTCGTTTGACAACTCTTAGCCAGTACTAATTAGGACTATGAGGATTATAGACCTATCTCACAAAGATCTTTTTGTATAGAAGGGTCGATGTTATATTATTAGAATAGCAAAGTGGAGATTAAGATGTTATTTTGATTTATAGTAATAATGAAACAAAATTAAGTAGTGAATGAGACTACTTATGAGTTAGACGTTAATGGCTTCTTTCATACAACATAACAATATAGAATGTAATAGCAATTGGAAGAAGCTTCAGCCACTCCCACGAACTCAAATGGATGAAACCTTCAACAGGCAACGCGTAATTTCACGGCATTCTTTCAGTACGTGAAAATGGTCGGAACATCGCCTACGGCACGTAAATCGAAAAGGGAATATGGACGACTGCCGTGCGCAAAAAAATTTCAAGTAAACGCTTCGTTCTCAATCCGTTTATAGGAACGTCATGATAGATTGCGAGATAGAAAACTAATACTTATCATCATCATCATCATCATCATCTCAGCCAAAAGACGTCCACTGCTGGACAAAGGCCTCCCCCAAGGATCTCCACAACGACCGGTTTTGTGCTGCTCGCATCCAGCGGCTTCCCGCGACCTTCACCAGATCGTCGGTCCACCTTGTTGGAGGCCTGCCCACACTGCGCTTTCCGGTACGTGGTCGCCACTCCAGGACTATCCCGCCCCAGCGGCCATCAGTCCTGCGAGCAATGTGACCTGCCCACTGCCACTTGAGCTTAGCAACTCTTTGGGCGATGTCGGTTACCTTTGTTCTTCTGCGGATCTCCTCATTTCTGATTCGATCACGCAGAGAAACCCCGAGCATAGCCCTCTCCATTGCTCTTTGAGTGACCTTGAGCCTTTTTACGAGGCCCATAGTGAGCGACCACGTCTCAGTCTAATACTAATACTTATGCAATCCCATAAACATTTACACTTAACAAAAATAATAATAAAAGATTTAAAAAAACAAGTTCAATTCTTATGAAATCTTCGGTTCGCTAGTATTTTTACTGTATTTGTAGCTGGTTGGGATCTCCCCTCCCACAGAATATGTCTGAAAGCCCTTTTACTCATAACTATCTCGTAATCCAGCCTATGGACATCAGAAACATCACAGTAGGGCCCAGGTCAGGACTTTCCCACATGAACCATTTTGAACCAATACAGGTTAATAGGTATTACGATTACCGTGAAAATAAAAGATGAAAATGTTTATTTCCAGTAACATATTTTTTTTGTATTGGACTTCAATGTTTTGAAGCCATCTATTCAGAACATAATACCAACTTACTAAAATAACTAAGACCAATGGCTTGCATACCGAAGCATGGGAAGCTCTAAATATTTTTATTTGGTCACCTATCCCGTGATTCGGCATATCGAAAGTTCGCATCTAGAACGCGCGAACAGCTGTTCCATTAAGATCCAGTGTTATAAACTCTTTTTATGTAGACGTACAAAAATAGACAGCGCTTAACGACGACGGCTAGAAAAGTGGTTTTAAATAAATCCTATTGATCGCGGCGGATTTAAACTGTTTATTACAGTGACCTGGATACTGAAGAGGATTAACTCAAACTTGCGTAATGCAAGGTGGGACGAGCGATTTTAATAAACTGTTATATTTTACTCAAAATTAAATTCGAGGCTAACTTTTACTAATTTGTAGGAGTTCAACTTGGGTTCCCTTTTCGTGATAGTAAGTGTCCCAAAGCTGGGCAAAGGCATTGAAATCAAAGTCATCGCTACAGTTGATATTAACAATCTTGCCAAATGGGGTTTAAACGAGGTGTGAAGAATCTTGCGAGTCGGCAACGGTGAGGACGGCTAGTGAGTAGTGAGGCACAATTCTGCTGCGCTTGCTGTTCGCACATGTGGACTCTGATTCTGCTTAAAAGTGCAGAATCATCCGCCAACTCATCTAAAGATACAAAAAAAACGAACGAGCCTTACAGTAGTCGCATAATATGATGTGTAACATTTGACATCTCACCTTTGAAATCAATATTACAATAGAAAATACCACGGGACATAAAAAACAAAAATATTATTTAGAATTAACAATGACGTACTTATATTTTTTCTCTCTTTTTTTTTCTTTTTTTCCTTTGTTTTATTTTCGTTTTTTTTCCTTTTTTTTCCTTTTTTTAAATATTGTTTAAAAGTCTATTACACACGAAATGGTTGAAATCAATATTACAATAGAAAATAGAATATAGATTTACAAATCATAAAGAGAATGCAGTAAATACTCATTAGAAGACATGTCACACTGTTATCCTGTTACACTGTTACGAACACATTTCTACGGAATCACTCCCACAAATATTACGACCTACAACGGACATTGGGCTTGAAGTGTCAATCACTGGTGGCTTCCCCGACTAACACGTAACAATTACAGGATCACACTGTTACGACCCTACTTCCGTCCCTTTTCTACGAAATCACTCTCACAAATTGTATATATAGAAGGCGAGCGGAAAGATGTTACACATCAAAAATGTGAGTTGGTGAACGCAATTCCAACATATATCGAATAACACACATGCCCGACCTGGGAATTAAACCCAGGAACTTCAAATATCTGGCAGAGTGCGTTGCCACTCAGTCACCGAAGTGTTGTAATCATGTGGACAAATTTATAAAAAAACCTATAGGCATGTAAATAGCAAGGTGTTAAATCCCGGTACACGACTTTCCCCTCGCAAATACGACCAAAGGGTTTCCTATTCGTTCGACAGAATTGTGTCTGGTAGATAAATTAAACCTTCGTAGGTAAAGGTGAGTTTGCCTTACAACTTACAAGTTTCTTTTGTGCTACCTTTTGGAATATTCGAACACAGTATAGGGTGGAAGACTATAATATTATATTTTATATTTTCTTTTTTTATCAAAGACTAGCGGCCGCTCGCGGTTTCACCCGTGTGGTTCCCGTCCCCGTGGGAATATCGGGATAAAAAGTATCCTATGTGTTGCGGAAACCCACAACACACACTATGCTATTGCTTAAAATTACACATTAAAATCGAAAAATCCACTCACAGTTCCATGCCGCTCCCGCCGTCCAGAACGGGATCCATATGGTCCGATGGGGCCCGAATCCGAGTCCAGGTCTTCGAAGGTTCCCTAATCACACCCAAACTACCCCAAGTGTACTCTTCCCCCGAGGAATACCTGTTCACTCCAGCAGCGGTGTGGCTGACATCCCGGCGAATTGTTTTCCCGAAACAATTCGCTTACGACGCACACTCACAAAACACAGGTTGCACAATACAATTAATTAAAGTAATACGGCTCCAAATGCCCTTATTACTACGTAAAATCTATTTAATTATCAACACACGATACCCTATCAACCAGCCATATTGCCTTTCCAGAGACAAGTGTACCAACAAAAAAAAAAACAAAGAACAATTAGTGATGGGGCCATTATGCCACTAAACAAATTGAATCTCGATAATCGATTCGTCCATAATACAAATCAAAGTTTTATTTCCAACAAGAATAAATGCCTGTTTATTTGCAACATCCCGCCACCCAAAGCGGACGTACCGCTTTCTAGCCTGAAATCTTAAACTAGTCAACCGGTAATCGAGCTAAGGTCGCGACTGCGCGATTTAGCACCGATCCATCAACCAACACTTGCGCCACACGCGGAGTCCCGTCCGCGCCCCAGATTAACTTTAAAATGCGACCTCGTCTCCAAAATACCGATGGCAAATTAGCCTCTTTTAATAAAACCAGATCCCCCTCCGAAGGGGGCGACGTCCGGTCTGTCTACTTTACACGCTGCTGCAATAAATGCAGATACTCCAGTGACCAACGACGCCACAAGTCCTGACTCATTTGTTGTATCATTTGAAAACGAGACATCCGGTGTCTGCGTTCATCCTTCCAGGGATACTCAGGCAGGGCAGTGAGTGGCTGACCGACCAAAAAATGACCAGGGGTCAGGACTTCCATGTCATTTGCGTCAGAGGAGAGTGGACAAAGCGGACGCGAGTTGAGAACCGCCTCAACCTTACAAAACACAGTTGTAAGTTCCTCATACGTGAGGGTAGTTTCCCCGACTACCCGGCGCAAGTGGGTTTTTGCCGATTTTACCGCGGCTTCAAATATCCCGCCCCAGTGGGGACAGGCTGGCACACTAAATCGCCATGTGATTCCCCGCTGTGCGAGAGCTTGACTTATGCTATTACAATTTTTATCCAGAAAATCGTTCACATCTTTTAAGTAGTTGGCAGTGCCTCTGTAGTTGGTACCGTTGTCGGACCGAATGAGAGAAGGTAAGCCCCGTCGCGAAACAAAACGATCCAGCGTGGCGACAAAGGCTTCCGTAGACAGAGCCGAAACCACTTCCAGGTGGACGGCCTTAGTGGCCAGGCAGACAAAAACGCACAGGTATGCTTTCGTGACCCTAGTGTTACGATAGGCTGTGGTTTTCACCAGAAACGGTCCAGCAAAATCCGTACCGACCCCGTCGAACGGCCTAGTAGTCTGACAAACCCGGTCAGAAGGGAGATCCCCCATCTGTGGCTGCATAGTGGAGGCCTTCACCCGATAACAAGCCACACACTTAAATAACACGCTGCGAACCACTCTCCGAGAGAACAAAATCCAGAACTCCCTCTGTAATATCGCCAGTAACGCATTACACCCCGCGTGAGCGTTTTTCAGGTGTCTATCCGAGACCACCAGTTCTACCAAAGGTCCTCCTTTGGGGAGTAGCAGAGGATGACGGCTACCGAAGGGCAGGTCGGCATTTTTGAGGCGACCTCCAACGCGTAACAGTCCATCCGCATCCAGAAATGGGTTGAGCCGAGAGATCGCTCCCTTGAGCTTTGCGCGACCGACGCGCAAAATCTTCAGTTCGTCCTCGAACCGGTCAGCTTGAACCAGCCGTATCAGGGCCAACAGTGAACTCCTGCGTTCCTCAGCACCCGCCACGGGTGATAACTGCCTCTTGTCTGGATGGCGGCAGTTATGTAGAAATCTCCGGATCCAGCAAGTTACACCTAGCAATTTGTCCAGTTTGCTGTATCGAGCCGTCAATCAATTCGGATCTGGCCTTGACTCGTTTGTTGTCACCAAAACTTTTATTCCAGGGAGCATCCCTAGAGAGCCATCGATCACGGTGACCGGCCATGATGACTCACCCTCCTTTAACCACTCTGGACCCCACCAGAGGGCATGCTGCACCAATTCCGGCACGGTGCAGCCCCGAGAAGCACAATCGGCAGGATTCCAGGGGCCGGGAACGTGCCTCCAACTAATTTCGATGCCCGAGTTCTGTACCTGAGATACCCGATTGGCCACAAACGTTTCCAATACGTGGGGTGCCCCGCGTAGCCATGCCAGAGCTACCTGACTGTCAGACCAGGAGTAGACATTCCGGATGTCCACCGTAGACGTCAGTTCCTTGTGCACGTGGCACAACAGTTTGGCCAATAGATGCGCCCCGCAAAGCTCCAGCTTCGGGATTGTCAGCCTAGTTTTGAGGGGAGCCACCTTGCTTTTAGCCAGAAGCAAGGAGACGGCGACTCGACCCTTCGAGTCCACCGTTCGCAGATACACCACTGCGGCATACCCTCGCTCCGACGCATCGCAGAAGCCATGTAGGCTTGCCCTGTATTTGCCCCGCGGCAAGATCCGCCGCGGCAACGCCACCTGATTGATCGCCTCGATCGTAGAGATCAGAGCGAGCCAAGTGTCGAGTGAGAGCCCTACCAGTGGCTCATCCCACGAGACTCCGAGTGTCCACAGTGTTTGCAATAAACACTTCGCCATAAAAATGCACGGGCTGATCCATCCATTTGGATCAAACATCCGAGCGATGGTGGAAAGGACCGTCCTTTTCGACCAAACTCTTGTAGTTTCCAGTTCTACCCGGAATGTTAAAATATCGTGAACCGGCTGATATTTAATTTCCAAAACGGCGATAGAGTTCGGGTCTCCTGCGTCCTCGAATAGCTGAGGATTCTGTTGGTGATCTTCCGGAATCCCAACCAGAAGCTGTGGCTCGTTGGATAGCCATTTTCTCAACTCATAACCACCAGCTGCGAGGAGTCCGATAAGTTCATTCCTGATGATGAGCGCCTCCTCCAGAGAGGCTGCCCCTGTGCAGATATCATCTACGAACACGTCACGTGTCAGTACAGCGGCTGCCCGGGGAAAGCGAGCCCGTTCCTGCTCCGCCAGTTCCAGCAGTGACCGGATGGCAATGAAAGGACTCGACTTCAGGCCGTACGTGTTGGTGTTGAGCTCGTAGACGGTGATGGGATCCTCCGAATGTTCCCTCCAGAGTATTAACTGAAACCTCCTGTCCGCAGGATGTATTACTGTTTGGCGGAACATCATCCGGATGTCCACACCGAACACCACCTGGTGTCTTCGGAAATTTAAAATGATGTCGACAATGTCCCGATGTAACTTCGGACCAGAATGGAGACATTGGTTCAATGAAACTCCAGTCGACGACGGTGCCGATCCGTCAAAAACAGTCCGTAGTTTTCCAGATGAGGCCTTCAACACCGCGTGGTGAGGCAAGAAAAAATGATCTGTCGTTGTCCAGTCGACAGTCGCCCGCGACATATGCCCCAAGGCCTCGTATTCTCGCATGAACTCGATATACTTTTCCCGAAGTACCGGATCGCGAGACATACGACGCTCCATGGACAAGAGTCGTTTCTCTGCCAACGCCCTCGATTTTCCCAAGAGAGGGGGACAGTCGATAAAGGGCAGTCGAGTTTCGATCCTACCCGACGCCATCCGGCGTGTGTGATCCTTATAAAAGGTTTCGCACTCCACATGCTCCGGATCCAGACGGGAAACCATGGGAGGCTCTTCCAGTTCCCAGAATTTTTGCATCGTCCTAGCGATGGAGGTAGTAGCGACGACAGGTGAGACATCCCGCGTCTCCTGGTCGAAAACCGGTCCCATTAAAACGTGTCCAAAGATGGTAGGTATAGCTACCAACGAAGAGCGGCCCAGACTCCGCTGAGGCCCTAAAAGGATCCAGCCCAGTACATCCGCTCCCAATATGAGGTCCACCGGAGCCGGCTCCTCGAAATGAAGGTCTGCCAGCATGAGACCTGATGTGTCAGGCATTGCGTCCCGCGGAATGTCTGTCGGTGGATGCCAACCCAGCAGATTGTCGAGTACGATCGCGGCCGCCGCAATCCGTATCGAAGCGGAATGCACAGGAGAGAAGGAAATGTGGGTCTGACCGGACAGACCCCCCACTTCTGTATCTCCGACTCCCCGAATCGGAACTGAGGGAGGCGCGCACTCCAGACGTAGGCGCCTCGCTACCCTCGTAATAATTAAGCAGCCCTGTGCCCCAGTGTCTAGGAGGGCTCGTATCCGGACGAAGTCCCCCCTAGGTCCCCAAACGCGTACCTGCGCGATGGGCAAAAGAACCGTCCTCGGTTCCGACGTAGCCCGACCACAGGCTAGTCACGCGTCAGAGCCAGCAGCCGACCCTGTCGAACCGTGATGACTCGGCCAGTAAGTCGGACGCGTGCAGGCCACCATCCGGGGTGGTGCGTATCCAGCTGCCCTATCACACCGGTGATAGGGTGGGTGGTATTCCAACCTCGGGTACTCGTGCAGTACCGGTGAGAACTGTTGACGGTTTTCATGTCGCTGTTGTTCCGGCAACGGCGGCGGAGGATACGCGTACGAGTATCCGGGTGTTGGGTCCGGAGGTGGGGCTCTCTGTACCCAGTGGCCCTTAGAGGCACCAACTCCTGGTGTTGGTAGCGCCGGGTGCCGGGTTGTAGCCAGAACCTGGCTCCGTTCCGGCGGTCCCCAACTCACCTGAGCCGGGGTGTACGAGGGGTTGTAGTGTGGCGGCCGTGGCGGACTCCGTCTTTCCGGAGGCGGAGTTGACCCCGGCCACAAACCGCCACCCGTGGGAGATCCCCTCTCCCGAACCGGTGCTGAGCCCTCAGCACTACGGGTGCACAGTAAGCGATGGTGCAGTCCGCCGAACACATCGCAAGGCCTCGACTGGGGACACTCATTGTACCTATGTCCTCCCAGGCAGGCATAACACAATCCTCGTGTCCGAACGAGGTTTCGGCGCTCTTTTGTGGGCAGCCCGAGAATTGCTGGACATAGCTGTTCCACGTGCTGCTGTCCGCAAACCCGGCATCCAGAACCGGGGTTGATGGCGGCCGCAGCCACCAGCCTGCCGCGACCCTTCCCTGGGTTGCGTGGCGGCTGGGCGCCGTAGACTCCGGAAGTGCGGGCCGGCGCACTTCTCGGAGCCTCCTGGGAGGCTAGCTGGTTTTCCAGCAGGCCAGCCTCCTCTTCCAGGAACTCCAGAAGTTCCCCTATCGAGGGCAGAACGCTGCCGAGATCCTTGTGAACCAGTCGATTCCGCTCGAACTTGTCCCTCATCTCCTGCGACAACTTGGCCAGAACGATGTGCAGAAGAAGGAAGGACCACTGGTCGACGGGCAGTCCAAGCGTCCTTAACCCGTTTAAGGACACGGTGAGCGGGGTGATCAGCTGCGCCCTCAGCTGAGCCCTATGGTTGACCCTCGGCAATCCCAGCAGATGGGTCACGTGCGCGTCCGCCTGAAGACGCGGCTTCTCGTACCGCTTCTCCAGCAGCTGCATGGCGGTGTCGTAGCTCGCATCCTGCAGCTCCAGATGCTGTACGAGCTGTCTGGGTTCTCCGTCTAGGAAGGAACGGAGATATGCCAGCTTTTCGGCCTTGGTGAAATCCTTCCGAGTATCCACCAAGGCCAAAAACATGTTCCGGAATCCAGCCCAGTCCCGCATACATCCGGTGAAATGCGGGACCTCCAGGGCACCCAATCTTCCTATGGCGCTGGGTCCAGGGGTGTGGAGCGAAGCGGGGCGCGCAACAGGCTTCCCCTCCCGCAGTCGCTCGATGTCCTTCACCCGCTGAAGGACCTCGTCGTAGATGTCTTGGATGTGCTCCAGATCCTTGACATATTGGGCGTGGAGGGCCAGCTCCTTCTCCCCGACCGGGTCAGCTGACAATAGAGCGTTTACCGACCGCTCGGCCAACAAGAAACGAGCCTGCATTTCTTTCGAACGCGTCTCCAAGGCGTCCTCCCGGTTAGGCCGATCTATTAATGCAAGCAGCCCGGTGAACCACCGGAGCTGCTGAGCCAGCTCCTGCCGTGACGCTGTCATTATAAATAATTTAAACTAAATAAACCTAAACACAAAATTAAAACGAGTCAACGAAAACACGGAATCGATTATCCCGAATCGACTCGATGCTTTCAATTGAACGAAATTAAATAACAATTAACGTTCCGAGAAATGTCCCAGCCCAAATGAATGAACGAACGAAAACAACGGTACTACCAACCTTACAATTCAACCGCACCTGTTCCGGAAGTGCGATTTTACACGAAATGAGCTTAACCTATTACGAACTAAAAAAAATACACAAAATTACACCGATTAACCTAGAGGTCCGGTATTAACCACGCTCTGCTACCAAAATGTTGCGGAAACCCACAACACACACTATGCTATTGCTTAAAATTACACATTAAAATCGAAAAATCCACTCACAGTTCCATGCCGCTCCCGCCGTCCAGAACGGGATCCATATGGTCCGATGGGGCCCGAATCCGAGTCCAGGTCTTCGAAGGTTCCCTAATCACACCCAAACTACCCCAAGTGCACTCTTCCCCCGAGGAATACCTGTTCACTCCAGCAGCGGTGTGGCCGACATCCCGGCGAATTGTTTTCCCGAAACAATTCGCTTACGACGCACACTCACAAAACACAGGTTGCACAATACAATTAATTAAAGTAATACGGCTCCAAATGCCCTTATTACTACATAAAATCTATTTAATTATCAACACACGATACCCTATCAACCAGCCATATTGCCTTTCCAGAGACAAGTGTACCAACAAAAAAAAAAACAAAGAACAATTAGTGATGGGGCCATTATGCCACTAAACAAATTGAATCTCGATAATCGATTCGTCCATAATACAAATCAAAGTTTTATTTCCAACAAGAATAAATACCTGTTTATTTGCAACACTATGTGTTAATCCAGGTTATAAACTATCTGTATGCCGAATTTTATCCAAATCCATTCAGTAGTTTTTACGTGAAACAGTAACAAACATCCATCCATACTTACAAACTTTCGCGTTTATAATATTAGTAGGATGAAATTCATACTGTTACCTTCTACTTTTAATATAGAAAATCTGAAGAAGACTGTTATCTATTTTAAATTAACAACGGTGGCGCACACGACAGTGTTGGAAGCGGAACTTCATCCATAATCATCAACCACTGAGAAACTGGCTTTCTTATCTTGAACCGTTTAAAAGATCATTCCACAATGTAAGCGGTCGCGAGAGGGAAAATCCTCTAAAAATCTTTAACATTCTACACAAAAAGGAAATCGTATGGAAAAATCCACCTAGTACTAAATCAAAGTTATTTGATTAGTGTACTTGATTGTTTAAATTGACACATTCCTACAATAATTACAATTATGAGTTAAATTCGGCTCTCGTGGTACATTTCGGAAGGGATTTAGCGCAACCGAATGCGAAGTGCGAAGGGCTTTCGAATCGCATTCGCTTGGGCAGCTTACCACAAAATTTTAATTTTGCCAGCTTTGGTTAACCCTAAAATAAACTGGAGGGGGGGGGGGGGTAGAAATGAAGCACCGTCAGAGGTTTTCTAGAGGGAATAGCATCACGCACTATTACATGTCCCCATTCCCTACTAGATTCTCCGAAGGATTCGGATGCCAAATTTTTCTAGCGAAAAAACTATGCTGGTTGTGAGTGTAACAAAACTGCTAGCTCGGTCGCACAAGAGTGGATAAACTGTTTTTATTTAGATAAAAATCGCTAGGGCCCCATGTCTCCACTCCAAGACGAACAAAGTGGTAATCAGAGCTGATAAGGGTAGAGGGTATCCCTTCAGCAATTCCGAGTTTGATTGAATTTATGTTTCTTTTTTATTTCACTAAACTAGAATAAGTTAAAACATGTTACTAACATTAATATGGGCTTTATTCTAAAATAAACGTCTTCATTAATTAATTCATAAAATTTACATAAAGGACTTGGCTTTTCCAGTAGTTTTAATAAATCTTTATATGAAACACATACTTATAAATGACATTTTGTTCTAGATTATCATGTAGTTGAGCGTATTCTCATATTTGATACGTGGATACATCACGAAGCTACTCAATACCGTAAATTACCAACACGCAACCATCGTTTATTCATGAAGCAATGTAGCGTAGCTTTTAATATGTGAACCGATACCATGCCAAAGTGGTCAATAAGGTGAAATAATATATTTACGAGTATTACAATTTACCCGTGCTTAGGTATATGTCAGAGCCTCGATTCTTGCTATTTTAAAACTTCCAGAATTGTGTGTCAGTGACCTAGTTTTGTCAATTTTCCCCATAGTTAAAATCGAACATCGACACACTATTGAAGCGTCATTGATTTAGCAGACTTGAGGCCCAGAGATTATATAGGCACCTAACTATACGATTTTAATTTATAATCGAATAATTTTAACGTAATGAATTAGAATTTGAAAAGATACAAAGTGTTGAAATAATTCATCGAGCGGGATTTGTTTCACAACAAATTTTGCGTAAAAAGTAAGTATTGAATTATGTTATTCCTATAAAATAAGGTTGACATGATTTTCAGAGATGTTTAGGCAGTCGGTAGGCAGCGTTTGAGGCTAAAACTCTCTTTAGCCTCAAAGGCGCGTCATATTGCGATCTCTGACAAGTTCACAAAGCGTTGTGTATTTGTATTCTCCTGAAGGTGAGGTAAAATATGTATACGACGTCGCAAGTCAACATACATGATGATGGTAAATGACATTCATAAGATTTATAAGTACGTATTTATTTTATTTTGATTTTATTTTTGATTATGATTTATTTTTTGTTTTTATTTTGAAAATGATGTTATTTTTTTATTTTTTTTTGTATTGATTTTATTTCTTTATTATTGAAATTATTTGGTGTTAATGTATTATAATAATCTTACTAACTTAGTTTAAGAAACATTGTTACTAACACTTTATGGACCATGTCTGAAATAAATTGTTTTTTTAATTATAAGAGCTAATTTGTAGCCTAAACTGAATAAATGCTTTTGAATATTGTTTCTTATAAGCACTTACTGAAGTACGTTGTACATTTACCTCGAAGCCAATAGCTCGGAACCCTCACAATCAACTTAACGATCTACGCCGTCTTTAAGCGATATTGCTATGTCAAATAAAAGCTTGCCGAATGAATGGTAATAATTGACACCATTACCCACACGATAGCAATCACAGATCTACATAGCAAATAGATTCATTGATTTCCTACAGCGCCGGCCGCCGGCCGCGCCGCCAATTGAAACTAACAGTGTCAATAAAAAGTATTTGGGCGAGCGATTTTATTAATCGAGCAACGCGGCGAGATTTACGTTTTTACCATTGAGGGCTGTAACTCAATTATTCCCAAGCCTGTCATATTTTCGCCTTAGTTCTTCTGTAATAGTGAAATGATTCAGTAGTACTTATTGGTGTATTGTTCTTGCACAAAATTTAAAAATGACAAAAAATATTCCTAATTATTATTTTTTTCTTTTTTATACTGTATAGGCAAGTACTTGACCGCGATCTCACCTGATGGTAAGTGATGATGCGGCCTAGGATGTAGCATATTTGTCTTGGTTCTGTCCCACCAGTTCCAAGGCAGATATGATAAGCTTACACATGGCCCGGATTACCGTAAGGTCGCTTCTTGCTAGTGGCATTTTTTTTTATATTAACGGGTAAGCACAGTGCTTTGATCTCACCTGATGTTAAGTGATGATAAGGCCAATGATGGAAGCGCACTTGACCCGGGATCCTCAATTAGTGAGGTACTGGCTATCTTATCTCTAGCTGCCGGAACACAACAATGCTACAAACATTGATGTCATGGCGACATATTTAGATAAGATGGTGGTAGCTAGCCAGGCGGACAAACAAGCCCTACCACCAACCAAACCGAGTTCACAAAGATGTACCCCCCGCTGGGAATCGCACCCGGGAACATTTTATATATTATTCATTTTAAAATGTTGTCAGTTCATTATTGTTCATATGTAAATCATCTGCCACAGTTTGCTTAAGATTAACACTGAAAAGCTTTGTAGTCAATCCATTATCGTTGGATCAAATCTGTTCCACTTAGCGACCAACTTATGAATAAAGAGAGGAATGAAGCTGAAAAAGGCGTCGTCAGGAAACAAGATTAAGTAAATTAAAGCAAAACGCGGACACTAAATAAGGAGACTGCAGAAGCTAACCTTCATACAAAAGCGCGCGAGCAACGCACATAGACAACTTCTCACGGACGCGGAATCTCGCAACAGCTACGCTCGGACTGACCGCTCCGATGGTCTATGAGCGGTTGCCAACAAGCGCGTTTCGCCTTTTTACAGGCGCGTTTTGCCAACTAGAGCTACTCTCCAATAGCGCGATTCGTTTACTGCTGCGTTTGGCAACCTGTCTATTACAATTGAATGTAAAAGTAAAAACACGGGACCTTAGAAAAAAATAATATTGAATAGCTTAAAAACTAAATTCTCTGTTCCGAGATCCGTGCAAGGGGTCATATGTGTGCGTTGCTCGAGCGCGGTATGTATAAAATAAAATAAAAAATAAAATCAAATAAAATTTATTTCTCTAAAAAGGTTTTGTTTACATCATTAGTGGCCGGAATTCTCCTTATAAGCAAATAATACCTGTTTCAAGTGACTCCGTTCTTCCATTACAAGAACTATGCTTAAAATTAAACAAAAAGAAATATTTTAATAATAAATGTGAAACTGTGAATGTGAAACTGTGTATGTGTGTGTGAGGGTGTGTGTGTGTGTGTGGTGTATGTGTGCATGTATGGAGTGTGTTATTTCATCTGTTGTAAAAATAACTCTGCTGTCTCATAATCAAGTGATTCCAACCACGTAAGTACCCTTTTTTTGCAATCATTGTATAGTTTGGAGTGAATATCTAGTTCTTTTATTAACATTATTGTAAATTCGATCTGAGAGACCATGGTGTTGTGTCGACGCAAACTTTGTTTTAGTTTGGGGAACTATAGCTACATTACATTTTCTTCTGCTTTCTTTTCTATTTATGTTTAGAACATACGGTAAATTCTTATGTATTGAGCTAGCCCTCTGTAGTTTTCTTATTTTGTGACGCAGGGCACTGCATTAAGGCCGGCGGCGGTTGACGGGCGTCGTGATCATTTACATTGAGACTGTATTTAGATTTTTTTTCTTAACTACGTATTTAGCGAGGAGGTTGATGGCAATGCTGCTTGCTCTTTCTGATTGCGATTTTTTAAATA
The DNA here is from genome assembly GCA_947562085.1 of Eudonia lacustrata. Taxonomy (NCBI): domain Eukaryota; kingdom Metazoa; phylum Arthropoda; class Insecta; order Lepidoptera; family Crambidae; genus Eudonia; species Eudonia lacustrata. Next base: position 10,828,627 of record OX387313.1, on the reverse strand, counting down.
TATTTTACGGGTAAGCACAGTGCCTTGATTTTACCTGATGTTAAGTGATGATAAGGCCAATGATCGAAGCGCACTTGACCCGGGATCCTCAACTAGTAGGCCCTGGCTATCTTATATCTAGCTGCCGGAACACAACAATGCTACAAACATGAATGTTATGGCGACATATTTAGATAAGTTGGTGGAAGCTAGCCAGGTGGACAACCAAGTCCTAATACCAACCAAACCGAGTACACAAACATGTACCCCCCGCTGGGAATCGAACCCGGGACCTCTGGATCTAAACCGGTGGTCTTAGCCACTAGACCACAGAGGCGGTTAAAGTTGAAAGTTAAGCAACTTTCGAGATGCCGGGATCGACCTAATTCAAATATTTTGAGCTTCTTCGTGCTTCAAAAGACATGATTTGCTGTTGAACATACGGGATCCGTTTGTCGTCGTAAAATGGCTGACTTTAAAACAGCGTAGTGGGGTATGGGTATGTGTATGGGTATGTGTACGGCCCGATCTCCCCATTTGCTTTTGTTTACACAGAAACACCAGATCTTAACTTATTTGATAAATTAAAATTCAAAATCATTTATTCAGTTTAGGCTACAAGTAGCTCTTGTGAATGTCACTATGCCATCGGTTCGTAAGTCTACACAGAGCGGGACCTTGTACTGAGAAGAACCGGCAAGAAACTAAGCAAGGACGTTACTTTTCTCCCTTTTGCTACGGCCACACTATCGCGCTATCGCAAACATCTGCCGTTTTCACGACAAGCAATAATTACATTTTTGACTGTGTTCTGAAATGTGACTATTGCTTGGCCCGACTTCAGAAAATGTTCGCGACACCGCGATAGTGTGACCGTAGCATTACAACGTTAATATATTGTAAAATGGCCGGTTTCATAGCATGATATGATGATCAGCATGATGATGACATTGACGTATTAAAGTCCCTATAGCAAGTGGGTTTGCGTATTTCAACTTCATAACACAAATACTAATAAAGCAAAAGTAGTAGGTAAATAACTTTACGAGAACTATCATAAGTGGTCATAATACTCATATAATGGTAGGCGAGTGCTTACTTACTTTTTATAAGGCCATGGCATACGTTGCTATAAATATTTAGTGGAAAGCTACTGTGAGATAGGTTTTCTACTTGAGTAATTAAAGAGGGCAGAAAAAAGGAAAATCACATTAAAAATTCATATAATAGGTGTCCATCTAAATATTATTAAAATGGTCGAACAGTTGCCACCAAATATTAAACCCTATGTCGCTCGGAATAAAATTGAGAAGTGATGAAAAACGACAACATGTAAGAGTTAACTTTTGGATTTGTGAGCCAAAATGCCTATTAAGATTAGGTTAGCTCGAATCCCATGAGGCATGTCCCTATATTCGGTTTAGTTGATGGTAGGGCTGGACTTACGCTAACTAGCTACTGCCATCTTATCTAAGTCAGTTCGTTACTAATAATAGTAACTTCACAGTAGAATAGAATAGAATAGATCTTTATTGCTGTAAATATGGTAGGAACAAGTTCTTACATACATTTAGCATCTCACATTAACCAAAAATTGGTATGCAAATACAGAGAGAGAAGTCTAGCTGTGCTGTTATACAATTAAAAATTACAATCAATTAAATAAAGTATAATAAAATAAAACAATAATCAAATTAAAAAAAAAACAATTAAGTAATAAAGTAAAATAACAAAATAACATAAAACAATAATCAAATTAAAATTTAAAGAAATCTAAATTAGCAAAAACAAGAAAATAATTAATTTGTTATAATTAAAAATAGTATTCAAATTTTGCTTACAATAAATTCATTAATACTATAAAAACATTTCTTACTCAGTAACTCATATATGGAAGACGTAGTGACGTAGTACCGGTGGCTTGCAGCATAAAACACAAAGTACTAGAAAAATTCAACAAGTCTTTTGGGGTCTCGGTAGCTCAGCGGTCAGAGCAGTGGACCGGTTATCCAAAGGTCGTGGGTTCAGTTTCCACTCAAGTTTCCTGAGACTAGTTGATTTTTTCTAGTAAAATTTTATCCTTTAACTGTTAATTGCATTTATACCATTACTACATTCTAATAAAATTAGCATTGCTAGATTGCAGCAACTTTTATTATTCCTTGTAAAATGAGTTTCCATGATATTGTAATTTTCCATCAAATGAAATGAAGACGAAGTTTTTCCATAATGTGAGTTAAAAAAATCTTGTAATTTTCCAGGAATATAAAAGAAACGGAATTATGATAACAATATCTTAGAGACAGTTAAAATTGTAAAATAAACAGCTCGCAGAGTTCTTTTTACAGTGGTTCTTCATATTTTATTTCTAATAAAATAATGTTAACAACTGAACTGCAAACAATTCAATCCTTTGAAAAGTCTCGTTTTAGTTTCGCTCCGTAGGTGTGGTGAATGCCAGATCTTCACATTTAAGTAAAACGTATAAAATATTTTAGCACAGAATTATATCAACAGTACAAAACATTAATTTTTGACATAATAAAAATGTTTACGCTGTTATAAAGAGATTGTATTCAAACTCTTTTAATATTTCTACTAAATTACTTTTGTTTAAAAACAAAAAACAAGTTCACAACAACACATCGTCTGTTTTGAAAGTTTTATCGGTGTGTAGAGGATACACGGTGAAACACACTAAATTGGGCAGATAAGTACGGAATGCTCTCATGAATACGAACCACTTTTCCACTATGTCTTAGGACATTTCTCCCTGTGGAATTTTCCGAATGAATTGGATTTGTTTTTGTATGAACCAACTTATTAACAACATTAACAAAAGTTAAATAAAAATACGAAATTAAAAAAATATTCTGTTGAAAATTTTATTCTGTATTATATAATCACTATCAGATCACGAATGTACCACTGCTGGGCTTAGCCCTTAGCTTTTAAAAAGTTCTTGTGGAGTGTAAAGTATTGTAATATGGGTGTAGACCAGTAGATAGTAAAAATATATTTGCTAAAGCCCATTTAACTTAAATTATATGTGTGTATATACTTGACTTGTATACTTTTAAGTGTATTTATTTTGTATTATTTTTAAAGTAGAACAGAATTAAATCAATTATTATATGACATACAGACACAATCCTCTTCTTAAGTAGTATTTGCTGAATAACTCTACATTAAAACCAGTAAAGTGAGATAAAAAATATTTTCGCAGACCTTTTAGCAATGTGTGGTCACTTCAAGCCTTTTCAGTGGGTTCAATAGTCCGAAATTGAATCTGAAGGACCCTTAGCATTAGTAACTCCGGATGTAGAAAAGGGCCGTATTGGTTTTTTGTTAGGCCCAATAACATTTCTTAAAATTCTTGGCAATTTAACGTTTCACAATATATCCAGGTGGAAATCGTGGAATAAAATTGCACTCAGTCTAGTAAGGAAATATATAATACACCCGCCATCCCCTTTCCCCTTCTAAGTTTAATTCAAGTATTTTTTAGAAGAAAATAAATAAAAAATATTTGACCTCAGTATGTAGTTTATATAAATGAGTAAGAATTGTTCTATTGATTTGTTACTTCAAGTTCTTTAAAATACATACTTAGTTTATCGTGTTTGTCGTTTTACTAATCGTATCTTTTATCTAGCTATATCTCATGAAATACCTACCTATTGATAATTAAAAATTTTGCAGAAGTTTATTTGTAAGTTCGCTTTGTTTTATTACCGAGAATCGATGCTTCGGCACGTTTCAGTAACAGTGGGAACCGTTTTAAAATCGCTTTAAATTCAGACAAAATAATTACTTTCTTTAATGGGATACCCCATTACTCCATACTATTTATAATAGCACATATCTTTATACTAATAGTATAAAGATATATGTATTAATAGGTGTGTAATTAAACTTATACCGGGTGTTTGGTAATATGTGTATAATCCCGAAACATACCCATGCAACCAAGTATAAATAACACCGTGGTAACATGCAAAATCATATTTATGAAGATTTACTTATCCATACAAAAAACTCAAATATATTTTATTACATTATTTTTGTTCAACCCTGACATGTTTTGACGTCTGTTTTGTTTGGATCATGACGTTGATGAACAAAAACAATGTATCAGCTGGAGCTAGGGTTGTCACTTAACAATTTACTTAATAACAAACAACCTTAATATCTCGGCCTTAGAGTGCATTTCGGTACGTTTATAATTCTTCGAAGTTCTACGACCTGGGTGCCCATCTCTACCATATTCGGGATTATACAGGTATGACCAAACACCCTGTATTTGAATATGCTAAAACGGAAATATTAACCTTTACAGACACAACATGTCACATCTAATTTACTACGACATAATTAATGGAATCAGGCGTTACTTTGCCAAAATCCAAGGCACACAAAAATGACATAATATTCTACGAGTTTACTTACCTATATATTTGTTATAATGAAAAGTTTATTTTAAAATGTTTGTATTGTGATGGATTTGAGGTACCCTTGTTAAGGCGAACCCTTTACACGGGTACCTGTCAAAATATTGTGTTAAGGTTACACATACGCCACGAACATCGCTCCCAAGCTGCATTTCGAATTGCCCGTTAGAAAATTGTCCACTTACTTTGAATTTACGACATCTAATATTCTTGCAGGCAGACGTCTTTGCCTAACGCAAGAACAAGTTTAAAGCTGGTGATAAATACAGCACAAACTATCACTACATGGCTGTTTCTTGGCTTTTAGTTAGATAGAGATTGAAAACTTTGCTATGGAATGAAACTGGAAGAAATTTACAAATGCAAGTTGAAGTGTTTTATGGTGCATTAACACCGCATTTACTTTTTATAATATTTTAACATATAATTAAAATATATAGCTTCATCATCATCAATTAAGCGCGTGAGCACCCACTGCTGGGTATAAGCCTCTCCTTTAACAGAACAACTTAGCCGGTCCCGTGCGAGCCTCATCCACTACCATCCGGCTACCCCGATGATATCGTCTGACCAGCCAGCTATTTATTTATTTATTTATTTAAAAGTTTATGTACACACATAAAAAGGTAACAAAATAAGCTCTACGGGTAAATGTAGCACAAGGGCGCCGCTTATTTCAGTTCTGAAATATCTTCCAGCAGGCCCGCTAAAGGAAACATTATAAATAGAGGTAGAATGAATCCTGCAAATTTAAAATAAACTTAATTAAATATTTATAATACACATACATACTAATAATTGCATAAATGTAATAATATTTAACAATTTAATATACAAAACAAAATTAAAAGGTTAAAAAAAAAAGAAATCAATATACATAGAACGACAGAAAACATCGACAGGTAGTGTTCCTTCAAACGCTGTTTAAAAAGCTTTGCTTAGATAATAATCTATAATATTATTATAGTAAAGCTGAAGAGTTTGTTTTTTGTTTGAACGAGATTTTGTCTAGAACTACCAGTCAGGTTTGAAAAAAACTTTTGTGTCCAATTTTTGTGGATTTTGTATAGCTATAGCTATTGAAAAAAGTCAGAAAAAACGCTGCAGCGAATACGAAATACTAGCTTTGGGGCGGCGCGAAGTGACGCAGCGCGGCGGGTCGGGCAACGGCTAGTAGGTACAACATATTATAATAACTTCGCGATACAATACAAATTTACTGTACGAACTTATCAATGTAAAGCTTCCACTCAGAGCAATCTCCCTCACACCTAATATCTGTATTGCTGTGTTCCGGTTTGAAGGGCACGTATTGGCGCTCGTAACCACAGCCTATTGATGTCACTTGACGTATTGTTACACTATTGTACCAAATGGAGTTACAGGCGTCAAAGGGGTGCGGTGATCGTTTTCCGTAGGCCGTAGGGTTTACCCTACGGCATACGGAAGCTTTTGGTAGCTTTTGGAAGCTTTTGGTATTTTTTTTATTATTATTATTTTTTTTTTTTTTATACTAATACCTCCAACAGGATCGGAGCCTATTTTTAAACTAAATTTCTCTTTCATACCAGTTCTCGCTTATATGCCTCTCGTACTTTCATTCTTCATACTACTCTTTCATACTTCATCTTTTATACTATTGCGGGTGGGATGCCCGTCTATTTTGGCTAAACAACTGATCTATCCTATCCTTTTTTTTTTTTTTTTTTTTTTTTTTTTTTCTTCATTTTATTGAGTCTCTTGGGGGAGCAAAGAAGGGTACACAATTTTTTATTATAAAGGTCTTATCATACATAACTCTTACACACTAAATACAATTTTACTTATTTTTACGCTAATTATTACAAAACAGATACAAAGAGGACTTATTTACTACAATTTTTGCTTACGGCACTATAATCGATATTATAGGCGAAACAAACACTTATTTACTAATCTTTATTTCTACTTAATGCTAGTTTACATATTTTTGTGCAATACTCTACGAAGTCTCTTGTTGTGTACTTGCACGAAATAGTTTCGTGAAGGTTATCAATTTTTAGTTTTATTCCAGATTTCTGCTCGAAGTTGTATCTGTGTACGTTAGTGGAAGGACAATCTAGGAGGAGGTGGGGAACAGTCTCCTCAACTTCGGGGTCACACACGCATGAAGGGCTCGCCTTACACTTGAAGCGGTTCAAGTACTGGGCGAACCCTCCGTGCCCGGTGAGGATCTGCGTCAGCGGACCTCTCGGCTGCAGCTTTCTTACCATCCTGTGCGCCGATCTAACGTCCGGGAAAAACAACTTAGTGACGGAGGCGGTCTGCCCATCGCGGTAGCGTTGGTCCCAGCTTTCTATCGTACTGTCCCGCAGTAGTCTCTTGATGTACGAGACTGGGCATGCGTCGTAGTCGGGCCTCTTCTTCGATCTCAATGCAGCCGTCTTGGCCAGTTCGTCGGCCCGCTCATTGCCCGGAAGTCCCGCGTGCGCCTTGATCCAGAACAAAGAAACAGCTTTGTTCTGGGTGAAGGCTCCTCGCAGGTTCTTCCGTGCTTCCACAGCCAGGGGGTGGAGAGAGTGATGGTTGGCGATCGTCTCCAGCGCTGCCCTCGAACTCTCACCTCCTTTCCCCGCGCAATCACTTCCGTGGCTTTGCATATCGCTAGAAGTTCCGCCTGGTAGACTGTGCAGTACGCGGACAGACTTAGCTTTAAGGTTCGGGCCTCGGCCTCACCTTTCCATATGGAAAGTGCTGCTCCGACCTTCCCCTTAAGCTTGCTGCCGTCGGTGAAGATTCGCACCTCCTGCACATTGTACCTGTCCACGAGGTTTTGGTCTTCCAGGCACACGAACTCCAAACCCATATGCGCCGCCGGATGTGGAACGCCGACAAAGTCCACCGCACTCTCGGTCTCCCTGCCTCCCAGTACTTCCAGTGATGACCCTCTCTTTGCCTCATACAGAGCGGCTGCTTCTGTAATCCTGAGGTCGAGAGGCAGTATCCCCGCAAGTACCAGTGCCGAGTGTAGGGAGACTGTGCGGTAGGCTCCGCAGAGCTTTTGCACGAAACCCCTCTGAACCGTGTTGAGCTGCTTCCTAACACCGAGTTTATTCGCCACTGGGGCCCAAGCTGCTGCTGCGTACAGTATTACTGGCTCTACCGCCGCAGTATAAATAGACCTGACAATTTCGGGGTCTAAGCCCCAACTGACCTTCGCCGCCTTGGATAACTGTTTATAAATCCTTATTGCCTTCCGGCACTGGTTGGCAATGTGAGTACTGAACGTCAGTTTATGATCAATTGTGAGGCCCAAAATCTTCACCTCCTTTGACATGCCAATGTCGATCCCCCCCATGCTCAGCCGCGGTGTGTCATACTTCAACTTGCGAGTTACCAACATGGCGCAGGTTTTATTCGGCGCGAACTTCAATTTGTTGCGAACACCCCACTGACGAACATAGTCGAGAGCGGCATTGGCCTGTCCCTGGACATCACTAGCCCTATCCCCGTGGAAGACTAATACCACGTCGTCAGCAAATGCTTGCACATAGTCCCCCCTCTCATGCAGCCCCTTCAGTAGCGGATCGAGAAGCAGGTTCCAGAGGATTGGACCACCGATTGACCCTTGCACGCATCCTTTGTTGGTGCTTCGCGTGCTTACCTCCCCAGCGTATCTTACCGTGACTTTTCTGCAGCTGAGATAGCTGTCAAGTAGCCTCCTGATATTGACCGGACATTGTTCCTCAGCCAGTCGGATTCTGATTGCTGGCCACCATGCGCTATCGAAGGCCCCCTCTATATCCAATGACACTAGGGTAACCAGCTTCTTCAGCTCAACCATACCTCTGATGTGGTGTATTAGATGATAGAGGGCGTCCTCGGTGCTCCTCTGGGGCATGAATCCATACTGGCGAGTACTAATCCTAGGTACGAGATGGTATTTAATCCGTGCTACCGACATCTTCTCAAGAACCTTGCCCAGTACCGGTAGAAGCCCGATGGGTCTATACGCTTTAGGTACTGTATAGTCATCTTTGCCCTGTTTTCTGAGTACCACTACTGTGGCCTCTTTCCAGGTGTCCGGGAAATGTCCTAGTTCTAGGCATTTGTTGAATAGGGCAAGCGACTCTTCGATGTTGTGTTCCAAGGCTCTGCTACAGATGTCTGCCGTGAAGCCATCCGCTCCCGGGGCCTTCTTTGGATTGAAACTCCCCATCGCGGTCTTTAGCTCTAGCGAGGTGAACGGAGGATCCAGATGCTTATCATCTGTCCGATCGTTTACTCTCTCTGCCGTTTGTCTGACCCGGCGATGGTCTGCGTTGTCGTCACTTTCCAGGTCCTCTGGGTAGAAAGTCTCGGCCAGTAAGTTCGCTGATTCTTGGGGTTCTAAATATGTACCTTCTGCGGTTTTTAGGGCCAAGTCTTCTTGTCTCCTGGCGGTCGTCTTGAGAACGCGGTAAATCCCCTCCCATACCCCTTCTCTGTCCTGCCTCTCGCAGAACTTTTTCCAGCTCGCTATACGGGCATTCTTGGCGTGGCACTCATAGTTCTCTTTCTTTTGCAGGTATTCTTCAACGACCTTTTCTCTTCGATGTGGCGCAGCGTTACGTATTCTCCGTTTATATGTGGCCATCGTCTTCTTCAGCTTGGTCAACTCCTCGTTCCACCAAGGGATGGAGAGGGTCTCTGCGTTCTTCTTCGCTGGAATTGCTTTCCTGCAAGCTGAAGTGATCGCTGTTGTGAGCTCTACGATGGTCTTCTCGAGTGAGTCTTTGTCACTTAAGGCTTTTATGCTATCTATGTTGATGTTGCGTTCTTGTTTGTATTGCACCATGGCGTCTGTGAATTCCGTCCAGTTGGCTTTTTTCGTGTTATACAGACGCGTTGTTCTCTGGACCTGTAAGCCTTTGCTCTTACGGAATTTAACATCAAAGAAAATGGTGTTGTGGTCGGAGCTTGTTATTCCCTGGTCTACCCTCCAGTTTTCTATAAGCCCCAACAGGTCGTCGGTACTCGCTGTTATATCTACAAAGCTAGTGAACTCCCTGTTACCTCTCACGGTGTCAAAAGTTGGAGTGTCACCTCTGTTCAATATCTGCAGACCAGACTCTTCCAAGGTCCCGGACATCTCTACTCCCCTGAGGTCTTCTATGGTGCTACCCCACCAGGTACTCTTTGCGTTGCAGTCTCCGGCGATCAGCAGTCTTCTCGGGCCAAGCTTTTGGTAGCTTTAGCTACAAAAGAGCACGACCTACAAGTACTTACCAGACGATGTTTTTAAAAAGAACGTATTTTATTCCACAACGGGGAAGGGTAGGGCCTGCATCTCACGTAATGGTGAGTGACTTATTGGGGTGTCTATTACCATACAGAATTTTCAAATATCGAATTTCATTAGGAGAGGCCAGCAGTGGACTTGTGTTAGCTGAAGATAATGATGATGGTGAATTTCATTTCACAGAAAACTATTCCACGTATTTCAATTTATCTTCTTTTGAATTCGCATATTAACCAATAAACACTGTTTCATTTCATCGAAAAAGTTTCATCGAATTACCCTTTTCAAATTTGCTTTTATTACCAGTAGATATGTATGTTCATCGAATTAACTTTTTACAAAACTACCATTAGGTAAATGAATTAAACTGTTTATCTTTGTTTATTTAACCGAACACCTTTCATTGCAGTAACGTTTTATCGAACGATGCATTAGTATGACGATAAAAACATCTGTAAGCAAGCATGCAAGCGAGTTTGCAAGCAAAAAAGCAAGCAAGCACACAAGTAAGCAGGCAAGCAAGCACACATGCAAGCACGCAAGGCAGCACGCACGCAAGTTAGCTTTATGAAAGCCAGCCTATAACTTTTTAAACTAGAGTAATAATGGGCACTTATTGCCTACATAAAACATTTAAAACATATAAATTCAATAAATAATGAGTATCTATACAGAAAATCAGTAAGAAGTTGTAGGTGGCTGTGCATTGCAGTTAACGACTCCGGAATTAGCCGCAAAGAGTTTAGCCAGGAGATCGACTTTTTTTTGACTTTTGTGAGCTAAAGTTCCGTTAGGACATCTCAATGCTGGCAGCGAGGGTTGGCAGAAGTTCGATTGCACGGCTTTGGCCAGACGCCAGTAACTACGGCTGCCCGTAGGATGCGTCAGTAGTTCTTGACCGACTCGTGCAATGCGCTGGGCATCCGCTCTAATGTAAGGTTTTTTTGCAAGACTTGGTGGCATTATTATAGGCTGCTTTCAGCGAGCGGGTTTCGGGATCCCCAAGAGCTTTAACCCTGATCCAAGCGCGGTATGCCGCCTGCTTGTTATCAACAGCGTTGGCACACTTGCGGTTGAACCTTTGGTTGCGCCCGCTTTTGCTGATGAGATAGGAGTGCGAAATATAATATTCCATCCCTAAAACTATCTCATCAGCAACTGCAGTCGCACTAGCTGTCGGATCCTTCCCACTGAAGCAGCGCTGCCCCCAAGGAACAGATGTGAAATAGTCCCGCGTATCATCCCAATCTGCCGACGAGTAGCCAAATCTGGCGTTTCGATACCGCTGAAGGCGGTAGCGGGGCCAGAGGCACTTTACTGGATACCAAGCAGTGATCCGAAGATCCCAAAGGAGCTCGAACCTCCACTCGTTTTGGAGGAACTTAACCACAACTCGTGGTGAGCATTGAAGTCCCCCAAAAACACTAATTCCGCCGATGGAAACCGCTCCTGCGCATCATCTGCTTCCTGACTAAGATGGTCCATGAGTGGAGTTGTCTCCTTGTCGCCATTATGGGATCGGTAGACGCAGACGTAGACACGGCTATGAGAGCCCAAGTCGACGTGTACCACAAGGAGGGAAAAGGAAAGGTCCTCCAAACAGCGCAGACGGTGACAGCAAACATCCGTCCGAACGAACAAGCAAACTCCGGCTTTGGCTTTGAAGGATTCTTCAAGCACAAAGCCCGGGTAGTACGAGTAGCTGGTGTCGGCCGGACAGATTATTTGCGTCTCCGTCAAAAACAACAATGCTAGCCGTGCCGTCTCAAGATGGTGGTGGACGGCATTGAGGTTTGCATGGAGTCCGCGGATGTTAGCGAACTCGACCTCAAACGGTATGGTTGTGGTGGGGGTGTGCACCGCTGTAGGACCAGTTTTAATGTTAGGCGCTGTCATGGTGGAGAAAAGGAAGAAAAGGAGGTAGGCGTGAATCGAGGAAATGCTACCGCGATGAAAATAGTCGAAGTGCAGCGGCCTGTTTCACCAGGGAGCAGCCTACAGCTGAGTATCATTAACCCGCCGAACGGAAGGGCTCCCGAACCCCCCCGTGAATGTCCGCTGGGACCTCACCTTCCGGTCACCAACCGGCACGTCGGACCATCCCGAGATTATGAGTGGCATGGTGAGGCAGCCTCACGAGCTGGTTAGGCTCGCTTGGGCCCCTGTACTGTGCCAGGGGCGGCCAGCGGGACAGCCGTTTCCACGGGTCTCCCTGTCGGCGGGTTAACGAAGTCCTCCTGGCACTGGTTTGACGGAAACCTCCACAGACATCCAATCGAGCTCTGGTTATACGCTGGCTGATAATAAAAAATAAAAATTTGCCGATTTGGTCGAGCCGTTCTCGAGTTTTGCGCTTAGCAACATTCATTTTTATTTATATAGATTATGTCGTACTAGATTTACTTTATCCTCTAGTATACAGAATCCCAACACAAAAAGGCGTGAAAAAGTTTTGACAGGGTTGGTAATATGTGAATGGTACCTCCTATGTTGCATATGTCTATAGGTTATCATGGCAAATTAATTCATCACCAGCTAATTTTATGTCCCCATTACCAGGCACGAGCCTTCCCTATGGATGGATAAGAAGACACCCCGCTACACACAAATTTAAAGTTTATACTGACACCCCCCCACCAACCTTACGGTTATAAAGTTAGGTGTCAGACATCCTTGCGCAAGCACAAGGCAATACGAGTATAAGCAATGTATATTATAAATTCAGAATATTATGCCGAGCGAGAGTGTTTACGGACTTTACCGAAAAGCTTGTATGAAAGAAACCAGTACGTAAAAACGCATACTTCTAAATACATGAGTACCTGTTCCATGAGGAACAGGTTTCTGGAACAAGTATTTTTGTAATTATACTCGTACTTGCAAGACTCTGTACGTAATTTGCCTAGTACATCTCATCTCTACGGCTCATGAAATAAAGTCCACAAGCCTTTCAAAAATACAATTGCTTATATGTTTCAATATACGCCCCCAACATAAATAATAAGTACGCCGAAATAAGTACGCCTCAACATATATATAAACTTTTAGAACGAAACGATAGCGCGATTCAGGATTACCGTTACAGTGCCATCTAGTAACGAGTGACGATATTAAAATAGTAAATATTAACGGAGAAAGCCGCGAATTATAGGTACTTATCTAAAATGTTGAATCGAAATGTTTATTAAAACTTAATTAACGAAGTTTATTGCCAAGCGCGACCCCGTTGTGGAATTAAAAATGATTTTAAGTTAGTTGTAGTTGTTGTTAGTAGTAAGTTTATGGGTCAAGAAAATAAAACTACTAAAAGTACATAAAATAACCCTTAGATTAGAAAAATATATACAGAAAAAATCTCCTCGAAGGAATTGGGAGAATCAATTGATGAATTGAAAGAGAGAATAATTAATGCGGCGAATGAAATAAGAAGGACTTTAAGTACCTACTGGTATCACGTGGTGTTGTAAAAAGTGGACTTCGCAGAAGAATGCGAAGATGTGTGCAAAACAGAAGTGGACATGAACTTTAATGAACTCTTCTACTCGATCTGTTGTTGGTGATGTTAGTTGCGGTGTCTGTGGACAAGCTAAAGTGACTCTCGTCGGCCGCGGTCAGAAACGACCTCAGAAACGACGACGAGAGGTCTGGTGGTCGGGTCCGTTATAAAGTTAGGTGTCAGACATCCTTGCGCAAGCACAAAGAACCATCTACGTCAGGTCATAACGCCAGATTAGAACGCGCCGGTACGCATCCTTCATCCGGTACTTTTAAGACTAGTGTCTCGAGTTAGTTGCCCCGTGGATACGTATAGTCCACTACCTAATATCCAGATAAGTTACCGGAGCTGTAAGCTCGCTCACTTCTCGTTGCACTAAAAGTACAACTCGCAGATTCCACTGCTCGGGTCGTCCACTCTAAAGTCGACTACCAAATGTCCTCTTTGGTGCCGGAGTTGTAAGCCCACTCACTTCTCAGTACCCATCCAGGCAATCAGTTCTAAAATCCTACGCGGCTGATTCAACCGGAGACATTGCATCTAGTGGGCGCCTCTACTAGTTCTCCAGTGCCGGAGATGTTGGAAGTCTACTCAATGAAAACCACCGAGCAGAACAACCAACTATGTCAACTCACGTGCCCCGCAGATCCTTTGGCTTCAGGCCCCCTCCGGACCGCTACTCGGGCCCGATCGCTGTGCACGAAATGGAAGCCTGACCAGACCTCAACCAGGCAGACGAACATTCCCACTTCACAGCTAACCACATGCCACCACGAGTCCAACCCATGTCCGGGACCTGCCGGAGACGCCCGCGAAGGCATAACCGGTAGGGGGCCTAGGATCGGGAATTCCTGTGGTACCCTTGAAAAGACGGCCGGATCCGTAGTTATATGTATAGTTAGGATGGCTAGGGAAAATGGGCAATAAACTACCATACGGATCCAGTGGAGATTGCTGGTTGTTACCGACTGCTAATCTAGCCAGGACCAGTGGCTTCACGTGCCATCTGAAGCACAGAGGAGCTTGAGATGACAAATAAATTGAGTGAAATTTATTTAAAGTATATATGTAATCAATTATGAGTTAGACTGCCACTTGAAAAATTGGGACGAACTAGCTCAGGATAGAGATAGATGGAAGGATGGGAGGAGAGGCCTTTGCCCTGCAGTGGGAAAGTAATGGCTGATAATAATAATATTAATATCTATATATAGGGTCTAATAATATCAATAAGCGAACGTTTAACGGGAGCATCTATACATCACACTGAGTTTGCTCACCAAATTTGGTCCAAAACTACAGGCTCGTTGTCGAGATAATCAACAAAACATTGTCATAATTCCCAAAAAATACAGCCTTTCCAAACCCGTACAAAGCTGTACTACTCGCACACAAAGATAGCTGTGTGTGTATGGATGTCATACAATGGTTTTTCAATTGTGTGCGTGCTAGTAAAGATACAGCATGTTTCATGATGTGCATTATTTTAATTGTTTTATTTTGTTAGAAAACATAACTTTGAAAAATCACTATAAAACTGGAGTCCAATTTTTGTCATTGTATTCAGAATGATGTATAGATACCGCCCTTAAACGTTCGCTTATTGATTTTGTTAGACCCTGTATATAAAAATGAATCACTGAAATGTATGTACGCGCATAACTTCCGATCGACTGTACAAAATTGAATAATTCTTTTTTTATTGAATTTGTTATTGTCAGGACAAGGTTTGTACAGAAGAAAATTAAAAGAAAAAAATATATTTTTACTAAAATATGATTTTTTTAAATATCATGAGAAAAGTGAGTGAGTGAATGTGACAGAATGACGTACAGAGCATTTGACATTTGACAACTTCATATGGACAATACGTCACGCTTGTTTTTTGCAAAAGATATCGGTGTTTTGTGTGTTTGAAGGTTTATCGTAGTGTTATATAATGTTATTGATTTAAAGAAAATGCCACCTGTGAGGCGTCAAAATATCGGCGTACGCGTAATGCAAGTCGAGTTCACAACACGGTCCATGAATCATGTTCTTCTTCACTATTTCATACAATTCTAGATTTACTTCGGGATTTCTGCGCAAATGGTTGAGTCAATTTCATCTGGTCTTATTTTTTCGACCATCTACAGAAGAATATGCGCATGAGGCAATCCTCTCTTCTGCCACTTTACAGAGTACATCCAACATCGTACGTCTCCGAAGACATAATATTTTACAATGAAGTTCATAAGCGCTTTGAGTTTCTGCTTGAACACTCGTGCTGTTATGTCATGACGATCGCTGGATGATTGACCGGATAATAACAGATGAGTAATTTCTATCCATTTTGGGTTGCACGTTAAAGTAAATATTATGTACATACTCCGATTTTTATTTTTATTTTTGGAACGAAGTTCCTTATCGCGCGTTGTGAAAGGGGGCTGGACGGAAAAAATTCTTACGAAAAAAAGTTGTCACGACACTTTTTTTATCAATAGAAGTGTACGTTAATTTCGCCATTGTTAACACAAGACAGTGTGGCCTAATGGATAAGGCGTCGGACTTCGAATCCGAAGATTGCAGGTTCGAGTCCTGTGACGGTCGAAATATTATTTTGTTAATTTTATTTGTAAATTATTTATTTATTTATATTTTTTTCGTTGATTTAATATTTTGTCATAATAATATACAGTATTTTCAAAATGAGTTTCATTTTTGCTATAGTAAGCTATTGTAAGCTGTGCGGCGGCGCCGACAATAGCTTGCAAGGGTTTCAGTGCAAACTGTTTCTTTGTCTGTCAAAATGTTTCTCTGTCTGTCTCTCTCTCTCTCTTATAGAAAGCAAGCCAGATATTTTCATTTCTATTTCGACGATTATTTTTGTTGAGTGTATACAGGTTTTTTGTAAATAATAAATAATAAAAAATAATAATAATAATGAATCCTGACAGTGTTTCTGCACAAGTTCCGGATATTGCTGATGGAGTTAGGTAAGTAGAGATTATATACAGATAATAATAAATGCTTTTGTATTTTTAGCAAGTACGCACTATAACCTAAAAAAAAAAACAAAAATAAACAAAAAAAAACAAAAAAAAAAACCTACTGATAAAGTTTATATAACATTATATTTGTTAATAATAAAAAAAATATTATTATCTTAAAAAAAAAAAAAAATTATTACAATTCCTTCACTAATTAATCGAAAGGAACTTCGTTCCATCCGGGTGTCCCTTGACACCTCTCAAGTTTTTTTGTTTTTTTTTAATTCTTTCGGTTTAAAATATGTGGCATCAAAAATACATTCAACCCTAAATTTTCACCCTTCTATCACCAACCCCTATTTTTTATAGCCGGTGTCACTTCTCACCCAGTAAACAGCACGTAGTAGAAATGACTATCGATAAGTCCCAAGGCCAAACGATGTCTGTTTGTGGCTTAGATTTGAGCACACCATGTTTTCACACGGAAAATTATACACGGCATGCTCTCGAGTGGGCAAACCATCCAGTTTGTTTGTGTTAGCTAAAGTGTTAGCTAAAGATGGGCTAACAACAAATATTGTACACACTGTAGCATTAATGGATTGATATTGTTTGTTAGTGTTATTGTCGTAAATGATATATGTAGGAATAAATTATAATCATCATCAGCTCATTTTATGTCTCCACTGCTGGGGCACGAGCCTTCCCTAAGAATGGATAGGGAGAACGGGCTTTTGAACCACCACGCGGGCCCAGTGCGGATTGGTGGTTATTAACGACTGCTAATGCAATCGGGACCAACGGCTTTACGTGGCTTCCGAAGCACGGAGGAGCTTGAGATGATACACTTTTGGTCACCCATCCGATGATCGGCCTTTTTTGAAAGTTACTTAACCTCAGCACTCGCAGACTGGGCGCGTTAACCACTGCGCCATCGAGCTCCTCAAATTATAA
Source organism: Eudonia lacustrata (assembly GCA_947562085.1). Lineage (NCBI taxonomy): Eukaryota > Metazoa > Arthropoda > Insecta > Lepidoptera > Crambidae > Eudonia > Eudonia lacustrata. The sequence continues at coordinate 10,811,518 of OX387313.1, read as the reverse complement.
CATTTAAATTATAATAAAGTAAAAAATAAATGTTCAGTGTTTTGTTATTTTTATATTCCGTCATCGTTCACAGCGCTCCATGCATCTTTCACTTATATACCACATCCTCACACACTTACAATAAGTTAGTTTTTTTTTCTACCCTACAAATTTCCTAGAAATAATTGGCAAAACAACGTTTGCCGGGTCATCTAGTAATCTATAAAACTACATTAAGAAAACCGCGGACTTTTTCTTTCGTAGAACGCGATTCAGTTTTTTTTCATGATATTGGTTTCCAACTCACTATACGTTTAAAAACGCTTGATGAGAAGACGATTATACAATTTGAATGCTAATCCTATTCCCTATTTAATAAAAGCTTATCTACAAAACGAAAGACTTTTTCTCCCGTGAAGTGCATGTCACTCTTGCAAAGAGCTTTAGCTGAGATTGTCGTTACATTTCAAGACGCAGTTGCCGTCTCTCAAAAGGATATTGAGTGAAAGTGGCTGTTTGAAACCAATTTGTGACGTATATTCAACTACATTACAGTACACACAGCTATACAAGATAGATAGATTTGTGCTGAAGCCAAGTGAAGTGGATCAACTAGATACCTAATATTGCTATAGAAATCCGAGATATGAATATAACATAAGTTGGAAGTGCAACTGTCTGTATAGCCACCACACTCATAAATGTTTCGGCAGCCGTTCGGCTGTAGTGTTCTGCATTACTGTGCTACGGTTTACTAGAAAATGATGATGTCAAGCAATTCAGAAATAATAACTATTGCCTAAAGGTTGGCACGTGTCATACCAATTAGCTTCAACAACGGGTTGACAGGTGTCCATTTCCCGTCATGTGGGCATTATCAAAGCATGTGACTTAAGTCTAAAGGTGCTGATAGATTTGAGCATTCACTTTTAACAGAACATCGAGCATTCGCCGTTTTTATATTTGTCGAACTGAACAACGAGCCGAGCCAAGCATAGAGCCAAACATTGCTATGAACATTTTCATGAGCATTCTAGTGAACGCTCTAGTCGATGCTCGTCAAAACATATTCTTCACGAAGATGTCAGACTTGACGGTCGCGTGTGCTGGATTTATACTCATTGGTTATGTAAAAAAAAAGAAAAAGCAAAATAGAAGATGGTGGCAAACTAATCTGTTTCGTCTTAGAAGTGAAAGTGGAGGTCTACAATTAGATGCAGAGTTAAAACAACAAGAAATAAGCGGACACTATAGAAATTTTCTGTTAATGTCATCAAGTGATAAAAACAAAACAAATCAAGTCATAACGCCGTCATAAAAATACTTATTCTGATTTAAACAAAAGTGGAGAAAGTTCTACTAAAAAAAATCTGTGATACTCAAATGCGGAGAGTTGGAATCTATATATAGTTTTGTAATCTTTTTCACAACATAAATACAACTTTACATGCAATATCACTGTCTTTTTATTATTTTTACAATATTATGATACGATCTTCCAAGATCGAATGAGATCGATTCATTGCAATACGATTCAGATCGTGGATCGATCCACGGGGTTACGATCCATTATGATTCAAAAGATCGATTCAAAGCAAAAGATCGGGCATCCCTACACTGGAGAGCAACAGGGGGTGCGGGGAGGGACGTCGCAGAGCGGCGGGGCGCGGAACGATAACCGAAGCTAGACTCGGCAATAAGCTCGAAGCAATGCTCGCTAGAATGCTTGCCAGAACGCTCGATAGAATGCTCGCTAAAATGTTCTCGTATTTTTCTATGATGTAACATTCGCACAAATGCTCATTACAAGTGAATGCTCAAGTTTATCAGCACCTTTAGAGGCTTATGAACTTCTAGTAAATTACTATAGATATACACGGGCGCCCATGGTAACCACAGTTACCATGAACAATTGAATTTCTATTGTGTCTGTCCATGGGCGTCCAAGTAGTCATGTCATTAGCCTATAAACATCTCACTCCATGGACTTCAAAAGAGCGTTTAAAGTTCATAGTTTTTTCTTAAGTTCTGGTTCCAGACGCATTGTGATAAGTTCCTGGTTAAATAGAAAAAGTTTTTAGTCCGGAACATAAGGGATGTCGACGCTAATATAACTATTAAAAAAACTACGCCGCCAAATACGATATTTAACATGATGCCAACCATAGGTGTGGACCAGTGTGGACACGCGGGATTAGTCCATATTAGTTACCGAACTTTTGCGATACCAAGCGAACAACTGTTCCCCGTAAACGAGAGGGATCGGAGGGGATTAACGGTGAGCGAGATATGTGACAGGCTATCGCTGCGGCGATGAAACATTTTGTGCCTGTGGTAATGTTCGTTTCAGTTTTGTAGATAAACGGAAATTCAGCTTTTAGTGAGACAAATGGGACTAGTATAGTAGCTATAATGCTACAGCAAGGTGAACTAGTATGAAAGAACGGCAGTCCTTGACAAATACATGACTAATAATCGAGCGAAGAAAGCACTGCCAGACTTTCAATAAATTTTATTTATAATTTTGCACAACTGGAATTATTATATAAAATTAATATGCAATTTGGCTACCTATTAACTAAACTTTTTTTTCAAACATTAACATTAAATTTTAAACATTTTCTAAGGAGAACCGGACAAAACGGTCATGCAACCAATAACGACGGCATATATGTCCCCAGAAAGCTATTTATATGTACTTACGTCAATAGTTACTATGGCAGCTCAGTTTAAATAACTGTGTGAAAAAAGTTATGACTACTTTTAAATAGGTACCTACTTTTCTCAAACAACATTATTGCACATTCTTCATTCCGTGACGTCCGCGTCGTCGTATTACAAGTTCTAACTCATTAGTCCGGTAGGATGCGTGAGGTTCGCTATTGCATTATCTACCGCTGCCCTGCGTCCCCGCGCGCCGCCGCGCCGCCGCCGCCCCGCGTCCGCGCACCGACAATGCCCAGATTGCCCAGGTACCAGTCAGTCACTGGTTTGCATTCCCTTTGTAAGTACGTTACAAGTACATTACGTTGTGTTCCGTGACTATTTTTGACCCGGCTCTTGATATTCGACTTTGTGTTTGCTTCTATTATTTGACCTTGGCCTGTTAATGGACTATATTGTCACAACCTACTCGACTACGGCATATAGGACTTGACGTTTTTGTGTGATTCAACATGGCAGAACGTCACAATAACTGTGTTATGTGCCAGCGCGGACAATGCACCGTTTTATCAAAACCAATTGTTTTATTTTATATTATTATTATATGAGAATATAGTAACGCGACATCCAACCCGCATCCATCCCGCATCCTCCCGAACTAGTACTCTAGTTAGAACTTGCACTACGACGCGGACGTCACTGAATGAAGAGTTGTTTGAGAAAAGTAGGTATTTAAAACAGGCATAACTTTTTTTTTCACACAGCTATTTGAACTGAGCTTTTTTTTTTTTGGAGAGAGACTGCTGATTGCTGATGGGCATTTTCAGCTTCACAGGGCTTGTTTTAGGGGCGGCGAGATACGTAAAGGGTACCTCAAGCCGTGTTGAAACGAATCACCTTCGGAGGATTTCTAAAGGGGTACGACATCGCACACTTAAAAGTGCGCGTCCCCGTGCCCTTCCAGAGTCTCCGAAGGGTTTGGATCGGGTCGGGGAGCGGAACCACCCGAGGGCGCCTCTAAAGGCACGGACCTCGGCTCGGGTAGACCGGGCCGTGGAGGAGGAGGAGGAGCATGACTGTGCCTGGCGTAGAGCGCGTGTGAACCGGTTCTTCGTACCCTTGTTCTACGAGTACGGTGTCTTGGGCCTAAATTAGTGTGCATGTTTAGTGTATTCTGTAAATGTGTGCTGTCATTTGGAGGATCGGGCGGGGGGGCATTCGCAACTGTTATTGGGTCGTCGGGCTCGGTTAGGACGTGCTTAGGACGCCTGGACGTGTACCGTCTTGATGGTGGAAGGCCTTCAACATTATAGTTGGCAGCCGCCACAACAAGCGGGTTAGGGTGGTGGACATTGAACTGAGCTGCAATAGTAACTATTAAAGTATATTGAAATAGCTTTCTGATGATATATATGCCGTCGTTATTGGTTCCAGGACCAGACAGGTTAAGCTGTGTGTAGCTTCAACACTTGTGTAGCAATGACGTTAGGAACAAAATCAATTTTTTACTAACAATCTTTGTTGTTTCATTGAATACGTGGTCAAGTTAGACAATCAGTTTCAGACACAAAGTTATATTCGCAATTCGATTCCCAGCTACGGTAAATATTGAACTAGGCAAAGTCTGTGTCTTCTGTGTTTTCCTATCTTACTGTAATAAACAATTGAAACAAACAAAACTTAGTTGACAAAACACGTCAAAATAACGTTATAAATACATAACAGTAATTTCACTAAAGACTTGTCGCAAAATTGTTTAGAACAAACGTTAAAACACCTTACACGCGACAAAGCTAAGCCACCTCCGTTTCAGCTTCAAAAAGAGGCACATTCATCTTAATTATTCATGGTGTGTATCGACCCGACATCTCGGCATCTGTCCGCTGTAGCGCGATACTAACTTGCTGCAAATGCTTCGAAGCAAAACGGGGGTATTAATTACAACACCAACACAATACAATACAATCTATATATTAATATGTGAAGCAAAAACTTTGTACCCCTTTTTACGAAAATTGCGTGGACGTATATATTTCGCACACTTATAGTTATGTTAAACTAGCTGACCCGGCGAACTTCGTACCGCCTAACAGTCAAAAATGTCGTGTTACAGATTAGCTGAAGTAGCTTGATATATTTTCCTAGTTTACACAAAATAAATTTCTGAACGCACGCTTATATATTTGACAACCTCAGAACAATTTATTCTGAGTTGACAACCAATATATACCTATGTCAATCCTTTTTCATTACTGACATTATTCAACATTTTTAAAATCTAGAATATGCCATTATCCGAATATTGTGGATATATGTTATCGATTCGAAACCTTTATTTAAATACGTTCTTTATTGGAGGGGAAAGTTTACTGTATCGACGGGATGAATATTACATTTTTGACAGTTACGAAACCCATGAACATTTTGTATTGGAATTATATTTTTCTTTTATTTTATTTTTTCGTCAATTATCCAATGTTTTTAATAGTTATTCTGCTATTGGGGACGAAGACAAATACAACAAATCAAAAACCATGAAAATCGGTCGAAAGTGTTCGAACAAACCCGACTTTGTTTTATATATGTCCCTGCATTTTAAATCTGTAATATCTTCGAAAATATTTATTTAAATTACATGCTGTAAAGGGCCATATTAATCTATATTAAATGCACAATATATTCAAGGTACTTAATTGGATAAGGATTAAAGCTGTATTGCTTAAAATTGCTTCGTAAATAAGCCATTATTTCTCGTAAAAAGTAAAGAATAAAAAATGATTATTGTGGATTATCCCTAAGAGATAGACATATACCATCGCGGACTTTTTTAAAGACCTTTTTAAGGTGTACAATACTGTAGTACATTATTTTGGTCCATCTTGTAGGGTTCAGCCAGCGTTTGCAATGTAAGCGCAAAAAAATGCGAAACCTCTTCAGTTATCAGTGTTTCTCTACTATATTATGCATACAATGCAACATGTATTTATACACATAAACCTTCCTCTTGAATCACTATATCTATTAAAAAAACCGCATCAAAATCCGTTGCGTAGTTTTAAAGATCTAAGCATACATACATACATACATAGGGACAGCGGGAAGCGACTTTGTTTTATACTATGTAGTGAAGGAGTACAGAATGTTATTTTTTTTTTAATTATGCATAAAAAAATACATTAAATCAATAAAACAAACATTACAACACTACCATGTATTTGGCACACACGCATATTCTTTTCAAAAATTTCAAAAATGGAAGAGGAGCGGCCGAAATCTGTCAATGCCAATCCAAACTCACATTCTATCTTTTTAAGTTTTCATTGCGATACAATCCGTGCAGTCTTAATAAAATTACGGTCGAATTTTGACCACCGGGCGACCACTAGTACTGTTAGGTAATTACACATTATGTTTTGAAAGCCTGCCATTGAAATGAAGCTACTTTTAAGGACCTACTCGCGTTTATTTTACACATTGGTTTTCTCAGTCTACAGTGTCTCTGTGACCACGGATCCTGCAAAGTTCGTAATGTCAGGATAAAATATTATACCTCTGTCACAGAAGAGAGATTCCTCTGTATTTGAGCCCAGTGTGAACTATGGTTCGCAATTTGCTTTTTATAAAAATATATGTAAATAAAAACAACTCCGAAGCTTACATCAATGTGGCAAACAAAAGAAATAGTCTTTGGAAGGAAGAAAGATACCTACTATTACAGACATACAGTTATAGCCAACCTTTACTATGTTAGATGGAATGGTGCAGAGAATGTTTACAACAGGTTCTATTTAAAATCAGTCTTTTTTATTGAAGATGATTTAAAGACCAACAAAACTTTGAGCTCCCTAATAGTGATAAACATCACGAAACAAACAAGCCTAACTTAACCACTATTTGCTCCAACTGATTACATAGTTGATAACTCCAGCTCCTTTTAGTTCGTTAACTAACTCTGCCCATTCAAATATAGTCGGATTTCCGCTAACTTAAACAGAGTGAAGTCAGATCTTATCGTCCGAGTAAACCCTGAGATTTAAGTGAACTGCAACGTTTATAATTAGTTTACTGAGTGAAAGACACTGACATGGTTGTGGTAGTTGCAGGCACATTCCTTTCGCTGCAATGATCTTGGTGACTTTGACTCGGTGCGTTTTGTTTCTCTAGTAAACAGCAGTGTATGTGCTCGGCCGTGACTCGCCCCCACCTTTTAAGAGTTATTAATAATTATTATTGTTATTACGAGTTTTACCCATTTTTATAGCCAGCGCTGTTTCTTTCTGATTTTTAACCGAGCTTTTTCAAAATGTTTATATGTACCTGACCCGGTATGTCAGAAGGGTGCGGGTTCAAATCCTGCTCATGGAAATTTTTTCAACATTTGTGTTTTTGAGCTTTTTCAAATTTATAAACCAAGAATTTAACAGGAAATGAAAAAAAACTACTTACTCGTTCGTAGTATAACTATAGGTATCAAAGGAATAACCTTTTTATACCCGATCTTTCGCCGAGTTGCACCGGCTGTGGACACGGGCTGATTGACCATTCCAATTATACTCGTTAAATTCTATGTTTAAGTATGACAAAAAACATTTTATTTTAAAAAATCTAGTACATACTATTTCGGTTTAAATAACTTAATTTACTAATGAAGACCAATAACATGGCACTTATTTAAGCACATTTACAAATACTCAAACTAGTCATTGTTTTTACTTCTTGCAATTATTTCTTCCTTGATCGAACGTCGCTTAATACTATAGTCCTTACATGAGGGAAATTCTGAGCTTACCATCGGAACGGCTTATGATGAAACTGCCTGGGAGGAAATCGTTCAACGTAATCTCTAAGCACTTGTATGCATCATGTTAAGCCGAATCAAATTTTGAACTAAAGGATTTATTAACTTAACCCAGAAAGATAATTTATAAATAACTATAGCAAATTAGAGCATGGTTGGGAAAGCGGAACAACCTTTAGGCTTATAATTAAACTCGCCTTTAGTTTCGACCTAGTAGTTTCTAACAGACCTGTTATTGTGCCATAAAGCAAAGCTTCAATCCATATTATATATTCTGTGCACTGTTCTTATCTTATAGAGTTGAATCGAATTAAGTAATATCATATGTAATAGGTATTTAAATAACAAAAAAGGTAAATTTCTGCAAGGTTGCATGATGTTAATAATTATTAGTGTTTTACTTACTTACTTACTCGTGAATATTATACTAATACTCGTGAATATAATACTAAGAGCCAAGGTTCTAAAATTACAAGTTAAAAAAGCGGTAGCTGCTGTCACAAAAATTTGATGTTGAACCATTTTTCTATTCGAGACTTATTAAAGTACGATTGATGGCGCGGGCAATGCTGTAATTTATAGTGGACTGTATTTTTTATTGGCGTTATACTAGGTAGGCGATGTTTAGAACTGCGAGGGATGACGACATGGGCAAAGCAAAACATAGGGACACAGCCAAAGCCTTTCTTTAATTTTTAATGAAAAAAGTAATTAAAATGGTCCAGTTTTGGAGGAGGAATCAGGGGACTACCAAACGTTGATTTTGTCTACTTTCATACATATTTTTCAATTCAGTCGACCTTAGTGTTTCCTCTAAACACTAGTAACGCGGTAATATCACAGTATTACTATTTCATACAGTAGGGCATCGCCATTGATGTGAGGCGATGCCGCCGCCCGCGTAGGTATCTACGCGATCGTTCGCCGATATGCAAAGGTTGTCACAAAATTCGAAATCAAATAATCGTTAATATTTTTATAAAATAATCATTTATTATCAAGAATAAACTATATACATATTTACAAATGTTGCACTGCTAAATTAACGTGAAGGTATATGTTACGGACAGAAGTCTCATTATTGTATTGTATAGGATTAGTTAGCGAATATAACTTTATAATGTAATACGGTTAATATATATTTAGGTTTATATGTTATTTTAATAAATATTTCTTATGTTTGTCTTTTCATTTAACACAAGGTAACTGTTGTATGTTTTAAAGAGGGCCAGGTAAACGTGCCCAGAGGCCTAATGCCTCACTAAGTAGAGATAATTAAATAAGTTAATTAAATCTTAAAGTAAATATAATATTTTAATATTGTAAGGTATCCAGATTACGAGAGATACCGTAAGGTAGATAAAAATACATGTAAGAAAGGGAGGTCCAAAACGAAAGGGACAACTGCAAATTACGACGGTTCATGTGGGTAGTGGAAAAAATTGTATACCTACATGGGCCGGCATTTGCCCCCACCACGCTCACGGGCATGACACAAAGTGTATAAATACAGGCCGGTCAGAGCAAATTTTTGTAAGCTCTCCGCTCTCTAAGAAATAATCAAGAAACGAGTTTTAATACAGTCCACATCGAAGCACAACGGCTGACTTGTTTGTAGCTGCAACCAGCCACGAACAGTATATTTTTAGATATCAATTTTCTATTTCACGACGATGTTGGTCGGTGACGGAACGGTCTAGTGGGCATAGTCTCATACTTCTCAATAGTTCTCAATACAAAGAGTATTTTTTTGCCTGTCACGTTCCAAGCATGGTCGTGGTATGATAAGGTCTAATGGGCAGAGACCTTTATTGTTTAATTGTACGAGAAACAAAATCGAATTGTCTTTAGCAATGATAATGAAATCCCTCTATGCTCGACACACAAAATTGAATTGACTGATCAACCCGAAAACCGCTTTCGTTGCATAAAATACCAAATATCGGTGGCGCTGTCGACAAGTTTGTCGATAATCGCGCACATTTACATTCACCCTCATTAGTTTGCCATGTAAAAAAGATAAAAGGGCCACGCGTCCGTGAAAGGATGTATATGGGCGCAGTTGGTTGAAGCTGACCCGACGGCCGAAGGGGTCGCACGACCACTACGGCCGGGCGACAATTCAATGCGACGTTATTCATTTATCTTTAGACGACGCTTTAGAGTCTGTGACTCAGGTCAAATCTCAGAATAATAACTAAAGCTATAGAAACCGGACTAAAATAGCAACACTCATTCATCAGTTCGTACTATTTTAACTAATGAACGTAAGTGATGTATTGGAAAGAGATCGATTGTCCCTTTTCTTTCGTTATTTCGAAGGTGTCACCAGATTTGTGACGTCATATTTGAGGTAATGTAGTGAGTGACTTTATAAAGGACTCAAAGATTCTTTTTGATCACCGATTATCTGATGACCGTTTGACATAACAATACAAAAAATAAAAACTAAGTGCCAACCATCTTTTCTAGCCATAAGATAGAACGGAACTAAACATAGTTCCACGATTTTTATTTTAGCCATCCTTCTATAGCTTTAGTTATTGTTCTGAGGGTCAAATAGATGTTGATTGTTTGTGAACGATTTATTGACAATTCTCTTTGTGAATATCTGGCATCAGTCAGATTTTTACTGTTTCTTGAGAGAAACACACAATTTTTCGTGGTTTTCATGTAAATTTCTCCTAAAACCACTTCTAACCAGACTGGCAGTAGATATTTACAATTAAATACGTGATTAATTCGTTAATTGGAATTTGATTAGAGCATAGAATAGATACGTTTATTTCAAGCAACTATAGCCTATATTAATATGTACCTTAATACTAACATACATATTCATTAATAGAGTTTTTGTTAGTAAATAACTTAAGTTATAGTGGTTAGGTCACCGGTTAACGTAGACTGCATATGGTACCGTATTTCGGTTTTTGGTAAGAATTGTTTTAGCTAGAGTTCAATTTATCTTTAGCTGTAACTATGATAATTCTGCGTAGATTAATAGTCAGGTGGTTGGTCTAAGACCGCATATTGTACAGAAGTTTGGTGGATGGTAACGGTTGTTCTATGTAACTTAAAGGTTGCCCGGTGGACTACCTTAGTAAATCGTATTTAGGTTGTTGGTAAAGCTTGTTGTAACTTCTGTACGCCTGGCTACCTTAGTAAATTTGTGGCCTAACAACATAGTTAGTTAGTTAATTGGTATATACACTTTTAAACTTTCGCGTTCCATAGTTAAACAAATTTAAACGGGGATTAACGCAAACTAATTAGTAAAAAGGTATCATACCTTCTTTATACCCGACGTTTAGTTAATTGTTTTGTTCCAATGATTAGATTATACAACCAGATTTACAGTGGTCGAAGTGTGGCGGCAACGTGCTTGCCACTGATAGAAAAATGTTTGTGGACTGTATTTACCTAAATCGGATATTCGAGTTTTCAACTGATGATGCTTTCGTACGATCTGGTTGACTTTAAGGCCATTAAAGCAAAATCACTTACCTTCAGCCTGTTGCTTCGTCTGCCGGAGATCGCACCACCGCCGATGCCGGCGTAGCCAGGTTTCCAATTAGCACAATAGGGATCGAAGACCAGGTTCTGATTTTACAATTAGTTCAGGTAACACCCCGGGGATAAATTGTGGCACAAAGAAACACACACTTGCACCAATATATGTGGTTATAGGAATTAATAATTTCAGGACGGCCGAGCGGCACCCATTCGTTTTCGAGCGCGTTAAAGTTCTAATCGTACAGCGCCGCGTTGCGGGCAGGCAGGCGCAAACACACATCCCTTTCCGGATGCGTTCCGTTTCTTCGCAGAAAGGTTTAGGCAGTGTTTCAACATAATAACCAAAAAGTCAAGACAGATACTTAACACGAAGATTTCAGGTGATATAAGATAAATTAAAAAGTGTTAGGTGAAAAACGAAAAATTTCCTTTCCTTTATTGAAGATAGAATTGAAAGGAGACTTAATAAAATTTTATTACATTGAAGTTAATTAAGTTAAGCTTTTTTATGTATTATGTATTTCTATTTTATTACTTTTTCCTACATTTGATTTTATATATTTGCACACACCTTTATAAATCGTGTTTTTCCTACCGAACCAGCTTCTACTAACAATCTTCTTTTTGTGTATACAAGAAATATACTGGTTAAAAACATCAACCTAAGGACTACAATGTAGAAATACAATATACACGTGGTCAGCCTGTGACCATAGCCGTTGTATATCAGTCGAAACGTCGAGTTTAAAGAAGGTATGAAACTTTTACTAATTAGTTTGCGTTAATCCCCGTTTAAAATGTTTGTTAGAAGTACAATGTCAAAGTGTTCCCTTAATAAAAACAAAACATTGATTTAACATCAATCGTTATTTAAATATTAAAGGTAGTTTCACTCTATATGGAGTTCTTTCTAGTTGCACATCTCTACTTTGAATAGTTTTAATATCTGACTTATTATGCCAAGGTCGAATGTCAAACCAAACTTTCTGTTTCAACTTAACTTAACTCGTTGTAACTTTCGTTTAAGCAATGTAGACTTTACAAACATTTATTCTGCATTGCGCATTACAGGTTTTATTGCTTGAAACTTAAATGCTGTGCAAAGCGTCCTTCTATCTCGATCGTTATTTGACAATTGACAGTGTAAAATGACAATGTGTGCACTGTAACGGTCCATACGTCACTAGAACATTTTCTAAATGAATAAATAAAAATTATAAATATCTAGGATAGAATTCAGGCTAAATGTTATTTCATTTTAAATTTGTAACAGGCAAATAAAATAAAAGTAACTAATAGATTAAACAACAATACTCAAATAAAATTAAGCATTACTTGCTAGGACTTTAAATATCAAATAGAATCAACCTTTCTACATTATTGTTAACAGTGTTATTTTTACTTTTCAAGCGAGCAATAATGAGACCTTATTACCTACTTATAAGCAAAATGGTTATTGATGCATGCGAGCCATCTAGCGTCATCTACCGTCGTTTATAACCTTTATACACTATCTAATTTATTATTTAAGAACTATATTGTACACAGTTATACAATAAATAATTTCTATTCTATTCTATTCTATAATATTTTCTGATTTTGTCATCTTCGACTTGAGTATGTAGTTTTCCGGATCATAGTAATAGATGGCGTTCGTTAATATAAAAATCAAGTGTCTAAACAAATAGTACTTTCGTGGATATTTATGTTAAAGATTCATTTTAGTTAACGATAGAAGTCTGTACTTTAATATTACAGATTGCATTTCATAAACTATAAATAATTATTGCGTTATAAGTAGTTTTTACAGGTTTTTACATTGTCATACGAACGTAGGTTTAGTTTCTCACATGAACCCGGTCAGAATATGACAACTTACAATCATTTGGTTATTTAAAATGTAAGTAATGCACTGAGTCGTGAGTAAGATTCATAATTGAGATGGGAGGGCGATCGATCGATGAATACTGCAAGCGCCATCCAGCGGAAATAGTAGCAGTATTCTAACCGTAGTAAAAGCAGAGGGAATAGAGAGGTACATGAATGAATGTTTCTGGCGCCGCCCTGCGGAGAGTAGCAGTAGCTTTCGCGTGTCTATGGATAAAGGGATGCCAAAAAGGGAAAGTATATATTTTGTATCGATATATCGTATCATAATGTGTTGCATGAGTTTGTGTCAATGCACAATATTATTTTTACTAAAATTCAGTTTATTTTTATGATGTCTTTTCAAAATGAGTTTACAAATTCGTACCTAGTATTATTTATAGTTTTAATAAATAATTCATGGTTTATTTTACATTTACGCCGTCATGGGTTTTAATAAGATTATTTTAAACATTTGACTTTACTGGCGGAGCTCTAATAAGACATGTGTAAATGTTATTCGACACAGTGAAAACACACCGGAAACACACCAAAAACCTAAACGTTGATCTTAACAAATTTGTCGATACCTACATACAGAGTCTACATCTAAAATAATCAAAATCTATCTACAAAGCTAAACAAAGTCGGCTGGCTGGTACTTGTACAGTCTTTGATACAAGTTTGTTCAAGTCATTCACATTCATCACATTATAATAATGATATCTAATGTTACGTCTTAGTCCATCATATTTTGTTTATCTAATTGGGACACATATACATTTTATTATAAACATACTAAATGTGATACATTCATACGACATTAATATCGTAATAATAGAAATCATAATAAGTAATATAATGTAATGCTGTATCGATATTCTGATGAATTACATCGCATTGGGCATCCCTAAATCTGCCAATGAATGCATCAGAATCTGGCGCCTCTGCACAGGAAGTAGCAGTAATCTGTATCCAATAATACGATATGCTAGTCTTTTCGATTGTCTATGTATGAGTAAAAATGAGAGATTTATCAATGAATACAGCTAGCGCCACTAGCCAGCGCAGCGGGGAGTAGCGGCAATGTGGACCTTGGCATGTGGCTATACTAACACTTTATTGCTCGTGTTTTTCTTTTGAGGAATTTAAAGCTATTTATCATGTTATTGGTATTGTTGGTAAGTGGAAATTGACGGTGGAAACTTTCAACATAAGTAAATATTAATAAAACTTTGATTGAAACAGTATTTAGCGAGATATAATCACTCGAAGTCTAGGACCAATAGGAAGACAGCAGGGGGGTAAGGAAAGATACCTAGTGCCGGCGGGTATAAAAGGAGGCTGGACATTGGGAGTGGGGTCATTAAGTATTCAGTAGTGTGTGTGTCAGACTGCTCTGGAAACTGTAAGTAAAACTTTGCTACTTTAATTTGATTTTAAACTGTGTAAATTATAAACTTTGTAGTAATTTTGAAACTTATTGCATGTCTTTTTAAATGTTGTGATTATCATTGTATTTCTTTTATGTGTTGTGACTATGTTATCCTATGTACCTTCCTTCCCCCACAAACCCTCTCACTGCGGCCAAGACACCTTTAGCTGTCAGTTAACTGATCGTTCGTGTGAGCCTGCACGAGCGGCAGTGAGAAAATCCAACCTTTAAACCTACCTAACCCCATATACCTACCTTCACCCACAAAACCCTCTCACTGCGGCCAAGACACCTTTAGCTGTCAGTTAACTGATCGTTCGTGTGAGCCTGCACGAGCGGCAGTGAGAAAATCCAACCTTTAAACCTACCTAACCCCATATACCTACCTTCACCCACAAACCCTCTCACTGCGGCCAAGACACCTTTAGCTGTCAGATATCTGATCGTTCGTGTGAGCCTGCACGAGCGGCAGTGAGAAAATCCAACCATTAAAACCTTATCCTTTCAATCTTATATTTTTGTGTTTCTGTTGTTTATGTGTACTTAATTAATATTCATTTCTATCTCACTAAACATTTTAATTTATTTTGTGAATTTTATATTATGTTGAAAGTGTTGTGTTTGATTAACGGCGATATCGTGAAATAGGTAGAAAAGCAGGAATGTTATAGGGTGTTAGATTTTGCATAATGGTTAGGAACGGCTTACATTATAAAAGGGAATTAGGTTGGTTAGGAGTAGGTACGTTTTATTTCGAAGTACCTACCTACGTTTTAGATGATTTAAGATATAGGTAGGTAAGCATATAGGTATGTGTGTAGGTAGGTAACCGAAATGAGAGTTTATTGTGTGAACATTATGTAGGTAGGTATAATAATAATGTGTTGCTTTATATACTGTTTCGCGTTGCGGAATGGAGTAGGTGGTCTCAGGTCCCAGCGGATAACTCAAATTTTTATTATGATCCAAAAACTGTTATAAGCTAGGTTGTCATAAATAAAACCGTTTAAAAAAAAAAAGGGATATTCGTTTGCCTTAATAATAATAAAGCGTTACATGTTATCAGGTATTCAATAAGTTGGTGGTGGTGTTTTAGTTAAGTAGGGTCAAGTTATGTGTGTCGATGGATGTGTGATAACCGTGCTTAGTAGTTTATTAGGTTTATTTTATTCGGATGTCACTTAAATTAACTAGAAATTTACCTACTTAAATACTTTGAGGAAATTAAGGTTTCCAGTTTTGTTATGCCGAAATGGCTTATACATATAGTTGACGGTATCTTTGTTCAGATTCTGGGGCAAGCAAAGCCGTCCCCGTAGAGATCTTCAAGGAGATGTACTACCATCGAAAGTCTGCAACAATTGCTACCACAACCTACAGTTAAATAGTAAAATCTATATTTTGGTGACGTCGGATAATTTAGACATTTCTTTTAAGATTATCTTATTTATTAATTGTTCATTGGGTTTATTTTATTCTGTTGTCATTTAAATGAATATATCTACCTACAGATGGTATTATTACAATACAAACTGAATTTGAGGAAATTAAGGTTTCTAATTCTATATGCCAAAATGGCTTCGACATAATTTGTTGATATCTTTTGTTTGGCTAAGGGCAAGCAAAAGCCGTCCCTGTAGATCATCTTCAAGGAGATATGCTACCATCAAAGGCCATAAACGATTGATAACACAAACTAAATTTAAATGATAAAATCTATATTTTAATGACTATGGAGTAAAGTGAACATAATTATAATTATTTAAATATAATTAGATGGGTTCGATTCCCGGTCATGGAACCAGTGAGTTCGAATCTCGCTTGTGGATGTTATGAAATAAAGTGAATGTATGATTATATACATTTAATTTATGTGGAGTGTTGCGAACAAATTACAATTCGTATGGGTTCGATTCCCGTTCGTGGAACCAGTGAGTTCGAATCTCGCTTGTGAACTTTATGAAATAAAGTGAATTTATCCTCTCAAGTGTGGCGGATAATTTTACGCAAGTTGGTTGCGAATAAACTACAAATCGGATGGGTTCAAATCCCGTTCGTGGAACCAAAGGTTCAAATCCCGCTTATGGAATGTTGTTTTGTTTATAAGACTAAGTAATAGTTATATTATCTATTTACTTAATAAACCCTGGTTCAGTGCCTAATGTAGGTATTTGAGTGACTTTTGTTTAGTACAAATACTCAATGTACAAGCATTAAATACCTATAAGCAACGGTTTAAATAAAGATTAAAATCACGAGTTAAATATTCACTCTAGTATCATATCGGGCACTGCACAGGTGATTAGAGATTGCTAGATCTAAGCATCGTGACCGAATTGTTTTGTATGGGTCTTTCGTTGCCTATGTTTGGTCAAATACTAGTATATGCATTAAATATAGGCAATGGTCTAAATAAAGATTAGTTTACGAGTGGGTGTGGATGGATATGGGGAAGGTGGAGTCCATGTAGCTTTTCAATGATCATTCTGATCATTTATACTACCTATACAAATAAGTTCGGTGATAGATTATGTTTAAGCAAACACTCGTGGTTGTTCGAAGTAACGCTAGGGCGAAATGAACACTGATAGTATGTACTACGAGCTACATTTGCCTCAATATAGTAAATAGATAGCTACCTTACCTACCTACGTAAATATTAGTAAATTGTAGTTAGGCGTCAACTCGTCGTCACTCGTGAGTAACAAGAATAGAGGTTAGATTTATTCTTATTAAATTCGAAATGAGAGTCGTGACCGATTGCATATGTTAATTATTAACCAACATGTTTATTAGGAAAGTAGTCGTATTAATGAATATTAATTACAGTTATTTATAGTAGAAATGATGAGATAAAACTATAAAATAAGTTTAGATCTTAGAGTCCGCATAAAACAAAATAGTAATTGCAACTAATAGTTTCCTTATAGGAGTTTTGTTTTATTTCTGTATAATGTAGATGCTAAAATAATTGTATTTTACTTCATCTTGTTTTTGCATTATTACGATCAGAACCTCTGCGTTAAATTTAAGATATTTTATCAAAATTACAAGTTTAAAGAGTATTCAGAGTATTAATTGAAGCTCCTTATGTTATATTCTATCAAACAGGATAGAAAAACGATTAAATTATTAAATGTTAAGCAATTTTACATAGTTTCGTAATGGGATGGGAGACCGCGATGTTATTATGATTTTAGGTACTTACTTAATCTAGCTCGGCGTAGGCCATCGCTTTGGTTGTTAGTTTATAATAGTAGGTGATCTGTTACTTTTGTTTTAATGATAAGGGTCATGAATTCATTTACAGGTAGTAAAGAAAGGGTTGTTAGGTCTTGCCTTTAAGTTCCTTAAAGTTCTTAGGTTATTGCGGACCTTCGTAGGTGCACTAGACGATCACTTGGCCAAAATGATCTTTTAGATGTGATTGAAACAAGTAGGTTATTCTCGGTTTTGGATTATTACAATAATAATGGTTAGGAGTTAAGTAGGTTAATTTATGGTAATCTAGGTAGGTAATTATGTTCATTATTTACATCTCACTTATATCGTTATATTTGGTGCCGTTAGGTATAAGTAGGTTAAACGATTTATTTAATCTAATTAATTCAAAAAAAATAAGACCGAAAGTAGTTTAGCTCCTTAGCTTTAGTCTTAGCTTCAGAGGGTTTGTTACAATTAGTGTGGCCGTGACCAGGATTGCATTACTAGGATTATGTGACCAATAGGTATTAGGGTATCTGTAGGTAACTTAGACAGAAGTAGCATTGAATAGTTAACACCGTTTAGACACTGTAGATTGAGATGTTAGAATGATGTTGTGATGTTGTTGGGGTTCTGCTGGGATACTGTAATAGTGTTTTGGTAGTGTTCTGGCAGTGTTGTGGCAGCATCATAATAATTAGGATAATGTTAGAATACTTTCAGAATACAGTTACAATGGTGATGTTACATTGTTATTAGGATGGTGTTAGGTTACTGTTAGAATAGTTAAGGGTTTATTTTATAGGATAGTATCATGTTTTAGATCAAGTCTAGATTAAATTAATTATTTTGGTGAAATTAGTTAAAGATAAATAGATATTTGTTATGTTAGATTCAATCACATTTAGAAGCGCGTTGCGATGCAAGTCGCACAATTTGTTGCTGTGTAAATAGGAAGGAATTAAGGCAAAGATAGACGTTTAAAATTTAATAGGCAAAACCATTTATTATAATAGTAGGTAGGGTAGGTACGTTTATCTAGATGCCAGGTGCGAGTGTCATTCGTCATTTCGACACAATGTTAACTCTTGTCGTATGCCGCCAGGAGGCGTTGCTTCAATGCCATACTGGTTTTCGTTTGGTTGGCGTGATCGAATAAATCCGGATAGTAAACAAAACTCGCACTAGGTACCTTGATAAGTTCTGTAGCCGCGTGGCTTGCATGCCTGGCTTTGGGCGGAGCTAACTCTGAGGTCCCGGGTTCGATCCCCGCTCGAGTCAATGATGAAAACTAACTCTTTGGTTCCGTTGTTAGTTTTGTTTTACATAATAAGAGTACATTAGCTAGTACTTACTTAGGATCAGAACAATGAATGTGATATTGCCTAATAGTTATTTAAAGGGCCTTTGATTTAATTAACAAGTTATTTTTGTTAATTAGTTTTAATTTAAAAATTTGCCAGAGTTAACAAATTGGATTAGAAATTAAGGTTTAGATTGTAGGTAGGTAGGTATCGTTTTGAGTGAAGTTAAGGAATGTTACATGATTTAAGTAGGTACCTAAGAGGTTTAGTTTTACTAACGGGGGGTTGTAATGATTATTAGGCATAATAAGATTAATTTGTTAATTGATATATTCTTATAATTAAGAAACAATGAGGCTTATGCCCAGCAGTGGGTCGTCAGTGGCTAAGTGAGTTTTAGAGTCTAGTTAGTGGGGGGTTGCATCGTATTTTAGTATTATTATTTTTAGGGACAGTTCAAAACAATAAATGCTTTTCTTTTCCTTCTTTACAAAATTTACATTCTTAGGTTGATCTTAAATTCATATTTACATGTAGAAAAATAAACTGAATCCCAGTCTGGGAACCAGACTCGGTAACTTCGGGTATCGGAGTGCTTTGCGTTCGACCACCGAGACGTTAATGTTTACATGTTTACATTATGTTTGCTACGCGTGTAATATTATTTTAAATTAGGATACTTAGTTCGTTTCTACTCATATAATGTACGACTATTCTTATTGACTGCGTTCTGTATTGGTTTTGCATTCTGTATTGGTCACCGTCGTTCCCATGGTACACATTTCATTAAACAGTGAGAGCTTTGTAGCGTCTCAACACTCCATAGCGATAAGCTCGTTAACGTAAACAAACTGTACGGAGAACTATGACAATTAAATACAAGGCAAGGTAACTCGACCGCGGGCTGCGATTTATTAGAACTTATGATATTATGATTATTAGAACACAGTACAAATATTGGGTAATGGGTCTTTTTAGGGTATTAGTTAGTCAATGTGGAATATAGGTAATGTAGGTGTACCTATTCAGATGCAATAGTTAAAGTCAATTTTATAGCGAACATTCATTCATTACTTACCATGTTGAAATAGGTTATCGTAATTATTTTTATCCTGCTTAAATTTGATGTTTATGGAGAGGTTAAAAGTTTAATTAACTGGGGGTTGTAGGTATAACCATAAATTTAATAAAATATATTAAGGTACAACGTAAACAATTACAGTCTTAAAGTTAATGTATTGTTAGCAAGTTCATTTGAACTAGGTTAGTGAAAGCGTTGGTTTAGTGACGCGTAAATGAACTATGCTACTAGTAACAATATTAGATTTAGGCGAGTAATAATTGGAAAGGATTATTAATAATCGGTAAATAGGTTACAGTTACAATTTATAGGTGGTATTATTAACAATCGTAGGGCTTGAGTTCAACCAGTTTAGAGCGATTTAGGGACCTATTTATAATTTAAAAAAAAAAAATCTGGAGCTTCGGTAGCCCTGTGGTCCGAGTATTGGATTGGTTATTCGAGGATCGTGGGTTCGATTCCCACTCGTGCTTTCTCAAGCTGATTGACTTTTAGTAAAATTAAAAAAAAAAAAACCTGTGTACCTATGGTTTATACTGTAGTTTTGAATCTGGGTTTCGAATCTAATTCTAGGATTCGAGCGCTAGGTTAAGTGTTTGTTAGTATCCGGTTTGGTTGATAATAGGGTTTGTTTTAAGTCCGCATGTCTTTCCACAACCAATTTAGTTTTTAAACGACAATGTTGATGGTATCATTGGCGTCTTGATAGTTAAAGAGTAGGTGTTAAGTCTGTTTAATAACAACAATAGTTATATTAGATTGTTGTTACAGGTTAAGTAAGATAAGTAAGATTTAGATGTATTCAGACCGTCTGACTTTCTACTACTAATGTAGTACCTAGTTAATATTTTATTACAACAATGATGATGTTATCATTGTTGTGTTCTGACATTTGAAATAATGGGCCCTTTAGCTTCAGATAAACTAGGGAGATATCCATGGTTTTTGATGATACATAGCGAAATACATTTGAAGAATAAGGTCTAGTTAGATGGGGGTTGGGAATATAAATAGATTCAATAGGTATTATGTAAAGTAGGATAAACAAAATTAATTATCAAAAATGGTAATTAATTTGATCATAATATAGTAGGTACAGGTAGGTTACTTTAGAAAAGACAGGCAAGAAAGCAGTAATGTTATGTATCAAATGTTAAGGCGTTCATGAATAATTATTCTAACGGTAACTGAATTCATGATTCTATTGCCAATTATAAGGCATTTATTAAATAAATCGATTATATCTTGAATAGAAACATTTTAATTGTATCTCTAATACAGTTCAATTATAACTAGGAAATTGGTAAATTTAGTTTTAGTAATTTAATTCAGGTTACGACGTTGAGGTTTTCAGTGATTATAGGTAATTTAAAAATTTATCAGTGTTCGGGTCAGGCGTTGTTCCGAGCAAATATGAGAACTGGTGTGGTTAAGTTTAAGCAAAATATTATTATAATACTTAGGTATAATTTTCAGCACGGTTTTCACACGGGGTAGTTTTTATTACTTTGCTTTTGTTTTGTCTTTGCTTTGCGATTGAATGTGTGTATGAAAGTAGTATGGAGTGTTACAGCTGGCTACTCAATATATAATCTTATTACTGTTGGCGAGTTAGGAAAAGGTGCAAACTTGTTCGCAATTTCTTGTCTAGTAATGGTGTTGACGAGTTGTTATAGTGTGTCAGTTAGTGCACATTGTAAAGTGGAATGAAGAAGGATGAAAAGGTTTTTAAAAAAAAATATATGTATATTTATTTATATAAAAAGGTATGAACAAACAACTCGACTTTCACTTAGGACATGGAACGGTTTGTCGGTGTTCGAATTTTGACATGCTGACACTACACAAAATGTTTTGTATGACGAAGAAGTTTGGTGTTAGGTTAAGTCCGATTGGACAACTTCAGTCTTAAAAAAAAAAAAAAAAAGACCGTCATAGATAATATTTACTACACAAGAAGCTGAGACTAAAACTACACTGCACACTCCCCTAATCGTAAATGGTCTTTGCCTGTGGCAGAGTTTTGGTGTGTGGCAATGGCAATATAAGGAGTTAGTGCTCTAGCTATGAACGTCAACTGCTTCTGAAGAGGTGCTATTGGTAAATCGCAGCAATCAGAATTGGATGATGAGATGCCTTTAGTAAATCACTAGGATTGGTTGGCCTCACAACCCAACACTTTTGGCAGATTCAGTTGTGCCTTGCGAACAGTAATGACTTACTATTGTTAGTGCCTTAAACACATCGTAGATTTGCCCAGCTTATGACTATTTACCATTCGGTTTAAATACACAAAGGCTTTCTTTGGAATAGCTATACATTTAAATAGATACACGCACGATCACAAGTGCTATGTTCTATTTTTCATTTCATATTTAGTGCTTGATGAGGTGAAAAATAAAACAAATGAATTTTATGGAACAAATTAAATATTACACTTGTTTTAGATAGGTCTTGTCCTTATTCGAATATTGGCGGATTAGAATTTGCACTTGGGAGGGAAGAGCATACTAATGATTAGATTTAGAGAATGTACGAGGGTTTAGAAAATTTCCTTCGGTTAAGTTATTTCACACCTTCGTAAATTTTGGGGGTTGGCTGTAACGGTCCATACGTCACTAGAACATTTTCTAAATGAATAAATAAAAATTATAAATATCTAGGATAGAATTCAGGCTAAATGTTATTTCATTTTAAATTTGTAACAGGCAAATAAAATAAAAGTAACTAATAGATTAAACAACAATACTCAAATAAAATTAAGCATTACTTGCTAGGACTTTAAATATCAAATAGAATCAACCTTTCTACATTATTGTTAACAGTGTTATTTTTACTTTTCAAGCGAGCAATAATGAGACCTTATTACCTACTTATAAGCAAAATGGTTATTGATGCATGCGAGCCATCTAGCGTCATCTACCGTCGTTTATAACCTTTATACACTATCTAATTTATTATTTAAGAACTATATTGTACACAGTTATACAATAAATAATTTCTATTCTATTCTATTCTATAATATTTTCTGATTTTGTCATCTTCGACTTGAGTATGTAGTTTTCCGGATCATAGTAATAGATGGCGTTCGTTAATATAAAAATCAAGTGTCTAAACAAATAGTACTTTCGTGGATATTTATGTTAAAGATTCATTTTAGTTAACGATAGAAGTCTGTACTTTAATATTACAGATTGCATTTCATAAACTATAAATAATTATTGCGTTATAAGTAGTTTTTACAGGTTTTTACATTGTCATACGAACGTAGGTTTAGTTTCTCACATGAACCCGGTCAGAATATGACAACTTACAATCATTTGGTTATTTAAAATGTAAGTAATGCACTGAGTCGTGAGTAAGATTCATAATTGAGATGGGAGGGCGATCGATCGATGAATACTGCAAGCGCCATCCAGCGGAAATAGTAGCAGTATTCTAACCGTAGTAAAAGCAGAGGGAATAGAGAGGTACATGAATGAATGTTTCTGGCGCCGCCCTGCGGAGAGTAGCAGTAGCTTTCGCGTGTCTATGGATAAAGGGATGCCAAAAAGGGAAAGTATATATTTTGTATCGATATATCGTATCATAATGTGTTGCATGAGTTTGTGTCAATGCACAATATTATTTTTACTAAAATTCAGTTTATTTTTATGATGTCTTTTCAAAATGAGTTTACAAATTCGTACCTAGTATTATTTATAGTTTTAATAAATAATTCATGGTTTATTTTACATTTACGCCGTCATGGGTTTTAATAAGATTATTTTAAACATTTGACTTTACTGGCGGAGCTCTAATAAGACATGTGTAAATGTTATTCGACACAGTGAAAACACACCGGAAACACACCAAAAACCTAAACGTTGATCTTAACAAATTTGTCGATACCTACATACAGAGTCTACATCTAAAATAATCAAAATCTATCTACAAAGCTAAACAAAGTCGGCTGGCTGGTACTTGTACAGTCTTTGATACAAGTTTGTTCAAGTCATTCACATTCATCACATTATAATAATGATATCTAATGTTACGTCTTAGTCCATCATATTTTGTTTATCTAATTGGGACACATATACATTTTATTATAAACATACTAAATGTGATACATTCATACGACATTAATATCGTAATAATAGAAATCATAATAAGTAATATAATGTAATGCTGTATCGATATTCTGATGAATTACATCGCATTGGGCATCCCTAAATCTGCCAATGAATGCATCAGAATCTGGCGCCTCTGCACAGGAAGTAGCAGTAATCTGTATCCAATAATACGATATGCTAGTCTTTTCGATTGTCTATGTATGAGTAAAAATGAGAGATTTATCAATGAATACAGCTAGCGCCACTAGCCAGCGCAGCGGGGAGTAGCGGCAATGTGGACCTTGGCATGTGGCTATACTAACACTTTATTGCTCGTGTTTTTCTTTTGAGGAATTTAAAGCTATTTATCATGTTATTGGTATTGTTGGTAAGTGGAAATTGACGGTGGAAACTTTCAACATAAGTAAATATTAATAAAACTTTGATTGAAACAGTATTTAGCGAGATATAATCACTCGAAGTCTAGGACCAATAGGAAGACAGCAGGGGGGTAAGGAAAGATACCTAGTGCCGGCGGGTATAAAAGGAGGCTGGACATTGGGAGTGGGGTCATTAAGTATTCAGTAGTGTGTGTGTCAGACTGCTCTGGAAACTGTAAGTAAAACTTTGCTACTTTAATTTGATTTTAAACTGTGTAAATTATAAACTTTGTAGTAATTTTGAAACTTATTGCATGTCTTTTTAAATGTTGTGATTATCATTGTATTTCTTTTATGTGTTGTGACTATGTTATCCTATGTACCTTCCTTCCCCCACAAACCCTCTCACTGCGGCCAAGACACCTTTAGCTGTCAGTTAACTGATCGTTCGTGTGAGCCTGCACGAGCGGCAGTGAGAAAATCCAACCTTTAAACCTACCTAACCCCATATACCTACCTTCACCCACAAAACCCTCTCACTGCGGCCAAGACACCTTTAGCTGTCAGTTAACTGATCGTTCGTGTGAGCCTGCACGAGCGGCAGTGAGAAAATCCAACCTTTAAACCTACCTAACCCCATATACCTACCTTCACCCACAAACCCTCTCACTGCGGCCAAGACACCTTTAGCTGTCAGATATCTGATCGTTCGTGTGAGCCTGCACGAGCGGCAGTGAGAAAATCCAACCATTAAAACCTTATCCTTTCAATCTTATATTTTTGTGTTTCTGTTGTTTATGTGTACTTAATTAATATTCATTTCTATCTCACTAAACATTTTAATTTATTTTGTGAATTTTATATTATGTTGAAAGTGTTGTGTTTGATTAACGGCGATATCGTGAAATAGGTAGAAAAGCAGGAATGTTATAGGGTGTTAGATTTTGCATAATGGTTAGGAACGGCTTACATTATAAAAGGGAATTAGGTTGGTTAGGAGTAGGTACGTTTTATTTCGAAGTACCTACCTACGTTTTAGATGATTTAAGATATAGGTAGGTAAGCATATAGGTATGTGTGTAGGTAGGTAACCGAAATGAGAGTTTATTGTGTGAACATTATGTAGGTAGGTATAATAATAATGTGTTGCTTTATATACTGTTTCGCGTTGCGGAATGGAGTAGGTGGTCTCAGGTCCCAGCGGATAACTCAAATTTTTATTATGATCCAAAAACTGTTATAAGCTAGGTTGTCATAAATAAAACCGTTTAAAAAAAAAAAGGGATATTCGTTTGCCTTAATAATAATAAAGCGTTACATGTTATCAGGTATTCAATAAGTTGGTGGTGGTGTTTTAGTTAAGTAGGGTCAAGTTATGTGTGTCGATGGATGTGTGATAACCGTGCTTAGTAGTTTATTAGGTTTATTTTATTCGGATGTCACTTAAATTAACTAGAAATTTACCTACTTAAATACTTTGAGGAAATTAAGGTTTCCAGTTTTGTTATGCCGAAATGGCTTATACATATAGTTGACGGTATCTTTGTTCAGATTCTGGGGCAAGCAAAGCCGTCCCCGTAGAGATCTTCAAGGAGATGTACTACCATCGAAAGTCTGCAACAATTGCTACCACAACCTACAGTTAAATAGTAAAATCTATATTTTGGTGACGTCGGATAATTTAGACATTTCTTTTAAGATTATCTTATTTATTAATTGTTCATTGGGTTTATTTTATTCTGTTGTCATTTAAATGAATATATCTACCTACAGATGGTATTATTACAATACAAACTGAATTTGAGGAAATTAAGGTTTCTAATTCTATATGCCAAAATGGCTTCGACATAATTTGTTGATATCTTTTGTTTGGCTAAGGGCAAGCAAAAGCCGTCCCTGTAGATCATCTTCAAGGAGATATGCTACCATCAAAGGCCATAAACGATTGATAACACAAACTAAATTTAAATGATAAAATCTATATTTTAATGACTATGGAGTAAAGTGAACATAATTATAATTATTTAAATATAATTAGATGGGTTCGATTCCCGGTCATGGAACCAGTGAGTTCGAATCTCGCTTGTGGATGTTATGAAATAAAGTGAATGTATGATTATATACATTTAATTTATGTGGAGTGTTGCGAACAAATTACAATTCGTATGGGTTCGATTCCCGTTCGTGGAACCAGTGAGTTCGAATCTCGCTTGTGAACTTTATGAAATAAAGTGAATTTATCCTCTCAAGTGTGGCGGATAATTTTACGCAAGTTGGTTGCGAATAAACTACAAATCGGATGGGTTCAAATCCCGTTCGTGGAACCAAAGGTTCAAATCCCGCTTATGGAATGTTGTTTTGTTTATAAGACTAAGTAATAGTTATATTATCTATTTACTTAATAAACCCTGGTTCAGTGCCTAATGTAGGTATTTGAGTGACTTTTGTTTAGTACAAATACTCAATGTACAAGCATTAAATACCTATAAGCAACGGTTTAAATAAAGATTAAAATCACGAGTTAAATATTCACTCTAGTATCATATCGGGCACTGCACAGGTGATTAGAGATTGCTAGATCTAAGCATCGTGACCGAATTGTTTTGTATGGGTCTTTCGTTGCCTATGTTTGGTCAAATACTAGTATATGCATTAAATATAGGCAATGGTCTAAATAAAGATTAGTTTACGAGTGGGTGTGGATGGATATGGGGAAGGTGGAGTCCATGTAGCTTTTCAATGATCATTCTGATCATTTATACTACCTATACAAATAAGTTCGGTGATAGATTATGTTTAAGCAAACACTCGTGGTTGTTCGAAGTAACGCTAGGGCGAAATGAACACTGATAGTATGTACTACGAGCTACATTTGCCTCAATATAGTAAATAGATAGCTACCTTACCTACCTACGTAAATATTAGTAAATTGTAGTTAGGCGTCAACTCGTCGTCACTCGTGAGTAACAAGAATAGAGGTTAGATTTATTCTTATTAAATTCGAAATGAGAGTCGTGACCGATTGCATATGTTAATTATTAACCAACATGTTTATTAGGAAAGTAGTCGTATTAATGAATATTAATTACAGTTATTTATAGTAGAAATGATGAGATAAAACTATAAAATAAGTTTAGATCTTAGAGTCCGCATAAAACAAAATAGTAATTGCAACTAATAGTTTCCTTATAGGAGTTTTGTTTTATTTCTGTATAATGTAGATGCTAAAATAATTGTATTTTACTTCATCTTGTTTTTGCATTATTACGATCAGAACCTCTGCGTTAAATTTAAGATATTTTATCAAAATTACAAGTTTAAAGAGTATTCAGAGTATTAATTGAAGCTCCTTATGTTATATTCTATCAAACAGGATAGAAAAACGATTAAATTATTAAATGTTAAGCAATTTTACATAGTTTCGTAATGGGATGGGAGACCGCGATGTTATTATGATTTTAGGTACTTACTTAATCTAGCTCGGCGTAGGCCATCGCTTTGGTTGTTAGTTTATAATAGTAGGTGATCTGTTACTTTTGTTTTAATGATAAGGGTCATGAATTCATTTACAGGTAGTAAAGAAAGGGTTGTTAGGTCTTGCCTTTAAGTTCCTTAAAGTTCTTAGGTTATTGCGGACCTTCGTAGGTGCACTAGACGATCACTTGGCCAAAATGATCTTTTAGATGTGATTGAAACAAGTAGGTTATTCTCGGTTTTGGATTATTACAATAATAATGGTTAGGAGTTAAGTAGGTTAATTTATGGTAATCTAGGTAGGTAATTATGTTCATTATTTACATCTCACTTATATCGTTATATTTGGTGCCGTTAGGTATAAGTAGGTTAAACGATTTATTTAATCTAATTAATTCAAAAAAAATAAGACCGAAAGTAGTTTAGCTCCTTAGCTTTAGTCTTAGCTTCAGAGGGTTTGTTACAGCACAAAGAGCGGTAATATAGATTTAAGATATTGATAGAATAGAGTAGAGACCCTTGGTAGCGTTGTTTTTAAGGGTTCCGTAGCCAAATGGCAAAAAACGGAACCCTTATGGATTCGTCATGTCTGTCTGTCTGTCCGTCCGTATGACACAGCCACTTTTTTCCGAAACTATAAGAACTATACTGTTGAAACTTGGTAAGTAGATGTATTCTGTAAACCGCATTAAGACTTTCACACAAAAATAGAAAAAAAAACAATAAATTTTGGGGGTCCCCCATTCTTAGAACTGAAACTCAAAAAAATATTTTATGTGTGGGGTATCTATGGATAGGTCTTCAAAAATAATATTGAAGTTCCTGATATATTTTTTTTTCTAAACTGAATAGTCAATAGAGGGACTTTTTAGCAACTGTCAAATCGTTTTTTTTATTATATAGAAATTGTGTGGGAATGGTGAACTATGACATCACTATTTTGTTCCGTCAATTCAGTGTTTATTACTAACTTTTTAGGTTACAAAAATGCATGCTTCAGTCAAATAAAAAGTAGGTGAATGTTTCAAAGAACTGTTACACAATTTCATTTATTTGTTTAATGTTCTGGAATTAATTGTTGATGCTATCAACATCCTTAATATATTTGGCATTTGTTTGGCCCTGACATTGACTTGATATGATCATGGTATGATAGACAGACTGATTGCCGGTAAAATCTTAGAAGGGTAAAATGGTGGAAAATGTTGGTTAAATCAAAGTTATATAAACCAGTAACTTAATCTATGTTTACTTTTTTTTTGTGCATTTACTTAATTTTCTTTCTAATGAACACAGTTCAATTGTGCTATGGTTTAATTGTATCCTACATTGTTCCTCTTTAAATACTCATGCTAATTAACTTCTTGCTTATAATTAAAGACTTCTTGTAATTAATTAGTTCTCAATTGTTCAAAAATATCTACTTAAATCTTTACAATAATATTAGACACACAGAAAACAGAAAAGAAAATTAGAAATGTTTGGTTAAGATCTATCTTTTTGTCGTGGCTTGATACCGAAAAGAACCAATTTAATTAACTTTAGTGCTTTATCTTATTTATTCATCTTGTTTATACAAGAGTATTATATCCTATCAAAGTTAATAAATAGCGTAATCGCAATTAGAACCGGCTCACTACAACAATCCGACGGTTAACTCTTTCGGGGTCGATCAAAGTGTACAGTCACGAGCATTAACATGTATACACGTTTGACTAGTTTTGACTCTTATTCTATTGTATTAAGAGTTACATTGTTTACATGGTAATGCTCTTAACTTTACGCCGTAACGGAAACATCTGGCTGATCTGGCAGATGTTTCCGTATTCGCGTTATTATATGTCATATTCGCGTGTCGGTGCCATACACTTGTGTACGCTCCCAAGTTTACGGCGACGACGGAAGCTTCCTAATCAGGTGGCTTTTCTCGCAATGTGAGATTACCATTTGGCTTTTGATAATAATTCAATAGTGTGCATTTATAGCGTCTCGATCTCGAGAATGTAACAAAAGCCAATAATATTGTCCCACAGCTGGATAAAGGCCTCCAACATTAAAATCAAGTCATAGTCTAGTCACAACGCTTGCCTAATGCGGGTTGGTGATCACCAGTGGTCGGCGTAGGTAGTACCATATGAGGTAAATGACCACAAATGTATATATTAACATGGACATGCCCCGGGATTCAAGATTTCAAAATCGATATTGAGTTTACTTATTTTTAACATAGATAGAAACTATAATTATTATACTGTTTTCTGTCTGTTTATTCTCTGGAATAGATCGCGTTAAGCGGTAAGACCGTCGAAATTGTACATGTGGTGTTTGTGTTATGTAACCATTTAAGTATTTTTGTATGGTGTGGAATAACGCATTACGACCAGTTACGACCCGTTGTCAAGAAATAATATAGACATAAGTGTTTGTAGTAGTACTAGTTGGTCGTAACGCTTATAAATAGCAATGAAATTGTTTTTATGAAACTGCTGTTCTCTTATTGCTAACATTTATAGTTAAAAAACTGGTGACATTTCTAGGGTGCGCACATGTAGGCAATATTTAATTATGGTGATTTTTACAATCCCGGGATTTTGAAATAAGAGGGTATGTCCACGTTATGCCACGATCGACGAATCCCATGAAATAGCACACCTACGCCGACCACTGGTGATCACACTTTGCCCGACCTGGGAATTGAAACCGGAACCTTTGTGTATTGGGCCGAGTCATTCAGCCACCATGGCGTTGAAAAATTGTGTTTTTACCGGTGTTTTCTCAATTTTAATTTTGAATCTGTTCTTAGCTCAATCAACTTTTAAAACGGTTCAACATAAGTATTCTTTTAGTGTCTTTTTATTTATTTCATCACACCAGCGTGGTGGGTTATTGCTCATTTAGACGATATTATTAATATTGGAGACAAGCAGTAACGTTAATAGGCAGATGATGATGAGATCGGTCTGACTACTACTAATATAGATTCCTTTTCGAGCTCCGAAAGCCATTAAATGGGACGTTTCAGTTGTTGTTTTAATTGGAAACTGGTAACGGAAACTGGTATGTGATGGAAAACTAATTGGACCCTGACGTGAGTCGCATCGAGCGTTTTCAATGGGACCGGAATGCCATGTTTTGTTCAATAGGATTGGATTTGTGCCTGTCTGTTGTTTGCGGCTGGAGTTAACGCAGACACGTGAAACGACGTAGGTACAAGGTGCCCAGCGCAAGTTTCTTTTGACGTTTGGGCCAGAGCGCCACATTCCACGGAAATTACGCCGCCGCGGAACGTTAAAACATTTCATCTATATCTTCAATATCTTCTATACTATTAATAAAGAGGTAACGCTCGTGACATTGTTTGTTTGTATGTCGGGGCGA
Source organism: Eudonia lacustrata (assembly GCA_947562085.1). NCBI lineage: Eukaryota > Metazoa > Arthropoda > Insecta > Lepidoptera > Crambidae > Eudonia > Eudonia lacustrata. The sequence continues at coordinate 10,780,348 of OX387313.1, read as the reverse complement.
ATCTCTGGTCCAATTTAAAAAAAAATTTCACTGATAGAATACTACTTATATGCCTTGTGGGTAACATAGGCTATAATTAATTATGATAAAAAAGATTTCTTAAAATGTTTTTGTTTTGTTTATATAATTTTTAACGCAAATTTTGTTGCGAACAAATTACAAAAACACAAATGTTGAAAAAATTTCCACGAGCAGGATTTGAACCCGCACCCTTCTGACATACCGGGTCAGGTGCTCTCCCAATTGAGGTATCGTGGTTCTAACCAGCCCGCCGAAATTATTCAACACTATTTACTTTTTAGTGGTTAGTGGTACTGTTACTTTTAGTGAATGGGCTACAATTGGTATCCACAAAAGTAGAAAGCGACTTTATGAGCTATATGATGAACGCAACTATAACACCAGTGAAGATTTTAAATTGTATGTCAAAAATTATTCTAAGTTATTTAAAATAGTATGTCGATTAGCAAAGGCAAAGTTCCTGAGTTCAAAGATTAAGCTAAGTGATAATAAAATAAAAATGTCATGGAATATTATAAATAGTGAAACTGGAAATGTCAAAAGTCGTAACAATGAGTACAAATTGAGCTACGAAAATCAAACCTTAACTTCCGATGCTGATGTTGCTGCGGCATTTGAGAAGTTTTTTACTGATATTCCAGTTTCAACTACAAAGGCTTTGGACTCCTCCCCCACTGTAGCTGAAGCGGTTCTAAAGGAAAATGTCAAACCTAGTGAAAACTATTTTAGTTTTCAAAAAATTGATTTTAGAGATATAATTAAAACTTTTAATACTCTTAATAAAAAGAAGACTGCTGATCTGTGGGGTGTGTGGGGTGAATTCCGTCGACGTCACTAAATCCGTTATTGAGACAATAGCTCCAGTTTTAGCTTGCATATTTTATGAATGCATTGACTGTGGTGTTTTTCCTGACCTAATGAAGCACAGTAAAATAATCCCATTATTCAAATCAGGTAGCACATGTGACCTCTTTAACTTTAGACCAATTTCTGTGTTACCCACATTTAGTAAAATATTTGAAAAGATAATTCTAGACCAAATTCAAGTTCATTTTTATAGAAATAAACTTTTACATTCTAGACAATATGGTTTCACTAGGGGTCGCTCGACTACTGACGCTGGTGTTGAGCTTTTACTTCAAATATTTAATGCCTGGGAGGATTCACACGATGCCGTAGGGGTTTTTTGTGATCTATCCAAGGCCTTTGATTGTGTTTTACATGAAACCCTGGTCAGGAAGCTCTACCACTATGGAATTAGAGATGCATCACTGAATCTTCTTATCTCATATTTGAGTGATAGGGTTCAGAGGGTTGATGTTAACGGTAAAAGATCTCCGGGATCGGTGGTTACAATGGGAGTTCCACAGGGTTCAATTATTGGTCCTTTCTTATTTTTAATTTATATTAACGACTTGCCTTACTTTGTAAAAGACAAACATGAGATAGTATTGTTTGCAGATGATACCTCACTTTTATTCAAAGTGAAACGACGACAGCTGATTGATGACGATGTGAACAATGCTGTCTCAAAGATAGTTCATTGGTTTAGTGTTAACAATTTGCTATTAAATAAACAAAAAACCAAATGTATAAGATTTGTATTACCCAACGTTAAGGAGGTAAAAACCAGTGTAAAAATTAAAGATAAGAATGTGGACCTTGTGGACACCACAGTGTTTCTAGACATTACGTTGGATGCAAAGCTACAGTGGGGCCCACATATAGATAAATTGTCTAGTACACTGAGCTCTGCGGCTTATGCAGTAATGAAAATTCGTCAGATCACTGACATTGAAACAGCTAGACTGTTTTACTTTAGTTATTTCCATAACGTAATGTCGTACGGCATTTTGCTGTGGGGCAATGCTGCCGATATTCAAACTATCTTTGTGCTGCAGAAGCGGGCTATTCGAGCAATTTATAATCTAAAAGCTGGTAATTCTCTTAGGGAGAGATTTAAAGATATTAATATAATGACAGTTGCATCACAATATTTTAACGAGAACCTAATGTATGTATATAAAAATATTGAAACTTTTTCTAAAAACAGTGATATTCACAATGTAAACACTAGAAATAAAAACAAACTAGCAGTACCTAATACTAGGCTCCACAAAGTAAATAATTCATTTAGAGGCCTGTGTGTACGTTTTTACAATAAAGTTCCAAGTAATATCCAAAAACTAGATATTAATAAATTTAAAATCGCTATTAAAGAAAAGCTTTATAAAAAAGCTTATTATAAAGTGTCTGATTACATTGAAGACAAAACAGCGTGGGTTTAAAATGCTCCAATCTATTTCTAATCCAAAATATTGTTAAGGTTTTTTTTTTTTAAACTTGTATAACTTGATAACGTAACGGCATATAATTTTGTAAATGTCGTTACATATTGAATTAAAGCTGTGGAGTTTCTTGCGCCCATTCTTCTCCACAGCTAAAATATAGACGTCCTGAATGGGTAGTAGGTAAAAAAATTATGGACGATTCAAAAGCACTTTTCTAAAGTTTATTTGAATAAAGAATATTTGACTTTGACTTTGACTTTACTTTGAAAGCCAAAGGCGCCCATTCAATGTCAACAACTACCGTCGTTAACATCCGATCATAATATTTTTATAAATACTAAAGATCATTTAAGTTTAGTAGTTAGTTGAAGGGTGCAGGTTCAAATCCTGCTCGTGGAAATATTTTCAACATTTGTGTCTTTGTAAAAGATTTATTTTTAAAATCTCACATCCATGCGGACAAAGTCGCAGGTAAAGGAGTGCTAGTTGCATATAATTGCTGTCATCGGGTACATTATGTAGTAGACAGGTTGCCTGATCCTTTAAATGCCACTACACATTTACAGAATACACAAAACATGCACACTCACTTAGGCCCAACACACGTAATCGTAGAACAAGGGTACGACGACCCGGTTCACAAGCGCTCTATACCAGGTACAGACCTGTACCTGGACGCTTCAACAGCGTGCAACGTGCACACATGACTTTCTTTCCTTTATATAATCTATGTAACTATATTAAAGATAACTGCAATAACTGCCACATGTCTGTTATTCAAAGCACCGAGCCTTATATCGTTGCATTTAAACTCTATTAACAGTTAATAAAAAACAAATAAAACTTAAAATGGCAAGTCTTTTAAAGAGTTTAGAACGAGCTGAAGCTTCATTTTATTACTTTTAAATGCTGGAGGTAATAAACTGTAACTAGGTTAATTCAAAACGTCTAATAAAGATAAACCTTTCAAATCTGTCTCTATCTAGCATTTATTAACAAAATACAGATTCAGTTTTAAGGAAGGATTAACTTTTGTCCCCGCTTTGTAATAACAGGATAATGGTTTACTCCTAGTGGTAACACGTACCACGATTAGCATTAATTTAAGAATATTATAGCTCTTTCACCTTTAAAGAAATTATGACGACCTCCATGGTCAAGTGGTTTGTACACCGGTTTTCATGGTGTCGCCATCTCTGAGGTCCCGGGTTCGAACCCCGGTCGGGTCAATTTAGAAATTATTGTTTTTCTAAATTGTCTCGGCTCTGGGTGTTTTTTATGTATTATACATAAAAAACACCCACATACAAGTATGTATTTAAGTATGTTTATCCGTTGTCTAGTAACCATATAATGAGTTTCATAAGCTTCTCTTGGGCTAGATAATTGGTGTGAGTGTAGGAAAATTTATTTATTTATTTAAATTTATTTATTTATTGAAATGCTTTTATTACAATAATGTTTAGCGCTAGTCGTTTATTATAATTTCGCGCGGGAGTATTGTAATGCGACATGACACTTATTTAGTGAGATTTGCAACCTATTTCAAGTCAAGTAGGTATCCAAGCCTCCTTAATAAAAAAAAATATATACAAATAAATGACTATTCAAAATTTATTACCTTTTGTTACCGTTGCCGTTGGATCCCACAATTTTTAAACCGCAATTATTCACCTGATTACCTTAAATATGGGTGTGAATAATTATTCTTAGTGGTTTAGTTTGATGTATTCAATTTCTTCTATACGCAAACAGTACATTGAAATGGAACACTTAAACAGATCTTTAACGACAGTGTGATAGTAACGACGAACAAAATAAGTATATTTCGCACTACTGTTACAATACTGTTCCAACTTAAAATATACTGACCCTGATAATAAAGTGACTTTGACCCTGTAAAGAGTTCGAAACATAGGGACGTATAATTAAAGATATTATGTCAAATAAAAACGAGTAAATAGATATTACGAGTGTATGACTCGTAGTAATTTAATATCAATCGTAGTGTTTAGTTTGTACTGTGGTTTCGTTTAGCGCTATACTGGTGTTATATAGTGACGCTGATATTTAGCAAATGATCATGATTGACATCAGCTACTTATGACAAAGATACACATCGCGAATTTTCTGCAACTCACCTGAGTGACTATTCGAGACTCGCTCAGTAAATGAGGTTCAAAGCTCGAGTTCCAACTACGAACAATTATTAGTAGTAATTTGATACAAATGATTTATGATTTACGTGTACTTTAGCGATCTTCCAAATAACTGAGTATAAGCTTGGAATAGTTATTCAGTGTTTTGTCTCTCTTCATACGATTCAAAATTATATTTTAGGGACATAAACAACACACAAAATAAGTATTCCAAGTTTATACTTAGTTTATAGTTTTGATTATTCATCATCATCATCATCATCAGCTAATTTTATGTCCCCACTGCTGAGGCACGAGCCTTCCCTATGGATGGATAGGGAGAACGGGCCATTAACCACCACGCAGGCCTAGTACGGATTGGTGGTTGTTAACGACTGCTAATGCGGCCGGGACCAACGGCTTTACGTGCCTTCTGAAGTACGGAGAAGCTCGAGATGATACATTTTTGGTCACCCATCCGATGACCGGCCTTTGCGAAAGTTGCTTAACCTCAGCCGAGTGCAGACCGGGCGCGTTAACCGCTGCGCCATCGAGCTCCTCTATTTTATTATTTTTATTTGATTATTACTGTCAGATATCAGTATGCTACATAAGTTTCCACTTACAAAAATGTAGAGCTGTTTTTACTTCATTAACTTTTTTTACTAATAATGTAGATACTTTTCTTGAAAGTAGTCTAAGATGCTTACACCCGTTTGCACTAAACTTATGAATCGCCTAAGTCTTGGCTTAACTACTACCCGGTCAAATTAACTCGGCACCTGGCTCGAAAACGTCGCTTACACTCAGGTGCCGAGTTAACTTGCTCGGGTAGTAGTTAGGCAAAGACTAAGGCTATTTACAAGTTTAGTGCAAACGGGTGTTAGTCTCGTAAGAGTGACGTTTACTATCTCAGTGCGACCTCTCAGGTCGTTCGCTGCACACAAAAGCCGGCGCTCGAGATAAGGTTCCCGATGAGAGTCGACGCAATCTCACTCATGAATCTATAAGAACACTTCTGTCTACTTCTTCGTCATGCATCGATCCGACGTAAAGCTCAAAACAGACTGTCTACCGCGCAGAGACTTCAATTTATGTTAATGTTGACTTCCGCATGATTTTCATTGCAAAAAAGTCTTTAACAATAAGGTCGTTAGCACTTTGTTGATATGAAAAATTACAATACGAATAAATCGAATGTAGTAATTGACGTATCTAAATGGGATAGTAAGACTATGATCCTAACTGTTTTTCTATTAGTTCCAAGGCAGAGATGGTAAGGAACGTACGTAAAGTAAAGAAAGTAGGTAGCCTCTATGCTGTCCCACAGCTAGACAAAAGCGTCCGTCATTGAAATTAAGTCATCGCTACAATTGATGGGTAATTACTTAATCACAACGCTTACCAAATGCGGTGATCACAAACCCGGGCTATAGGTACAGACGCCTGCACATCAACCTATCCAAAACTGTCAAATTTCTTCAATACATTTTCAACCGTATGCGTGAGCCATAAAGTTCAAAGTCTATTGAGGAAATTTGACAGTTTGTGGTAGGTTGATGTGCAGGCGTGTGTACATTACAAAAACCGCCACCAAAAAGTATGCCCTACCTGGAAATTTAACCAAGGACCTCCGGATATCAAGCCGAGCACTTTTCCTCTCGGCCACCGAAGCGTAACAAAGTATATTAACTTATTTTTTTACAAATTATAACTTTAACATTGATTATAAAACTTCAAACATGTGAGTCGAGTAGTATGTAAAGTTACTACGTAGATGCTACTATATTCCGCGAGAACGAGTTAAGACGACGCATTGGTAATTTACGTTGCGGGGATCTTGATTTTTCTCAACAATTACAAAACATATGAACATGATATTTGATGACATGATTTTTCATTTAATTGACTTCATTTTGTTAGTTGCAGAAACACGATTTTTCAACTTTTATAACAGAGAAAAAAATATCAAATAAAACATAGGTTCACATTTTACAGGCTAACCAGACCGATTTAAGCATCAAAATTTTCTTAGTAGATTAGTCTTAACACACACTTTAAAATTGTAGTTCATTTTTTTTTAATAATTTGTAGTTTTAATTTGAAGGAAAAAAAAACAGTTTTTCTTATGGTACGGGGCGCAAACGCTCGTATCAAAACGTATGAGATTTATTGTTTAGCGATGCGTCGCCTTAAGACCCTTGTGTAAGTCTTTAACTGAAAGCACGGCGAAGCCCAAGTCAAGTCGACCAAAAAGAAACAATACTTAGGTATCTAGTAATGATTTGGAGTAGAATCACCAATGCATATTGTATAAAAATATAACTAGATTCACCATATAAATTAAATATGTATTATTTATATATTTATTATTATTTATTTTATATATTTTTATACTTTTCGCATCATTGTAATACATTTTAATCTTTTGCACCATACACGCCGAACACAAAGCTCAATGACGTAATGTGGTCTGCGTATGAGAAGGCTAGACTCCGAATAATATTGTTCTGAGAGACTAGAACCCAGCAGTAGGTATGTCTTTTTAAGGCTGAAATCAATTTTTAAACGAGCATTTTGTGTAAATGTTGCCCGCCCAATCTCTGACAATTTTTATTTGATAAAGTCATAGAAAGATCTTATTAAAATCCAAAACGTCGACATGTTGTTTGGATCTTGGAAGAGCCATGGTCGATAAAATCAAGAAACTCATGAAGTTTTTATTTTATTGATTTATATAGTTGAAGTCGAAGAACGCAGGTAGATAAAAAAGTTAATGTTGATTGATTTATCGACGCAAAAATCATCATAGTATTTATATTTCGTTTTCGGTATTTTCACGTAAACAACTTTCTACCGTAAACGTTACAGGATAAAGTTTATTTTTCATATTTCTCTATTACCAAGTACCAACGAAATTTTGTAACGCGAACACAACTCCCCAATCAAAGTCATAGAAACTTTCTTGCCAAACAAATATGTTTGGAATTGATTTTCCTATATTTTTATATTATTGGAATACACTTTTCCTTGTTTCATGATTCAATTGCGTAGATTAAAAGAAATGTGCTACAGACATTTTCAAAACTTTCCAACAATGTGTTAATTTATGAACAATAATATAATGAATCCATAGAAGGCAAAGTTGAACAATTGCTCTGGCAAAGAAAAGCAAAGAAAATAACAAAACGGAGTCCTTCCAAGTTCCCTTGGTCGTCAATAAAAAATACTTTATGAAGTTGAAAAGTAAATAAGAGAGTGCCTACTGTTTTACTTGCAAAAGTCTCAACAAAAGATGCGAAAACCTATAAATGAAAACTCTAGAGAGTGGGTCGAATTTTGCTTACAAATAAAACCCACGTACTTACTTTTGTGACACTTCTTTTCGCAAGCGAAACTTATGCTGTCTTTTTTGTGTTGACTTTCGTTTGTACCCTTTTAATAACATGGTTAAGAGTAGTGGTTTGTTTAAATGACAAAAGGTAAAAACCAGTAGAGATACCCATAGGTACGCAGTGATGAGTTGCTATGGAGAGCTCAGAATATTCCTCTTATTACAAGTTACATAAATAACCAAGTTAACATATTCCTAGCAGCGTTTGAAGATATCAAAGGCCACACAAATGTAACATAATACCCAAATTAAGGCCAAACACAAGAAAAACAATTCCCGCTATATAGATTACGAGTGGCATTATTCGCAAAAAAACGACTTACGTACGTACAGTACGGCGCAGCATAAATTCTCTTCTGAGCCCTAATTGGCGGGCGTTGTATTTTTGTGACGAAAGGCCTGTATTAGCATAAGACAGGAGCAATATAGGCTACGGGCACAAAACAAGAAGGACTGAGAAGGTAAGCTTATTACATACCGCGGGCGGTCGAACAACCCTCACATAGACCCGTCGCACGGAGACATCTCTCGGACAGTCCGACCGCTTTTTTTTTTGGAGAAAGATTGCTGATTGCCTCGAACGGCATTTTCAGCGTCACCGGGCCCCTTTGGGGGCGGTGAGGTACGTAAAGGGTACCTCAAGCCGTGGGAAACTAATCACCTTCGGAGGTTTTCTACTAGATTCTCCGAAGGGTTCGGATCGGATCGGGGAGCGGAACAACCCGAGGGCGCCTCTAATGGCTCGAGCTCGGCTCGGGTTGACCGAGCCGTGGTGGAGGAGAGAAGCGCCCAGTGTCTATACCTGGTATAGAGCGCGTGTGAACCGTTTCGTCGTACCCTTAGGTTCTACGAGTACGGTGTGCTGGGCCTAAACTAGTGTGCATGTTTAGTGTATTATTGTAAATGTGTAGTGGCATTTAGAGGATCGGGCGGGCAGTCCGACTGCTGCTGTTGCGAGACTCCGTGCTTGCTACAGCGCGTTTGTATAATTCTGGCTTTCTGCAGTGTCCTTGTTTTGTGTTCCGGGGCTCGGCGGGCGCGAGCCCACGCGACGCGGCGCCGCGCCGCCGCCCGTATCGACCGCCCGCCCGCCGCCCGCCGCCGCCTGTTGAATGCCGATAGCCTACCCCACCCTGTCCCCACACTTTTCACGTGCTTAAAATAGAAGCGTGCAATGTCGATATTTCAAACATTAGCCCGAGACAGGACACTAAGCGTATTCACTGGCAGTTGCGTATCATGTCCCTTTGTTCGTTCTGCCACCGGCACCGATTTATTTTATACCGGTTTTGCACCTTTGAAGATGTTCGCTCGGATAGAAAGGGCATCGAGTTGGGCAACGATTTCAACGCTAGCACCGAGTCCTGTCGATTATGTGGTACGAGGGTAAATTAACAGGACAGCAAAAGGTTTTAAAGAAGTGCTGTTACAACAACAGCATAAGTAGCCTGTTTAATTTTATTAGCAAACATCGAATATTTACAATTTACTATACTAATATATATACTATACTAATATTACTAATATTTAAAATATTAATCCCAGTTCATTTAGTTTTCAATATTACTAATTTAGAAAATAATAGTTATTCTTTAACCTTGATCCAGTAATTGTAATATTGGAAACATTATTCGCGTAGGCGTCCTTTCTTTGCGCGCTTACGTCATGTTCCATTCATTTTGGTAAGTCCCATTGAATTTTGATCATAAATAAAGCCCCGATTGTAATCCTTTGAGAAGGTATTGGATCTTGAGAGCTACAATAGCCTTGTTGACTTCTGACCGTTCCTTTCATTTTAAGTAACTTTTCCCGATAATAAGATCATTCTTTCTTTTAGTATAACTTGATTGGAAATGGTAAACGTATTAGTTTTACATTACGGACACAGAGAACTACCAGCTAGAACGCAAATATATTCTAAAAAGACCATAAAAAGAAAGAGAGTTTCTAAACTGATTGTTTTTACAGTGTTCATTACGATAACGTAGCGCTACGCAAATATTATTAAAAAATATTTGGCTCAAAAATGCAATACAATATACCTACATATAAATGAGTTCACCAACTTCTTCGTCGAACATTACATTTCTGTTTTAGTTTTGCCAAAGTGTTATACGCTCTTATTAATATATAAAATATTATACGCTCTTGATGACTACTCGATTGGATATGAATGAATAAATACTCTTGATATTTAGAACAAAAACACAAACTACTGTGAGAAAGTATCATTTCTCTATTTTTTATACACTACCCTAAACTAGCCTACTACTACACTGCCCTGCAAAATTAAGTATCACACTTTTAAAATTGCAATAACTTTTAAGTACACAAGATATACTTTCGAAACAAAAAGGAAAAATGTTACTAATGTATAATTTACTTTAGTTTCAAAGAAAGCTGATAAAAATTGCTGCAAAACGTTTTTTATTTAAAAATCTCTAACTTCTATAGTTTAGAAAATAAATAAATATTAAAAGTGTAGTACTTATTTTTGCAGGCCAGTATAGTTCTTCAAGAAACAACAAGTTCTTCTTCATTTGGTACTTGATTAATATACAAATATTAGCCCGGTCAAATTAGCTTAAAAAATAAGGGTACCCTTACATTAATTCACAACAAGCTGAAAATTTACAGGCACGTAAGGGGTATCCCTTGAATCGTAAAACTAACCGTTTGGCCAAAAAAACAAAAAAAACCCCATTTTTTGCGACCTTTGACCTTGAATATTTTTTTTGCACACACGGGATCAATGGGGACTTTTCAGGATTTTATTAGAGTGGTATCTCTTACGTGCCTGTAAATTTTCAGCTTGTTGTTGAATTAATGCAAGGGTCAATGTCTATTTTGACCGGGCTATATGACATTAAGCGAAAGTTTTACCTAAATAAAGAGGATGTGAGGTTGTGTACACCACAGTGTTTCTAGGCATTACGTTGGATGCAAAGCTACAGTGGGGCCCACATATAGATAAATTGTCGAGTAGACTGAGCTCTACGGCTTATGTAGTAATGAAAATTCGTCAGATCACTGACATTGAAACAGCTAGACTTGTTTTTATTTTAGTTATTTCCATAGCGTAATGTCGTACGGCATTTACATTGAAGACAAAACAGCATGGGTTTAAAATGTTCCAATCACTCCAACAGGTATGTGTAATTTAAAATAATGTTAATGTTTTTTAAACTGTATAACTTCGTAACGGCATATAATTTTGTAAATGTCGTTACATAGATATTATATTAAAGCTGTGGAGTTTCTTGCGCCCATTCTTCTCCACAGCTAAAAAATAGACGTAGGTAAAAAAAATTTTGGACGATTCAAAACCACTTTTCCAAAGTTTATTTGAATAAAAATATTTGACTTTGACTTTGACTTTGACTTTGACTTTGAGGAGCTCGATGGCGCAGTGGTTAACGCGCCCGGTCTGCGAGTGCTGACGTTAGGCAACTTTCGAAAAGGCCGGTCATCGGATGGGTGACCGAAAATGTATCATCTCGAGCTCATCCGTGCTTCGGATGGCACGTAAATCCGTTGGTCCCAGCTGCAGGCGACGCATCGCTAAACAATAAATCTCATACGTTTTGATACGAGCGTTTGCGTCCCGTACCATAAGCAAAACTGTTTTTTTTTTCCTTCAAATTAAAACTACATATTATTTTTAAAAATGAACTACAATTTTAAAGTGTGTGTTAAGACAAATCTACTAAGAAAATTTTGATGCTTTTATCAGTCTGGTTAGCCTGTAAAATGTGAATCTATGTTTTAAGAGAGGTTACTTTGATATTTTTTTCTCTGTTATAAAAGTTGAAAAATCGTGTTTCTGCAACTAACAAAATGAAGTCTCAATCAAATGAAAAATCATGTCATCAAATATCACTTTCATATGTTTTGTAATTGTTGAGAAAAATCAAGATCCCCGCCATGTAAATTACCAATGCGTCGTCTCACCAACCCGCACTGGGCCCGCGTAGTGGTTTATGGCCCGTTCTCCCTATCCATACATAGGGAAGGCTCGTGCCCCAGCAGTGGAGACATAAAATGAGCTGATGATGATGATGATGACTTACCTCTTCCCTTTAATATCTTAGTGGGGCCTGAAAAGGTTTCCTTCACCCAGTAGCACTTCGACACATTAGAATCCTTTTTACAACCCTATCCATTCACTCTTCTTCATCTGTAAAGATGACTGACCATAAGTTAGACAACGTCTTTGGATAGGCCGATTTTAGTAGTCCCATTATTTTTCTAGCCAGAGAGTCACAGTAGCACAGGAGGTGCTGCATTGACTCTGTTTTCTCTTCACAGAGTCTTGGAACTATTGGGAACAGTTCTTGGTGCAGGTGGAAATAACTCGGAGGGGGTAACACCGTCTGGCTACGCAAACTCCGGAAGCTGTGTTGACAAACAAATTCCTCCGTGTAATAACTTTGGGATTCATGAGTTATAGATAAAATTTACTTTCGCACTTGCCTAGTGTGTTACTTTAGACGCAAGCTGAGTTTAATTGATACGACTACGGAGCTTTTTTGTTTATTTATTCAAGATAAATTACATACTTAGCGGAGTTTATGGTTCTCTATTTTGTCTCATAAATTTTTTATCCATAATCTAACGTGTCATAATGTTTTGTGACATAATCATCATGTATCCGAATGATAAGTAACCTTAACTCATAATATCTCTATGTCTCATAATATCCCCTAAAATCCCCTATCCCCTATCTCTATGCCCTAAAATCGAAATCCCTAAATATAATATGACCTAATTTTTTTTTGCTATAAATATCTATAATATAATCTACAATATTTAAAAGACATAAAAGGCTTTTCTATAATAATTATAAGCCCTAACGTAATGTCTCATAATACAACGTGCTCTAAAATCAAAATTATGAAGCTAGATTTCTGTTGTCTAATAAAAAAAAAACCTAGTTATAGCAAATAATTCTTGGAGTGGATGGAAATAACCCGTAGGGACAACACCACCTGGCTACGCGAACTCCGGCGGCCATGTTGACAAACGGCAACTTCCTCCGTGTAACAACTTTGAAGTTGCAGATAAAATTTACTTTCGCACTTGCTTGGTATGTCACTTTAGACGCAAGCCGAGTTTAATTGATACGACCGTAGAGCTTTCTTTGTTTATTTGTTGAAGCTTTTGCTACATGAAATTACACGACGGACTTAATGTTTGAGGCATTCTCTACTAGTCAACCATAAGGTGATGATATATTAGGTGTAATTCTGTGCGATGAATAAGTGGAAGAATAACAGAACATAAATATTTTTTTATTTTTGCTTTATTTGAATTTTAATTACAAACTTATGATACGACTAACCGTCACTCGCCCGCTTCGCTGTGCGAAAATAATAGGTCAATGAATGCTTATCAATAATAATTAGGTTTACCATTATCATATATATAGCCTATCATTTGCACAATCTCATGTTCTTACTACATACTACTTTTCATCAAGAGCCGTCACTCGCCCGCTTCTTCTTCTTCAGCCCGTCACCACCCAATGCTAAGTGTAGGCCTCTCCCTTTGCACGCCATCTCTCTCTGTTGATAGCCATCCCAAACTAGTTCAAATTTGCCCGCTTCACTACATACAAATTTTAATCTAGAGCCGTCACTCGCCCGCTTCTTCTTCTTCAGCCCGTCTCCACCCAATGCTGAGTGTTGGCCTCTCCCTTTGCACGCCATCTCTCTCTGTTGGTAAGCATCGCAAACCAATTCAAACTCGCCCGCTTCGTTGAGCGTAAGCTTGTGAATAAAATTTAATTTTTTTATAGCCTATCTTTTGCACAATCTCATGTTCTTAGTACTTAGTAGTAATTGACTATCGAGAATCTATACTAATATTATAAAGCTGAAGAGTTTGTTTGTTTGTTTGTTTGTTTGTTTGTTTGTTTGTTTGTTTGAACGCGCTAATCTCAGGAACTACTGGTTCGAATTGAATAATTCTTTTTGTGTTGGATAGTCCATTTATCGAGGAAGGCTTTAGGCTATATAACATCACGCTGCGACCAATAGGAGCGAAGCATCAGTGAAAAATGTTGCAAAAACGGGAAAAGAGCCTAAAAAATTAAAAATGCTGCCGAAAGTCACTATTCCACGCGGACGAAGTCGCGAGCACAGCTAGTTAATTAATATAACTGTAGGAGATGCCTATCCCTTACCAAATATTAGTGACATATTAGATCAACTAGGACACTAAAACTATTTTACCACGCTTTATTTTTATTATAGCTAACAGTTACACTATAACAATATATGGAAAGAGGTATTTTATACAATCTACAAAGACGTGTTGCCCAGATGAATGTATGAATTGAGGTTCCAATATTCCTGAGGGATTTGGGCTTTTATAGAGAGGTGTAAAACAACTCGTCTTATCATGTTGATTTGACCCTTGCTGTTGCAGACTCTTTCGAAATCTTTTTTAATACCTTTTTTATTCTTATTTTTATATTTTTTGAATATTGACATTTATGTTTTTTGGCTGCTGTCTGTTTTGTGCTTTTGTGCACAAGGGCCCGGAATGTTGCAGACTCTTTCGAAATCTTTTTTAATACCTTTTTTATTCTTATTTTTATATTTTTTGAATATTGACATTTATGTTTTTTGGCTGCTGTCTGTTTGGTGATTGTCATGGCATCGTTGTGTTGTAATGTAAAATTGTGATTTTTTATTATAGTTTTAAACCCAATATCTTTCCTGTTTTTTAAATATCATTAGTAGTTTCCATTAGTCCCTCCCATTAGGTTTGTCGTTTTCATTTGGTCCTTCTCCCGTAAATTATTTTCTCAGCACCTTTCAATAGTCCGTATTTTTTTTTTTCGTTTTATATTTTGTAAAATATTTCTGGTTTGTAGTTTCATAATCATTTCACATGATCACGCGTAGCAAATCCAAAACTATGTCGTTAGAAATTATTCGCACCTCCACCGTTCCTCATGTAGATTCATCCGACGTTCATCTAGTGCCGCCATTAGACACACCCGGAGTATATGCAGGCGATGGTGATGACCACGCCGGCAGCACCCAGGGTGGTACGCACTCTTCGTGTACGAGGCGTACTTCATCTACTGTAAAAGCCCGTAAAGCTGCAGCGGAGGCCGCATACAAGCGCCGCCAGTACGAGGCCGCTGAATCACAAGCGGAAGAACGTCGCCGCCGCGCTCTACAACTTGAGCAGACCGAAGCGGAAGAACGTCGCCGCCGCGCTCTACAACTTGAGCAGAACGAGGAAGAAGAACGTCGTTTAGCTCAACAACGCGCGGAGGTCGAGAGGGCCGAGTTCCTCGCTGAGATCACTCAGATCGAAGCAGACATGGAGGATGAAGGAAGCCGACGTAGTAGACGTAGCTCTGCGCGTGTAAACAGGACACAACAGTGGGTACAAAATCAAAATATTTCTAATCTCAATTTTACGCGCACAGCGGTTAATGAATCCGAGGTCTTGCAGCCTGGTCAATCGGCCGCTGCAGGTTTAATTTCAGCGACATTCCCTTCTTATGAGGTGTTTAAGCCTGGTCAGTCGGCGATCCCGCCTCTGCCCCCTCAGGCCGTTGCTCCAATTTTTGCACCACACCTCTCGTATCCTGACAAACCAGTTATTATTTCTCATACGCCCGGTTTTGTGACAGCGCCATTACCTCCTCCCGTGGGCTTTGAGAGCCAACATGGCCAAAACAACAACAAAGAATTTTCTTCTCCGTTACTTTTGCAGGTCATCGCCGATACCGCAGCGGCGGCTAAAGCACTGGCTACCCAAAGCAAACAACCGAGAATAGACAAACCTAATGGGAGGGACTAATGGAAACTACTAATGATATTTAAAAAACAGGAAAGATATTGGGTTTAAAACTATAATAAAAAATCACAATTTTACATTACAACACAACGATGCCATGACAATCACCAAACAGACAGCAGCCAAAAAACATAAATGTCAATATTCAAAAAATATAAAAATAAGAATAAAAAAGGTATTAAAAAAGATTTCGAAAGAGTCTGCAACACTTGCCTTAAAGAATCAATTTTATTAGATGGTTACAAAGGTTAACTGACATTAGGGATCCAATGGTTTCTTAATTGAAGAGTTCTTATCTGTTGATTTGACACTTGCCTTAAAGGATCAATTTTATTAAAAGGTTACACGATCAACAGATATTAGGGATTTTAATGGTCTCCTCCTCCATGGTAAAATGAGGAATTGTTATTTTTCTAGGAATCGTTATTTGATAAGAACTAGAAAAATAAAGTAATTAAAACTTGATCTTTTAACCTCTTCAGTTTGGTAATTAAGTGCTTGGTCACGTACGCCAGTACAATATTATGGATGCAACGTATGCACGTATATAACACTACATACAAATCTTAAGAGTAAACTTTTTTATTCTTTTTTTTATAGCCTATCATTTTAATAAATAAATAAATAAACTTTCCTACACTCACACCAATTATCTAGCTCAAGAGAAGCTTCGTTATGAAACTCGTTAAATGGTTACTAGACAATGGATAAACATACTTAAAATTCTTAAATATAATACATACATATTATACATTAAAACACCCAGACCCGAGACAATTTAGAAAAGTAATAATTTCTAAATTGACCCGACCAGGGATCGAACCCGGGACCTCAGAGATGGCGACACCATGAAAACCGGTGTACAAACCAGGTCGTCAATTTGCACAATCGCATGTTCTTACTACATACAAATTTTCATCAAGATCGTTCAAGCCATTCTTGTGTTAAAAGTGGACATTCAGATAGACAAAAAATTTAAATATCGTAGAATTGGTGTCAGTGAGTCATAAAATGAATATTTATCCCAAAATTTGTCAGAAAAATTGCAAATACACACAGAACCTACAGATTTATATAGTAGTATAGATATAGATATAGATATAGATTATTTTTATGAGAAATGATGTTTCTTTGTATTTAAAGTACATATTTCATTACTTTGTTGCTATAATAGTCTTAGTAATTCCGAGGCTGAAACAATGCACTTGAAGCCTTCCACTGAAGATTAAGCCACCTTGAGAATGCGTTGCATGATGGATTCTAGATGGTATTTCAACCCTGAAGATGGGACTCGGGAATAATGCTGGTACTATGAACTGACTCAAGCATACAGAACGCCAACACTAGTCTGAATTGAATTGAATTTAAAAAAAGCTTTACAAATTGTTTTGGGCAATTAATTACCTTTTCATTAAAAAAAACCAAGGACCAAAGTTGGTAATTATTTGAAAGTTGAAACAAACTGCGCATTTACACTATGTCTTAATTAAACCAAAACGAGGTCGGACCTTAATCGTTTCGGTTTCATTAATTAGACTTAGCTTAACGTGCCTATCTAAATTAAAATAAATACGATCACCTTTTTAAATTTCATTTATTTTTTAATTGTAAACATGGAATTAACAGCACTTTATAAAGGAGATGTTCGTTTTTGGGCCCTTATTTTATTACAGTTTTGTAGTGATGCTTTTCTGATAGATCTGCCTTCTGTGATGATGTTTTCAAAAAGAAAAAATATATAAAAAGGCCCCAACGTAATTTAAAAAATATTTAAAAACTTGAAATCTTGTTTTCTTTATCAAGCTTTTCTTATTATTTTTGGGTTCTAATGAAAGTTTTAAGTGTTTATTATATATTGCTAAACTTATTTATACATTCTAAAAGGTATTTTAAGGTTTCAATGCAATTTCCTGAAAATGAAACCATGCGGTTGCTGGCTGTAATGGATAGTACCATTGCATTACTAATTTAAAAAATAAGTTATATTTTTAAATACATACATACATTAGAAATGCGAAGTTGCCAAGGTAGAAAAAGTTTAGGGTTGCTATTTTATGATTTTTTATTATCTGACCTTTTTATTATATAATACAATGTTTGGGTATGTATAAAAAATATATTAATACATGGAAAAGTTTCTTATTTATGCTCTTTTCATAAAATATAGTTTCATCACTGTAAGAATTAGGGGGCCCAGCCTCCATATAAAAATGGAACATCTCCTTTTGTTTTGAAACATATTTATTGGTCACAACAAAAAAATAGACTTTGAGACAAGCAGCACCTCAGTCTCCCTGAGACCGCGGATCCATTAAATAGTTTGGAACGTTAGGGTTAAACAATATATAATAAAGATACAAATGCATACTTAAAATAAGTAACGGTTAAGTAAATCATAGCCTGGACATCAAAAATCATAGCCTGAAATAGCACAAAGAAAATATGCCTCCAAAATACTAAAATTTACCAACGAATGAAAAATCCCAAATCGATCCAAATAGTATTTAATACTTTTAGGTTGGGTATACAATCTTTTTTTAAACTCTCCCCACGGTCTTTAATTGCAGAAAGTTTATTTTAAGACGAGCAAACCAAAGGCGTTACCAGATTTACATCGTAAACAAATTTGAGCACTCGTAAAGAGAACAAAATTTAACAATTTGGTAGCAGAGCTCTAGCTGAGTTAACAGTGATATCAAAATTAATGACCTCTGAAAATCGCTCGCATTTAGTTAAACAGCCTGGAAACTGTTTAATAGCTGATTTACATTATAATCACTATATCATTTTCCTGAAAGCTACATTTTACAGTTGACATGAAAACATGGCCGGAAAAAGAGAACGTTTTCGTCATTGTTTGTGAATATTTCATGGCGAATTAATATCAACATAACGTGTGAGTAAATATTTTTTTCGCATACCAATTTATTAACTTTCCTGTATAAAATAAAAATGCTGACTTCGAGTACGTTACGATTTATTACATGAAATAATGCTGTTACAATCTGTCCTTTTCATTTGCAAGTAATTTTGGATGCAGAAAATGTTTTTAAAACATGCCTTTTAGGCATGTTATTGACTATTACTTTTAATCTTTAGAATGGAGGAAACTAAACCAAAATGCACAAAATATGCATAAGATTTTAAACAATAATAAATAAATAAATAAATAAATATTTCCCACACTCACACCAATTATCTAGCCCCAAGAAAAGCTTCCATAAGAAACTCGAGAAATGATTAACTAGACAACGGATAAACATACTTAATATACTTAAATACACAATTTTTATACATAGGAAACACCCAGACCCGAAACAATTTAGAAAAAACAGGTATTTCTAAATTGATCCGACCGGTGATCGAACCCGGGACCTCAGAGATGGCGTCACCATGAAAACCGGTGTGCAAGCCACTCGACCAAGGAGGTCGTCAATAACTGCTTTACCACAAACGATGGCTAAAGTTAGACAATGCTTAAAACAGATGCTGTCACTTTTTAGCCAATATTTTTAGACAGAAACAGCATATTTTAAACACGCCATTGTTTAACTTTAAGCACTGTATTGTAATACAAGGGTTAAAATCTGCGCAAAGTTTTTATCTTAACGAACACAGACCATAACGAAGGACGTTATCGCACTATTTACGTTACATGTAACCGAGAAACAAGTGAGCGCGAACGACTGAATATAAATGTAGTGGCCGAAGATTAATGGACGTACGGAACCTTACAATGTCAGCAATAACCGCGCCAGTGTCGGCTTCCTTTGAATTAATAATAGTCTGCCGTCATGAAACCCGGTGGGGGGACAACCGACGTAACGACGTGCGATGCCTACGCACCAAATGGTATACATTTCTTTACATTCTTATACAGATTTTAAAATTAGCAACGTTTGACGAACTTTTACAAGAAACACTATTCAAAACAAGGAAGTACTATACTGTAAAAAAGATAGTACTACTACAGTCTATCTAACCTCTTAAGTCTTTACGCTGTGGTACTACGCTAGCTCGGTGCTTACGATACCTATGGACCAAATGGTTATACATTTCTTTACATTATTTTTCTAAGATTTTAATATCAGAGCAAAGCAATCTATTACGACTCTTCAAAGAAATACACATGCTACACGAGGTAGTACTCTCATGTAGAATTAGGTAGTATGAGTATTAGTCTAACTCGGTGCTTGCCATTCGTGATCACGACCCTTTCCCGTAGCAGAAAAGGGATGGTACTAGGGTTTGTAATGGGTAGGCCTCCCTCCCTCTTGTCGAGCTTTTCGTGCCTGGACGAAGAAAGGGGAGGAGAGTCCCACAACACCCTGGGGTGCCTCTGACCTTGGTGTAAGAGTAAGACAGCGTTTTACCTTGTCAAAAAATGTATATTATTATGTACTCAATTTTACTTTAGGTAATTTTCAAATGCTGAGTAGGTAAGGTAGAGTTAAACCATCGGTTGTAGCCTCAAAATTAAGGATATTGTATTATATGTTTCCAATTTTAAATGTCATTCAATATTTGATTTTACTACAATCCCCAAACGCTGTGTAGCTAATCAAACTTAACCTATTACCTATCGTGGCCGGTCCGCCGGTGGCCCGTGTTGCTCTATGATCGTGGCTTCAAAATGAAGGAACTGTTAGATATGTCTTCAGTTTTAAACAACGTCTCCTTCTATATAAGACTCTCCTTCAAATATATAAAATACAATTGTTTAATCGAAAACAAATATAATCGCTTCGAATATAACGTCATGTAATCTATTTCAATTCATATTCCGTTTAAGTACCTACCTACTCTCCACAACTTTCAATATGAAATTGACTGTTCCCAAAACAGAATACAACGCTTATCGATTATTGAAGTTTACTTCAGAATCGGTTCTTAAGGTTGCCTTCATAATTTCACGGGTAAGGAATTGCCTGAATAGATTTATTATTTCCAATAAGTTGCCACAACAAAATTGAATTCTATTTAGACGATACCGGTGGTGGATCAGTTGCTAACGCCGAGACTTGTACCTAGATTTACTTCGGTCTGAACGGTTATGTTAACTTCATTTCTGTGATTTAAATAAAAGAAAAGCTTTCAGTTAAAGTTATTTGACTTGAAAATGTTATGTATACACTCGTGTTTGTGTTGTTTATTATTATTGCTAATAATTTGTCAGTCGTCATTACATCAATTTTACCGGTGTTTGAGGAATGGTAGTTAGTTTGTCAGTGGTTGAGCATTCCGAGTGATGAGCGCTTCCATCCTTGACATTATAATTACTTACCATTAATTGCGATGTAAATCAAGCTGTAGAATAAATAAAACTCATTAGATATTAAACTTTTATATTTATGATTAACTTGGAATAAACAATACATTCAATGTATGCTATTAGGAATCGTGAGATAAAATAATCCTCATATTTCATATTACCATGAACTAGTAATACTACGTATAACCGTATCTATAACTAACACTACTTTACAAGTAATTTTATTTAGTCTTGGGAAAAAACAGAAGTTCAAGGAATAATTTTATTTGGAATGTCTGGGAAAATTACAAATCAAACACTATAAATGGTCAAACCGAATGGAAAAAAAGTCTGAGAATAAAATGGAAGTCCCATTTTTTACCATGTTCTATGCAAATAAAGATTTATTATTATTATTATTATTAAAAAATATCCTATGCTATAACTAGCGCCATCTACTTAGCTTCGGATATATCAATATGTCAGCCTCTTAACGGAAAACTCAAACACTACACGGTTTTATTAGCGCCATCTGTTGGAAAATCAGCGTGGCAATGTGAAAACTCTTCTGGAACGTGCTTCAGGAAAATTCAAGCAAGGTATTGTATTTACTCATCTCTAGATGGCGCTTTATCATAAATTATCTGTAATTTAATAAAGCAAGCTTATCCAATTTAAGCGTTGTATATACGAATATAAAGCTTTATTATAAACAATTTTATATAAAAGAACAATTGTTTTAATTTTTTCTTCTAGTTATCATTTTACAATTTAATAAGAAAAATTTAGGTCAGTCGCTGACTAATAGATAATTCAACGAAAATCATTACTATAACCACAATTTTGCCCAAAGATCAATTATCTAGTAAATCTGTGATTTTACCTAACGTCGGTCGCCAGGCACACTAATGATATAGGTACAATACGAGTTCAAAAATGTTATTAAAAGTTTTATAAAAGAACATTTTATTAGACAAAATATTAATTTGATTGAGAAACTGTTTATAGTGATTATAAACATATTAAATAATTCTCCAACAAAGAAAACACTAGAAAATACAAAGATAACATCATAATGAACAAGTGTGCTCCTTCAATTACCCGAGATTCACAGCATGCCTTGATTAAAATACCTACACAAACAACACAACTAGACTAAATTAATAACAGTACACAAACATTGATGCCATTTAGCTAGCAAGAATAGAAAACAACATGATGTCTATGAGAGATAACCAGCGCAACCAACGGTCTGTTGTTTATGTTGTCATACAAAACTTTATAATTTTTGAGGTCGTTTACATATGCTCCCTTGACTTTTAATCAGATTTGGCACTATATTCGGCCTTGAAACATAAAGCGACCGTGTATATTCTCTTTTAAAACGTCTTGAAGAAAGTCTTCACAAATCTTTAGTAAGAATAGTAATAAGATGATGTGATATTCAGAACCAAGGTCTTCTTTTTGGTGGTATGTCTAAATATATGCATATATAAAAAATAAAAAATAATAGTGTGTCGGTGTTATTTATTATATAGAGGTTAAATTCATCAAACATCCACGATTGGAGAGGCAACCTTATCCTAATGTCTTATCTGACTAAGATAACCTGAATAAAAATGTAATTTAAATAATATGTAGTGTTAATTCCGCTAACTCACTCGTTTATCCAGCTTGGATTCAGTACGCATGCACCGCACTCCCGCCCGCAAAAAGTAAGTATGCACATGCAGGAGGCAAGCGAACATACACACCAACACCGATACCCGATCCGTAAACGAGTAAGTTAGCGGAAATAACACTACATATTATTGAAATTACATTTTCTGTACCATGGATTTCCGTAAAATAACGCCTGATTCCATTAAATATCTTAAGATAACCTGAATGAAAGCGAGGTTCATCAGGGTCAGCTCTAAGATTCCTTTTGTATGCAGAACCTCGGTTTTAATTAGATATTGCTACAGCGGGCGGGCAAGTGTCATTTACTTTGCTGATGCTATCACTGCCAGATGGAAATACTATAGACAGTACAGTAAACACGGCTAAAGGATGCTTCTCCACCAGAGCTTTACGAGGTAAGTAGCGAAGCGGTGCTTGAGAAAAAATCTACCAATAGTGTTACATTTTTTTTCTTGCTGTGTAAGTGGAGTTACACAGCAAGTGTAAAGAGTCACAGAGAGAGAGTCAGTCACGGTATTCTTGTTGGTGTTTTGTGGTTGACCGACGTTCTGGTGAAAATCGCGGGAAGCCGCTGGATGCGAGCAGCACAAAACCGGTCGTTGTGGATATCCTTGGGGGAGGCCTTTGTCCAGCAGTGGACGTCATCGAAACTTCTTTTAAAACATAGATTTGCATTTTACAGGCAAACCAGACCGATTTAAGCATCTAAATTTTCTTAGTAGATTAGTTTTAACACACACTTTAATATGCTAGTTAGTTCATTTTTTTAAACTTATTTGTAGTTTTAATTGGAAAGAAAAAACAGTTTTTCTTATGGTACGGGGCGCAAACGCTCCGTATTAGATTAATTGTTTAGGTTTGGTACAAGTCTGGTATAGAGCGCTTGCTTATCTACCATGCATAGCTCTAGCAGAAAAGTTATACATTTTGAAAGGATGCATAAAACCCATAACGACTTTTGTAAACAATTATTCTGGCACAACGTAACGTCGCAGCCGGCACAGGTGCCTCATATGTAGTTTTGTCGGCAAAAAGATAAATCTTATATACATCTTTTTTTGGATTGAAATGGCCCGATTATTTTATTGCTTAAATGCTTCATTAAAACATAAAAGGTTCTAAGGACATTAATTGAATCTGGTTTACAGATTCAACCACTTCAAAGCGCGTAAAACCTTTTTAATGGACGGACAAATAGCAGTATTTCTGTCATTGATAGACTTTATTCGTTAATGTTGTATGATTTGGGTTTCGGAAAGCATGGCACCGGTTGTTATCGTGAATGACAGTGGTGAACACACATTAATTCATCATCATCATCATCATCAGCTCATTTTTTTATGTCTCCACTGCTGAGGCACGAGCCATCCCTATGGATGGATAGGGAGAACCATAAACCACCACGCGGGCCCAGTGTGGATTGGTGATTGTTAACGACTGCTAATGCAGCCAGAACCAACTGCTTTACGTGCCTTCCGAAGCACGGAGGAGCTCGAGATGATAAATGTTTGGTCACCCATCCGATGACCGGCCTTTGCGAAAGTAGCTTAACCTAAGCACTCGCAAACCGGTCGCGTTAACCGATGCGCCATCGAGCTCCTCATTAACTATATATAATATATAAACTCATTGATTTAATATGGTTTTTAATGTAATTTATCGTAGTGCGTAGGTATGTTACTGAACTCCTACTAAACGGCTTATTAAGTGGGTCCCTGGATGGTTTAAGTTTACAATTGGACGCAGTCTGTAGGTGGCGCTGCAATGGGGTTCTAGGATATAATGTTTATCTGTCTATAGTGTTAAAATATGATTTTTAACAAAATTTTAATACGACACGATACGACATTAAAGTGTGCAAAACAACAACAAGTGAAAATTATGCGATGTAATTGACATTATGCTTAACAAAATATCTTTATAAAATAATGTTAATTCGCAAGCATGTGGTACTAAAAACTTAGCAATATTACTTTACCTTTTTCTCATACTAAGCCTAATATAGCCTTTCAATATATAAATTAAGTATATGAATATGTAGCATAATATGTATAGCTTTTAAAGTCAATCAGATAAGCCGGCACCGGTAAGTGGCTGCACGTTGCCATCAGAAATCGATTAACTTGTGTATTTAAACTTTATCAAAGAAACTCTGCACATTAATAATTCATATTTACTGACTCATATACCATTAACTTAACAGAGGTTTCCAACAAAGCAATAATGATATAAATAAATAAATAAATAAATAAATTTTCCTACACTCACACCAATTATCTAGCCCAAGAGAAGCTTCGTTATGAAACTCGTTATATGGTTTAGTAACCATATAACGAGTTTCATAACGAATAACGAATGTTTATCCGTTGTCTAGTGACAACGGATAAACATACTTAAAATACTCAAATGCATACTTATTATACAATATATAAATAATAATATATAATGAGCTTACAATGATATTAATGTATGAACGACCGACATTTGCAAATTGAAATGGTTGAATATGTCGCGCTATATGAGCTGTTTGTGTTAAACGTAGTTGGGGTTAGAGCATTAAGACTTAGGGTGACACTCTATTGTAGCGGAGCTGGGCTAGGCGGAGTTGGGCGGAGCGGCTAAGATAAGATATAATATAAGATAAGATAAGATAAATACACTTCATTGTACATCAAAATAAAACATTTGACAAAAAACTACATACAAATATACGTACAAAGAGCGGTCTTATCACTTATAATAGTGAGCTCTTCCAGACAACCTTGGGATGGAAAAAAAGATTTAAGTTTGAAGTGGGCTTGTCGTCACGTCGGTGCACCATAAACAATTATAGAATAACTAACAGCACAGCAATAAATAAATATAAATAATAATAAATACGTAATATACTATTGATACAAACATATCAGTTATAATTATAATAAGAATTTATAATATAATATAGAAGCATTTACAGTGACGATGGTTTTTGGGACAAGTAATGATCTTTAACTAGCTTATTAAAAGCTGCTAACGTAATAGCATTTCTGATTGTTACAGCGTTATCATCATTTTGACTTCATTCAGGCAATGCGGAGCCGAGCTCAACTCGACTCTGCCCAACACCGCGCAGCTTGTGCAACGTGACGGTTTGCCTTAGAAAGCGAAATCGACGCTGCTGTTGTCTTCTTCGCTAACCACCGTCCACTAGAGCGAAGCTGAGAAGAGTCGTTATAATAAAGAGACTTCCCTTCCCTTATTGGCTCGGCTCCGCTCATCTCCGCTTCATTAGAAGACTTAGACTCAGATATAATATGTTTTGGAGAAATCACTATGCTGCTCTTTCTGCTGACGTTTTCATAGAAAAAATTAGACTACATCGCATACATTGTTCTGTCTCCAAAGAAAGTAGCTAAAGCACTTGCATTATGGAAATCAGGAACAACGACGGTGCCACAACACAACACAACGGACGGACCCGTGAAAATTATAGAAAAAGTTAAATTTTCTACATTGACACGACCGGGAATCGAACCCTGTACCTTGGAGATGGCAACACCAGATGCCAGCGAGCGGTGTGCGAGCCACTCGACTATGGAGGTCGTTAAATTCATATTAAAGATTTTATATTTTAAAGCGTTGTCGGTAGCCGGACGCATAGATGGATGCTCGGTTTGAATGCAAAAAATCGTTGTTTAATAGTTACACATTAGCCCATGCCTAACACAGCATATAGGTAAGCTTGTGGCCGATCCGAAACCCTCGAAGTATCTAGTAGAGACAAGTACGTGATGCCATTACCTCTGACGGTGTTTAGATCACACGGTTTAAGGAACCTTTTAAGTTTCTCACCCCCCAAAAAAGTCCGGTGACGCTGAAAATGTTGTCTGAGGCAACCAGAAACTAGAATCTGTCACTAAAAAATTACAAGCTTTAAAAATCCGATGTTTTTTCCACAAAACAATGGTTTGAACATCGGAAACTTTTATCGAAATAACCAATCACTTATTTACAGCTTTGGAATATATATTTTGCTGGATTTAAATTTCAACCTTCACACGAATAGTACCTAGTTTGTAACTGCTATTGTGGGACTTTATATCCAATCAAAGTCTTTAATTTTTACGATCATTGTCACTGACAAAGGAGTTAGTTACTGCTTGAGTTATTTATGAACTGCCCCAATTACCGCCCAAATGTCATAGAGACCACTTAACCAATTCATTGCCTTTTCTACAGTGGCTAGACTAGTTGTAATTATATTATTATACAACAAAGAATTTGGGAAACTGACTGAGACTATATAGTACGATTTGTAATCTATCACAAGAACGAAAACGTGATTTTGTATGGCAAAATTTTAACTCTACTTGTTTGTCACCAGGCACTGCTTCAATGCCATACGGATCATCGTGTCCGTTAAAGAGAATGAAAGGTCGAAACTTCCTAAAAATGTTTGTTAAAAAAAAGCACAAATGTTGAAAAAATTTCCACGAGCAGGATTTGAACACCCTTCTCAAATCCTGCTCGTGGAAATTTTTTCAACATATGTGTTTTTGTAACTTGTTCGCAACAAAATTTGTGTTAAAAATAATATAAACAAAACAAAAACATTTTAACGTTTGTTAAACTGATTGAATGATACAATATGTAACTTTCTATTAGTGGACTTTAAACCGCATTCAGTCAAAGCTTAAGAAAGTAATATACATGAAATGATCATATACCTAAAACATAAAAAAACAATAAAAGTTTTTTATGTTTCCTATTAACTTTCGACATCTCTGTTTTTCCTTAAAACATAGAAAGTTTCAAAAACACAAATGTTGAAAAAATTTCGACAAGCAGGATTTGATCCTCCCAATTGAGCTATCGTGGTACCACGATAGCTCAATTGGGAGAGCACCTGACCCGGTATGTCAGAAGGATGCAGGTTCAAATCCTGCTTGTGGAATTTTTTCATCATTAGTGTTTTTGCAATTTGTTCGCAACAAAATTTGCGTTAAAAATTATATAAACAAGACAAAAACATTTTATAGAAAGTTTCATTAAAATCGGCCTATTATATTGTAGTTAACCTAAAGCATTGAAGTTGGTAAACAATTTGAAATGGCTCAAAATCTAATGTTGTTTCAGTCATTTTCAATAAACAAGAAAGTAGAAAAAAAAGATAAAAACTAGATTCCTAGATCTTATTAGGACGCAGTACGCTCGGCGTTTTGTTACGTTCACAGCTCGGCGTTTAATGCTCACGGCTACAGCGGAGCACGGGACGATTTGCAGACAACTATTTGTCATCGTTATCATCAGTCTAAACGTTTTTCACAATAAAGAAAGTGGAGCAACTGGACTCGCAAAGAGCTTGCATTTATTCATAAAAAATGCAGTTAAGTTTTTTTTATGTGAATTAAGGTGTGATACAATCATCGGTTTGCATATGGAAATCGCTGCTAAATAATTGTAAAATAATTTGAGTAGAAGACAAATGTTTGTAGATTATGTTAGATTTAATGTAACACGTAAGTACTTATTTTAAATGATTATTTTTTGTATGGAAGTGTTGTATGGTTGGGCATGCTTGCTTTGCTTGCGCCATGATCACGGTCTCGTACATACCTACTACAACTATGTTTCATAAGTTCATCGCAAGATGACGCTGCTTCATTAAATCTGCTTCTGATTAAACTATAGCTTGGTCGAATTGTAAAGAAAACTCACAGTAGACACTCAGGGGGAGATTTTTAAACGAAACTAAGCCAGATTTTTTAATTTCACTAGGACATACTCGTACTTATTATGATATTTTTTGTATCATTTACAATTTGATGATTTAGATAAAATATCTTTTAAGAATTTTCGGTGTCAGAAATAAGTTCCTAGTGACTTAAAATAAAAGGAAAAGGAGCACTCGAAATTGATATCATCATCATCATCATTAGCTCATTTTATGTACTCACTGCTGGGGCATATACCACCACGCGGGCCCAGTGCGGTTTAGTGGTTGTTAACGACTACTAATGCAGCCGGGACCAACGTCTTTACGTGCCTTCCGAAGCACGGAAGAGCTCGAGATCATAAATTTTTGGCCACCCTTCCGGCCTTTGCGAATGTTGCACTCGCAGACCGGGCGCGTAAACCATTGCGCCTCCGAGCTCCTCGTTAACTAAATATATAAACACATTAATTAAATATGGTTTTTAATGAAATATACCGTAGTGCTTGAAATTGTCATAGCATGAGAATTTACTCACCACCGCACCGGTTCAAAAATCGCCCCCTTGGTATGTGTATGGGATATGACTCACCTCTCTGGCGCAATGCGGGTTGAAAGGTTCTTTCATACTACTTATTACCGTCTCGTCCAATACCAGCTGGGCTCAACAGCTTAACTGACTGTTTTAAACGCTGGTCACCAGCTAAATAGCTTACCTTTAACGACTACCCGAGCGATTAAGCCGCGCGCAGTGCAATTGAGTTTCTTTACTAGACCGATGTAAATGAAATACTGCTTTAAAAGTTTTGTACAAATTAATTTTTTTTACCTAATAATAAAAGTATCTCAATGTTTTTTTTATTGATACTAACTAATCTAGCCCTACCCGAATATTGTAAAGAGGTCAAATTTGTGATTGTATGTGGAAGGTTTATTTTGAACATACTGAACCGATTCTTAACTTAACTTTGCGTCTAGAATATTATAAGCTAATAATATTATATGTAAATATTATTCAGGAAATTAATATAATATAATAATAAAAAAATCCGTAAATAATATAAGTAACATATTATATTACATTATTAAAAATAACGTTTAAGCTACTAACTTAACAGTAAAGCGAAATTGGAAGAGGAGGTGCTAGAAGCATCAGGAATCGCTTTTTCAATGCCTTACAAGTTCTTGTTTTCGTTAACGTGATCGAGTAGCAAATAAAACTCGCACTAAGTACCTATAGTATCAACGCACGGTATTAATAAATGTTAAAATTATTTATTTATTTATTTATTAATTCGTACACAAATAAACATTTACAATGGTTAACATTTTGGATCGCAATAGTACAGGTTAGCTTATCTCTAAAAAGAGATTTCTTCCAACAGACCATGGTGACAGGATAGTATGAAAGTAGCTAGTTTTATAGACAAACTGCGCACAGAACTATTAAGAAAATATGATATTTATATAACATAAAGACAACCACACATTAAACTACATATTATATACACAAAAATATGGATATACTACTACATATAATATATATTCTAAAAACATAACGTGATTCAGTGCCACTCTAGTAACCGATAGTAGATTACTTTTTAGTTGTTTTTAAAAGTACCCACAGTGCGATATTCTCGTAGTGGTATTGGTAACTTATTCCAAAGTTTTGCTGCTTGGACATTAAAATCACAATTGTGTCGTCTTTTAGGTATCGAATAAAGTAGGTGCATGGTACCAAAGCGTACTATCACTAACTGTTCCTGAAAACGACAAAGCTTAGTGGGAGGGACTAATGGAGACTAACTAAAGATATTCAAAAAACAGGAAAGATAGTGCGCTTTAACTATATTATAAATCACAATATTACAACCTTTACAACACAACAACACACGATACCATGACAATCACGACAGCACCAAGCCAAAACATAAATGTCAGTATTCAAAAAATATATAAAAATAAGAACAAAAAGGTATTAAAAAGGATTTCGAAAGAGTCTGCAACAGTTCCCATTGATGATTATGACTATATAAAAAAAATATTTAGCTGCGAACAAATTACAACTTGAAAATTGTGTTGAAAAAATTCCTACGAGAGCGGTAGCATAGTTGGTAGAGCACCTGACCCAGCATGTCATCATGGGGTGCGGATTCGAATCCCACTTGTGGAGATTTTTTCAACACTTCTATCAAATTGTTACCATTGATTTCCAAAGCTATTACCGTAAAATCCTATTAGCAAAGTGTTTCGGCGCGGAGATAGAACCATTGAGCTTACTAATTGGGCTACAATTAGCTCAAAATTACCCAAGTTAGCAGTGGACGGCCCAGTTCGTAACTTCACCATTATTTTACTAATTTTAAAACTTTAAAGTAATCTACATACATTTGCCTTACCTATAATTTCTGTCTGACACAATTCGTTATAGATGTGTAGAAGGTCTAAGGTAGCTTTAGAAATACGATTCATGGTAAAGCCATTAACAGTGGTGACTTGCGACACTCACATGCCGTTCAATTAGCATAAAGAGCGTCATCTTTAGCGTATAATCTTTCCGCTGCTACGTTCAGCACTTGGAAGCCTTGGCACTTGAAACAAAGCACATGGAGCACCACAACCCACCACGCTGACCAAATGCGTGTTGGTAGATAACAAAGACTGCCATTTTACGACAACAACCGGGACTAATGGTTAACGTGAGAAGCCGACGCCCTGCAGAAGGGTATTCAAACCCTTAAAAATTAGGTAACGTTACGTATAAAATATAAAGATAATGGTAATAGCACAGTTTAGCACGTTAAGCATTGTATCGTTTCCAGGGTGGCATTTTTACCGGTAAAATAACTAACTAACACTATATGCGGATTGGCTAAAGCGCGTTAAGTAACGAAAGAAGTAACGATACTTTTCTAGATAACGTTACCAGCATTACCGCTACTAATTTAACTTTTTAGAAATAACGTTACCTATAACGACACTTAAAGTGGGAATTCGGTAACTGTATGAAGCCCTGCTGTGGTGTATTCTGGGTTCGTATGGAATAAAATGAGAACTTTTAGGCATTAACTTCTTATCTGCGGTAAATACAGAGACAATAGAATTTCAATTGTTTAGCGTCTCGGGTCCGAGACAAAGCATATAAAGCAACGCCTTAGTTCTGGTAAAAAATCTTGTTCGAATGGTGAATTACTCTCACTTGCACTATCCATGCTTCAGAAACAGACAGTATTAAAATATAAATAAAAAACAATAAATTGCAAGGGTTAGCTTCGTTTCGGCACCTTCCCAAATCGGCACCCATGAATTTATGAACTCGATAAATTTCAATCACGGAGGTACAGTCACCGTAATTATAATAAAAAATAAATTGTGTTGACAGATCGATCGACACGCCAGGCAATGCTCATCGATATCACCATCCCGCATGACGAGAACCTTGTGGAAGCCGAGAAGGACAAGCTCACTAAGTACCTTGTAAATGTGTATGTTCGATTTATAGTATTTATAGATGTAGATGCGTACTGTGATTCCATGAACCTACCTAAGTCTTTGATTAAACATTGGATTTACGAAGTAGGCCTGTACGTTGGCCTTGGACAACCGCAAGGCAATAATCTAAGCAGCGCAGACGGAACAATGGCTAGCTACATAGACGTAACTATAGCGATAAACAAATATACTGAAATAGAATTCCGCACTCGCGTAGTAATGTCTATCTAATATTGATCTTTGATTCTGTTTACTTCTAGATACCTATACATGCAGGGTAGCACCAGTTTTCGGCAGCAACCAGTAGTCGATATTTTTGTCCCAATCATTAAAAATAAGGGCCCAATTTTGACGACCTCCTTGGTCGAGTGGTTTGTACACCGGTTTTCATTGTGTCGCCATCTTTGAGGTCCCGGGTTCGATCCCCGATCGGGTCAATTTAGAAATTATTGTTTTTCTAAATTGTCTCGGGTCTGGGTGTTTTCTATGTATAATAAGTATGCATTTAAGTATTTTAAGTATGTTTATCCGTTGTCTAGTAACCATATAACGAGTTTTATAACGAAGCTTCTCTTGGGCTAGATAATTGGTGCGAGTATAGGAAAAAAATAATTAATTTAAATTTAATTTAAGGGCCAACGACAGATTTTAGTCTTTAGCAAATTGACCACAGATCACCAGCTCCCTTGAACTCATCCCGTAATATTTAAATGAAAATCTGTGCTATATTTTGGCGACGAAAATACTGTCGATCACTGGCTCCTAATTTGTCGAACACTGGAGCCTTAACCTAACCTACTCTACTATTCCCTTCTTTTCTGATTTTGAGTACTTTTGAAAATATTGTTTTACGAAATACATTAAGTGGCTTATCGTAGTAGTACAAACGCCTGCACTTCAGACTACCAAAACTGTAAATATTCCCCAATAGACTTTGAACTTTAAATGTTAACTTATAAAAATCAAATTAAAAACCTGGTTGATGGGAAAAGCCTTCTATAATTTAACAGAATATTTAGACCCATATTTCACTTTTACACTTTTCATAATTTGAATTGTTAATGTTAATTTAAGTAAATTGCAATACCAGAAAAGGGTAATTAAGTTTATAAGCTACCTACATTTTACCTAGAATAAGATCTTTATGTACACTTAATATGCAATAAATATATTTCTATTTCTATTTGTACGGCGTACGGTTAAACAATAATTAAAGAATTGTTTTCTCAAGTTTACGTGAACACTACACATTGAAATGAAACTAATTTTACGGATCTACTCGCGTTTATTTTACACATTACTTATTTAATGTTTATCCTGACGTTTCGAACCCTTTGCAGGGTCCGTGGTCACAGGGAGACTGTGGTGTTGGTCGTCTCATAATTAGTTGGTAGCTTGTATACCCTCATTTTAATTTAATCAGGTGCGTTTCGTTTTGCGCACAAGAGCTTACAGTATCTTTTGGTCTATGGTATGGTGTTGGGGCTGGGATTTAATATTTTGTATGATGTGATCCCAGGCTGGTGGTAGATTCCAACCATCTTCTCTATTGAAATTAGGATGTTTTTTAATTTCAATAGCCTCGCGTATCATCCTAGGGATGAATCGTTGTTTATGTGTAAAATAAACGCGAGTAGATCAATAAAAGTTATTTCATTTCAATTAATTAAAGGACAGTTTTGCATAGGTTGATGTGCAGGCGTCTGTACCATAATTTATTCTATTTTTATGTATTCCGTATTCAATGTATTAAAATGCTGACCAATTTGGTCAGATTATTTTAATTCTATATTTAGGTAACAGGTATAATACTAAGTAGGACTTAAAACACAATAATATGCCAAAACGATAATTGATAAGTTAATATAAATCTATATTTAGCACTTGCTTTGTTTTAACATTTAGCTGTCAGCTTCCATCGTGTATATTGAATATGAAATTATAATTTGTCCTTAACAATTTATATTTATATCAAAGCAAAAGACAAATCATGTAACGACTGACTTATTACGAAATCGCAAGAATTTAATTTGGCAGGTAGGTGTTCATTGTTGGGAGTACACATCCGAGAAAAAGAACTTAAAAAAATTCCCTTGAATGTTGAGGATCTGGTGTTTACACGGATGAAGTCAGAGGCGGCGGGGCTGGTACCTTTTAATGATATTAAGGCGATACCTCGATTTGTGAAAATTCAATAAAGCTGATCTTTACTGGCGCTGTCATAAGGTCGAAATACGTAGTGCTTGCCACAATTTAGCAAATTAACAGTCCAAAATTATTGTTTTTAGTTTTTAAAAAATGCAGCTATTAAATTACGAATATTGATGTTATCAATGTATTAGAGTGGTTTCCAAGCATATAAATTACTAGCGACCCGCGTCCCAGCTTCGCATGGGTGGACATTTTTTTTTTATTATCGCCTATGTTACACAGCGCTAGTGTAGCATTCTAATGGTGAAAGAATTTTTTAAATCGGTGCAGTAGTTTTTGAGTTCTTTCGTTGCAAACATACATACATACAAAGGTTTCCTCTTTATAATATTAGTATAGAAGTAATTGAATGTATTCTTGAATCATTCATGATTTGAATTAATTCTTTATCCCCGGCACCACACAGGGTGCCGGGGATAAAGAATAAAGAATTGCACCACCCCATCTCTTTCCGTAGGTGTCGTAAAAGCCGACTAAGGGATCATTCCAGAAGAGGGGCAGCAGCATCTCTCTGAGGTAACCCTCAACCTACTGCGATCGCCAACCCGCCTGCCAAGCGTGGCGATTACGGCAAATACCCCTCATATCCTTGGGGGAGGCCTTTGTCCAGCAGTGGATGTCTTTTGGCTGAGATGATGATTATGATAGAAGTAATTTTGTTGTAATTTCAACAGTAGTGATTTTTTGCGGCGTTTTGGAAAATAATTATGTTCGAGTCAAATTTATACAATCGTGTATTTGAGCTAGCAAATAAAAGATAAAGACATGAATTTACATTTATCAACATTTCAGGTTCGTTAGTCATATTATAGTTTTAAACTATTCGACGCCTTAACTCGTATCTACGACCTTTTGAAGTCTTACCTACACAAAAACATATGACAGGGAACATTATCCTTGTCCTATTTTTTGTGTATATGTTTTTGATTGCTTGAACTCTATCTACGAGTAGTACGTGTAAAACAATGGGTTCTAATATTGTCCTGGTGTATTTACTTACGAATGACGCAGAATCTTACCAAGGATATAGGCCCATTAGCTTTTCAGTCTTCGTTTTCTTTTTGACTTATTTTTATTTTATTTTACTCTTTTCTAAAGAATGTATTGTCTACTTATTTTTTTTGTTTACCATATAAGTGTGTGGTAATAAATGTATTTACATTTTCTGTTTTTTTTTTTGTTTTTACTTGATAAATTTTAAATTTTTGACAGTTTTCGATATGAATCTCAAAAGAACTGGCAAATAGCAAAATATATTACTATTTATAAATTAATATTTTCTTACAACTTAGTGCTTGGTACATCATAGGATGGTAAGTGGCAAAAAGGGTGAATTCAGAAACACACACTGGCTAGCCAGATGGAATGAGGAAAAGGTTTGCTATCCTATCCGATGCTTATTTACCCCCAGCCAGCAATCAAACCCGGAACCATCACAGAAGCAATCACTCTAAAGTTACTCTTGTCTTTGATGTTATTCTTAGCAGAAATATGCGGACCAGACCTCGTTCCTATTAAAAGTGATGCCAATAATAAAAATATAAATAGTTTTTTGGGTGTATTATGTAACCAGGATTAATTTCTACGAATAAAATCTTTTAAAATATGTAAGATGAACAACCAAGTAACAAACACGGTACGGATTAAAAACAAACCAATGGCTATCTAAATAAGGTCTCCTTTGTTGAAAGATGAATAAATTGCAAATGGACCCCCACATCGCGGTTTGTTGATGAAGATTACTTTAGGCCCTTTTGGGTAAACGGTAGGTTATCTTTCTAACGCAGAACCACAATATGGTTGGGAGAAGTAATTAAATTTCATTGGCTGGCTATGCGTACTTGTGTGAATATTGAAGGATCACAGTTCCGTGAGCATATTTTCTGATGACAAATGTTTTTATGATAATAAGAAAGACAGGAAGAAAGATATTTCATGCTTTAGCCATTATACAAGGTTAGTAGATATAGAAAGTGCAAGAATTGCCTGGTCTGCGAGTGCTGAGGTTAAGCAACTTTCGCAAAGGCCGGTCATCGGATGGGTGACCAAAAATTTATCATCTCGAGCTCCTCCGTGCTTCGGAAGGCACGTAAAGCCGTTGGTCCCGGCTGCATTAGCAGTCGTTAACAACCACCAACCCGCACTGAGCCCGCGTGGTGATTTATGGCACGTTCTCCATATCCATCCATAAGGAAGGTCGTGCCCCAGCAGTAAGGACAAAAAAAATGAGCTGATGATGATGATGTTTAATAGTGACATTGCAATTCGCTATTCGTAAATAAATCGTTTTTTTAGATGCTAAAAAGCTTATAGACTGAGCAGTCAACTACCTTATTATGTTTAAGTCACCAAACGCATGTTAATCATCATCATCATCTCAGCCAAAAAACGTCCACTGCTAGACAAAGGCATCCCCCAAGGATCTCCACAATGACCGGTTTTGTGCTGCTCGCATCCAGCGGCTTCCTGCTACCTTTACCAGAACGTCGGTCCACCTTGTTGGAAGCGTGCGTGCTTTTCGGTACACGGTCGCGACTCGAGGACTGTTCCGCCCCAGCGGCCATCAATCCTGCGAGCGATGTGCCCTGCCCACTGCCAGAGGCGTATAGTGAGCGACCAGGTGTTAAACACATATTAAAGCAAGTAATAAACTAATATGTAAAATAGGGGGCTACATTAAATGTAATAACACACAGACGTATGTACCTATGGGTGACTACGATAGTTGTCTACAGTTAAAAAACTCTGAACGGTATTAGTAGCAGTATAATAGGTATTTTATAACTCACTATTTGTTTCACGTAATAAAATAAATAAGGAAATGAAACCAAATCGCAAACACAACTTTTCACTTTCGCACTCAAACCCTGGTACACTCAATTTGTCAACGTTTTAGGGACAACACGAAATGGAAACTTATCCGCAGTTAGAAAACAAAAACGTTTTCGATTAAAACGTTATCGCTGTTTCAGTTGATTCCGTTTCGCAAGTTATAATAGTAGTAGGGGTTACGTTCATGTTTCAGTAATGGATTAATTCAAAATCATTTATTCGGTTTAGGCTACAAATAGCTCTTATGAACGTCATTTTATGCCATCGGTTCGTAAGTCTATCTACTCTGGGCGGGAGATCTTGTACTGAGAAGAACCGGCAAGAAACTCAGCAAGTGTCCAGCTCCTTTCTCCCTTACAGCGTCATAAATATTGGAATTGAGTCAAATATCTATATTAATATTTTATATTATTAGTATAGTATAAAGCTGAAGAGTTTGTTTGTTTGTTTGGTAGAACGCGGGTGAAACGGGGAAAAGCTAGTAATTTCTACAAGAATTTTAGCTGTTCACATTAAAACAACTTCGATAAAACACTAATTTACACTCGCGCTTAATTCGTACCTACCATATGAGACACATAAAAGAATATTAATTCAAAGCTTACATAATATTACTACTATTAATCACTACGCATCATAATACTTCATATAAAACTAAAACATCAAAAACATAAATAAGTTTCACTCGAGCTCGCAATTATTTTAAAAAGTTCCCTAGTTAGTTAAGGCGGGTAGGATTCCCATAGGATTCCCGCAAAAAGCCATAGAGCTATCACTATTATATATTCATATATCCTACTAATATTATCCTCCTGCCTACTCGGCACCAATATTTTAGAATTAGGTTTTGAAATTTTCAGCATATGGTTATTAGGACCAACAGTTTTCGGGAAAAATAGTGAAAAAAATCCTAATTTAGAAAATCCTCATTTTCTCAATGTTCTTTGCAAAGTAAATTAGTATTAGATTAAGGTGTGCTTTGTATAATACATAATCATTACATATGCTTTTAAGTATGTAAAATATTATTTCAAACATGTAAATAAGACACTGATATGTATATTAATATTGTTTAATATTAAAGACTTCAAAATTGTCAGCTTAGCAACATAAAAATAGCTCTCCACCATTGTCAAACAAAAGTATTTCGTCGTCAATATATTGATCGTAATATATACCATTCCCAAGTAGTTGTATCTACCCGGAAGTGTAAAATTTAATACGTCTGGATCAAAATTGTCTGCGGCCCAGTTATTTTCTTGCTCCTCGAGTAAGTTACTGTTCAGACGTAACGAAGGTGACGACCTAGTACGTAAATTTAAACTTTTTTGCGTGCA
Organism: Eudonia lacustrata; assembly: GCA_947562085.1. Lineage (NCBI taxonomy): Eukaryota > Metazoa > Arthropoda > Insecta > Lepidoptera > Crambidae > Eudonia > Eudonia lacustrata. Next base: position 10,742,185 of record OX387313.1, on the reverse strand, counting down.
TTTACGTCCACGCCCACCCCTAGCCGTAGACCTTGCGCATCCCCTAGTTTGTATACGTGACGCTGAGGTGCTGGGGACTACTTCAGAATCACAAGAAATAGCCGGAGAAGGCACTAGAAACTTCTAAACCGACTTCGTCTTCATCAGAACTACTATCTATTCGAGTCATGGCTACTCTGTTGAAGGAACTCGGGTGGGGAGCAGGCAGGATCTTCATCTGAATCGTCACCTGAGAAGTTTATTTCGGAGTCATTTAGTGCATCGGTGATATCGTGTTCTGATAGCACTGAAACAGAAGCAAATTATTAAAAATACAGGATGAATATGATTATGTACATCACAAAGTACAAATATAGTTAAACAGTTTGATTATTAAGTATCTACTTTTGTACTTTGGAAAGCACGTAGGAAAAAAAAGATTAGAATCTCGAACACTGTAAACCGAAACAGAAAAATACAACTTATTATTCTATTAACTAATTAAGGTAGAAAGGTTTCATAATTTCTAAAAATTACAAAAGATGATAGTTGATTAACTTACCCATGCGCGTTCGTCGTGCTGCGCGTGATTCCTTCGACGCCATTTAAAAAAAAGTGACAAATGACACTTGACATTTAAAAATTTTTCTCAAACGTAGACAGACGGATGTTGACAGTAAATAAAATGTTTGAAAGTTTGGGGTATATAGGAAAGGAATCGATTATTATTTTGTTTACGTACTGTGCGAAGTACAAAAGTAGGTAAGAGGTTATAAATGCGAAAGTTTGTGTGTATGTATGTTCGTATATTTGTTGCTGCTTCACGCTGCAACGGATGGATGGATAACCTGGAATAACACATAGGACTTTTTATCCAGATATGCCCACGGGAACGGGAACCACGCGGGTGAAACCGCGAGAGGCCGCTTGTTATATATATATATATATATATATATATTATATGTTCTATATCATGGCCTACTTACCCACGACCTAACTTGCATATCTATCTATTTAGACGGAAGAAAACAAAAACACTTCACGGTCCAGCTGTTTTCTAGGCCGTCAGGCAGTAGGGCAAATACGTGCAGATTATGAAGCTCTTAAATTTATGGGGTACTTACAATGAGATTGAAATTCTAAATTGAAAATTATCGCAATTTGTGCTCGTAAATTTATATTTCTAATATCTAACTATAGTGCTTTACTTTTCCGTAGCTTAATTTTTGGAAAACTGTTAACGCCAATTAAAATATATAAAATTACAGCTTATGTGGAACAGAGAATTTGTAGGTTAATTTTCGCAGATTTTATTTTGTTTTAATCACACGTAACTACACGAATTCGCTTCTATATAGACATAGACATCTAAAGACTTGCATATAAGTTGTCTTACGCTTATCTAACGTTTTTCCATCATCTTTAACAGCTCTTTCTTCTTATTAAGAGGAAACACCAAGGTCGACTGAATTGAAAAATATGTTTGAAAAGTAGACAAAATCAACGTTTCGTAGTGCTCTGATTCCTCCTACAAAACTCGACTGATTTATTTACTTTTTTTTATTAAAAATTCAAGAAAGGCTTCGGCTGTGTCCCTACGTTTTCTTTTTTTTATAAATTAATTATTAAAAAAGATATGAACCTTTAAAAACCTTAAAAATTGGCCAAATTTTCCGCTGTGTTTCCCAAATTTGACGAGATTATATAAAAAAAGCAAAACATAGGGACACAGCCAAAGCCTTTCTTTAATTTTTTATGAAAAAGTAATTAAATCGGTTCAGTTTTGGAGGAGAAATCAGGGGACTACAAAACGTTGATTTTATCTACTTTTCATACATATTTTTCAATCCAGTCGACCTTAGTATTTCCTCTTAAATGCCAACAACGACTTTACGAAATCCTTATACTTCATTTTGTTCAGAACCATGTTATATTGGGTAGATATCTTCTCATTTAGTTCACAGCAAATATAAATTGATAACAGTTAATTTGTTAGCACCTTCAACGCTAATGAAACAAGCATCCACTCTACTAACGATTAGGATCATAATTTATCATCGTTGTCTTTATTGGGTCTATTGAGGTGATTATATACGTTTCACGCAATTAAATATTATATTTAATATGAATTAGTTTGTTTCTAGATGATGCCGCTGCTTTGGATATAACTGAATGTTTCGTCTCGTCTGGCGTAGAGGCTTGATGAAATTAGACATTTAATCCTACCTAACTTAACCTAACTACATAAATATTGCAAAGATCTTTCCTTATCGCTTATATCTCTCTCTACCTGATAACTTAGCGCGGCCAGCGGGGTACATTAATGTTTATTCATCACAATGTGAGTAAATAAAACATCTTTAGTTCATAAATACATTACGAACCTAATCATCTCAAATGCAAGTACAGTCATATATTATTATGCATAATCTATACTAATACTAACTATATATATTATACTAATAATTACTATTTGACGACCTCCTTGGTCGAGTGGTTTGTACACCGATTTTCATGGTGTCGCCATCTCTGAGGTCCCGGGTTCGATCCCCGGTCGGGTCAATTTAGAAATTATTGTTTTTCTTAATTGTCTCGGGTCTGGGTGTTTTCTATGTATAATAAGTATGTATTTAAGTATTTTAAGTATGTTTATCCGTTGTCTAGTAACCATTTAACGAGTTTCTTAAAGAAGCTTCTCTTGGGCTAGATAATTGGTGTGAGTGTAGGAAAGTTTATTTATTTTATTTATTTAATATTATAAAGCTCATGAGTTTGTTTGTTTGGTTGAACGCGCTAATCTCAGGAACTACTGGTTTGAATTGAAAAATTATGATTGTGTTGAATAGTCCATTTATTGAGGAAAGGTATAGGCTATATTACATCACGCTATGACTAATAGAATGCGGGTGAAACCGCAGGGCACCGCTAGTACACAATATTAAAACATACGTATGGGGTCCAGTTGTTAGAGGTAGTGTACAAAAACTTATTTTTTTTAATATAATAATAATAGTTATTTATAATAATGTCTCCGTCACATATTTTTAAACGCAATGGAGTATGTATCAAAACTAATGTTAGTTTATTCCCGGCTTATTTTCGATTTCACAAATATGACAGAATTTTACCAATTTTCATAGCCATGAGTAGTGCTTTCCGCATACTGATTGCCAGTTATATGAAATATTTGTCGTAGATCAGAGAAGTATGTCTTAGTGATGTCTTGAATTGCAAAGTTTCAGTAGAGTGCAAATTTCAAAGTCTGAAAGATGAAGAAACTCAAAGCTCTCCTTTTGATATATAGCGGTGTGAAAGGAATAAATAAAATACTTTATAGACGGTTAAGAATGTGAGCATTCCGCCAAAGACGGATGGCTAACCATTTAAGCTTTGTGCGAAGCTGGGAAACGTAGTCGTATATACTGAAATTATATGAAAGAGATACGATTTTTGAAGTGAAAACTTCTTTAGCGGCGTTGTACACTTTTTTGTAATGGGTAAAAAATGTTAAATTCGCGTCAGGACACGTGACCTGATCGAAAATTCGTAAGACGGATGGAGAGTAGACAGCCGGCGCGGCGTAGGAGAGGAAGTATCCCCCTCTCTTCCTACGGCGCGGCGAAAATGTATGCCTGCTGTTTAGTTTAGGCGGCGCAGGGCGCTTGCGCGAATAAATTGTCATGTTTGTGTACGATAGCGCAATAAATAAATATTGTATTCTACCACATAAATGATAGTACTTTTATACTTATAATTGAAGCAATTCGTGCAAAATTATTCCCTTAACTTTCCAAAATATCAAAAATGCACAACGTTAATATTCAAGTTTTCACTTCTGCCGGCACTCCCGGAGTGCAACCCGTCGTTTTTTTTTTCAGCAGACGTTTAAGTTTAGATGCTATTTAGAAGGACTAGAAGCCTCACTCATTTCTTATTCATAACAAATAATTATTCAACGTCATTCACAATTTACAACATAACACAAATGATTGTTCTAGCAACTGTTGAGCTTACTCCAAATTCAATATACTTTCAGGCACATCGTGCAACATCTTTCTTAACTGTATACTTTTGGAAAAGCAATATTTTACTTCAGACAATGACAAATGGCCCCTTGCTATTCAGAATTTTGCTGAGGCCTCTTTGACTGAGAAAGTTAAGCAGCTATAAGCTCCACCTCTGCGTCTCGGGGCCGGGATTGTGTCAAATACGACCTTCGATATACTCATTTCGACATAAAATGGATATTCGTAGATAAATTCGGTCAGAAATCGACCCTAGCTCGGTATTCCGTATTCACTACTAATCCCGCCGATCGTACGCATATTTTAGTGGTGGTAAAAATTCGAAATGGAATTCTGAGGTTTATTCAGATTCGAAGAGATTTGCAACCTAGACAGCCCTGTAGAAAATTCGATAAACTTTGACTCATTATTTAGTATAGCTTATGCGGTAAGTTCGGTCTCCCTTTAACCTACGTGATCCTTGGAACCAAATGGAACCTTCAAGAATAGAGTTGTTGACAACAACCACCTTTGTCTTTGACTTTGGCAAATCTAAAACTTTCAAGTATAATTCATCATCATCATAATCAGCCCACATCAGCCCACTGCTGGACATAGGCCTCTCCCAATGCATGCCACTGAGCCCGATCTTCGGCTACTCTCATCCAACCACTACCAGCCACTGCGTATATCGTCGCTCCACCGCGCCGGAGGGCGTCCTACACTACGTCTGCCGAGTCGCCGCGGTGTCCACTCTAGAACACGTCTAACCCAATGTCCCCACTGCTGGGACACGAACCTTCCCTATGGATGGATAGTGAGAACGGGCCATAAACCACCACGCGGGCCCAGTGCAAATTGGTGGTTGTTAAGGACTGCTAATGCAGCCGGGACCAACAACTTGACGTACCTTCCGAAGCACGGATTAGTTAAAATTATATATTTTTCCTACATCCACTACGATATGCCACTCATCCGATGACCGGCCTTTGAGAAAGTTGCTTAGCAAACATAGACTGGGCTCTTTAACCACTGCGCTATCGAGCTCCTCATTATTTACTTGACGAACAATAACGCTTTGCTTTTGGATTAGTTGTCTAAGAGCCTTCCTTTTCCCTTAAGTTTTGAACTAGACTAATTTCAAAGTTTGTTTAATGATTTAAATCAAACCCACATCAACGACTGATTATCAGAAAACGGGGGATTATTTACGAGCTGTCTGGTTGAGATGTTCGAAATTTCTGGTATATAACTAGAATCAAACTAACTATACCACATTTTGTTTGTCAAAAGAATTCTAGATAATCGCAGCGAAATGGACCATCTTTTCATTAAAGCCATGTAAGACAAAGTATTAATTGAGAATAACGTCCTAGCGACGTAATGACAGCCACCAAAGTCCGATACCAATAGTAAATATCGAAGTCGGTTCTTTTGTTTGGCACTTCGTTCGTGTGGCCCTACCTGGGTCCAAACTTTTTGTGGACATTAATCTCAGTGCCTGTATTGACCTAGGAACTTTTGGAGAGTGAAAACCTCTTTTCAACTCACACAATGTCATGTGCTTTTACTGACTTATTCGTCAACTGGCATGTGTGAAAGTGGCGAGTAAGAGCCAGTTGGCACCTCCCGATTTTACCTATTTTTTTGTCGTGAACTCGCACGCGCATTTAAAGTACAGTCAAAGAAAAACGGATTAAAACCAAAAACTATAAATAACTAGCTATTTCCCGTGTTGGCTCTGATTCAGTTAATTTATGCTATTAAGTAAGAAATGAGAAAGTTATGAGCACTTGCAATAGAAAGTCAAGAGTTAGAGAAGCTTAGTTAGTCAGTAATTTTGGTTCTCTGGCGAATTACTCAGGATTATTCCGGATTGGATCCCTTAGAGTAACACCTAGCATAGCTCTCCCCATAGCTCGCTGAGTGACTTTAAATTTGTGGACTAGTCGAACGTAATTAACACCACCTAACTGTTCTTTAAAACATTTACCAAAAGTCAAGACTTAGAGAAGCATAATAAGTCAACTTTTAAAAAACAACTATAGGTACCTACTCCTAAAAAGGTAATGTTAGTAACGCCTCGGTCGGCGAGTGGAAACGTGGTCGGCTCAATATCCGAAGGTCCTGGCTTCAATTACCAGATCGGGCAAAGCCTGTTTTTTTTATATTAGAAGGAGGCAAACGAGCAGGCGGGTCACCTGATGGGAAGTAATCACCGCCGCCCATGGACACCCGCAAAACCAAAGGAATCGCAGATGCGTTGCCGGCGTTTAAGGAAGGAATAAGCTCGTTTCTTGAAGATCCCTAAGTCATAATGGTCCGGAAATACCGCCGCTGAAAGCTGGTTCCACAGCACTGTAGTTCGGAGTAAAAAATTACGTGAGAAACGCACAGTAGTAGATCGCCATCCATCAAGATGGTGTGGATGGAAAGTTGTATTTTTCGATAAGTATCGAGTTTAAACCCACGTTTAGCAAGCGTGGTGATTACGCCAATACCCATCAATTGTAAGCGATGACTGGATTCAAAGATGGAGGCCGGTGTCCAGCAATGGAACAGTATAAGGGAGTGCGCAGACGACGGACTTTTGTCCGCTTGCTTTGTTACTTTCAGTCCTTTCCTTTAGTTTGCGTTAGTTGATGAAGTTGTAGCGATCTATTTTGACGGACAAGAATGTCCGCCGTCTGCGCAATCCTTAAAGGCTACTTGTATGAAAATTGTGAAATAAACTATTCTACAGCTTTGTAGCATAACTTTATGACATTCATGGCCTTTGAAAACATTAAATGACAGAGTTATTACCACTTACTTTGTTGTTTACGTGCATCTGATGTTTAGTCGCAGTGCAGGAAAAACAAACTCTTAAAATATACCGACGAGCGACGACGCCATAAAATATTGTCACGACTTCACGATTTCAATCATACTAAAAAGAACATCCTGACGTGTAACAGCCGATTATGAACTATATGTGTATGTATGGCAACTCATTGGAAAAATTGCAAAGAGAAATTGAAAGAGCTATAAGGGCCCTTTCAAATTATGCGTTTCGTGTCGGACGGATATTGTTTTCGGACCTCTGCCGTACGATTTCATACTCAAGACAGACGCACGACTGTTTTAATATGGAACGCATTGAAAACGCACGGCAGCGCAGCGAGCGGTCCGACACGAAACGTCTAATATGAGCCTTCACTACATCTTTTTATGTACTCATTACTGGCATTATATTGTAAATTTGAATTTATATATTTATAAATATTATTATGTATGATATATATTTATCATGGTAGGTAATTAAGTAGGTATGTCAAATTAACATATTTAATTTTATCTTACATATCGATACCTGTAATAAGACTTGACGTAAGGGACAAACCCCAGTTTTTAAGGGGGACCAAATAAAGATTTTAATTTTAGAAAAAACTTCCTAACTTTTGAAGGAATTAAGCTTTTTACATGATTTTTGGAATGAACTATAAGCTTTTGAAGGGCTATCAGTTAATATACATTTAATTACTCAAACACTGATATTTAAAAATGTGCATGTCCCATACGTCAACTATTTTCAAAATTTCTTTCATTTACGACATAAAAAACATTTTATTCTGTCTAGCCTCAGTGTAAAATTGACGTAAGTGACATAATAATATTAAATAAATTGTAATATATTGGTGTATAAGATTGTTTTTTAAATTACTGTAACAATATACACTTATTGTAAATAATCAATGCCTATACGTTAATTTAAAGACCAATAAAACTATCTAAAGTACTTTTGTATTGATGTGTTTAATACGTAGAAAGTGTATTTGTGTTGTGTGTTGGTTTATTATTTTGAAATTTATTCTAATCAAAATTATTGCCTTATTTTATAGGGATATTTTGAGACTTGAAATAACTAGAATTAGTTTTTATCAGATTTGCTACGACGACGTAGGATTCCTATATTGGTAAAGCCACTAACTAACATTATCTGGGTGATAAAATATAAAATAAAACAAATACAGTTGTTATATATTTTTTTTATTCATAAGAGATCAATCAATTACTAATCAGACTTATCTTGTATATTCTCACTCACAGTAAGTTCACAATAGGGTATTTGACTGATAGCTCTGATCAAAAAGATGAACACTTACGCGTCTTACCAAAAAGGCATATTCCTGGAGATGGGGAAAGGAGCAAGCTAGCTAATGCTTTCGTCAGCTAAAGTCACTTTTAACTTCACCCCCCATTGTTATTCAACCAGATTATTCAAAGCCTTTTATCCTTAGAACGGACGCCAGTGATTTCGCTCTAGGTGCAGCCTTGCTTCAGGGGGAGTCACCGCATGATGAACATCCAATCGAGTACGCTAGCCGTCTACTTACGTCAGCTGAGCGAAACTATTCCACCACCGAGAGGGAGGCGTTGGCCGTTGTCTGGGCGGTGGAAAGGTTCCGCGGGTATATCGATGGTCATCAGGTATGGGTCAGGAGCGATCACTAACCCCTCAAATGGCTGTTTTCATTAAAAACACCTAGTGGCAGGCTTGTTCGCTGGGCTTACACTTATGATTTACGAATTGAATACACTCCTGGGAAAGCGAATGTACTAGCCGACACACTCAGCCGTCCGGTCACTGATAATACATTGACGGAATGTGGTGTCTGTCCTGTTACTGTGGATATCCCGCATTGGGATGCTACATCGACCCGTGAAGCCCAGCTGGCTGATCCGGAAATAGCTAAGATTCTTAACGACCTAGAAAGTTCGGATGAACTGTCAGTGCATCGGTGGTTGGGGAGAGGTTACATAATAAACACAGGAGTTTTGTACAGGTACGTAGAAGATTCGGATTCCGAGGAGTCTTAGCTGCTGGAGTTTGCGAAGCAAAGTCATGTATGAGTGTCATGACTCGCCAACCGCTGCTCATGAAGGTATTCACCGAACTATACATCGCATATCTCAGCAGTTTTACTTTCCTGGTATGAGGCGCTATATTACCGACTATCTGAAGACCTGTACAGAGTGTCAGCGATACAAGTCTTCTAACATGAAACCGCCTGGCTTACTCCAGACGCCAGTACCCGCCCAGCGATTCGAGATCATCGCTGTAGACCTCTTTGGACCATTACTTAAGGGACCTCAAGGAGAAAGGTGGGTTTTGATAGTAGAGGATACTGCTACCAAGTGGGTTGAACTGTTTGCCCTTACCGAAGCTACAGCCGAGGCCTGTGCGAAAACCCTTGTAAGTGACGTTTTCATAAGGTTTGAACTCCCAAGGCGTACGATTTCTGATAACGGCGTTCAATTCGTAGCCGATGTTATGCAGAAGGCCCTGTTTGTCTTAGGCGTGAAACAGAATCTAGTGCCGTTGTATCATCCAGAGGCCAACCCAGTAGAAAGGAGAAATCGGGACCTAAAGGCTCACCTCGCCATTCTCGTGGAGGGAAACCATAAGCAATGGCCTGAGGTATTGCCTTTCGTCCGATTTGCTCTTAACAGCTCACTGACCGTTTCTACGCGTTCGACTCCAGCTTACTTGACATTTGGTCGCGAGCTTCGTTCCCCTCTATCTGTTAAGGCTGATTTACGGGCGGTCATCGAGTCTGAGAATTTTGTCCCTCAGATTACACCTTACCTTCTAAAGCTCGCCACCTCTCTCTCTCAAGCTAAAGAGAACATAGAACATCAGCAGGACGTTCGAAGGATCAAGTCGATTCACGTCATCGTAACCCAGATCCCTTCGAACCAGGGGACCTTGTGCTCATGAAGACGCACGTGCTGAGTAATGCCGCTAAGGGTGTTACTTCCAAGTTCATTCAAGAGCAGTTGACAGCGTGGCAGGTAAAGCGATTGCTTCACGAGTACCAAGATTTTCTGACAGCGTGCCAGGTAAGGCGATTTCTTCATGAGTACCAAGTTCTTCAGGATCGGCTGACGGCTCAGCAGGATCCTGCAGTGTGGTAAGTTTAATAGTTTTACTAGATTTATTGTGTGTAAATTCAGACGGTAGCCCAGCAGAAGAATCATGATCTAAGTCTCTTATTGTGATAAGTGTTATGTCAGGAGCAATTTCATCATAAATGGGATTATGTGTGTTAGTAGGTCCAGAAGTGGTTTCACGATGCTCCAAACTTTGGAGTTCAATCGGCAGCAAAACAAAACTTTCGATTGTAGGAGATGACGTTGGAAGAGTGGGCACTATCTTGGTAGAATCCAGATCCTGATATAAGAGTGTTGGTCCAGAAATGGTGACTAATTGACGTGAATCAAAGTTTTCGAGTGCTATTGGCCGATTTTCAGATGTAGAAACTGCTATAAGAGGCTCAATACTTTCAAGGTCAAAAGACGTCGCTGTAGAAGTAACTGTGGTGGTAAGTGGTAATAGTGATTTTTTGTTGACAGTTTCGTCGGAAAATACAATATTTTCATTGGCATCTGCCAAGAAATCATCTGATTTAGAACTTGTGATATCTTTATTGACAAATCCAAGGTCTTCCCATGTTATTAGAGACGAAAGAGATGAGGAAGCTGCGTCTGTGATAGGGTCAAGACCATCGGATGGCAGAATTCCATCAGTTATACTAAAATTCGTTGTAAATTAACGTATTGGCTATTATAGTTTAAACCACTATCATAGTTTGTTGTTTTCTGGCTAATATACAACTTATTTGTTGTAAATAAATAAACGGAATAATAAATAGCAGGTCAATGCAGCATTTTTTGAAGAAAATACATAAATAATACACTTGAGCGTAATTGCAGTAATTTTACGAAATGTAAAACTTAAATTAACGTAAGGCACAATAGGCAGAGAAAAAAAAAAAAATTGGCGTATGAAACAGAGAAGTAATAATCTCCTGGTTGGAAAATAATGTATCAGCCATTAGTCAAATAATTATCATAGAATTGAATTTGTTTAGATGATACGTCATTTTGTATCCTGTTCGTTATAAAATGGCTATGGTTACGCTAACGAAGAAAGAATTCAAGAATACTTTACGACGTGGCCATAAATAAAATGATTTGATACGTCTATTGATGTTCGAAAATTCTGTTTAGATAAAGAAAAAATCTGTGGCGTATGGGACATTTTTTGAACGATAAAAATATTTCAATTATACCCTTAGAAAGAGCAGAAAATTACGAATCCAACGGTATATATAACTCATTTTGGCCAAAATGTCCCTTACGTCAATTCTTATTACAGGTATCGATATCTAAATTCGTTTCGTAAATAATTAGCAGTGGTGAAACGAACCCTAAAAAGCGCAGTTTACTGAAAGTGTTTTCAGTAGTAAAATCTCAACAAAATCTTATAAATGTGCTGCGTTGATAAATTTTGATAGATCTCGGCAAATCTTATTAAAGTTTGTTAGATGCTAGAGATATAATCAGAATGCTTCTATACGAGAGGAATATTTGCTTTGTAAGCCACATATTGGCTTTCAAAATAGGTTTAATTCAAAAAATACCTGACATACCCTACCATATTGTACACAAAATATTGTATGAATAACAGAACCTAAAATCAGAGTGGCATCAGTAGAATAGCTGATATAAGGCAATCTAATAAATAGGATTCTCTTATTTTCCAATAATTCCGATGACGGCGACAGCGGCGCATAGCGAAAGGCAATATTGGAATTCCCAAATGTACCAACCTACCTGATTAAGTGACAACCTTTTGTTTTGCGGACACTCACGTCACTACATAAAATTAGGCGCAATAATTTGGTCCTCATATGGCCCAGAACAAACGACGCAACGCGACTGCAACGAAACTGCAACCTCTAGTTACTTTAAAGTTTCATTTGAGTTTCTGCCATACCGCACATGGCGCGACCATTTTGAAACCGGTTTGAAACGCATTGCAAATCAGTTGCGTTGAAACCGGCGCGTGCAGGAAACTTGTGATTGTGTTTCATTGATTTTGGCGCGTTTTTTCGGTACAACAAAATGGCCGATGACGAAAATAAAAACATTCGAGAGATTCAGAGGTTGCGGCGTATGTGGAAAACGGTTGAAACTGGTTTCAAACTAATAATTTCAAAAGGGTTTCGTTGCAGTTGCGTTTCACCATGTGTTCTGGGCCTTAATGCACAAAAAAATAACAATCTAAACGCAGGACAGAACCGTGCAGAGTGCGAGGGAAGAGGCCTATGTCCTGTAGTAGACGGAAGGCCGATGATGATAAAAGATTTCAGAATTTATCCAGTAGATACCTGTTCACTCTCACTTTAAAAGACGAGGGGTGGTTGGCTTTTAGAAAAAAAGACGCAAAGCATTCCACTCATTGTCAATGGTTTATAAAATATTTTTGTAACTCAGTTCTTTTGCTAGGAATATCAACTAAGTGTGGACCCGTATCTGGGTAATTCATCGATTCACACCACGACTGGTTCGCAACACGGTGTGAATTGCAGAAGGACGCTTTTTGAATTGGGTGTTTCGAACCACGGTTCATGGGTATTTATGTGCGCCTTGTGTTTCGATGGAGAAAAGGATATGGCAGGGTTAGTTTCAAAAGCTTAGTATTTTATCCCTTCAGATTCATCATCATTATCATCATCATCATCATCATCATCATCATCATCATCAGCTCATTTTATGTCCACGCTGGGGCACGAGCATTCTATCCTATGGATGGAGAGCGGGCCGAAAACGGGCCATAAACCACCACGCGGGCCCAGTGCGGATTGGTGGTTGTTAACGACTGCTATTGCAGCCGGGACCAACGGCTTTACGTGCCTTCCGAAGCACGGAGGAGCTCGAGATGATAAATTTTTGGTCACCCATCCGATGACCGGCTTGATGAAAGTTGCTTAACCTCAGCAAACGCAGACCGGGCGCGTTAACCACTACGCCATCGAGCTCCTCCAGATTACCCCCTCCAGAAAACTTGTGCTAGAATTGGGTTAACGTCAGTATAGACATGGCTATGGGGATAAATCCACGATTTTTTTGCATTCAACACGAGTAACATCTCGTTTATTACTACCGACCGGCACGCATTGAATTACGGTGCGGATGCTATAAAATGAGCATTTTGATCTTTGTTTACTTTATGAATCTAATTTCGATTCAGATAATTTACATTATAAACGGTTTCACACTACTCAACAGAGCTATCAATTACATAACTTAATACGTATTTTTATACAAAAAATGGTATTAGGGTTAATATCTATTCAGTCGGTTTCTGACAATAGGCAATTAATAAACAATTTAAGTGATAAGTACTATCGTTTTTTTTAAATGTTATATTTAAATTAAGCAGCATCTTATTTGTTTTCTGTCGTCGATAGTTATTACCCATTATTTAAATACAGATTTTTTATATTTGGAATAACAAACAATTACAAAAGTCCTATACTACAGCTTACAATATAGAACCTTACGAATTGTGTAACCAACAACGTTATTCACAAAGTAAAGATCCGGTTGACAACTTTTTGTTCGCTACTAAGTTGAGGATTTACAGTTGGTATAATATGTAAATATATATCATACATATTCAAAGTTGGGAAAAACCGTACAGATCTATAAACCAACTATTGTTTGTTTTTATTTTCTGTAGTTTTTATGTTTAATTCAATGCTTTTACAACCACAGGCAGAACTCTTTTTTATAAGATCAGCAAATGAGGAAAAAAATTGGTAAACATTAAACATTTAGAAACATAGCGGTGGTAGAAACATATCTATTTCCCCAACGTCACAAAAATCCCGAAAACTCCCTATCCCGTAGGAATTTCAGATAATCTTGGAACACGTCTCAATTCATTTCTAACAGAAAGGCTAACTTTAAAACTGACGGATTGTCATACAAAGTTGCGTCCCCTATCCTGAGGGAATATAGTAAAACCTCGTCTTACCTAACGTCTTAAAATGGCGGGCGACTGCAAAATTTCGGCGTACAATTTTTTTTTTTTTTTGTCTTTTAGTTCCAGTGGTTTGGGCGGACCATTTTCATCGTCAGTCAGACTCTGCCAGTCAGGATTCTACATTTTAAATATATACCTTTTCCATACATATGTTAAGCATTTGTATTCATTTATAACACATTGATTTATACAATAAATATAAAACTTCATCGTTCGAATCTATACCGACGAATTTTCTTTGTCACGTACCTTTTGGACCACGCTCCAGGCACCAAACGCACCCATAACTTGGTTTTAAATTGTATGTCAAACCTTTTTAAATTAAAACAAGAGATTATAAACGAACAACATATTGTCTGCCTAAGTTCCCCCAGTATACTGTCCACAGCCAAATTTTACCCATTGCTGTGTAGAGCCTCCCTAAATTCGTACCATCCATCATGATCTTGCCTCTCTCACCCATTTGTGGACACTGACTTTGCAAATGTCGTCTTTATGTACAGCTACAATAAAGCTAAATGTCCTGCGTCTAAAGCAACAAACAAACAAAGCTTAATTACTTCTTGGATGTTCAAAACACCCCTTATGGTTTTTCATGGCTCCGTAAAAGAAAAGTTTTTTTTTGTTTTCTTTATCATTATTTAGCATATCAGTCAGTAAGTGAATAAGTAGTATTTGGCTTCATATAAACACATAGGTGACTTCGTCCGCGTGTTTAATTAAATGTGTTTAATTAAAAACGCGGACGACGACAGTTAATCACGGATGGGTCCCGTGATCGTGTCACCCCTTTTTAAATTTTTAGTTAATATTTTACCTTATATCTATCGTAGTTTTATCGACTGTTCTTCTGATTCTGTACAATTTATTTTATTGTATTAGTGAAAACATAAGCATGTATTTCTTTTTCTGTTCCGATGTATGTAAAAGAAGATTTTGCTACTAAATGTACTTTACATCAAAAACGAGAGGTCTAAGCAATTTGTGTAGAGAATGGACGGACGATACAAAGAATCCACTGGTTGCTTACAACAATACAATGTACACCCTTAATCTTAAATACAACCCAAGCCTAGAGGCGTAACACGATTTCATTCACAGAAGATAATGGCGTCTTTACACGTTGCTCCACTTCACTCCAGCTTTTCAATATGTAAGTAAACACAGATGTATAAATAAAATCTGAATTCTTAATGTATTTCACCTTGTCATAATGACTTTTTTATATATTGTAAGTACCCAACTTGAAGACATTTATAACCGACTTGGTGTACAACGACGAAAATAGTCGACCGGATAGATGTTTGAGTTGAATGCAATGGCATTATAAAGGTTAGATAAGGTAGATACGTTACATACAAAACAACCGCAAAAATGGCTTCAAAATGTTTCGTTTGAATTTCGAACGCAGCGGCCGGCGGGCGGCGGCGGCGGCAGCACCAGAGTGAACGAGAGTGCGGCAACAGTGGCGTGATCTTAAATCGACGTACCGAGCTGTACCTACCGGCTAGGGTTGAGTCACACATAGTTAATTTATTATTGTGTGAATTTGGGTGTTTATTATATTGTAAACTTACTTTGTTATACATCAGAAACCAACCAAAGATGGAGGTCCTCGAATGGTATGAGACAGTCGAAGATCTTCATCAAGGGCATGGATAAGAAAAAGACCAGCAAACTAATGGGACTCTCAAGAGGGAACATGAGGCTAGTCATAGAAATCATAACAGGACATTGTCGGCTGAACAGACATCTGACAGTGATAGGAGTGAAAACCGACCCCATATGCCCGGAGTGTATGGAAAGCGAGGAGACCAGCCTCCACCTACTAGCTGAATGCCCGATGTACTCACCGATAAGATGGGAACTCTGGGGGTCGGACACACTACACATAGAGGACCTAAAGGATCTGAAGGTGGAGCAGATTGCAAGATTTACCAAAGAGACAGAAGAAAGCTGGACTAACCTTAACTCCCTAAAAAAGGGAGAACGGGGAATAGGATGAATTGGCCCGCAACAACGCAGGCTGATCGTCCGTTCGGCTGGCGACGTCCCCAAGAGAAATAATAATAATAATAATACCTTGTTATATCTGTCGGCAAAGTAAAAAAGGACAAACTGGGATTATAGTTGTGTGTGTTGAGACATCCTCATACACAACAGGTTTTTTTTCCAGACATTTTCAATAGGCACCCACCTATCTATATGCAACAAAACTCGCAATCGCGACACCCAAACCAAGAAAAATACGTGTATAGATCGGCAGCGCCTGAGCGCTGCCGATCATGTATCTGTATCCGATATGTTGCTGTAGTAACGGAAAATAACAAGTATGTCACTGATGACATACTTGTTATTTTCCGTTACTACAGCAACATACGCGCTGCCCGATCCGCGTTTGCGGGAACAGCCCGCGTCATCGCGTACTCCTTTCCCGTGCTTTTTTCTGTGTGTAGGTGAACTACTAGCTTGTGTGCGAGCGTTTCGGAGCTCTTGTATGAAGTTGCCGCACTCTCGTTCACTCTGGCAGCACTAACTGATAAGTACACATTTTTAATTTCTACTAATATTTATTTCATTATATTGACGACCTCCTTGGTCGAGTGGTTTGTACACCGGTTTTCATGGTGTCGTCATCTCTAAGGTCCCGGGTTCAATCCCCGGTCGGATCAATTTAGAAATTATTGTTTTTCTAAATTGTCTCGGGTCTAGGTGTTTTCTATTTACAATAAGTATGTATTTAAGTATTTTAAGTATGTTTATCCGTTGTCTAGTAATCATTTTAACGAGTTTCACAACGAAGCTTCTCTTGGGCTAGAAATTGGTGTGAGTGTAGGAAAGCTCATTTATTTATTTTATTATATTATCAAATTATGTAAAAGGGATAGCGAAATTAAAGCAGAAAAATGAAAACGACATTATTGTGTTTGTAATTTGGCATTTTTCTGACGTAAACTAAACCTCAGTATGGGATTTAGTAACCGGGACTGTCAACTGACTCAGTTGATCTGTCTCCTTCTTCGAAAGCGACTGATGCCAAATGGATACTGCTGCCTTCTTTTGTTTTGAGCATCTTCTGGACGCCAGTAACGTATAGCTACCTACCTTACTATACTTACCTTTTTACTTATATAATATCATTGGAATTAGAATTGAATGCGAGAAATCTTGGTTCATTTCCCATAGCTCTGTTAGACTTTTAACATAAACCGATTCCTAAGAAACTAGCATTACAAGCATATTAGCTTTCTGAATCGGCAAAAAAAAACTATTTTTATGTGCTAGCACAATAACAATTATTTTCAAAAATATCCCTTAAGTCTTTGAAGAGCCTTTATCAGGCGTAACAGATTAAAGTACAAAACCTGTTGTATATTAGCTAATAATCGGGTTTTGTACAAACATTGGCCATTAAAGTTTTCCCTTCGGACAATTAAAAGTTTCGCGAAAGTCTGGAACGGTCACACAAAGTATTTCATTAAGATCATTTTCTTTGTTACTAATTTCATTATGTTAAACAAGTTTGCTTTAAACACAGTGGGCAGGAATTTCTTTGGAAGACGTTTGGACATCAAAGCCCCAATGCACATTGGTGGGATTTAATGGCCGCGTCCAAAACTCGTTGGAACTTAAGATATTATAAATTGGTCACCAATTCGGTAATACGATATTTAAAAAGTTGCTTAACTTACAAGAGCAACCCGAACACAGTCCTTACTATAAATATATACCTGAGAATGTCACATCTTTTCACCTTTGCCGACAATAACTAAATTATGTTCTCCCTTCTCAGAGCTTTTAACGATAACATTTTCAGATGTAGCGATTGGGAATACACATTTTCCTAAAAATCTCATTTTCCATCATGCATTCTTAAATATACGAAGATGGGTATTGATTCAAAACAAACCTGAGAACACCTTTACTATTTTATTTTTAATAAACACGCAGGCCTATGCCTAGCAGTGGGACAAGCTAAGCTATAAAAACATTTACTTAAGATTTGAAAATTTTGTGCCAATAATCAATTCATAAAAAAAGAATAGTTTCACTTTGGTCAAGACAAGGCCGCACGGGCTGGCTCCGCGGCCACGGAAGAGGCGCGCGGGGGAACGCGGGCTTAATGCTACGCGCCGCGCCGTCCACCGCAACGAACGAGACAGATAGATTCGATCCCCACCTCTTCAACGACGCACCAACCACTCGGGCGCACGTTACACCGGCGAGTTACACCAGCACTTATCATACAGTCCACTTGCCTTTTTACTGGACAATTATCCCAAGCTTATAGTTAGGGCTTTGGCTAGAACACACTTACTCGCGGGTATTGAAGTTAAGCAACTTTCGCAAAGGCCGGTCATTAGATAGGTGACCAAAAACTTATCACCTCGACCACACCTCCGTGCTTCGGAAGGCACGTAAAGCCGTTGTTCTCGGCTGCATTACTAGAACAAATCCGCACTGGGCCCGCTTCGTGGTTTATGGGGCGTTCTTCTTGTGGTGCTTCCATCCATAGGTAGACTCGTGGCCCAGCAGTGGGGACACAAAAATAAGCTGGTGAGGGCGATGATTATATATGCGGTGTTTGTCATTAATTCACGACAAAAGTTAACAACAGATCGATGTGATTTGCACAGACTTACCTAGTTGGAAGGTGCAAGATTGCTTAAGGCGACGACGCACCGCTAAACAATAAATCTCATACGGAGCGTTTGCGCCCCGTACCATAAGAAAAACTGTTTTTTTTTCCTTCAAATTAAAACTACAAATTATTTAAAAAAAATGAACTACATACAATATTGAAGTGTGTGTTAAAACTAATCTACTAAGAAAATTTAGATGCTTAAATCGATCTGGTTAGCCTGTAAATCTATGTTTTAAAAGAGGTTACTTTGATATTTTTTCTCTGTTATAAAAGTTGACAAATCGTGTTTCTGCAACTAGCGAAATGAAGTCAATTAAATGAAAAATCATGTCACGTAAATTTCCAATGCGTCGCCTTAAGTAGCCTTTTTATCCCGATCAAGCAAGCGGCCAGCGACAAGTTTCGTAACAGACTGAATTTATTACATGCGGGGGAAGCCGCGGGCAGAAGTTTGTACTAAAAAACGATGTTTGATTGTGAACCCCATTTTTGTTGAACTATTTAACTACAGTAGGGATGTCCAAATTACTGCTCACTATCAGTAAGTACATCAAACAAAAAATAAACCTCTAGTAGCAGTAGTCCGGTTGTTAGTCCGGTTGACCGAACTACTGAAACTATTCAGTTGCGATAGTTCGGTTTCAAATGAGCACCGAACTATTGATACCCCTTTAGTAGCAACAGTTCGGCAAATAAACTATATGATATTCGTAGGTAAAAACGTTCTTATCATTCTGAAAAGCTGACATCTTTCTATATCTAATATATAAAATTCTCGTGTCACAGTTTTCGTTGCCATACTCCTCCGAAACGGCTTGACCGATTTTGATGAAATTTTTTGTGCTTATCCGGTGTCTATGAGAATCGGCCAACATCTATTTTTCATCCCCCTAAATGTTAGGGGTAGTCCACCCCTAAATTTTTATTTTTATTTTTTAGACAAAATTTTTAATTTCTATTTTTTTATGATACAACATACAAAAATACATACAATCCTCAATTTTCACCCTTCTACGATCAACCCTTATTTGTGGTACGAAGTCCGCCGGGTCAGCTAGTCTATTTATAAAATTCTCGTGTCACATGTTAGTTGCCATACTCCTCCGAAACGGCTCGATGGATTTTTATGAAATTTTATATGTATATTCGGTAGGTCTGACAATCAGTTGTAATCTATTTTTTATACCCCTAAGTGATAAGGGTGGGCCACCCTAAAAAAATTTTAGTTTTTGGATTTTTTCCAATACAAAATAATTTGTTTGTATTGTTGTCATGGAAACTGTCAAAGCGGTACGAAGTCAGCCGGGTTGTGCTATAAAATCCTCTTTGGCAACATTTTAGTTAAGCCCACTGAAGTACTGGCATGTTTTGATTTTTAATACAGTGTAAGTAGGTACTTAACCGGTATCATTAGTATTCCAGGGAAGGAACCAATCTTTTTGCACAAACAAAAATTGCGGTGGCCGCAAATGCCTACTAACCACGTACTCGCAAGTATGAACTGGGTCGGGTAATAGCCTGCTCTCCAGTAATGGTTGTGACATTTTAATTGGAGCTATTCAAAGGCGGACCCGTACTAGATTACCAATATTTAAAAAATAAATGCCTTTAGATTTCAGGAACAGGTTTTAAAATTGAGTGTTTAATGAGTTGTCCTAGTGGTCCAATGGTTGATAAAGGCACGCTTCCGAGTGTTTTGTTTCAGTGAGGAAAGATTTATAGGTTCATAAGTCTTTATTATTAAAATTAGTTTAAGTCTCCATAACATAGTAAAATTTACTGTTACCCGTAATTATGATAGATATTCCTCATCTATGAGGCATTCCTTTAGTTTTTTTTTTATAAACTAATCTATCCTCCATTAGATTGTATATTTTCCATATTTTATAAATAAATTGAAAAAATAATTACTGTATCCATAATAAATTCTATAACCACTGTACGAAATTACTTTTGACTATTCCAATAATAATAGTACCTTACAACAAAGAGAATAAAAGAAGTCACAATAATGAAATTAATTAAGTAATTGTAGATGCGTAGTGAAATAATAATTCAAAGTCTGCGTAACCAATTCAATAGATATAATCAATTATTCCACACCTACTTGCGTATTCAAGAAAGTGAAATCGCACAGGTTAGAGGGAATTTAACGCATCAATCATTATTACCAGGCGAGGGAAACTGGATGGTTCCGGGGCACATTCACTGCGCCCGCTAAAGAAATGTTAGCAATAACTTATCTCATCTCTCTATTTGACAAGCAATCGAAGTTTCTTGCTCATTTGGCTAATGTTAGATGATTCATGGCTAGATATCTTCATTATTCTTTCCTGTATTGTTTAAGCTAGTATACTCACATCCCTTTACAAATAAACAGTGAATAAGCTCCGTATAGTTATTCCGTGTTTTGTCTCTTTTACTTTAATTTGAAATGACGTTTACATGACGGAAACAAGACACGGGATTTTTTTTTCTTTTTTTTTATATTGGCACGTCATAGTGACTACATCCTGCCTAATGGTAAGCAGCCGATGCAGTCCAAAATAATGAGAGCGCTCCCCACCGTGGAACAAGCACGATAACAAGCGCACCCATTCATGACGGCCTACACAAATGCCGTTTCACGCCCCGCTTAAAAGACCCGGGACTATAGGAACTGGGAAACACATGCGCCGGCAAAGAATTCCAAAGCCGAATAGTTTTACAGAGGAACGACTTGCTAAATTTTTTGGTACGAGTACTGATTGTCTGTACAGTATGATGGTGATTCCTAAGACCAGACCAGACGTGTAGTCCGGGAGAGGAAAGGAGAGGGCGGGATTAGATCAAAAAGCTCTTCAGAACAACTAACTATTCCGACCCTATTCTCTGTTTATTTGTAAGACCCACAGTCTTTGGGCACATATTATCTTGGCTTGATGATGCGTCAATTGAACGTCCCGCACCCGAGCGCGCGGTAGATCGCTGATAAGGCGACGCATCGCTAAACAATTAATCTATACGGAGCGTTAGCGCCCCGTACCATAAGCAAAAATTTTTTTTTCTTTCCAATAAAACTACAAATAAGTTTTAAAAAATGAACTAGCATATCGAAGTGTGTGTTAAGACTAATCTACTTAGAAAATTTAGATGCTTAGATCGGTTTGGTTTGCCTGTAAAATGCAAATCTATGTTTTAAAAGAGGTTACTTTGATATTTTTTTCTCTGTTATAAAAGTTAACAAATCGTGTTTCTGCAACTAGCAAAATTAAGTCAATTAAATGAAAAATCATGTCATCAAATATCACTTTCATATGTTTTGTAATTGTTGGGAAAAATCAAGATCCCCGCCACGTAAATTTCCATACGTCACCTTGATAGCAGGACCAAATAAAGAAGGCAGTAGAGAACCCCCTATACGCGTGCACAAAGATGGCATCAGTCGGGGAGGAATGGCGTCGGCTGGTCAGGTGGATCACTGCGGCCGAAGTAACGGCCACGACCATTCTGCCAAGAGTGTAACGACTATTTATAGTATATTTATAGTCTATTTATAGTCTATTTATAGTCTCTTCTTTAGAAGAGATTATTCTTTTACCACAAATAGATTTTGAGTTAGATGAAACCACAGACCAAATATCATAGGTAGCTGTGGATGAAACCTATAAAATAACTAACATTGAGAACTGAAAGCGTAACACAGTAGTTAGGTAAAATTTTAAAAAGTTTGTAGGATTAGGTAAAAGAAGTTGAAATTGCCGGTTCCATCGCTAGGAATGTCATATGAAAAGGACCAACCAAAACTTTTTACAAAGGAAATTATTAAATTGGGAAATTATTATGACAAGCCTGGCCATCAAAGAACTTCTGAAGTAAAGATTCCACATAAGGTCCCCAGTAAAGCTGTATGTCAATGTTTAGTCCTAAAAGTTTCGCTGCTATTCACCAACAGGTTGAATTCATTGGTATGAGGGCACTGTTAATATTTCATGATACGCCGAGTGTAATATCTGTATATTATGATGATACTTATATAAAAAGATATAGATATAAAAAATAAGTTAGTATGTCCTTAATTAAACCCTTGGCATGTAACCATACGTTGAGTATGAAGAGTCTTAACAGAACTTTGACCAATTGTATATTGCGTATACAGGTATCGTCAGTGATGTTGGTGACGTCGATAACACAGGCATGAATAGGCTAGATAGTGCAGTGGGCCAAGGACATATCTCAGTGCGGCGGGAGCTCGTAACCTTATTACTATCACTATAGGTACTAAACTACAATGGTACTAGCAAGCATTGACCAGATATTTACAATTTTTAAGGTGACAAGTTTCTTTTAACCCCGTCATATCAAGATTTTGTATCATACTCTTTTGTTTATTGAAAAAAATGCTTATAATACATGTTTCGTTACATAGTACATGTCTAATTTCATTCTTGAGTTAAGATAATAAAGTAAACTTTGGTCCATCATCATCAACATCATCAACCTAAACACGTCCACTGCTGGACATAGTTTTGGTTATTTAAATTAAATTCTGTAGTTACTAATTACATCTACATAACAGAATACAAGAAAACACGAAGTTGAAATAGCAATCAGGTCACTATCCTTTTCGTTTTATTAACAAGCTACAGCACTCTTGTATCAAGAGATTGAAGTTACTCACTTGTTATTATCTATCAAAATCTAATCAATGCTATCACAACACACGAATTATGCTTGCGACCTAGAAACCCGAGCTACGAAGAGCCGGCACGTGGCTGCCTAAAGCGCTGGACACACAGAAAAGACCTAGCGTCGCTGTCACACACTAGGGTTACCACCCGTACTTTATTATAAAGTATTGTACGTTATTTCGGGTAATTGTACTCTATACTTTATGAGAACAATAAAGTACGCGAAAATACTTTATTTCTCATATTTTATTTCTCTGGGATTCTTTTTACGTCAACTTCTTGGCAGTATTGGGCTTAGTTACCTTAGACTTTCGAAAGGGATAAATTCAAAAAACAACAATAAACGTAAACTTCAAATTTGTTGATGAATACCGCCGATTGTTGAAAAAAGTTTAATATATTTAAATAAATTGTTTGATTTTAACTCAAATAATTGGCTCAACCAATGCCAATTTCTGAATTTAAGCACGAAAATTGAATTTAAACAAATCGAGAGCATATTGGATCCTTTAAATTCATTACTATACAATTATTTCAAAAATAAGCAACGAACAAGTGTTTAAATCTGAAAATACTGCTGAAAAATGGCAAATGCTTTTTAAAAACTCAAATACAAATTTAACAAATACGTTTAAAATTATTTCCTTTTTGCTTTCCATACCTGCAACTTCCGCTTTTACGAAAAGATTTTTTTTCCGTAATCAATATAAAATGGCGAGAAAAAAGAATTTATTTTAATATGGATCTAAATTGCTCAGATTCCTATAATCATTTTTAAAATAATAAGACTTTGTTAACCAAAGCTAAGACTAATAACAATTACACATGGAAAAATAAATAATTACTAACTAAAAATAAATGTGTACTATTTTTTTCTTGAATTTCCCAATAATGTTTTGAAAAAAATACTATTTTAGCTTCAAAGAAAGGTGGCAACCCTACGCGCCACGTCCGTGCCTCGTCCGTGCCTCGTCTTTTCTATATGTTTTCAAAAGTCGTGCCCCGTCCGCGCCCCGTCCGTGCCTTACGACTTTTCTGTGTGTCCCGCGCCACGGTATTTGTGCGCCGTAGTGGATCCGTATCTTGACATAAATAAATACGAGACGAATAAATACTTTCCTCCAATGGATCACATATCCGAAACATACCGCGTACGAGCGCTTATTCAATTGGCCACCGAAGCGAGGCAAAGCTATTAAAATTTCTTTTGTTTACAAAATTAACTGTGGTTTGTCCTGATAATAGCAGATAACGCCGCCCAGGCACATACTGGTATCAATATTAAGCCAGATAAACCAAATAATACGCTGGCAATTAGGTACATTCCACAATCTCGGCACATTATGATGATTGATATTAAAGTATAATTTCGGAAACGATAACACGTGTTAAAATGTCCAATGCGGCTATGCTAGCGTATCTGCATGGGTTGGAAGATATCAGCCGAGTTAAATAAGGATATCCGCAGAAGTATCGAATCACTGGCATAGCTCTCAACCGCCTCTTTGGTCTAGTGAATACGACCACCGGTTTAGAACCAGAGGTCCCGAGTTCGATTCCCAGCGGGGGGTACATGTTTTTGTACTTAGTATGGTTGGTGGTAGGACTTGTTTGTCCGACTGGCTAGCTACCACCATCTTATCTAAATATGACGCCATAACATCAATGTTTAAGCATTGTTGTGTTCCGGCAGCTAGAGATAAGATAGCCAGTGCCTCACTAGTTGAGGGTTCCGGGTGTAGAGCGCTTCCATCAATTGGCCTTATCATCACCTAACATCAGGTTAGAACAAGGCACTGTGCTTACCCGTAAAATATTTAAAAAAAACAGTAGCTCGAATAATTGATTTAAATTTAAATCAAATATTCGAGCTACTGTTGACAGTGGGTAAGTCACATTGCTCGTAAAACTGACTATTGGGGACCGTTCCGTCGCGAATGGTCAAATTCGCAATCGGTCAAATTCATAAAAATCGCAGCTAGTCAAAATCGCATGTAATAAAGCATAGCAAAGCGTCAAAATAGCAAACTGCCAAAATAGCAAAGCGTCAAGATCGCTTGTATGAAAAGGTTAGATCTACACGCGGATTGCAAAATAAATGGCACTAACCTTTTTTACTGTTCTGTAGTCTCTTTCTCAAGCTGATGATGATGTAACAGACAAAGTCTACTTGAAACCACACGAAAGTGGAGCTTCACAGTCAGTTTGAATACGAAAAAAGTCACAATAGATTGATAAACGCAAGCACATGTTAATAGTTGCGACTGGATTGTCGCTAAATCGAAGATGTGAAGATCGCGAAACGACCCGCTTCAATCGTAGTTGATAAACGAGTATTTGATAGGGCAATGACACACAAGAAAAACGGCGGGTGGAATTGTCACGCTATGTGCTCAAGTCTTTACTAATAAGTCTACCCCACATAAGCCCGATAAAAATTATAACTTAGGGACACAGTTTTCGAGTAGCAGCCGCGTACCAAATACGCAGGCAGAAAATAAAAAGGTAGACCGCCATCAAATGCATTGTAGATTTAAAGGATGTTTTTTTTTATTGTTCTTTAACTTTTCTATGCATACGTGGAGACTTATTGTTAGCATATTCATTATTATCATCATCGTCATCGATCGATGATGACATCATCATCATCATCTTACGCAGCCAAAATACGTCCACTGCTGGACAAAGGCCTCCCCCAAAGATCTCCACAACGATCGGTTTTGTGAGCATTTTGTGCTACTCGCATCCATCCATTCATTATTATCATACAAATTAAAAATTAACGTAAAACGAGATTATTTTCTTTAATAACACAAATAAATAAATAATATAATGAAGTGGATGCGTATTAGACGGCAGGCCTATGAAACAGTATACGTCATTAGTAGGGATGATGATAAATCCTGTCATCAAGCACCACTTGTAATTGTCTTGAAGCAACATGTGATAAGTGAACTGTAAAAATTCAGAATGTCATTGTCTTTTAGGGTTATTACAAGAATAATTTATTTTACGATTCCCTTAAATTCCAGTATCAGCCTAGGGAGACGTCTTCCATGTAATATAACGAATTAAGTATGAAAGACATGTAATTACAATTCTCGTGTCACCATAAACATGGAATAAGACTTAATGTCTCGGAATGGAGATATATAATAAGTCTAGGAATTCAGTTAGATGTAACAATTAATCAAGAAAATAGAAATTAAAGTGTTGGAGGCCTTTGCCCAACAGTGGGACAGTTAGAGACTTAACTTTATGTTTTACAGTGTAATGGGAAATTTAATTTTATGAGCAGGTAACAACTATATTTTATTGTATGTTCAGACGCCTGCACATCAACCTATCCAAAACAATTTTTTTTTTGATGTGTAATATCTTTCCGCTCGCTTTCTTTAAAACAACTTGTGGGAGTGATTTCGTGAATTGGGACGGAAGTATGTGTAACAGTGTAACAGGAAGTCGGGGAAACGCACAAGTGCGCGCCATTTTGTAAATTTAAAATCTATATTAAGAACATGACATATTATTATTGTATGTGACATATTGTGTCATTTGACTATCAAAAGTCATTTTTATATGTCAAATGTCTTCTAATGAGTATTAACTGGATTTATTTCATGTATATATATTAATACGTGAAGCAAAAACTTTGTACCCTTTTTTTTATTTTTTTTTTATTGTGAGATGGGCTTGCTCTTGGCCTCATTCTAATCTCTAGGGTTAAGAAGAGGTCGACGATGGAACAAGCTTGCCCAGAAATAGCCTATTCACTCGGGCTTTAAAAATTTTAGGGTTATATGCACTCGGGAACACAGACGCCGGTAGGGAATTCCACTCTTTGGCTGTACGCATTATAAATGTAGAAGCAAAACGCTTAGTGTGCAAAAGTGGAAGATCAACCAGGTAAGGGTGGTAGCCAGCCGTACGTCTGGATTCCCGATGGTAAAATGGGGAAGGAACCCCTTTTTTACGAAAATTGCGCGGACGGAGGAATATGAAATTTCGCACACTTATACACTTGTACACTATCTATAATATATAAAAATCAATTGTTGTCCGTTAGTCGGGCTAAAACTCGAGAATGGCTGGACCGATTTGGCTAATTTTGATTTTGAAATATTTGTGGAGGTTCAGGGAAGGTTTAAGCGGTGAGAAACATAAATAATAAGTAACGGAAAATACTAAAAACGACAATTTAATTTTCCAATACAAAATTATTTGTTTATTTCGTTGCCATGGAAACTGTCAAAGCGGTACGTACAACAAAATGTTCCTAGCTGTGAAACATTTGATGTCTTTTGTCACTTGGTTGGTACTTAAATATTTATAGGTGTGTATTGTGTATGTTTCATAGCTGTAGTATGAGGTCCGATCTCTTTGGTCTGTTTTGTTGGAATACAAAACATTTCTGTTTCAGATATAAAAATGTGTAAAAGTATCAGTTAGTTGTCTTAAAAAGAAAATCATCATCATCATCATCATCATCAGCTCATAAAGTCCCCACTGCTGGGGCACAAGCCTTCCCTATGGATGGATAGGGAGAACGGGCCATAAACCACCACGCGGGCGCAGTACGGGTTGGTGGTTGTTATCAACTACTAATGCAGCCGAAAAAAGAAAACAAATAAATAAATTTGAAGACGATTATTAAATATTTATAAAATTTACAAAATACAGTGAAAAAATTAAACGCCTACCCGACCCAGCCAGGAATCGAACCTGGGTCTTCCGCAATCCGGGCGGCTGCACTGACCGCTATGCTACCGGGAAGGCTGACGTAGACGCTGAATTCTGTCACTGCTTTTGTAATTTTTAGAGTGCTAATAGCGGCACAGCGCGCCATCTATCCAACGACCTTTGCAACCGTTGGCTATGCAGATTCATCTTTGCAGATGAAATACTACAAATTTGATAACACAACGCTATAGTAAATTTTTACTTTTTATTTTCAAGTGCTAATTGCTGCACTGAAGCTAAATTAAATATTTATAAAATTTACAAAATACAGTGAAAAAATTAAACGCCTACCCGACCCAGCCAGGAATCGAACCTGGGTCTTCCGCAATCCGGGCGGCTGCACTGACCGCTATGCTACCGACTATGTCTACGTCAGCCTTCCCGGTAATTAAAATCTATCATCAGTTTGTCAGTGCGCAAAAACTTTATTTACTGTATTACTGTTATTGTTTTAAAATGCCAAGGAGAAGAGGACCTCACTTAGGTCGCGATGTCAATCAATTGTGTGACGAACTAACTCACGTGCAAACCGCACTGACGGACGACCAGCGAGAGACAGATAATGATAACATTCGTTTGTATGGCAGAATTGCGTTCCACAGTGAATTATAATGAAGTGAAATAGAGCTATTCCGCAGACGCAGTGTTCCTGTAAACCTGGAACGAGTAGCATTCCACTACGACCCGGAAATAGATTATTGGGCCGTAACAATTCGGGAAATGAAAACCATTTGTCAATATTGTAAAGCGTTAAAATACAGCGGTGAATCTACTAGATTATGTTGTGTTAGTGGTAAAATAATATTGCCACAATTAATAATTTATCAAAAACAATAATTATGGTATACTACCTTGAAAGTGGACATGAAATTTTCCTGTACAATATGCGTTGCGCCAAACGACGTCATTTGAAAGCAATTGTTATATTTTTGGATGTTGACCAAGAAATGTTTAGAATAATTTCCCACCCCAGCCGATAATGTTTAAATTTTGACCATATTTTTCACCAAGACATGTAGGTGATACGAAGTTCACCGGGTCATCTAGTAGTTTATAAAGAGAAGGTTATCCGAATGGTAATATATTTTTTAAATTATGCATAAAAATACATTAAATCAATAAAACAAACATAACACACACTACCATGTATTTGACACACACGCATATATACTCTTTTCAAAGATTTCAAAATGGAATAGGAGCGACTGAAATCTGTCAATGTCAATCCAAACTCAAATTCTATCTTTTTTAATTTTTCATTACTTATCCGTGCAGCCTTAATAAAATTACGGTCAAATTTCGACCACTGGGCGACCACTAGTAGTTATAAAATGATGTAATACCTGACCCATTTGTTTCAGAATATAATGTTAAAATTGCTTATTACTAAGGTGAGATGTCAAATGTTACACATCATAATACCCCAACGAGTTTGGACTCGTTTGATCCGTCTTGACGAGTACTTTGGTGCTAGATGGTAACCAAGGTCTGATGATGGAACCGAAAGGTGGCCATAGGAACACGGTAGTTAAATGCGACTATTGTAAGGCTCGCTCGTTTTTTATTTTCATCAATGTTCAACCATATGCCATATACATAAAGCTCAAACTCTGTTGAGGAAATTTGACGGTTTGTGGTAGTGCGATGTGGAGGCGTGTGTTCATCGTGGGCTCCTCTCCCTTGGCGTGTCAAGTGAGCCGTGGCCCACTATCTAAGCCCGTAAGTGACGTAGATTACGTTAATAAATTACATAAACATAGTTAATCCGCTAAACTTGTCTCAAATTGCTGTCACGAGTAATTTTGGGGGTCTCTAGTGGCGTGCAATCCAATTAATCGAACGACGGGACATTTTCACGAAAATCTATTACTTTGTCCACACGAACGTAAAAATTATGGGATAGTCCGGTTAATTACATTACAATGTGTTTACGGTGTTAATTTGAATTGTAAATATTTAATTAAAACTATTTGGTCTGTTTACAAAACACTAACTAAACTTTTTCACACCAAAGCTTTGTATGAAAAGGTTAGAAAGCATTTCTTTAGAAAGAAGATTGACCATTTTGAATACTCTGCAAAGTCCGCGGATACATTGATTAGTTTTCTAAAGTGGTGGAATAAATAATTATATAACAACCTTCTCTTGACGATTGTGATAAGTAAGCCGTTATTGCATTAGGCAGTCTCCTCATAGGTGTTTCCGTAAGATTCCCTTATTGCATCCAGAGTGCCGTATGAGTTTTGTTTGCTATCCGTATTCAATCTGTTAGTATCCGAAAACGAAAATTTGTATGGCAAAATTTTAACTCTCTTCGAATCTCGTCAGGAGGCGCTGCTTCAATACCATACCAATTTTCGTTTACGTTAACGTGATCGTATGTCAAATAAAAGTCACACTAGGCACCCAGTAACGTATTGGCCTAGCGTGCTGTATATGGTACGATTTACGCTTTATGATTTTTTTTCTGTGATGCAAAGTCTTTTTCCAGTTGTGGAAAAGGCTTGGTAGATAGCAGTTCTTGTTGTATGTAGAAAAGGCGAGTTTTACGTGCGAAGGGTTATAAAATACTAAAATAAGGGCTTTTTGTTCAATTACTAATTAATTATCAGTTAAT
This sequence comes from Eudonia lacustrata, assembly GCA_947562085.1. Classification (NCBI taxonomy): domain Eukaryota; kingdom Metazoa; phylum Arthropoda; class Insecta; order Lepidoptera; family Crambidae; genus Eudonia; species Eudonia lacustrata. The sequence continues at coordinate 10,711,653 of OX387313.1, read as the reverse complement.
TATCTTTTTCTTACAATATGATATAATATATGTTATAATATGTTATTCTTATAATATGCATAGTGGAATTGATTATCGGAGAATTTTGCGACTGTGTAAAAGTCTCGGCAGAATAGTCAGCGCCTAACTGCTTTTTGGCAGAGAGGTATAATGCTGAGTCGAGTCCTATTTACTGCTGTGGCGCACAACGGTTTGTGTTTTATTATTATTGATGTGCTCGTATATATAGTTAGTTGTTTTTATTAGTTATGTTTTATTTTACTCAGTACATTAAATATTGTTGTGTGTTATGGTAGTAAAGAAAATGATTGTATATACGTCTATGTCTATGTCTGTGGATATATATGTGTGTGTATTTTGCACTATTTTTTTTATGTGTTATTCAAGATTTTGGCATACAGAACATTGTAAATATAAACTATATGAAGTCATCGACTACATATTTACACTTCGATCTTCGTACAAAGTTTTCGTATGTATACAATATACCTAAACTTCGAAAGGCAACTACATAGTTTTGCGTGTTTGTGATATAATCTTTTTGTAACAGCTGAGTGGAACGGCGTGAACTTAAGGGAGTATGGTTATCTATATTATATTGGGTATTATTAATGTTGTATAAATATGCGATATTGTTAGCTTTTATCCGTTTGTCATTAATTTTGTTATTGTAAAAGCCATTATTTTATATAAAGTGGATCATCATTATTATCAGCTCATTTTATGTCCCCACTGCTGGGGCACGAGCCTTCCCTATGGATAGATAGGGAGAAAAGACAATAAACCGCCACGCGGGCCCACTGCGGATTGGTGGTTGTTAACGACTGCTAATGCATCCGGGATCAACTGATATACGTGCCTTCCGAAGCATGAAGGAGAGATGATAATTTTTGGTCACCTATCCGGTGACCGGCCTGTGCAAAAGTTGCTTAACCTCAGCACTCACAGACCGGGTGCGTTAACCATTGCGCCATCGAGCTCCTCAAAAGTGAAGATATTTGATAATAAATATCGATTGGGAAACCTACAGGACTAAGACGTCGCAGAAGACTACAAATCGTCGGATTTGTTCTGCCCAGGCTGGTGGGAGACAGTTGGATATCGAAAGAGATGGAAGGAAACGGGGGAGACCTTTGCCCAGCAGTGGGCAGTTATAGGCTGTTAACTTACTTACTAATTTACTCTTACCTATACAAGGTGTTTCGTAGTAGATGTATAATCCCGAAACATAGCCATGCAACAAAATATAAAGAACATCGTGATAATGTAGAAAATCATAAGATTTTGTACATAAATTTAAAAAAAAATTAATAAATAAATTGCAAATAATTACGAAGATTTTATTTTCTGTACAAAAACTCAATAATTAGGTATATTTTTTTTATTAACACTAACATGTTTTGATTTCTGTTTCGTTTGGACCATGAGGCTGATGACCAAGAGTATCCGCTGAACCTAGGGTTGTAACTGCAGTTTTACTGAGTAACAAAAAACCTCAATAACCTAAATTGAGTACCTATAACTAAAACGGTCATTATAGTGCTTTTTTTTTCTTTTTTTTTATTTAAATAGAACAACCAACAAGACATACATTAAAACAAGAAAGAAGCTATGACTTTTATCTTAAAGCTAAATGCTGTCTCAATTATAGGTCGCCACGACATGCACTAGTGAGACGTATAAAAAAAACAATAATAATAAAACTGAAAAAAAGCAAACAAAGATCAGGCATGTTAATAGGGTTCTATGCAGGTTATAAGCACCTGTAGCACCACCATATCTGCCAAATTCGGGATTATACAAAAATAATTTCCCTGCATATTAATACGTGAAGAAAAAACTCTTTACCCCTTTTTAAGCTTATGATTGAGTGTGAGATTTGGCATCGTGAAATTTTATATGGAGGAGGAGTGCAGAAAGGTAAGAGGTAAAGTAAGTAAAAAGGTCCACTGGTGAACCACTAGACAGTTTAAAACCCACTTCATATTAAATTTATTTAAATCTTACTAATATTATAAACGCGAAAGTTTGTAAGTATGTATGGATGTATATGTATATGTTGTTACTCTTTCATAGGATACTTTTTATCCCGATATTCCCACGGGAACGGGAACCACGCGGGTGAAACCGCGAGCGGCCACTAGTTTATAATAAATAAATGTAACTTTATTTTAAGATTCTCTAGAAAATGTTTTATGTTACAAAATTATTATATTACATGTCATTAAAGGGAGAATAAATCAGCCTTTGAAAAGTTTCTCAGGACCTCATTTCGTTACAAGGTCTCCCTACCTAAGTCGAGCTTGCGAAAAATTTGCTTGTAAATTAATTTGAATAGAAAGATCAATTTCATTTTCATACTAAGAACGCTTTCATCTTTGAAACTACGAGCTAGAACTTACTAGAAAAATATTTTAATTACGTAGGTACTAAAGTAATGGATAGACTCGTAAAGATTCATAAATACCATTAGGTATCGTAGCACGTGCTTGTACATTATATACAACGTGTATTCGATCTAGATCTTGTATTTACAAATGCATAACAAGTTAAAGTTAATATTTTTTTCTAAGTAACTATATATAAATATTAACTTTAACTTGTTATGCATTTGTAAATAAATATGTATATTAATGACGTCATGTGCGTCAGGCGCGCTAAAGCAAGCAGCAGTGATAATATGTAAGTACACTGAGGTTATTGAACCACTAGGGCTGTGATTAGTTAACTTTGATGTGACGTACTAATAGAAACATTAAATTAAAAATAGCATGATAAATTAAAGTTAATAAATATGTCTAAGTAACTCTACATACATGATCTAGATTGGATACACTTTGGATCGTTTCATTATGAACACATCTATATGATACACGTTGTATAATAGGTAATATAATTAAATAAGGTGTTCAGATTACTTGCGCATTATATTGCTCTCACAGCTCATTTTATAGTGTCCAGTGTCTAGCAATCCAATTAGACGAAGCGCGGCCGATAGTATTAAGAAAATCACTTATGTGCCTTTGCGTATTTACGTCACCGAGCGTATCGTGTAACAACTCATAAACTATGATCAGCCCGCGGCTTCATCTGCCTGAAATTCAGTCGGTCGTAATTATCTAATAGAATATCATGTTTCCCGAAGTAATAAAAAGTAGCCTAAGGCACTACCAGGCTTTCCAGCGATCTCATTTAAAAAATCACGTCGAACTAGTCCTTCGTTTAGACGGCATGGGAGGTCATAAAAACATACTTTCACATGTACAACATAAGTTAGGATTGGGAAACATTTTTCTTTTTGACTTGACGGTTAATAAGGAACACAAACCTTTTAAGGAAAGGGGATTGTGAAGCTTAATTAAAATATTTGTACTTATCTCTTAGCTGCCATAAAATATAGAATAAAATACTTTATTGTACACAGAATACAGACAAATTTAGAACGGACACTACAAATCGAACATTTTCTATGGAAGATGGGTCTCTTGTGACAACGGATACTGTAAAGGGTCAGAATCGTCACGATATTATAAAATGATAAATAGAAACAAATAAAGTGTTTTATTTTATTCCGAATAAAAAGCTTTTTGACATATTTTCTAGTATTTTTTTAAAGATATTAAAAATACTCCCAAGTTGTATTCCGATAGATGGAGATAAGATAGCCATCCCCTCAGCAGGCGAGGGCGAGGGATCAGGGTGCAATGCGCTAATTTGCTTTATCGTTACTTCAAGCAGGTGTGATGACTTTATAACGCTTTGAATAAAATAAAATGTAAAAAATCTTACTTTAAAGATAAATCCATTTTGTTATATACTCGTACAATTGACATGAATCCTGCATTAGGAGTTCTGTCTTCAGTCATTATTAGTAAAATATTTCGAGGGAAAGGTAGAGCGGTAATGCGACATAAAAACACGCTAAATGAACACCCCGGTAAGTAAGAAAAAATAACAATACGTACCTATTTCTTTAAAAGCTTTCCAAGTGTCAACGGAGATTCCTTATTTTCATAAGATAAATCATTTTGATTGTATAAGCTTGTCAGTTTTAGCTTAATAATAAATGAAGTGAATTTCTATTAAAAAACACTTTTCCTCAATAACTTACCGCAGTCGTTGGACTCTTGTCTTGATTTTGAAACGCCGGTAATCTTGTAATTAATAATGACCAAAAACTCACAATTATATACTTACTCTAGAAAATGCTTGTTCACCCTTGTCTTGTCCAGATTGTACGTATCAGGAAACAGAAACGTATTTTTGAATAATGTATATTTTTTTGCAAAATCACAGCTCCTAGTGGTCTTAATGATAGCCAACTCCGATAGGTTGGCTCGACAAGAAGAAGACAAGGTCTACTTTTTTATTAAGATATTGCTAATGGCTGCATCTCACCAATACAGCGTAACCGGTCTTTTAGAGGTGGCGAGAAACTAAAGAATCTTCAAGTGATTGAACATCTTCAGCTAGTTTCTAAAAGCGTATTCGCGTCCCCTACTGGATTCTAGGAAGCGTTCGGGTCAGTAACGAAAGCGGAGTAACCAGAGGGCACCGAGGACTAGGACCTCCGCTCGGGTTGCCTGATTCTGAAGGTATAGTAACATTAGAGACGCCTTGAACGCTAAGGACACCCATTTAGCAGCTACATTTTTAACTGCCTATGTGGTCTAGTGGCTAAGACCACCGGTTTAGACCCAGAGGTCCCGGGTTCGATTCCCAGCGGGGGGTACATGTTTGTGTACTCGGTTTGGTTGGTGGTAGGACTGTTAGCCCGCCTGGCTAGCTACCACCATCTCATCTAAATATGTCACCATACCATTAAATGTTTGTAGCATTGTTGTGTTCCGGCAGCAGAGATAAGATAGCCAGTGCCTCACTAGTTGAGGTTCCCGGGTGAAGTGCGCTTCCATCATTGGCCTTATCATCACTTTACATCAAGTGAGATCAAGGCACTGTACTTACTTTAAAAAAAAACATAAGATTACCCGTTCTACGGTAGTGTTGTTTAACAAAACTTTGCTTATTAGCTCTTAAAGCCGGAAAACTAAAGTGGGACCTAAATTTTTTATAACGTTCCCGAATCATCCTGGCGGCACGGAGAAGAAGTGCAGGAGATTTTAGTAGGTAAGTACACCCTCCTTTCGCCCTTGAGTGGATCGCGGGGAGAAATACAACCATCTGCGTCGCATACGGATGCGTAATGCGTTTTTTCCTGCTTAAATAATAGGTTTGTAAAAAGGATTTTACAAAAGAAGCTACTCACCTTCTGTATGACTGCGGCGCGACTGGCCAGCTGCGGCGCGAGCGCAGCACGAGCGCGACGCGCGGCGTGGAGCCGTGCATGTTGACACCCATCTGCGGCGCGGAGGTGCGCTTGCGACTCCAGCCGCGCCTGCCGCCGCCGTTCCCGCCCCACAGGTGTGCAGTGCTGTGCTCTGGAAACACCATACTACATGATGAATTTGGTAAGCGTTGTGAATAAGCCTTTACTATCAATTGAAGTGACTTGATTTCAATGATGGAGGCCTTTGCCCAGCAGTGCGACAGTTATAGGCTATTTACTTTACTTTTTACTAAACGTTGTACCCCTTTTTAAGCACATTGCGCGCACGACTTTTTCGTGCATTGCGGTGAGATTTGGCATAGTTAAAGTAGTGACATATGGGAAAGGAATTCCGACAGATAAAATGTATGTACATGAATGTGTGTTTCTAGTATAATGTGTTACATTATATTGTATAAGCATTGTATATTTTGTGAACTACAGTCATTGGGCGACCTCTACTAATAAGTAATGTGTGAAGAAAAGACTTAGTAAGTGCCCCTTTTTTAGCATACGAGTATAGCACGCACGGAGTGACATTTGGCATAGTTATAAAGTTCATGTAACGAAAGTGGGTGTTCAGAACAGTAATTAATTATTCTGAGAGTGGGTGTAACAAAAGACTAAAAAAGAACCCGCATGCGTAAAAAATAATAACTGAATAGAAAATCAACTGAAAGGCCGGAACAAGATAAAATTTAAATTCAATAATTACATAAAGCCAGCGAAATAAATCGAAACAATATCAAACATAAGTACTGTACACAATTAAAAATATCAATACGGTAGTCCTTCGAAATTTTATGCTACATCATACATACTTAACACACATTGTCGGAGGCACGCACAAAGTGAGAATGATTTGACTTATCATTAAATTTTATGCCTCCGACTCTAAGCTCCGACTGCATGTTATGTATGATGTTGCATAAAATTTCGAAGGACTAAGTACCGTATTGATATTTTTAATTGTATAAAATACTTATGTTTGATATTGTTTCGATTTATTTCGCTGGCTTTATGTAATTATTGAGTTTTTATCTTGTTCCGGCCTTTTCAGTTGATTTTCTATTTAGTTATTATTTTTTATGCAGGCAGGTTTTTCGTTTTTATTTTTTTTTATTTTTTTATTTTATTTATGTCTTTTTAGTTAGACAAATTACGTAATCGGTTCAATTCATTTAAAGAGTTTACATCATGTGGTTGATTAAGTAATTTTTAGGGTAAAGAGAACTAATAGCAAGTCTGGAGAGAGATCTCACTCTGCTCAAAGCAACGTAAGCCTAGACTGATTATGTATATTTTTTTTAGTATTACGGTAATGATAATCATACCTTTTTGAAATCCTTTGGTTGAGCCCTCTAATTTCATACCCATATGTAGAATTTAAAAAAAAATGTTTTTAACCAAGTCCAATGGCGTCGCACAGCCGCCATGTTCGTTTTTTTAACGTCACCTATCTAAGAACTCTTGGTCAGCTAAGACGAATCTAACGATACCTCAAATATGTATTTACATATTTCGCTAAACGGATTTCCGTTTAGCGGTTCTGGAGATATGAGGTAATAAAGAATATTACATACATACTCGTACATACAAGATACGCGCGAAAAACAATACCCTTCCTTTGCAGTCGGGTAAAAAGGTTAGAGACTATAAATATTTTTTATCTATTTTACATTCAAACACTATTAAAACTTGTGAAAGCAGTAAACGCACTTGACTGTATTAAAATAAATTAACTTTACATCTCTATCAGCTTTGGATTGTTTTACATTCATTCTGACGGTTGAATATTTCAGATTTCGCTCTTACACTTCCGCAATAACATTCCAGTCCTTTTCGCCTCATTTTGCGAGAATTGGAATGCCTTAGATACCTCGCCCGCACTTACTGAACACTCCGTGTTATTTACAAGTAATTTTATTCTGAGACGTCCATGGCATTATGGGTACTGTAATTAATTATCTGAAAACATTTTTGTTGACATGAAAAAGGTCGTGTTCTTTTATAATACTTACTCGTAATATGGAACACGACATTAGTGCCTTACCATAAATATAAATAAATTCGCATTTAACTGCTGTAATATTCTTTGTAAATTTGGTTTTAAATTAGTGTAAATACGTGATTTAAATATAGGAACCCAAACGCTTTTTGGATAAATAAACCATAACCATCACTTATCTACAAAATCAAGCATTTACTTTAAATCCCTGAGACGCAGTAAATACAGATGTAGGTAGTACCTGATTTATTTTACTTTAAGTCATTCGACTCGAAATATTTTAATGATTAATATGTTTCCAGTCAGTAAAGTATTATTTAGAGAGAGAATTGAGTATTGTAAAATATCCATAAAACACATTATGGTTTAGAAACTAATTCGTCAAGCAGAAAAGAAAAGAAAAGATTGGTCAAGTGTGTTTTACCGCGTGTTTTTGTTCTGATTTGTCAAGCAATGCAAAAGTAATAATCAATCAAGTCCCTATTTTGTTTCGATTTGCCAAGCCTTATTTTTGTTTTAACTGGTCAAGCCAATAAAAAGTTCTGAATTGTCAAATGTTGCTGATTTACTTGGTCAAATAATCATTTCGCAACATTTTACTTTTACCCTAATCCTGTAGGTCACGTGATAGGTAAGAAATTTAAAACAATCGCGAAGCGCAGCGTAGCGATTGTTTTAAATTTCGAGGTAAATTTTTTTTATTTTTTATTTCGATTCGAAGGGTTAATAAAATTTATTAAATTACTTTATATAATTTTTATACTGATATGATAGCCTTTATCAGCAGTGTCCTACAGATAACAAACAGCGTTGCGTTAAATATATCATTAAGTTTTTATTTAGAGTATCTTGAGTGTGTCATGCTCTCTTTATTGTCTCTGCGGTGGTGACGTGTGCGTCGTCGGGTCGTTACGTTCCCTAAAATATGGTTGAGCGAAGCGATGGCTGATTCATATGTCATGCTCGTGAACGGGTGCCGCCTGTGGAGGCTGGTCTGCTCTTGCATACTTTTCTTATTTTTAGTATTATTAACTATAGTTTGACTTTGTTTTAGTTAAACAATTTTTGCCTTTTACTAGAGTACTGTAGTGGTACTGTGTGACATTGTAGAAATTGAAACTTTTACATAATTATCTGATGTAAATTTGTTAACTTAGATTTTTTATTTTGTTTTTTTACATGTTATGGTTGTCTCCTATATATTTTTTGTGTTTATTTGTAATGGAAAGTGTCCTGCTATGATAAGGCATTTTCCAATATTTTTGACGCTGTAAGGGAGAAAAGAGCTGGACACTTGCTGAGTTTCTTGCCGGTTCTTCTCAGTATAAGATCTTCCGCCCAGAGTAGACTTACGAACCGATGGCATAGTGACATTCACAAGAGCTACTTGTAGCCTAAACTGAATAAATTATATTGAAATTTGAATATTTCTTTTAATCTATTAGACAACAGAAATACTAGCTGCCCTACTCCCGTAGGTCACGTGAAAATTGTGTTTAAGTAAAAAAAACATTTGACAATTCAGAACTTTTTATTGGCTTGACCAGTTGAAACAAAAATAAGACTTAGCAAATCGAAACAAAATTGGGACTTGACTAATTATTACTTTTGCATTGCTTGACAAATCAGAACAAAAACTCGCGGTAAAAACACACTTGACCAATTGGAACTTTCTTTCTGCTTGACGAATAATTCCTGAATCGACATTATTATTAAAATTTGTAGTAACATTAATGTAGGTATAGTTTAATTAAAAACAATGATCTAATCATATTTTCATATTTTACATATTACTGGTGTTGCCCATATCCTACTGTAATAGTAGTAGAATAGTTATTATTAGTAGCACATCATAATACCGTGCTTTCTAAGAAGTAAGATATTTTGTTGTTACTTAATATTGACCGAAGAGTCTATCCTAGGCTGTCATGAAGAGCGACCACACAATGCCAAGTAGCTTTAGTTATTGTTCTGAGATGCCAAGTACGTATGCCATTGGCAGATTGGCAGTCGTGCCAAAATAATACACATCCCATCGAAATGTTTCTGAAATTTCAGGTCTATGGTCATACAAATAGAACTGAAAACATGATGAAGCTGTGCAATGGAGTTGAAATACACTTGCAACCGAATATTCTTTTGATTACGATAAACAATGACAAATAGGACTCAAAGGTGCTATTCAGGCTTTAGTTGTATAATAAACTTAAAAATTTCACGAACGACTTCCAATCGGCATCCTAAATATTTGCACACATGAATTTCATTTGGAATGGTCAATTATTTTTAACTATTCGGAACCAGGTGACCAAAAAAATTTTATTCAAATAGTATTATTTATATTACGCCAAAAACGGTTTGTGTGTGATAGGTACGAGTATATATAGTTATTGATAAACAAATAATTTAATGCAGCGTATTGAATAGAAACAGATTGAATAAAATATCAAATTTTATCTAGAGGAATCTGTCACTGTGAATTTGCATTAATTATTTGACACTTTTGGTAGACTACTTACTACTATAGTTCAAATTCAAGTGTGATTGAACTCTCGGCACAATAGCTCGTCGATATGACTTTAAAAAAAAAGGGAAATTAGTAACTCGCTAAAACCTCCAAATCTTCACGATTTAATCCTATCGTAGGTGTTAAACGGTAAGCTAGGTATTACAGATGATATTAATAACTCGAACTTGAAGAACTTTTTTCATCAATAGTTCTGCAACTGAATTGGCTGACCATTAATACAACGAGTAATAACGACACATTTCCAATTCGCGAACGAACACAAACAACGCTTCGCCTAGTTAAAAACTTGTCAAACAAGTGAGTAACATTTGCCTCGAGCCCAAAATAAGGTGGCCCAGAAGGTAAGATTAAGGGTGCGCCGACCAAAAAATGCCAAAGTGCAGTCACGGTTAAATTGATATAATTGAAAATACTATCGTATTACATAAACAAAACATATATTTAGTATCAAAGGGAACGTATTTACAATTAGTCCGATTCATAAATTCATGACACACTATAGTTTTTTCTACAATATAATTTAAAGTTGGGCAAAAATCATGAAAACGAGTGGCAGCGTTGATTTCTTATAGTCAATCTAAATTGTTGTACCTCTAATTTTGTCTAAACAATCACCAATGGCTAAACTACAAATCGACCGTCTCACATTTTCTATTTATCAAGCGGTTATTTAAATTATTGTTTTCCAAATTAACCCGTTAAATTCCCCATACAAAATTAGTATGGCAGCGCGGCGTCATATAAATATGGACGAAGACATCTTTATATATATAAAAATCAGTTGCTGTTCGTTTGTCTCGCTAAAACTCGAGAATAGCTTGACCGATTTGGCTAATTTTGATTTTAAAATATAAGTGGAAGTTCAGGAGAGGTTTAAGCGGTGAGAAACATTAATAATAAGTAACGGGGAAAAAAAATTCCAAAAACGACAAGTTAATTATTCAATACAAAATGATTTGTTTGTTTTGTTGTCATGGAAACCAAAGAGAATTTAATCACTTAATGGAAACTGTCAAAGTGGTACGAAGTCCGCCGGATCCACTAGTTTCAAATAAGATATATGACACTTGTCACAATCGGACGGCGCACCCTTAATAGACAGCGCGCTTGAGCAACGCACACTGACCGCTTGCACGGACACGGATCTCGGAACAGCTCGGTACCACAAAATAAGTAAACCCAGAAAGTAAGCTTAACACATACCGCGCTTGTGCAACTCACATAGAGACCCCTTGCACGGACTCGCGGAACTAAGATCTCGGAACATATCGGAATACCCTGCTACACACTACTTTAAAGTTTATACTGACACCCCCCACCAACCTTACGGTTATACAGTTAGGTGTCAGACATCCTAACGCAAGCACAAGGGACCATCTACGTCAGGTCATAACGCCAAATCAGAACACGCCGGTACGCATCCTTCATCCGGCACTTTTAAGACTAGTGTCTACTCGAGCGTGTTTGCATGAAGCTTACTTTGTGCAGGGTCCTTATTTTGTGTCGGTACAGTCCAAGCGCAGCGTGTAGCGAGATTTTGTGTCACTGAGAGGTAGACTATGTCTGCATCGCTCCAGCGCGTTTGTCCCCGCCCGATCCTCTAAATGCCACTACACATTTTACAGAATACACTATACATGCACACTAGTTTAGACCCAAGACACCGTATTCGTAGAACCTAAAGGTACTTACGACGAAACGGTTCACATGCGCTCTATACCAGGTACAGACATGTACCTAGGCGCTTTTCTCCACCACCACGACCCGGTCAACCCGAGCCGAGCTCCGAGCCTTTAGAGAGCCTGCAAACACTGAGCCATAGACCTTCAAACACTGTGCCATAGACCTTTTTGTCTATGTTTTTTTTGGAAAATAAATATACTTATTATTATTATTCTCTTTATTTATTTTCTTTCTTAAAACTAGATTTTTACAATATTTTAATATAAAAACAATAAAACATTATAAAAACCTAATCCTAAAGTACCGCCAGCAGCGAGGTTTTATTCTTTATTATTATTATTATTATTAGAGGCGCCCTCGGATTGTTCCGCTCCCCGATCCGATCAGAACCCCTCGGAGAATCTAGTAGGGCACGGGGACACGCCTTAGTGCGTGATGCCGTTCCCTCTAGAAAACCTCCGAAGGTGATTCATTTCACACGGCATGAGGAACCCTTTAAGTTTCTGGCCGCCCGCCCCCAAAAAAAAACCGGTGAAGCTGAAAATGCCGTTTAAGGCAATCAGCAAACTCTCTAAAAAAATTAAAAAAGCGCTTTTGTAATATATAAAGATTACCTTCTGCAGTCTCCATATCTTGTGCCGCCGGGTATCGCTGGAGCCCCGTAGCCCTACGCCATCCGAAAACATGGGAATTTAATGACGTGGAAGATGTGGGTCAACATTATAATGATAATCAGCTCGCGCTGTTGTTCACGGTTTATTGATCTCTACCCTGAGTTTTCCATAGCTTTAGCATGCCCCGCAGTAACATAGTTTAAGCCGCGATATAATTGTACGAGTATAAGAAAAATGGCGCAAAGTCTACGGTCACAAAAATACGAGTTTTATCCGTGTAAAGCCTGGTGAGTACAAGATCGATTACGGCTACGGTAGCTCCTACATTGGCGAAACGATCAGTAGCCTACCGAACTTTGGAGCATATCAAAGCTGTCAAGAACAACGATACCCGAAATCAACCATTCCGGTACATTTAATCCAATCGGTGGATGAAGTTCAATAACCCTTTATACGTACCTGTACCTAGATTTATCAAATAAGCGATTAAAATTACGAAATACAAAAATTTCAATGGCGAAGGTTGGTTTAAACTGTCGTCTATGCAATTTCTGCAAATAGGAAATCTATACTATAATTTATGATTTTTGTTGGTTAGAATAAATAGGACTCTAATGGAATTATTAAAATAAAGGATATACATAACAAGTTACAAAATGTACACTATTATATAGTAGAACTTTGAAAATTAACAAACACTGGGCGCTTCCGTTACGAGGTTTTGTTTTTTCTTCCCTATTAAAAGCTTTGGATCACGTGACTTCATTATCCAGCGTTGCTTGGCAACAAACAATTAATTTGAACCTTGTTCAGGTTTTGCATTGAATGGTGAGTTCCTTTTAAACCTCTACAATAACAGAAATAAATTCATTCTGCATTTTACTTCATTTTTAGCAATGAAGCTTTCTTTATTGAGTACTAGTTTCTGTCTGCGTCTTTACCCGCGTGGAGTTCGATATGTCAGACGAGTGATCATAAAATATGGTTGAGCGAAGTGATGCCTGATTCATATGTCATACTCGAGAACGGGTGCCGCCTGTGGAGGCAGTGGCGGTAGCCAAAGTAACATTAAGAAAACGATAGCGATAGGTCTGCTCTTGCATACTTATCTTATTTTTAGAACTATTCACTGTACTTTGACTTTGACTATAGTTTGACTAAAACGCGGGAATTAAACATGACCTACACAACCTAGACTTAGTGCCCTTTGACAATATGGATGACGTCAATGAGTCAACAGAGTCATTCATCATTAACAAACATTATTGAAGCCATTACGCGAACTATTGTGTTATCACGCCGTAAAAAAATATATAAAACCGTGGATAGCTCCTGGGCTTTTACGCTGCATCAGACATCGTGATAAGCTGCATCGAAACGCTACAAAGCACCCAAAAATGAGATACTCAAGGTTACTTATTTAAGATATAAAAGATAGAAATAAAAGACGCTGGTCAAAACAAGAAAAAAATATGGAAAGTTATCAAAACCATAACTGACACCACTTATACTAAATTATCCGCACAATAACTCATCACAAACTCAGCTACTGCGGCGCAGTCAGTTGACGCGGCAAATAGTTTCTTTATTTCTATTGGAAAAAGTTTAGCTGAGAAAGCAAAACACCAAAACAATAATACACTCTTTTTACTTATTTTACTTTGAAAGCCAAAGGCGCCCATTCAATATCAACAATTACCGTCATTAACATCCGATCATAATATTTTTACAAATACTAAAGATCAGATAAGAAGTAGGCAAGCTATTTATAATGCTTTTAGTTTGGTTTATATAATGTTTAACGCAAATGTTGTTGCGAACAAATTACAAAAACACAAATGTTGAAAAAAACTCCACGAGCAGGATTTGAACCTGCACCCTTCTGACATAGCGGGGGAACGTTTGGATTTTGAAAAAAGGACTGTTAAAATGCAGAAATATGAATTGAACACCTAGTCACGTATCCAGCGACATTCGTTTCCACTACTGCAATAAAACTACTATAAGAGCTTACGGTAAGACCCCAGACGTTGCGAAAGTTAAATTGCAAGATCGCAACTATACCAAATGTGCTGGCCGCTGCACCATCGCGTCACCATCTTTCTCAAAAGTTTGATTGGATGCGCACAAGAACAACAATATTGACCGGCAAAAAGTATTAAAGTAGCCACTCTTGGTGCATACAAAACAAGTTGAGCCATTGCTCCGTTTTTACGTGAAGTAGGGACAGGGTTTTTTACGGACGAACACACGAAACACACTGTCATAATTGTTATATAATATAGAAGTTGATTAATAGTCCATATAAATAAAAATGAATCTAAATGTGTTGCTAATCGCAAAACTCGAGAACGGCTGAACCGATTTGGCTGATTTCTTTTTTGTTGTGTTTAATGAAGTCTGAGGAAGGTTCTCATAGAGAGAAAAAATGTAAAAAATACGAGGAAAATAGTAAAAACAACAATTTTCTTTTCCCATACAAACCACCCTGTCTCCAACTGTCAAACATTTGACGTCAATCAAAACAAAACAAAGGCGCGTTAGTTTTATCTTTGATATGCCTTCAAGTTAAATAGAGGTAAGATTTATTTCGCCAAGTAATCAAACAAAATATATCGTGTATACCATAAGGCATTACAATAAAAATCACATCGCATTAGATATTACTAAAGTCTTTCAATGTTATTTTATTTCTATTAGACTGCGACAGGCCTATAACTTTTGACAGAACGAAATTCTGTCGGGGGGGTAAAAAATCAATGTAACTTTGTTTTAGAGAAATAGGGCAGAACAAGGTCTGCCGGGACAGCCAGTTAGCAATAAAAAAATCGAGGTGCGCTCGATGGCGCAGATCGTGCGCATTCAAGTGCACAGGCCTATGTCCAGCAGTGGACTAGTATAGGCTGATGATGATGATGGCGTAATATTTAACGCACCCAATCTGTGCTTGCTAAGGGTAAACAACTTTCATAAAGGCCGGTCAGCGGATGGGTGACCAAAAAACTATCATCTGAAGCTCCTCCGTGCTTTGTAAAATGCAAGTAAAGATGGTCTCGGCTACATTAGCAGTACACCAATTCTGGGCCCGCATGGTTGTTTATGGCTCGTTCTCTATCAGTCCTTATGGAAGGCTCGCATCCTTAGCTATGCGGATATAAAATGAGCTGGGAATGTGATGTGGTTAGCAATAAAAAATCTATTCTTTGAATCTGTTTCGCTTGACCAAACAGTAAACAAATTATATTTTTCGAGATTTCTAAATCGGTTTCATAGTCAAAGGTTGTATAAATAACAATGATAACAATAATTAAATACTGGGGAACGATCAATTGTCTAACGGGTACATAGGTGCAGTCTCTGACAATCGTCACAACTTTACCACAGCTACTAAATCATAGAAACGTTATATCTGATGGGCGGCATTGTCCCAGTTCGTTGAAGAACAATAGACGGAGCCACGCTCAACTATGCAATATTTTACTTAGGAAGTATGTAGATGAAATGTCAGCCATCTTTCTGACAAGTGTTACGAGGGTAGAGTACCTAAGTTGCCGCATTTCAAATATTTTGTCTTATCTGGCGCGACTTTTGTGATCATTCATGCGGTCATCTGGTGTCAGTCACTCTTGCTAAAATGGTCTTGTAGGTTTGGTTTCTAAGTAAAGGTAAAAGCCTCAATTTTAAGCTAAGTAAAAATTAAAAGGATAAAAAGCATCAACTTTAAACAGCTTCATGCAATCAAAACTCAAGCCTCGTAGAATAGCTTCAGAACTGAAACGAGGGCTCCACCTTAGGTTATTCAGAGACTTGTATTTTTTATGTACTGATTACCACAAACATGAATATCATTCTCCCCAGCCTCATCTAGATTACTTAGGAAGTTAATGACACATCGCCGGACCAGTATGTCTGAGACATTGCCTCTCTGATAAGAGGTATATAAAAACTAAAGCACCCGGATGTGGTATTTGCTTTGACTCCCATCGCCATCGTATACTTATTTTGGCAAATCCTCTTTGGAGTAGTGACTATCATTAGGCCCCGGTATCTTCTAAAGCCAAGATTGACGGAGAGGGTATATGTAAAAAACTAATCAGTTGGTGGTTGTGTATTACATACTTTGATAACAGGTTCACTGTCCAAGAATTATAGCAATTGAAAATCAATTGTTATGTAGCTCTTGTGATTCATGGGAGCAGGGAAGGGGTTAAGATTCTTAACTTTTTTAGCACATCCCTATCATATCTTTACTTTTAACGTATGTAAAAACTTACGCAGATTAAGTCCTGGGTGCGGGCCCTGTTCAGAGCACGCCCTCCGCCCACGACCGCTCATGAGTACCTCTCGCCGCGTGCGCTCATACGGCAGCTCGCACTCCTCGCTCATGCCCGCGTCGTCGCACTCGCCGCCCCCCTCCTCTCTCCCCTCCTCCACAACACAAGCGGACATCACTATCTTTGCGCACACGAACAATACGAAATTTCCACTCAACAGCTTACTGTCGCACAAAACTTTTTGTGAACAGCCAAACTTTTTGTGAACAGTTATTTTAATCCTTTCCGATAAACACTGCCTGTTTGTTAATTTCCTTTTATAGATAAACGCACTGCACAAATAACAAGTGTTTACACACCAAACTAATTACGTTTACAAAGCTCTCGAAAAGCGATTCGATGTTTATTTAATAATATTTACACTGTTCTTTCCGAATGTTACATACAGCACCTCGAATGCCAATCTGAAACAACAAAACATTTTTTTATTACAATGATTATAGAAAATATAATAGATATTAATCAAAAAGAAATACTTTCTGTCGTAGATTTATCGTATGACTTCCTTGCCGAGTTATTATGAAAGAGTACAATATTAATGTTGGAAAAGTTCCCACTGATGGGTCACGAACCTATACCTTAAGGCAATCCGTTTCTTGCACTTTCTCATATATAAAAGAATTTGCAATAAAACTTTGCAATCAAAATGAAATAAGTAGTATTAAAAAAATACTTAAAAACTTTTACATTGAACAAAAACATTTGATTTTTTTTATGTTTTTATTAATGCGCAATTAACACATTAAATAACAGACCTGTTGACATACCTAGAAAGCTAATATTATGCCTGTGTAAGGAAAGGGTTCACCTCAGTATGGTCGAATGGAGCTAAGGCAATGAAACCACAGTACGACTACCGATAACCGACGACCGACGCATCAAATTCAAAAAGTATCTATCGTACTATAAGCCTTAAAAGTTTGCCTTAAAAGCGTTGCCTTTAAAGTTTATACATTTACTCGTAGTGTTGTGTATACACTCATTACGAAAACTCAACGAGACATGTCGTACACAAAGTGATCATGAGGCCGAATTGACGAGCCGACCCGCGTAAACCCAAGCCAAATATTTCCACACCTTCACGAGACCAATCGGCTAACAACACAAACGCAACTTTATTGCTTTAATCCAATAATCCCGTGTCCAGTATACACTACATACGTCACATTGCAATCTCATTAACTTGCTACTTAAACCGCCATGCCACATTGGTGTCCATCAATTTTAGGCATAATACCCTGGATAAACTAATTAACCGTTTATAGGGCTCTGTCCATATATTGGACACCATAATTTTAATTTTATTACCTTAACATAAGGTCGATAACCAATGAAAAATTTCAACATTCTCTGCCCAATAAAAGGTTAAGTAGCATGTTCAGTGTGAGTGTAGCGATTCGATGTCAAGTACGTATTATATAAAGTATGTTGACCTTCAATGTAATATTTTGTAAACATACTATGATAACATCTTCACGCACACACTGAGAAGATGTATAATTTAGTTATGAATTCTTTATAACGGGCAAACGGGCCAGCGAACCACGATCAATCGATCTATCACAAAGTGTTTACAGTGTGCCCTCGGGAACCGACCGTATTTGACTGGGATAAAAGTAATAATTTTAATTATTTTATTTTATTTTTTGTTAGATACTATATAGGTATACCTAAACTCAACACTGTCTTCTTAAATTTATTTTACATGCCTAATAGGCTGATCAGAGATGTATCGTACTTATTTATCACTATAATATTTTAAAGACCGTGTAAAACTTATGATCTACAAATAAACATTACATTTCATTTCATTATAACGGAAAAACAACATGGACTGGAAGTTGTTTTTATTATGGGGTAGATTGAATTTACTATGGAATTACTAAATCCCGATACTAGTTATTTATGTAATGTTATTGGATTTACGTGAGTGAGCAAAGTAATCATGAACGCTACATAGAATAATAAAAACAGTATAACATGGATTCTTAGGCATACGGTGTTCTTTCAATTACCTAACTTACTTTTTTACTTGGTATGAAACCGAAAGATTATTTAAGGTACAATTAACTACCAACTTACATACCAATAAACCAATTTACCGAGATCATAATTATTTTGAGGGCAAACAAAATATAATTTGTTGGGGCAGAGATCATACCTATTTTATAAAAACTGTCGTAGAATTATATTAATAGTTTCCTAATAACCTTCATAAAACATAAGTAAATCTAAAACTTTATTTACGTCGACATAATATCACATTATGCTAGCCAACCCTACAGCAATTCTTCAATATTAATATTCTGAAATAACGATTTATTTATAACAACTCCATTATCTGTTTATACTGTAGACAGACACAGTCACACTGAGAAAATTGGTCTTTAGATCGCCGAAAATATTAACACATTGTATCTTCTGGAAAAGGCGCGTAAATTGA
Source organism: Eudonia lacustrata (assembly GCA_947562085.1). Taxonomy (NCBI): domain Eukaryota; kingdom Metazoa; phylum Arthropoda; class Insecta; order Lepidoptera; family Crambidae; genus Eudonia; species Eudonia lacustrata. Next base: position 10,692,715 of record OX387313.1, on the reverse strand, counting down.
GGGTGCCGAAATAGGGCAAAATTTTTCACAAGAATTACCTACATTTCAAGAGCGAAGTTACTGGTACGAAAGGACACACATATCTACTGTTTTATAGTCTGTAATAAATTTAGTTTCCAAGCGGTAAACTTTAATAATAGATTGTTTCTATCACTTTGATGGACTCGCTGGGGCTTAGCGATACTGGTACGTAATGTGGTATGTGATAATATGCAGCATGATATACCTATGGATGGAAGGATGGAACAAAGAAAGACATAAGCAATTATTTTAACTCAGTTCTAAATGTTGTTTTAAAGTCAATCAGTTTTGCTGACGTCGTCGATATTTGTTAACAAACCTAAGCGGTTTATAAGATAGTTTGTTGATTTCAAATGATCATGACACTGATGATGATGATGAAAATCATAACATAATACTCGTATTACCTTAAAAAACTTATCCACCAATTTTCTGAATTGTTACAGTCTGTTGCTTACTTTACTTACTGTCTGTTAGTTTAAAAAAACTAATAGCACAAATACATTTTAAGTAAATGTATTCGTAATTAATAGAAAAAAAGAGAACATTGTATTTATAAGTACTTCCCTCACATCCCGTTATTATTATATTAATTTATCTTATTACATATTTCGAGAATCCCTATATTAGGAATTTACTACAGTACCCTTAACGAAACGTGGAACGTTCCGTTCCCGAACGGAATGACTGTCAACCGCATCTGTCACCTAGTTCGTTTGTTTACATTGTAAGATTTTGTTCTCATCTATTTATTGTATTTAGTTAATTATTGTTAAAAGTATGATACAATACAATATAATATATAATACAATACAATTTATAGTATGGCAACCGGTAAGTACTTTGAGTTTTACAAAAACATACGCCGGCGCCGTTTCCTAAGGTTGAATCGGCGAAAGTGTTACAACTTTTTCATCAGATAAATTAGTTAAAAACCATAACAAATTTAAAAAACACGACGTTCATTATTTCCTTTAAAAGAGTGTCTTTGTAGCCTATCTTAAGTGTGTACTTAAGATAGGCGCTTAAGATAGGCTCTACACTCTTTAGCTGAATTATATTGATTGATTAGTGTTTGACCTCTGTGACGAGAGTAAATGAAACTTTCACTAGCTCGTCTTTGCCAGAATGGGGCTTATGCCCTGTCCTCTTTCGTGTAACGACCTCTTTCTTTTATTAACCATTGCCTTTTCCTGTGTTACGAACTCTCTAGATATTAAATGATAAAAGTATGTTAGCCACAACTACGTACAATTACTTGTTTGAAGCTTTTTTTTACTTACATAATTTTTGCTCACACATACAAATAAATAACGAAATGTAGTATTAATTAAGGTGAACATAACAACTAAATATAGTGTTAATAGTGTCCCAAAGGTTGTAATACAAAAATATCAAAATACAAAGATTGAAGAGCTTTTGGTAACGTAGATAAATATGGAGTCTAAGTATACGCCAAGTATCGGGTGTGGAAGTTAGTTTCATGGACAAATGTTGACTCAGGTGCGAGTATCCCAACCGCGGCTGTGAAGCTTTAGTGACGCATATTTATGAAGTAAAGTTGAAACTAAATCACTTTTTGACTAATAAGTCTTGTTAAAGTTTTCAAGGGCTTCATCCAGGTAAACATCCCTTTTGGTAAACCGGATGATTGTATAAAGTTTGTATGTATAAGGTTTTTTTTTCCTAAACGCAACTTTTCGGCAGATTAGGGGCCGCTCGAGAAAGCGTTGGGGAGACGATCTCGACTTCTATATAAGGGATTGGTGGGAGACCGCCAAAGTACGAGACGTATGGAGAGATTTTAGGAAGACCTTTGCCCAGCAGTGGGACGAAAGGTTAAATAAAAGTGTAAAAAACGCAATTTAAGAGACTGTATAATAATTTTAAAATCGTAGTACGTAGGTATGTAAACAAATTATATGTAAAAACGCAATTTAAGAGACTGTATAATAATTTTAAAATCGTAGTACGTATGTAAACAAATGATATCACAAGTAGAAACCGTTTACATTTTTATATACTCGAACTTAGAAATAACAATTCACTTTTATAGTAAAAAAATGTAAATATAGAAACAACTGATAAATAGAAAGAGTTACATGAAATGTAAATGTTTTGAACCCCAGACATATAGGTCAAACTGAACAAAGCCTGTATTCAATCTTCCTTCTGTCCTTTGTTATTCTGACTATGGCATTCTACTCAAACATATTTATTTATTTCTATGCGGTTTTTTAACACAATCTAGAAAGTGGCTGATGCAAAGCCAAATTGGTTTTCTTGCTGTGGACGTGAAATAACTTAGAACATTAATGACGAAGAGCTCTTGGAGAAATCAAAGCGGGTCCAATTGTTAATATAAATATTATCAATGTTTATATAATTTTTAACGCAAATTTTGTTGCGAACAAATTACAAAAACACAAATGTTGAAAAAATTTCCACGAGCAGGGTTTGAACCTGCACCCTTCTGACATACCGGGTCAGGTGCTCTTCCAATTGAGCTATCGTGGTTCTAACCAGCCCGCTGAAATTATTCAACACTATTTACTTTTTACTTTGAAAGCCAAAGGCGCCCATTCAATGTTAACAACTACCGTCATTAAAATCTGATCATAATATTTTTACAAATACTAAAGATCAGTTAAGAAGTAGATAGCTCAATTGGAAGAGCACCTGACCCGGTATGTCAGAAGGGTGCAGGTTCAAACCCTGCTCGTGGAAATTTTTTCAACATTTGTGTTTTTGTTTTTTTTTTATAAATATTATCGTTTAGTATTCTTTCATTTTAACTTAGATTAATTAAAGTCCATATTCCAATATTTTAACGTAGTAAGGGAAAAAAAGAATCCCCAGCTGAGCTTCTTGCCGGTTCTTCTCAGTACAAGGCCGCCCACCCTGTGTATACTTACGAACCGTAAGTATGGCCTAGTGACATTCACTAGAGCTAAGTACTTGTAGCCTAAACTGAATAAATGATTGTGAATTTTGATTTATATACTTCAAATCTAAACCAAATTGTCCCTGTTTCGTGAAATTATAAACCTTTGTAAGTTACCCAGCCTATTGTCCAGAGATTTAATAATATAAAGCATATTAAATTGATGACGTTGTATCGGGAATAAATTAATTTTCCTTTAGCATGTTCTGATGAAGAATATTGGGCATTATTAAACTCAATTTTAATTACAAAGTGGTTCAGTAGACAATTAATCTTAAATGGAAGGGTTTCTTTTTCAATCAATCACAACTAACGGTTTTATTCAACTCTTGTTTATGGTAATCTAAAATTTAAAATTGCTTTATTATTAATTAATTATAATTATAAAGTTTCCTAGAAGTTGTTTCCTAAACAACTAAAGGGTAACATCTTAACTAAATATACTTAACCTTTTTACCGCCAACAACTTCTATAGAAGTTTGAGATTTTCGTGCCGTCCACGCCAGCACTTCTATAGAAGTTCTTGTTTGTACCTACTTTATTAAAATACATTTATACGTTGGCGTACAGCGGGACATCGCGTGCTGGATAGTTGGGCGGTGAAAAGGTTAACGAAATTATATATTCAGGATCTATTTATCGGAATTAATGTAAAGTAATCGTACAGTCGTAGAAGATCTTTGATCAGAACCGGTTACTTGAAACTATATAAAATGATTACAAAAACACAAATTTAGAACCACGATAGCTCAATTGGGAGAGCACCTGACCCAGTATGTCAAAAGGGTGCCAGTTCAAATCCTGCTCGTGGAAATTTTTTCAACAATTTGTGTTTTTGTAATTTGTTCGCAGCAAAATTTGCGTTAAAAATTATATATATAAAACAAAAACATTTGTTATAAAATGATGTGGGAATTCACTTTGATTAATTTATATTTGTGATATCCAATGGTTTTTTTCATTTTTTTAGGATTCAACCGTAAAACATATCATCACCATTTCAGACCGTTACCGCCCACAGCTAGGTATAGTAGTAGTTACTACAAGATGCTACAAGTCCAAGTACTATGCGAGCCTCATAATAGAAATATAATTTCACATATTTTTAATCGAATCTCTCTGCGCAGTGACGCTTCACGTAGTGAAACATGATATTACATTTCATTTAGTACTTCAATATCAGTGTACATGGAAATACTAGTCAAGACAATAATAAATTAATGTATTACGTATAACAGACAATTTATAACAAGCGGCAATAAGTCTATGAAATGCCGTACAGTCATCTGTCTGACGAATATTTAGCTACCATTACATTAATCTGATGCTATCAGAAGTTACAAACACAAATATTATTAAGAGATGCAAGTGTCTAGAGGAGAAGTTTGATTGCTTTTGGTTGTTGTTGATGTTATTTACCAATGAATAAAAATGGGTATCGAATAAATCAGATACTTTTAGATTTATATTACAAATTCTGTATCTTTACTTTTCCAAGACCTGTATTTACTTTTAATATTGGAAAGCAATTGAACAATATTACTTGTTATATTGTACACTATTAATAAATATGTGTTTAAAAAGTAGGTAAGAATAGGTAAGGTAATAATATTACAGCAAAAAAAACAAACCATTAGCTTTTCGTTTCAACCTAACCGGAAAGGAAGAGGAGTTATTATTATATAGGTATGTTTGTATATGTGTTATTTTCAGTAACGTTTGTCATTAATATTTTAAAGCAATTGTTTTAGATTTCTCAAACTAAACTGTCATTGTAATGTTTCTGTTTGTGATAAAACAAGTCATTTGTAATATAATTGTAATATTCAATAATCGACTTTTTCTTGGCCCGCTTAGCGGCCAGTATTGGCACTCTGGTGTTGGCGTAAACAGTTTCTATCCAAATTTCAAGACTAAAATTACGTCAATCTGCATCATATTACATATTTAACTTAATTAAGTAAATAAATTTATTATAACGTTAAAATTAACAGCGACGCTCCCGAAGATTTCATTATTTCTAACCGCATTGCTGTTTCATATCCTGTTTATCACGACGGAAAGTCGTCATCAATTTGTCCCAACATTCAATGTTAGCTGACATTAAATTAAGGGAGATATTCCACAGAAGGTACAGTACACAAAAAACAGACCTTCTAAAACAGTTTTCAACTTTGCGGACGCACGGATGTACTGAGGCCGTAGGTAAGATGGTTTCAGATTCTTTTCATTGTCCTAAAACGGCTTTGTACTGGTTACCCCTAGGATAACGACTGGGACGTTAACATTAAATGAAACTCCTTTGGCTTTACAAATAAAGTATTTTAATGTAAAACGTTATTCCCTTTTTAAGAACTAGCGCATACCATAACAAATAGTACGGTAGTGGCATCAGTGTACTTACGTTACGACACTAACATATTATAAACGAGTAAAAGCTCATACTGAAGTTAAAGTAATTGCTTAAGTAAAAATTTATATTCTTTAGTAAACCGAAGTTAAAAACGTCAAAAGTTAGAATTCTTAGCCAAGCAATAGTCACCAATATCTTTACTCAAGCAATCAGAGCCGGTAACCAAAGTAACGTTAAGAAAACGATAGCGAAGTTCGATAAGAATAAAATGTATGGAATTGACATAAGATTGACCACGTGATTTAGCGCGGCTTATGTCAATCCCATACATTTTATTCTTTTCGAACTTCGCTATCGTTTTCTTAATGTTACTTTGGCTAAGCCTACTGGTTAGATTTCTCAAAGAATTCATAGTGACCAGCTAGTATTGAGGTTATATTCCGTGTGAAAGTTTGTGTTATGTCTAAAATAATAAAAAAATTCTGAATTTGATAATAATAATACTACTTTAATTTTATTTCATAAGAAAACTTCTATTGTAATTTAAACGTTACTTGTTTTATATGCATTTAGATCTTAGTGACATTTCTAAGAACAAAGTAATTGCTAAGTAATGTCTTGTTTATAAATACGGGTGTTAAAGCCCAAGCCAAAGCCAGTGTTTGAAACAGGTTTCGTCGTCAAAAAATAACACAGATTTTCATTGAAATTTTACGGGATTTTAAGAAGTACCTAAGTGATCTGTATTCAATTGTCACTTCATGTCTTCAGGGGGCTGCTGCGGTAAGTGCTGAATATCGCAAACGACACAAATACGCAAACCTGGGTCCCAATTATTTATTTGTTCCGTTTGCGGTGGAGACATTGGGTCCATGGGGGCCTGAGGCCAAGCAGCTTGATAAAGGGTTGTGTGCTCGCCTTGTTAAAGCCTCCGGTGACAAGAAGGCTGGCAGCTACCTCAGCCAACGTATTAGCTTGGCTATCCAAAAAAGATTATGTTGCCATCATTCTTGGGACCGTTCCCATGAGCCCAAAGCTGGAGGACATTTTTTATTTATAGGTTTTTTTATTATTATTTGTCTTGAATTAAGTGATGTTTCTTTTGTTTTTTTTTTCTTAATATTATGGATATATTGTATTGTATAAATTCAGTAGTTTATGTTTATGGATAAAAATTATTGTCGCTAAAGACTAAAATCAGTTACTGACCCCTATACCTTTCGATGTCAATCACTGGTTCCTGTCGAGTCGAACACTTTGCCACTCCTACGTGGCAACTAAACTTTGGGTAAGAATTACCTTTAGTTTTATCTTTGTGGTCGTATAAATACAAAAACTGTATAAAAGACTTTTGAAAATTGCAAGGCGTATCGTAACCGCAATCGCATCGAAGAATAACACAAAACGTTTGCAGGGTAAAAAGGCCTCACTCATACGCATACTTTACTATATGAAAGAGTAATAATGACGCTTAATGTGTTTCTGCCGCTTCCGCTTCGGGGATGAACGGAACTTCTGTAATAAATCCCAATGCATACTTTAATGGAGAGCCCCGAGAGTGACAATTTAGCTTCCAACCATTTACTTACCTTTGACAAACACCAAATACGCAGTTCATAGAACAAACTAGTTATTCAATGCAGAAGTTAATATGAGAATTCATTCATATAATGAACATGATATTATTTTGTAACTTTGTACAAACAAAGGAAATATTTTTCCTGACTGAAAAACACAACAGCAAACCACCAGACTCCAAATGTATACCAAAAATAGTTTTATACGTATTATGAAAAGAATTACTGGCTATTTGGAAATTATATTAACAATTTTCTTTTTATCGGTAAACCTCGATCCTTGTAAGTTACAAAGTGACGTTAAGGGTCTACACAGTTAAGTTGCATTGTTATTATATAATAATACCTAGTACTTAAGAATCAAATCATATTAGGAATTATGAACTTTGACTGACGTAATTGGCTGAGAAGTAATATCATTAATACCGAACTGTATCCCACTTCAGCTTACTAACTAGTGTAGAACTTTTTCAAAGGCAAATCAATTTTTCTATTTCCATTACTCATTCAAGTTACTCGTATCGATCGTATTTTGATTATCGATTTACTTATCCATTAAACATAATAATAAAACAAAAACATAAAAAAAAAAATTGTGTTTTTGTTAAGGGTGGGCCGACCAAAAAATGCCAAAAATGCAGTTACGGTTAAGTAAATATAATTGAAAATACTATCGTATTAAATGAACAAAATATATATTTAGTATCATAGGGAACGTGTTTACAATTTGTCAGAACTATAAATTCATAACACACTATAGTTTTTTCTACAATATCATTTAAAGTTGGGCAAAGATCATGAAAACGAGTGGCGCCGTTTAGTAGATTTCTTATAGTTTATCTAAATTATTGTACCTTTGATTTTGTCGAAACAATCATCAATGGATAAACTACAAATTGCTAGACTACATTTTTGATTCATCAAGTGGTTATTTAAATAATATTTTTTTATTAAGCACCTTAAATTCCCCATACAAAATTAGTATGGCCGCGCGGCATCAAATAAATATGGACGACGACATTTCAAATAAAACATATGACACTTGTCACTTACGGACGGCGCACCCTTAAGAAACATGGTAAAAAATGGTGGTTACATTATTAAATGAAGGTGCTCATGTTTCACTACTAAAATAACAAACAATTTTTTGCAATGCCAGACTATAATCGAATAAGGAGTTCATTACAAATTCTAAGTAAATACCTATGTTAATTATAAATGTCAATAAATGCAACTATTTGTCAAAAAAATCCTTAACAGTATAAAAAATATTATTACACTAGGTCGCCCAGTGGTCGAAATTCGACCGTAATTTTAATGAAAAACTGTTTACTATTTCGGCTGAATGATGAAGCTGTAAGGCTGCACGGATTGTATCCTAAGCAATGAAATTTAAAAAAGATAGAATGTGAGTTTGGATTGGCATTGACAGATTTCGCCCGCTCCTCTTCCATTTTTGATTATTTTTTTAAACGTATGAAACAATGTTTATTTTATTTAATGTATTTTTAGGCATAATATAAAAGAATATTAGCATTCTGCACTCTTTCTCTATATAAACTATAAGTTTGCAAAATTTCATACTCCTCCGTCCGCGCAACTTTCGTAAAAAGGTGTACAAAGTTTTTGCTTCACGTATTAATATATAGAAGCCATTTAAATATTCTTTTCTTAAACAAAACACTATTTAATTCTTTCATTTCATTAGAGACTTTATTATATATTCTGACACTAATCGCAAGACAACTTTTACTATATTGGCATGCTTTTAAAATAAAACAAATAATAGTTCTGATACTTAATAACTGCAGAGTATGAACATGTTCATTGCAAAACTAATTTACAATCATATTCAGACCATTAACAGAAGCTATCAAGCAAAGTAATAACAAGACAACCATTCAAGTTTTATCTAAGCCTCTTTCTAAGGTATAGTTTGATAAATTGAGATTAAAGTAATAAAAATGCAACATACGACGCTCTGAGCAGCCGTTATCCAACACTTACTTTCCTTGGCGCGTAACTTCGTTGGCTCAGTGTTCCACAACTTGGTAGGCAGTTAATTGGAAGAATTTACTTAAGTTTGCGGAGTTAATAAGAGGTCTGACTCTTCTTTGATTTCATTATGATACTGTTAGAAAAGAAAAGAGCATTATAGTGTAAATATATATAAAAATAACTGTATTTTGATCAACAAAATACTGTTATTTTAGGGTATTGATTAGTTTAAGCTTCAATAGTGGTATAACGGGGAGATATCAGACACAAGTCAGAACAGACCCTACCAACAGAGTATACCTAATACTCAAAGGCATCGTCAGACTACAGACGCTTCTTGGTGGCTGGCAACAGTTGGAGTCATAGATCAGGTTCAGTGGCATGGACCGATACGGGCTTCTGATCCGATCCGAACCCCTCGGAGAATCTAGTAATGAACGGGGATACGTACTAGTACGTGATGGCATTCCCTCAAGAAAACCTCTGATGGTGCTTCGTTTCACACGGCTTGAGAGACCTTTTAAGTTTTTTGCCGCCCTCAAAAACGTTTTTTTTTAATATATTAACGGGTAAGAACAGTGCCTTGATCTCACCTGATGTTAAGTGATGATAAGGCCAATGCTGGAAGCGCACTTCACCCGGGACCCTCAACTAGTGAGGTACTGGCTATCTTATCTCTATAGCTGCCGGAACACAACAATGCTACAAACATTGATGTTATGGCGACATATTTAGATAAGATGGTGGTAGCTAGCCAGGCGGACAAACAAGCCCTACCACCAACCAAACCGAGTACACAAACATGTACCCCCCGCTGGGAATCGAACCCGGGACCTCTGGGCCTAAACCGGTGGTTTTAGCCACTAGACCACTGAGGCGGTTAAAAGGTCCGGTAACGCTGAAAATGCCATCTGAAAAATCACCAAACTCTTCAAAAAAAAAGGTGAGACGCTTAGGCGCTGTTGGGGCTGTAAGTGCTTGAACGAAGCATCGCCCTTCGTTCAAGTCAAGCTCCTAGTAATATCTACTGTTGGTAAAGAGCTGCACTACAGCTCTTCATTTGTCCTGACGCTGCGTGCAGGCGTAGCGTGTTCGGAGTGACGACTCTCATATATCTCCATGGTAATTAGCATGACAAAGACACGCCGGCCTCACGCAACGCCAGCTGTTTGACAAAGCCTTCAGCAAATAGTCGTCAAAGCCGACGTCGCCTAGGAGAACATCATCATCATTCGGCAGTGAAATGGACTGAATACGAGACACCCTTTGTTGTCAATTATATTGTTCATACCAAATTAATAACGTGGGCAATTTTGGTGGCTGTTGCCACAAAACGGATAACTAGTTCTCACTCCTACGGCTGTTAAGATGTCGTGGTAGTTCTTTTACTTGTTTTAAAGGGAACAAAGTAATTATTTAATACCGTTTCAACAATCACTCCTTAATTCAGTTAGTGCTTTAGACTTCTTTAATGTTGGGTTTTTTTCTCAATCATCATCATAATAATTATCATCATTATCATCATCATCAGTATCAGCATATAAACGTTATTGTAGCTTCTTATGAACAATACTAATTTGTGTAACAATAGCATGACTTCACATAGTAATTTCAATGTAAAACTTATTTTAACCAAACACCATTACGATTCTTATTTAAAAAATGAGAAGCAATCACATTAACGTATTTTTATATGGATAACAATTTCCACTAGTAAAAATACTCGTTTCACCATGTGGCGGTCATAAAACTATATCACCCATGAACGTTTACGGCGAGGGCAAATTTAATTACAACGGGATTACAGATGTGGCGGGCCCGTCTCAGCTGAAGACAGTTGATAAGATCAATGAGTAAATTACCTAAAAGAAAATCTCAGTTAATGGAAGAATTATGCGACGGCAATATCCCGTTTTTGACACGAACTCCTGTGACTTAATTGAATGACGCTTCTATTCTGTAACAATGTAAGCTTCCAATTAATGTAAAATATGATGTATATTCGAAAGAGATTTGATTTGACATGTTACGTATATATATATATCCACTTTAGATATTACATAGCTTACATGCGCTTGAGTAAAGTGATTTCATATTTATCCTTTATAGCAAAAATACAGCATAAGGTGCACTTTTGTATAAAGAGTTCAATTCTTTTTACATATTTCAACCTTTACTTTTATATAAAGTATATATACTTCGAATTCAAAGCCTGTTATAAACAGTACATTATATGCTCTTTGATGAACCGCCACGACATAGCTTTGGCTTATACTATCTAGGTATGGTAATCAGCGTGATACGGAATATCACTACTTCATATAACACCTATATTTACACATGTATTTTATCTTTGTCGTTTTTTGCTTATAACTCAACTAGTAGAGAACTTTTGTTTTACTTAGAATAGATTAGAGCTTTTGTTTTACTTAATATCGTTAACGCATGTGATGTTTTCCTATAACTAATTATTGCATTTACCTAAGCATTGTTTAAATAGCATATTTCTAGTATAAGTGTAGTAAATGTTGGATAACCAAATATATAAATAAATAAATAAATAAAGATATTTAAGCCATTTCAATCTACTTACGTAGTACGTAGGTAGATTGAAATACGTTATCGGTACATTATTCGCACAAAATTACCTGTCACTACACAGATAGACGAACGGCTGGAGCAGTCCATTGTAGGTAGCAGTGACGAGACCATACTGGCACGTAATAGATGGTAACAATAGTAGATATTGTTGCTGAAAGCCCGTATGTACGTCACGAGCACTAACATGTATACATACATTTTTGACTCTTATTCCATTGTATTAAGAGTTACTTTGTTTACATGTTACCGCTCGTGACTCTACTTAACATAGATCCGAACGACGACTTCACATAAACATTAATACATAAGTAAGTATTAGGTAGTACGTTTATAACCTGGCATAAGTTTTTATAAACTCGTAGTCATGATTCTACCATAGTAGATTTGAATAGTCCTTACCAGCATTGTTCTATAAACGTTTAGGCTCAGGCTGTACATGTACTTTTTTAAACAGGCGAAAATGCATTAGGCATACCTACAACTGCGTCCGAGCAAACGCAGATGTATGTAGATCACTTTTTTCTTATAACCATTACAATTAGGGATCAGCAACTGAGTTTTGTCGTGAGCAACAATTAAACACAGGCAGGGCAACTGCTTCTTTGCTGCTGTCATGCAGTAATTAAATTCTATGTTATTTTTGGGCGACAAAAACTGTGTTCTGCAATAGGTTACTGTGTCGAACACTGGGTGCCACATATAAAATATATAAACTGTCAATAGGGTGATTAATTTTACGCAAATATTGCTGCGAACAAATTTACAATTTGAAAAAAGAAAAAGTATTGAAAAAAATTATTTGAAAAATATTAAGATCGGATGTTGATGACGTTGTTGTCGACATTGAATAGAATTGAACAAAGTAGATAGTGCTGATTAATTTCGGCGAGTTGGATTGAGCCACGATAGCATAGTTGGCAGTGCACCTGACCCGGCATGCCATGGGGTGCGGGTTCGAATCCCGCTCGTTTTTCAACACTTTGTTTTTTTTTCAAATTGTCAATAAGGTGATCAAAATAAAGTTTACTCTATTTCGGTTAGCGTATAATCTACAGAAGTACAATATTGAACTAAAGATAGTTCAAAATTGCAACCAATCTATTGTCGGTTTGATCGTAATTAAGATCTTTAAAGTCGCCTATAAATTCTCTGATTGAAGTAATGAAATTGAACTACAGTATTTTATTGTAATATTCCAGCTAAATGACGCGCTTGTTATTCGTTGCCGTAAACTGTCCCGATTGGTTTAATCATCATAAACACTGCTGAATTCTCATTAAGGAGGTCCTTTGTCTTCATTTATCGATTGCCTGTGTTGATAAACCTTTATTTTAACTTCTTTCTAGGCTAACTGCATTTGATTTAAGGATTTTTATTGTAATAGAGAAATAATTGGTACGAGTACATAACAAAAACCATAAAAGATTGTCTGCTTATATTTTGAGAAAATTTATTGTAGGTAAACAATATATGTTGTTTTGCACAAGGTTTTTCAGGCAAACTGTTTAGAAAACGTAAAAAAGCACATCCCTGTAATAATAATACAACGCATCGCAACGCAACGCTCTATTGGGATCGCTCTATCATTACGGACAGGACTATTGTTGCCAATAAGTGATATCGTGGTGGTCGACCGATCCCAGCGCCGGGCAATACTGGTTGATATTACCATACCTCATGATGAGAACCTCGTGAAAGCTGACAAGGACAAGCTCAGTAAGTACCTTAACTTGGCTCACGAGGTTACCGCCATGTGGGATGGCGGTAAACTCGTAATGGCACTCACTAATAAACATTCAGCTTTCACACTTACTTTCGCACACAAGACAATACTAACACACTTAACTTCCTATACTTGGCGATATAGATGACTTCTCTCTTTCTTAAACAGAAAGAGAGAAGAAAATCTACCCATATATTAATAATATTTACCCCACACTATATATAGACAACACACCACACCCTTTAATTACTTGTTTTGTACACATAATTATAGAGAAAACCGGCTTCTAACTCAGAAAAAAAAAACTTCCAAATAATAATAACAAGGTACTTACATGCTTAATATAAAACTTAGTGGTTTCTAAGTGCTAGTTGGCATAACTTGTGTGAATTATATGTTTAATGTCAAACGAATAAAAAAAATGATTACAGTTCTTTTAACGTGCATACGAGATCGTGCGAGATATTTTTCCTTTAAACGTTTTTTCTTCCTCTAATCACATGATCAGATCAAAGAACTCTCCTCCTCTCCCTTATGGATACAGCATGAACTAAGCTGTTCAGTCTACAAATCTAACAACGTAATCTACGGTACGGTACGATACGGTTTGGTATGTAACCGACTGAAGGTCAGCATAGTATAAATATTTTGTACGATATTCCATATGATACAGGATCAATTAAAAACGCAATAAAAACATCAAGCCAAATCAACCACATTTCGTTAGTTTTAACACACGCGTTTATATAGGTACATTATTAGATTAAATAAAATCCTATAATTTAACGATTGATTGTAGAAAGAAAAATATATGAAGTAAAAAATTTTGGAAGCCAGATACAACGGTTAAAACGTTAATCGTGCGCAGTCTGCAGTCAGCTGAGATAATGTTCTCATAAATCATCTCTTTATCATTAAGAATGTATTTTTACTTTAAAAAAAAGGTGATTGAACTGGCTGCTGAACATTGTTTTAAGAGCTTGCATTTCATCATTCAAAATATTAACTAGTATTTGTTTTTGCATCGGCGAAGCTGGCACCTGGCTTTTGTAACGTCTGCTGGATAGATCCTACGTTGATTGATTGTCATAAGTGTTGGAACGTGTACTACGGATTGTTTTTTTAAATTCCATTGCTTGAAAATACTCCTTTGGCTTACGAAGTAAGCGTAGATTTTCAACACTTGTTTTTCAAATTATAATTTGTTCGCAACAAAATTTGCGTAAAATTATAGATAACATCCCATTATGTTGATCCATTATATCTTCAAAACAATAGGTAACAGTTATCGTTCTAAAGCTCTGTCCATATTGTAGTCTTTTGCTAGTATGTAATGCTAGGCTCAGACTACCAAATAAATATAAATTTAACTTCGCACCAAACATTTCGGCCCATTGAATCCATTTAACGTGGTTGAATGAATCATGTATATCCACATATTCAATTGAAATATAATAGCTGTAACTGATTTACTTACGTCTCCATTCAACTGAGAAAGACTTTATCGGAAAATTATTTAGTTCCCCTATGCTTTTTTCCTTCTATATAAATGCATTCTTTATAAAATTTCATCATTTTTTTCTCTTGTCCATATCCACGAACTTTAACTTGAATAGCGTCGAGGACCTCTTATTTACCCTTAAATGTTAGTTGACGTATTTATTTTCTTTTGTAAATAATGCATTTAATAAAATAATTTAAATAATTTAATTTAATGTAGGTACCGACACACACAGTTTTACATACACCGGTATATAAAACTGAATGGTTATTAAATATTTAGCTTAATTTTTGTGTACTTATGTAAACTATACAACAAATAGTTTTGATAATGGATATTATAGCGCATACTTCAACGTTCTAGGTGCCCTACTTTCTAGATTCAAGTACTTCTAAGCTATTCATCATGAGACAATCGTTTTGATGGATGTAAGAAAAGCAATTAAAAATGAGCAATGTGTATAAAATGGCAACTCTCTAGCCAACGTGGGTTCCTTATAAAAGTATTTCAGATTTGATTAATTGAAAACGTCAAAACGGCTTTGTTCTATCAAACCTGGTAAGAACCGTTATGTAAAGATTTCAAATTTAACATAAAATATTACATAAAATATCAAAATCAGCTTGAGAAAGTACAGTCAAAACTTTTAAAGGCCATTATAACGTGCTACATTTCAATTCTTTTGTATAATCATTTTTTTATTACTTTACATATTTATAAAGAGCGTCATAAGCTAAATTCTTTACAATATAAAATATTTTAGCAGCCTTTAATTAGAAGCAGCTAAATTAACATAAACTGCTATGTACACAGGCCTCATTAAAACTTGCGAGACATACAAACAAACTAGTAATAATATAAAACTTATTATTAACCACTTATTAATATTCACAAAAGTTTCATCTACACTCCAAGTGTAATAGAAAATTGCTTACAACATTGAACAACACTATAATCAAATAGTCTAAAAGAATTTGGCATCAGTATCTCTTTGGCAATGAAGTACTTTGAACTAAATCAATTCAAACCTTTGGTTTTTACACACTGTCAAGATGAAGAGAATAGCGAACGCTAGCTCTAGCTTGTGGAACATGAGCACAGGTATATAATCAAAGCATGAGTATCACTTCACTACAAACCAAATGTATTCCAAGATTGATTCCAAGCGTAGAATATATGTTTGGTAAAGGAGAAAATAGCCCACTCCCACCGCTGAGGGTATGGTAAGGATGATGGAGAAGAAAAGGGAACTCGACCTTGCGATTAAAAAAACAATTCTTTAAAATCTTAACCCATTTAGACCGACCAGGCGTTTGTGTGTTGTTGGAAATGAAACTTTAAAAGTATCACAATTAGGGTACATCTATTATATTTTCAGAGGTGGTATAGCACCCTGTCGGACTAAGTGGGTTCCAGTTCACCAAAAAACTCCAAGCAAAAAGTCAAACGTCCAAATCATAATCTGACAACTTCAAAAGACTAATCCATAGGCTAAACGTCAGTAAAAAAATGAAAAAGAACTCCCAAGCGGAAATTAAAAAGGTCGAATGTGGCGTACGCTACACCATGCATTACCGAACGCTACACCATGCATTACCGCTGTTTTCGTTCTAGGTCGAACTACGCCTTGCTACAAAAAAAATACTTAATTAATTTCCTGGAAATGAGAAGGTTGCTTTTAGACCAAATACTTCTGTTTAAAATATGCCACAACAAATTTGATTGTTGTCAGTTGGTTAATCAAATATTGTAATGTTGTTTTTACAGTATTAACAGTAATAAATGGTGACAAGTGACAGGTCTTGTCATGTCATGTGTCAGTGGTTGCCAATTATCTCTGATCAATAGAAACGGGTATAATAATAGTACCGTAAAACAATAGAGGGGTAAGAACCGGCTTTATCTATTCAACTTATACAGGGTGGTCCAAATAGTGACGTCAATCCATTTTAAACAGATTCCTTACATCCAGGGGTATCCAAAAATGCCCCATCTATGTTTCCCGATTTTTCGTGGTATAAGAGTTATTAATTTTTTTAATGTGATTTATAAAAACCCTATTTTTCGGTCGGATCGGATCGAAAAAATTTAAAAGTAGTTTTTGGTGGCTTTTTTGGATATTTTTTTATGTATAATTATAATAATTAATATATATATATTATTATAATATTAATATATATATATTATTATAATTTATGTCTAATTTAGTGAACTTTCACACATAAAATAATCAGCTTCCTAACATTAATGAAAATAACAAAAAATATTCAATTTCGAAAAATTACGTTCGTGCGTGTAAGAGTTGAACTTTCCACTTTAAATTAAAAATCGAAAAAAAACATTCTAAGCTTTAAAGTAATTTTGAAATCTTTCTCAGACTTTAAGCTTTCATAGTAACATAAAAAAGTAGCACTTAATGGACTATTTTTTACTGAAATCGCCATTGAAAGATAAATAACAATTTCATTTAAGCATTACTTTTGACATTACTAAAGCCAATCAAGATATTGAATACCTCTGGTAGAGATAAAAAAAAATGCCGTTTGTATAAATTGACTTGTAAATTAGCTTTTCTTATGATTTAAAAATTTTTTTTGTAAAAGTCGGCCACATACAAAGAATTACTCATCTAACCGGTTTAACCTTTGTGTAACGGCACTTATTATTTATTGTGGAGTATCACTGGTTATTTTAACTCAACCAGAGGTATTCAATATCTTGATTGGCTTTAGTAATGTCAAAAGTAATGCTTAAGGGTGCGCCGTCCATAAGTGACAAGTGTCATATGTTTTATTTGAAATGTCGTCGTCCATATTTATTTGATGCCGCGCGGCCATACTGTATTGTATGGGGAATTTAAGGTGCTTAATAAAAAATAATTATTTAAATAACCACTTGATGAATCGAAAATGTAGTCTAGCAATTTGTAGTTTATCCATTGATGATTGTTAAGACAAAATCAGAGGTACAATAATTTAGATAAACTATAAGAAATCTACTAAACGCCGCCACTCGTTTTCATGATTTTTGCCCAACTTTAAATGATATTGTAGAAAAAACTATAGCGTGTTATGAATTTATGGTTCTGACAAATACACGTTCCCTATGATACTAAATATATATTTTGTTCATTTAATACGATAGTATTTTCAATTATATTTACTTAACCGTAACTGCATTTTTGGCATTTTTTTGTCGGCGCACCCTTAAATGAAAATGTTATTTATTGAAATTTCCGCGCTGTCGCTGCCTGCACTGTCAAGAGGACTTAGAAAATTTAATCGATCGGACAGACTAGAGGTGATCGGTCAATTGTTTTCGTTGAAATGATAATCGGTAAAACGGCTTTCGGAATTAAATAGGGAACCCAGATATCGCCGCCTGAGTCTTAAATTAAGTAAAAGCAATTAAGCTACGTATTTGAAGTATTCGTCACCAAAGCAATAACAGGAGGAAACCCCTGTGTGACTCGAAAGTCGGCACCCGGAGACGTATCATTAATTCATTAGTCATTACGTATCATTCAAGTGACGTTCCCTGAAAAGGTACATTCTTGCTATTCTCTTGGATCTATAGATCTATCTACCTAGGTATCCGTGGTAACAAGAGGTTATAACCCTGTCTGACACGTGGTTTGTGATTGCCTAATTTTCTCAATCAAAGCCTCATATTTATTGTTATTGAACATTTGTTTACCATTATTAAATCATTATTTACAATATTTTACAATTTAACCTCTTAAATTATATAGTTCACAAAATAAAGCATCATTACGAAATTTGCACATGATACCCTGCAATCAGCATTTTAAAGTTAAATATTATAAAAACTACATATTGTATGACCTTGCTGTAGATAAATTGTTACATTTCGAACGTAAATGGCCTCCCATTACAGGGTTTATACATTATTTAATAGCCCTTACCCTATCCTTTTACTACTACACTTTAGGGCACTTGGACGGAGCCACAGTCTCCACCAAGCCACTGAAGCTGGAGCTGGTGAAAGAAGGGACGAGCTTGTTGCATTACCAAAGAAACTAGGCAGACGAAGTAACGCAGTTCGGACTCTTCAGCGACAGATTCCATACCTTTCGACCCCAGACCCGTTAGAGGTATTCTGTACGAGGTAACAACAAGGATCCATTACTAACATTACAGATATCTTACCTACTAACCAACCCTTTTTATTTACCCCTCATTTTATTATTGTTCTATGTTTTTCTTTATCAAGTAGTTACTTTTGTCAAGCAAACTGACGTCAGGATTCCTGGTACCCTTATTGTCTTAGCAATAGTGTTGTTGACACATAGCTTATTCACTAAAATTGTAACTACACAACATTGCATTGTTAACATTTTTTTTATTTAATAAATACCTTATTTTGTTATGTGTGGAGCGATTTTCTTTTTTATAGCCTTTCCACAGGAGGAGTAGAAGATTCACATTACAATATCCATTCGTCAGATCGCATCAAACACGAGAGACTCGCAAACGCCACTTATTTACACCAACACCTTACAAAACGAATGCGGGTAAGCGCGCACCTTTACGCAGACTAATGAAGCAGTACAATGTACACTTTGTTGATATCGAGATCTTTGCAACCTCACCCGCGACGACGTTTAGAAAAAATAATAGTGATATCATACCAAATGTTAACTTTCAATGAAGTAATCGAAGTATCTTTTTTTTTTGAGAGTGATTGCTGATTGCCTCTAACGGCATTTACAGCGTCACCGGGGTTTTTGGGGGCAGCGAGGTACGTAAAGGGTACCTCAAGCCGTGTTGAAACGAATCACCTTCGGAGGATTTCTAGAGGGAACGGCATCGCACACTTAAAAGTGCGCGTCCCCGTGCCCTACCAGAGTCTCCGAAGGCTTCGGATCGGATCGGGGAGCGGAACCACCCGAGGGCGTCTCTAAAGGCACGGACCTCGGCTCGGGTAGACTGGGCCGTGGAGGAGGAGAGAAGCGCCCAGGTAAATGTCTGTACCTGGTATAGAGCGCATGTGAACCGGTTCTACGTACCCTTGTTCTACGAGTACAGTGTCTGGGCCTAAATTAGTGTGCATGTTTAGTGTATTCTGTAAATGTGTAGTAGCATTTAGAGGATCGGGCGGGACTAAATCAATCACTGGTTCCTGTCGAGCACCGGTGCCACTACACTGCACTACCCTACTTATTTATTTTTTAATTTGATTAAGTTTTAAATTCATTGTTTCTGTTTTTTTTTTCTTTACTTGGATAAATTGCCCCTTAATTTGTTTCATACTTAATTAGTGCACAACGGGGTCGGCTATATTTTGTATGATCACGTTAATTTTACAATGTTGTGTTTAATATGTAAATGTAGTTGTTTGTTGTGCCTTAAATAAATTCAAAAAATTCAAAAAATTCAAAATTAAAACACAGTAACGTAAAGAAATCAAAAGTCTTCGACCTACGTACGATGTCACAAAAAAATTAACAAACAGAGACAAGCGTCAAACTTATCTATACTATAATATTATAAAGCTGAAGAGTTTGTTTGTTTGTTTGTTTGTTTGTTTGTTTGTTTGTTTGTTTGTTTGTTTGTTTGTTTGTTTGTTTGAACGCGCTAATCTCAGGAACTACTGGTTCGAATTGAATAATTCTTTTTGTGTTGGATAGTCCATTTATCGAGGAAGGCTTTAGGCTATATAACATCACGCTGCGACCAATAGGAGCGAAGCATCAGTGAAAAATGTTGCAAAAACGGGAAAAGAGCCTAAAAAATTAAAAATGCTGCCGAAAGTCACTATTCCACGCGGACGAAGTCGCGAGCACAGCTAGTACAACAATAAATAGGTTAGTTCTGATAATAATCGCAACGCAAATGAGTTTTCGCCATTTCAACTCTTTAGGGAAAATCGTTCGTTATACAGCTTGTTGATTAGTTTTTCTGTGTCGAACGTACAAACATTGACGAAGATATACATCCGTTGCCGGTTCCATCACTGCTAATAGAGTTGCATATATTCATATGAGTTATGTAGACGACGAAGGCACAATGAGGTAAATTGCATTGACACTGATTGCAGACCACGCCCGCATACAGGGTAAGCTGACCTATATTAAGGAGTTCGGTGAGATAAATAAACCTCCTTCCTTACATTACACAATGTAACTTAATATTTCGGGAAATGTAGTCTGTGATGAAAGTCCTGCTACATATATATTTTTTTTTATTCCTTTCAGGAAAGCACTAGAACCTTGTCATTATTATAGTCAAACAACGTTTTATTAATTTTTAGATAATTATTGTAGACCGGTACATTACATGCCAGAATATCCTACAAAATATAGGTTTCTAGTGTAAACTGTACTTATCCACAATATAGCTTGACAAGTGTATACCTACTTAAAAAGAAAGAAAATCTATCATATCGGTATTTTTATTAATTTATCTAATTACGAATGACTATTTGTGACAAAAACATATGTAGTTCACCTGATGAACCCACATCACCTGGTGTTAAGTGAAAAGTGGAGTCCAGACGCGAAGACTTTTAGTGCCGTAGTAATACCACAAAAATAAACACCCCCACCGGCGCCGGCAGTCCGCCCAGAGGCCTCTACACAGCTCGTGTGAAAAAATCATATGTTTCAGTCCTAAGGTTTCAGTAATATAAACCAACAAAGAAATAAATACGAGTGTCTTTACAGAAAAAAACAATAGTAAGTTAGATTTGGAACGCTTGCTTTCTGTAGATACAATGTACATTATTATATAATAAGATTGTTTTATAGTTGTCAACCAAATATTCCACTAAGAACAGCTCGTTATAAAGTAAATAAGTGTTCTTGCCTTCCTGCGCCAGCAATAACAAAAGGAAAGAAAGTAGAAAAATGGTAGCCATTTATTATTATGTTATAAAGTAGTTCTAAATTCAAAAATTCAACCTTGTTCTAAGAAAAACTGAAGAAAGATCTTTCGTAACGCCCCGTGAGAAACACCCATTGTGAAGGCAAATAAAAGTACAAAATCCAGCTTTTGTTGCATAACAGTGTTCCATTTTTAAATGTAGTTTTGTAATATTTTGTTACATTGACCTTTGAAGCTTCAAGAAAATTTAGCTAAACCCGCTTACATCAGGTAGGTAGTGTCTTGCTTTTTGGAAGATTATGTTTACAAGACCCTCGTGTATGCGAATATGCGAGTAGTCAGTACCTCATTTGTTTGAAATAGCATTTTATATTATGGATCACGATATAAATTTGAACACCTAATAGAAAAAAAATAACAAATTATAACTTTTTTCTATAAAGGTTCACATGAATGAGAAAACAATAAAGTTTAGGTTGTAGATTTGCATTCCCGCCATAAATTTACAGCTGATCGTAATTGGTACACTTAATGACTAAAAAATACTTTTAACACGGAGAAAGTAATAAGGAACCGATTGATTAATAAAATGATCTCAGTGTAAATTAGAATAGCGACCGTCGACTGACGAGAATAGGGGTGCAGACCGTAGTAGGTACATAAGAGCGCAGCGGGCGGACATTAAGTCGATGAACTTACGTAAACTTGTAGGTACTATTATGTATTCTGTGGTAAAGTGGCTTACTCTTACGCAAAAGTATACTTTGTTGCAATAAACTATTATTAGGTACTTACTGATCATGTTTAAGATACTCGCAGGTACTGCTCAAAGTGGGCACCTTCACGTTCTATGCACAAATGAGCACGGCGCCTTAAGTTTCTAGGTAACTTTTGCAGCACACTACGATTTGACCTTACACTCTCAAAAGCCATTAAAATATTTTGTTTTAACTGCACAACACTCGTGATTTCGTCTTTATAAACCATTCTTTTTATGTCTCCCCACAAATAAAAGTCACAAGGAGTCAAGTCTGGCGACCTCGGAGGCCAGGGCACTGGCCCACCTCGACCAATCCACTCGGTTCCGAACACTTCGTCCAAATAATCGCGCATTTGGCGTCCATAATGCGGAGGCGCCCCGTCCTGGTGGTAAAAGAGATTCCGGTGAAGAGCTAGTGGCACGTCATCAAGCATTACGTCAACTACGTGCTGCAAAAGTTGCAAATACGAGTTGCTGTTGAGATAACCCTCGATGAAATAGGGCCCGAGTAAATGTCCACCAACAATGCCAGCCCACTCATAGATGCTAAACCTATGCTGGAACGAATCTTTTTTGGTCTTATGCGGGTTCTGTTCGCGGTGAGCCCACCAATGTTCATTGTGGACGTTGTAAACACCGATGCGCGTAAACATACACTCGTCCGTCCATAGAATGCTGGCTTCTCGGTGTTCTAGTACCCAGTGACAAAAAGTGACCCGGGCGGCATGATCTTGCTCGTTCAATTCTTGAACTCTTCTGAAGTGGAACGGGTGCTGTTGCTCCGACTTAAGAAGCCGCCAGACTGTTGTGTGGTGGACATTGAAGTGGCGGCCAGCATCACGAGTACTGGCACGTGGTTCCCTCTCGAAGTATTCGAGTATTTGCTCTTGCAAATCGACTGAGAGGCCCACACTGCCGCGACCCTGCGCATGTCGAGGAACGTTGAACTGGCCATGATCCCTCAGTCGTTGCGTGGCAGCAAGCATTACCTCGCGCGATGGAGTTGGTCTGTTTGGAAACATTTCCACAAACATGACCACGGCTCGACGTAGACTGTTCCCACTAATTGCGTATAATCGCACCATCTCCACAAGTTCTACGTTAGAATAATTTTCCGTCATTTTACTTTTTTTACACACACAAACAACGCACCTAAGAACACGTTTCGCTCCAAATTCGCTAGGGCTAAGAAATGTGTCACTCGTTCGGGGTTGCGCGGCACACTGGCTTTGATGCGTGCGGCGTGCGCCCGCCGCCCGCCGGCCGCCGGCGCTCGCCGCGCCGACAAAGCTGCGGGCGCGCCGCGAAGCTCGAGCTTGTTGCTACCTACTCGTGGTCGGGTGAGCGGGCGTACGCGAACGAGCGTTTATTTTTTAGTGCTACGCAGACGTGCGATTCGTATTTACAGATTTTGAAAATATGATTATTATTTTTTCATATTCTTTTTATAATTTATTTGTAATAAGTATAAGCAATACGACTGCTGCTATGAATATGGCGTGAATGCAAATCAACAAGTTGTATGAACGAATTTGCTTTTTCTCTCAGCAAACTTTTAAGATGCCACACTTACTCGTATTCATCTCCATTCCAACATGCACAACCATCGGTTTGTTCGCGTGAAATGCGTTAAATTTGTGATGCCTCCTTTATTTTATACTGTTAGAATAAAACGGGGCACATTTGTTTTCGAAGTTGACAACATCGCACCTGCATTCAGTTAATAAATTAGATCAGTTGGCACCGTAACAGATGGTTCGACGTAGTGACGTCGTGTGTACAAAGCTTTTTTTTTATCGTTTTTTGGACAGGCTGTAAATGTCAAGCCGCGTGGCACCGGAGCAGATTCTCACTAGACTTGTGTATTTTTTTATTTTTGTTGATGAAATGATGTTATGATGTTAAGTGGAAATAGTGTCCAGACGCGAAGACAACTGGTGCAACGTGAAAACAAGCAATTTGTCTCCAAGATGCATATATCCCACATCTATCCTTTTGATTTTCTTAGGTTATCCCTCTTAATAAATTGCACAACTATTCCAAACCCTCCAATTACTCGCTTTCTGCAACGTGATTCGCTCATGGAATTAGTCATTGCCTACAAGGAGTTAACAAGAATGATTGTAAGGGTCTTATTAGGCCGGGTTCATAAAGCGGATATAGATGTGCAAACTATAATAAGACTTTTTCTTAAGGCTATGGAATATTTTAATTTGTTTTCAGAGTTACTTTGCGCATATCTAGATTCCCTATAATTAATAAGTACAAGTTAATGCAAGACGATTTACACGAGGCACGTGGATGTATATAAAACTACTTTTATAGCGTTGTTTCACTTATTTTTTTCTACGCCTTATTTCAATTCCCTCCCACCTTGTAATGTTGATCCGCAAGCTGTATCACTCGGGATATGGCACAGTCACTGTAAGAGATCTAACATTCAGCCGATTCAAATTCCACAAGGGCGTTCGACAAGGCTGCGTGATTTCTCCTATTCTTTTCAACATATATGGAGAGCACATAATGCGCCAAACGCTGGAAAACTGGGAAGGTGGCGCCATGGTAGGGGGAGTCAAAATATCCAACCTCCGCTATGCAGATAACACCTCTCTTGGCATCATGCGAAACTGGAATGGTGGTTTTGCTAAGTCGGCTGGAAACCACTAGTCTGGAAATGGAGCTTACTATCAATAAATCTAAGACCAAACTTATGGTGATTGATACACTTGCGGCCACCCAGCGCACTGACCTTCTACAAGAATACGAAACCGTAGAGCAATTTCAATACCTAGGCTAGGTGATCACTAATAAGGGCAGCAGTGAGACAGAAATACGTAGACGAATTCGGATGGCCAAGTCGGCGATGTCTCAACTGAGCAAAGCTTGGAAAGACAGAAACATAGCAAATCGGACTAAAATAAATCTCGTTCGGACACTTGTCTTTTCTATTGCGTTGTATGGTGTGGAGACGTGGACGCTTAGGGCTGCGGACAGACAGAGAATTGACGTCTTTGAAATGTGGTGCTGGCGCCGCATGCTAAGAATATCGTGGACAGCCTATTGCACAAACATTTCGATAACAGAGGGATCTGAAAATAGAGAATGCCCAGCGGCTGCCTACTACCTGCTTGCAGCGAATAGTGCGGTATTTAGGCCACACTGCACGAAGAGGCAGTGACAATCTGGAACGTCTTATGATGACAGGTAAAATTGAGGGGAAAATACCTAGAGGCCGAAGTCCCAAACGCTAGTCTGAGCAAATATCTAGTGAACTAGAAATACCTATCAGCGACGCACTACACCAAGCGACGGAGCGCAACCGATGGAGGCAACTAGTTGACATAGTCAGGAGTCACGATATTCAACAGTGAGTCAACTACAAAGAAAAGAGGACTGGTTCTAAACCAACCCGGTTAGTTATAGCATCTTACCCAAGTCTGTCTGTCGCCATAAATAAAGTTAACAGTAGAAATAATAGCCAGCTCTTTTATATATAAAAATGATACATACGTCAAAAGTCCAACCTTATAATAATAATCTTTTAAAACAATAATTCTAATTTGCCTTTCATTCGAATCCAGAGCCTATGTAAGCGCTATGTAAGCACAGAACAAATAACTATTCCGTGATTGTAAGTAAAGACTTTATTTGAAGGCATTATTAGCGATAATATAATCTAGAAAGGCAGAGATTCTTGTTCGTTATTATTCCAGTACTAAAAAGCAGGCAAAATTATACTGAATAAATCTATCTATGTTAATATTCATAAATAAAATTGTATTATCTCTTTAAAAAAACTTTTTTACTTTTTAAAAACAAGCTTTTATTACTTTTTAATAAAAAAAAGAACTAAAAAGTTAAAAGTAATGGTATTTAAAAATCTTTGCGTTTTTATCACAGACCTAATTTTTTTTTATAAATAAAAGCGTGTTAATTTTTATGGTACACTAAAATACTTTTAGCATATTATTACACCATCATTATTATTTTTTTTGCAATCACAAAACACACGCTTTTATTTATAAAAAAATTGGGTCTGTAATAAAAACGCAAAGATATTAAGATTTATTTTTTTGTAACTTTTTAGTTCTTTTTTTTAACAAGTAATAGAAACGAGTCATTAAAAAGTTTTTTTTCTTTTAATTTCATTTTTAACTTTTTAGTATTTTTGAATGACATGTTTATAGACCCTCATACAATTCAGCCCTCGGCACGTGCTCACCTTGGCATTAGGTCATCCATCTAATCCATATAATAAATCAAAGACAGAATCCACATTCATAAAAATAATAAAAAAATAAACGGAACGAACGAAGGAACTTATTGTCCCGAGTTCCTATAGCTATCTTCCAGCTCCATCATCAGACCCTGGTTACCATCTAGCACCAAAGTACTCATCAAGATGAATCATACGAGCCCAAACTCGATGGGGTTATGTCGTTTAATTGCCGTGTTCCTATGGTCATCTTCCAGCTCCATCATTAGACCCTGATTACCATCTAGCACCAAAGAATTCGTTAAGACGGATCAAACGAGTCCAAACTTGATAGGGTTGTGTCGTTTAACTACCGAGTTCCTATGGCCACCTTCCGGTTCCATCATCATATCAATTCCATGTCATATTAATTTTGCATAGTCATCCGATTTACACTCTCAATTTTGCTCAATCCGTCAACAGGAAGGGGTTCAAATTTCAATCACTAGATTTAACCCAAACAAACAAATAAATAAATTTTGTTACAGGGCAAGCTAAATAAAAGCTTGTAAAAACATCTAACTTATTAGGTTACATAATTGGATCATTTCCCAAAATAATTTTCGATTGTACTTAAATGTAAGAATTTATCACTCTAAAGTTGTCTGGCAAATTACAAGCTGTCTTTGTTTAATAAAACACTTAGCCATTCTGTTAACCCAAAGTTCTGAGTATCTTGATAATACTTTCCAAATTACTTCCTAAGTTTTAAGAAGTAGGTAAATCTTTTGTATCCACAAGTAAATTGATGTCCATAAAGACCGGTTTTCCTTACTGAAAACATAATTCGTTGGCAAAGCTTGGGAATAAAATGTACTGAGCCACCTTAGGGATTACATATTTTAATGAAACTCGGTTTAGGCGTGGCAGTAAAGTAGTAAAATACATATAAATGGTTACAGAGTCAAGTGCACCGTCGTGAAATAGATTTAGGAAAATTTCTTTTTTTTTAGTTGTTATGTTTGCAGTTAACTACCTATGACCTTTACAGCGTAACCCACATAAAAGAAAAAAAAGAGAAAAAGTGACACTGAAGCAGATGAAACTGCTGGTTGTGCACTTCGTACATCAAGTTTTTGTAACATCAATCAGTAACATCTTTCCGTGCGCCTTCTATACAAACATACAATTTGTGGGAGTGATTTAGTGAAATGTGACGGAAGTTGGACGTAACAGTGTGACAGGAAGTCGGGGAAGCGTGCAAGTGCGCGCCATTTTGTTAATTTAAAATCAATATTATGAACAAGACATATTATTATTTTATGTGACATTTTTGTCATTTGTCAAATGTCTTCTAATGAGTATTTACTGCATTCTCTTTATGATTTGTCTAAATATACGTAATTGTTAATTCTATATTCTATTTTCTATTGTAATATTGATTTCAACCATTTCTTGTGTAATAGACTTTTAAACTATATTAATAAATATTTACTGTTGTTAATAAGTCTCAATAAAGTGCAGATCATTGATAAAAATCCAAGTATGTCAAATGCCTTCTAATGAGTATTTACTGCATCTTTATGATTTATAAAAGAATTTACGTAATTGTTAATTCTATATTCTATTTTCTATTGTAATATTGATTTCAACCATTTCGTGTGTAATAGAAAGAAAGAAAGAAAAAAACATTTATTGACTCTCACATATGATTAAAAATATAAAAAATAATATAAAAAAGACATGAAATACAAAACGTGACGGCACCTGTGTCAACAACATTAGCTACGCGGACGACATGGTGCTGCTGTGCCCTTCGATCGGAGCTCTCAATAAGCTTATTAGCATCTGTGAGCGATATGCTACAGCCCACGGTCTCGGGTATAACACAGTCAAGAGTGAGTTGCTAGTTTTTAAAGCTAAAAATAAGTCGTAAAAAGTTCCGTCTGTTAGACTAAATGGCACTCCACTCAAGCAAGTACAGACTTTTAAGTACCTAGGACATTGGGTCGCCTAGTCACTCAAGGATGACATGGACTTGGAACGGGAGCGTAGAGCTTTGTGCGTCAGGGCTAAAATGATTGCCCGCAGGTTTGCACGCTGTACTAAACAGGTGAAGATTACACTTTTTAAAGCCTTTTGTAACTCTCTGTACACGTGCAGCCTGTGGACGCATTACACCCAGGGGGCATACAGAGTTCTGCGCACTCAATACAATAACGCATTCAGGATGCTGATGGAGCTGCGTCGTCACTGTAGCACTTCAGGGATGCTGGCCGAAGCGGGAGTAGATAGCTTTGCAGCCATTGTTAGGAAACGCATAGCGTCCCTGATTCGTCATGTGCGGGGCAGCTCCAACAGCCTCCTGATGAGTGTTACGGCGAGGTTGGACGTGGACAGTGCTATTATGCAGCATTGGACGCGCGTCCAGCTAACCAACGACACACAATTATCTTATTGTTTATTTTAAATGTGTCAGAATTATATTTTAATTTACTAACATAGTTTGTAAGATTCTTGTTACTTACGCTTTATGGGCAATGCCCGAAATAAATGTTTTTTTTTTTTTTTACAAAAACAAAAAAAAATACAAAGACAACAGACTAACAGGTAATAGACTTTTAAACTATATTCATAAATATTTACTGATGATAATAAGTCTCATAAAGTGCAGATCATTGATAAAAAATCCAAGTAAGTAATAATGAATAATTATTCGAATAAAATATTTCAGTTTATTGCTTTTTAAAATTTTGAGGTTATCGACGAAAGACCCTTAATTTCTGTCACTGCTTAATGGAAAAGTTTTCCGTATTTTATGTTACACATGACTATTATAACACATCATATGCGACTACTGTAAGGCTCGCTCCTTTTTTTTTGCTGTTGGCCTCAAGAAGCCATTACAGCATCACCAGATTTTGACATCGAGATATGAGCGCGCTTGACAGCTCCCGTTAGGTACAGACACTTGCCACATCAACCTATCTAAAACTGTCAAATTTCTTCAATAAATGTTCAACCATATGCCATAGACATAAAGTTCAAAGTATATACAGGTTGTAGATTTGCATTCCCGCCATAAATTTACAGCTGATCGTAATTGGTACACTTAATGACTAAAAAATACTTTTAACACGGAGAAAGTAATAAGGAACCGATTGATTAATAAAATGATCTCAGTGTAAATTAGAATAGCGACCGTCGACTGACGAGAATAGGGGTGCAGACCGTAGTAGGTACATAAGAGCGCAGCGGGCGGACATTAAGTCGATGAACTTACGTAAACTTGTAGGTACTATTATGTATTCTGTGGTAAAGTGGCTTACTCTTACGCATAAGTATACTTTGTTGCAATAAACTATTATTAGGTACTTACTGATCATGTTTAAGATACTCGCAGGTACTGCTCAAAGTGGGCACCTTCACGTTCTATGCACAAATGAGCACGGCGCCTTAAGTTTCTAGGTAACTTTTGCAGCACACTACGATTTGACCTTACACTCTCAAAAGCCATTAAAATATTTTGTTTTAACTGCACAACACTCGTGATTTCGTCTTTATAAACCATTCTTTTTATGTCTCCCCACAAATAAAAGTCACAAGGAGTCAAGTCTGGCGACCTCGGAGGCCAGGGCACTGGCCCACCTCGACCAATCCACTCGGTTCCGAACACTTCGTCCAAATAATCGCGCACTTGGCGTCCATAATGCGGAGGCGCCCCGTCCTGGTGGTAAAAGAGATTCCGGTGAAGAGCTAGTGGCACGTCATCAAGCATTACGTCAACTACGTGCTGCAAAAGTTGCAAATACGAGTTGCTGTTGAGATAACCCTCGATGAAATAGGGCCCGAGTAAATGTCCACCAACAATGCCAGCCCACTCATAGATGCTAAACCTATGCTGGAACGAATCTTTTTTGGTCTTATGCGGGTTCTGTTCGCGGTGAGCCCACCAATGTTCATTGTGGACGTTGTAAACACCGATGCGCGTAAACATACACTCGTCCGTCCATAGAATGCTGGCTTCTCGGTGTTCTAGTACCCAGTGACAAAAAGTGACCCGGGCGGCATGATCTTGCTCGTTCAATTCTTGAACTCTTCTGAAGTGGAACGGGTGCTGTTGCTCCGACTTAAGAAGCCGCCAGACTGTTGTGTGGTGGACATTGAAGTGGCGGCCAGCATCACGAGTACTGGCACGTGGTTCCCTCTCGAAGTATTCGAGTATTTGCTCTTGCAAATCGACTGAGAGGCCCACACTGCCGCGACCCTGCGCATGTCGAGGAACGTTGAACTGGCCATGATCCCTCAGTCGTTGCGTGGCAGCAAGCATTACCTCGCGCGATGGAGTTGGTCTGTTTGGAAACATTTCCACAAACATGACCACGGCTCGACGTAGACTGTTCCCACTAATTGCGTATAATCGCACCATCTCCACAAGTTCTACGTTTTTTTTTTTTTTTTTTTTTTTTTTTTTTTTTAAATTCTTTGCTCCCCGCTTCTTGGCAGGCCTTTGTTTTTCTTTTTATCTTTCTTTTTTTTCTATTTCTTTGGGGTTAATAAATCGGAGCTTGAAGAGCTCTACTACTTTGTTTATTTTTTTCTTTTCTTTTTTTCTTTTTACTTATTCTCTTTATTTTTATATACTTTCTTTTGTCTTTCTTTTCTTTTCTTTTCTTTTTACAATATATCTTATTTCTATTACATTGTTCTTCCTCTTTTGTTAACATTGTTTCTTACATACTATTACATTATTTCTTAACTAATGTTTCTTATATTTAAATTACATTTTTCTTTTTACTTTTTATTAATATTACTTATTCTATTTACATTTTCTTTATTACCTTCACATTGAATATATGTTTCATATTTACTAGATCTAGTGCATTCCTTTTATTATTTTTCTTATTTTGTTTGTTTCTTATATATATTATATTACTATTTTTATTAACATTAGTTTTACAGTTATGTTTTCTTGTTTACATTTATGCATAGTATTCCTCGCCATAATTTTTATACAATTTTTATCTTTCCCCAATAAATATCCTGCCGCGTATTTGGTCTTGCTTATTGTGTTTTTGTATTTCGATGTGTCCCTAGCTTGTATGTATGTTCCGTGTGTCTTTTGTGAGATAATATTTGTGTACTCTATTACGCGTATATTGGCCGCATCGCTCTTATGCTTCGGGACTCTCATGGGGTCGAACGAGGCCACTGCTTGCAGAAGTACAGCCTCCACGAATGGAGGGTTGCAAAGGTCATCTTTGTTTCCCTCCTTCGTTTCGGCTGTTCTTCTTCTCTCTTCTGTGTGGTCCTCGTTCTCTCCCTCACCGGGAATCTCCATATAAAGTTTTCCGGCCAATATACGCGTCGACTCATTTTTGCTACCGTTTTTACTATCTCTATTTGAGCACTGATTAGTTTTATTTGCCGTGGGAGCTGACGCTATTTTGCCCTTAGCACTTATACGCTACCTTGTCACGAGCCAGCCTGTCCCATTTGGCCCTTATCGGGCACACCTCGTTGAAAGTGTTGTGGGCTTTGTCCTCCAGGCCGGCTCTCTCGCAGTTAAGGCAGCGGGGGGGACTTGCTTTCTCCGTGCACGCGGCGTATAGGTGGTTACCCCCACAGTGGCTGCAGCTGTCCAGCCGCTCCTGGCAGACCCGCTTGATATGGCCGTAGCCCAAGCAGCGGGAGCACTGGATCAGCGGGGACTGATCCTCTACCTTGGAGATTCCCCACTGTAGCTGAAGAGTCCCCGCCTCTGTCAGCTGCTGCCATATTGCAGGGGTCACCCTGACCACCACATGTGCCACGTGCGGATTCCTTGTTTGCTTCTCAAACACAACTTCTATCTCATCTTTCCCATCTTTGGTTTCCTTTATTCCTACCTTCCTTCTTATCGCTTGCTCTACTTGCTCTTTCTTCTTGTCCCCCCTTATGTATCTTACTATTACTAGTGGATTCTTGTTTTTGGCCCTTTCTATTTTCAACGTTTTCTCCTTCTCTAGTTTCTTGCTTAAAAGCTCAACGTCTCTCTCCGTACCACACCCGATAATGACCTTTTGATCTTTTGCTTTTCGAACTCTTTGGACCTGTATCCACTCCCCATCAGGATCGGTGTCCGCCGTCTTCCTGACCGTTTCCATAACTTGGTCACTGGTCAGGGTCACGTCGGTCGACGCCACGATGAGGGAGTGGAGAGTTCGGGGTGTGGTTTTCAACCGACCTTCTGCGGTTACTCCTGCGTACGTTGCCTTCTGCGGCTTTTCTTCTTTCCCTTTTTCTTTTGCCATTTCTTCTATCTTTTCAGCGATTTTCTTACTTGTTTCTTCCTGCAGTCTTTCGCTTCTCTCGTTAACTGCTTTGTTCTCCACTAGTAGTTCTTCTATTCTCTGTAGTCTCCTCCCGGTTTCTTTTTCAAATTCGGAGCTGTCCCTAACGATCTGTGTATGGACAGTCCTACTAATTCCCGTCTTTGGTTCTTTTTCCATCTTCTCTATTCTTCCGACCAACTCTGCCACCATCACTACCAACTCATTGGTCTCCTTCTGGATGATGGCCTTGTCTTCTTTCGTGACCGATCGATGACCGGCGCTTGTCTCCAAGGCCTTCATCATTCTCGCTTGTGCCTTCTTGGCGTTTTCTCTAATATCGGTACACGTCATACCCGGGAGAAGATGCGTCAGCTCCAAATCCAGCTTTGCTACAGCTGGTCTCGGTTTCGGCTTAGGTGGAGGGGATTGGTATACAACCGACTCCTCCCTACTGTTAACCTTTGACACGCGTGAAGTCATTTTAAAAATTTTTGGACGGACGAAATAAGTTAGGACGGACAACAATTAACACGATAAATTTAAATTTGTAAAAGTTGTAAAATGTAAAATTTGTAAAATATAATTAAAATTAAAAAAATATATTAAAAAATATATTAAAAAATAAAATGAATACAAACACGCTAAAATTAAAGTTGTAAAAGATAAAACTAAGCAAAAGAATCCGCCTAACTATTGACTAGAAGAATTTAAAAAAAAAAATTTTTATTTAAAATAATAGATTATAATAATTTATTAAATTAAATAAATTAGAATAAGATTAAAATTAAAATTGTAAATGAAATTAAAATTAAAATTGAATTGTATTGAATTATTGATATTAAAATTAAAGATTAAAATTTAATAATTAAATTTAATCTTTAAAAACTGACTAGAATTTTATAAGTGATGTGTATGGCGTGGACTCTAGTGTTTGTTCTATTGTGTATGGCGTGTGTACGTGTTGTTCAAGTTCTACGTTAGAATAACGTTCAACGTTAACGTTAACGTGTACAAGTTCTACGTTAGAATAATTTTCCGTCATTTTACTTTTTTTACACACACAAACAACGCACCTAAGAACACGTTTCGCTCCAAATTCGCTAGGGCTAAGAAATGTGTCACTCGTTCGGGGTTGCGCGGCACACTGGCTTTGATGCGTGCGGCGTGCGCCCGCCGCCCGCCGGCCGCCGGCGCTCGCCGCGCCGACAAAGCTGCGGGCGCGCCGCGAAGCTCGAGCTTGTTGCTACCTACTCGTGGTCGGGTGAGCGGGCGTACGCGAACGAGCGTTTATTTTTTAGTGCTACGCAGACGTGCGATTCGTATTTACAGATTTTGAAATATGATTATTATTTTTTCATATTCTTTTTATAATTTATTTGTAATAAGTATAAGCAATACGACTGCTGCTATGAATATGGCGTGAATGCAAATCAACAAGTTGTATAGAAAATAGGGAGTGAACTGTCCATGGTCCATGAGGCAACTATCTTAAGGCACTAGTATTATGAGTAGGTGCTGGACTACTGGATGTAGAAAGCATTTTGGTGGGTTCTAATCTTTTGTTTATTGTTATTCCTTACTGAGTTTGGCCTTGATCTCAACTGATGCTAAATGATTATTATTATTATTCACTTTATTTTTCTTTTTTCTTAGCCTAGGCCTGTTATAATATTAATATAAAAGTAAAATACAAAGCACATATTATTATTATTCTCTTAATTAAATATATATCTTAAGAATTTTTTATATAAAAATATATTTACAATATAAGATATTATAAAAACTTAACCTAGGTTGCCACCGGCAGCGGGGATAGACCCAAGCTATCAATAATGGTTCATGATCAAGGTACAATAATGGTTGAATCCACATCCCACATGGCGGTAACCTCGTGAGCCAAGTCAAAGGTACTTACTGAGCTTGTCCTTCTCGGCTTTCACGAGGTTCTCATCATGAGGTATGGTGATATTAACCAGTATTGCCCGGCGCTGGGATCGGTCGACCACCACGATATCAGGCTTATTGGCGACAATAGTCCTGTCAGTAATAATAGAACGATCCCAGTAAAGCGTTGCATGACCATTTTCGAGTACTGGCGCAGGTGCGTATTTATAGTACGACACCTGCTCCGATTCAACAAGGCCATATCCAAGAGCAAGTTGCTGGTGAATTATTCTGGCTACTTGGTTGTGTCTGTGCAAATACTCTCCGTTAGTAAGATGAAAACAACCAGAAATAATATGTCGGAGTGATTCTCCTAAACGGCGGCATGCCCGACAGATGTCGACCGTACCGTCCCTCATAATATATTTCCGGTAGTTATTCGTCTTGATAACTTATCTTCAATGGCACAGACAAAACCTTCATTTTCCCCAAAGAGGTCACCGAAACGTAGCCAGTACACCGAGGCAGTCAAATCTACATCAGGCCCAGTTAGAGCCCGATAGTAGCGTCCGTGTAGCACCTTGCTTTCCATATGTCCTTGCAATCGAGAGTGCTTAGCACCACTGGTTTGCGCCAGTTTTCTATTGCCAAGGAGAGCGGCGTAAAGTGTCTATCAACAGCCACGACATCCAAATGCATCCCGCACTCACTGTAAGGTAAATAATCCCTGAGACTGCACACCTCACGGTTATGAAGGTCCTTGGCATTTAAAAAGCCGCGACCCCCACATCTCCGCGGGATGTACAGACTCATAACAGATGAGCGCGGGTAGCATTCTGGAAGTAGTGAGCATTTGACGGACTCTTATAACCAAGGCGTCCAGATTATTATTATTTATTTCATAAAGACAACAAAGATCCATAATTGTTACTAGACTTAAGCTTATTGTTAGTACTAAATTACAAATTACAAAACAATACAATTTTTCAACAAAAACAAACAAATTTTCAAATTAAATTATCAGATAAATTATGTAAGTAAATAAATATTAAAATTTCAAATTGGAATGTATTTAAAAATATACCGTGCAATATATTATGATGAATGTCACTAATTAATAAAAAGTATTAAACGAAATAAATTAAATTAAATAAATAAGATGATCAGGCCAAAGGTGGAATCCTCAACTACTGGTGGTTAGTGTTATGGTCCGACGTGGATGGTCCCCTGTGTAGATTATACTTGCGCAGGGACATCTCGTATAGCGTACGCTAGTACAATAAATAATTGTGAAATAAGGAGGGATCACGCGAACGTGTTTCTATACCTTATTAGATTGTCAGGACCGTTCGAGTCGGAAATCGAACCAGGCAACCATCGTTACATTCCCGATCGCCGCTCGTGCGTCACTAACTCCATAACAAAGACGGCTAATAGTTGATGTATATAATACTAGCACTTTACTCGTGACTTCGTCTGTGTGGATATGAGATTTTAAAAAGAAACTCTTTAAAATAAAAAGCCTAACCCGCTAAGAATGTAGCATGCTTTCAGTGCAAGAATTTTTTCTAACTGCCTTACCCTACCTATCAGGGTCAGTAGATAGGGACACGCTACAGGTACACGCGGAATTCGGCGAATTGTAACGAAACTAAATTCAGCACTAGTTTTATGCACCATTTGATCACATTACCGAAACATTTTTTATCGCCTATGTAGTGTAGTGGTTAAGACCACCGGTCTCACACCTAGAGTTCCCGGGATTCCCAGCGGGGAGTACCTACATGTTTGTGTACTCGGTTTGGTTGGTGGTAGGGCTCGTTTGTTCGCCTGGCTAGCTACTACCGCCTTATCTTAATATGTCGCCATAACATCAATGTTTGTAGCGTTGTTGTGCGCAAGCAGCTACGGATAATAAGACAGTCAGTGCCTTAGTAGCTAAGGATTCCGGGTGAAGTGCGCTTTTATCTTCGGCCTTATCGTCACTTAAAATCAGGTGTAATGCAGGGCAAATGCTTACCCGTAAGATATTTTGAAAAAAAACGAAAACCAGAATTTTTATAGAATAATTACAAATCACCGCATTGTCACAGGTAATTGAGCACTGCTTTAATTTATTTATTTATATATTTATTAGGTACACAAAACAGATAGAAATTAAAAAATAACAATAATGCATGATAAATTGTATAAGAGCTAAATTCCTATCTAAAACAAGTGTACACAACACGATGAATAATAAGCGTCCATGTTAAAGTTTACCTAATCTACAAGTATATCCAATTAAAAACTAAATAAATACAATACATAGTAATGGTGAAAAAAATATATAAAAAATAAAAATATAACAAATTGAAAACTTATTCTAGGTTAATGTTGACTTTACAATTTTACGAAAATAAACTTTATGAAGTTTTTTTTTATTAAGTGGGAGATGCCGAGTCGAGAATTTCCCGGACATTTTTTTAAAATTTATGTAATTTCATGGAAAATATGTCGATGTTGTTATTAAGTGCAACCAGTTCATTGTGTAGACGGCACATTCTGACAATGGGATTGTAATATGATGTATTATTTTTATAGACATTTAGTACAAAAGTCTTAGGCGCCCGGGTTCGATACAAAGTATTTATTTGAATTAAAGTATTTATTTAATTATATATACTTACATTGTGATTTTCGTTAATGTAATCCAATGGTGATTGAAATTCGCTCTCAGCCCTTAGGATGAAAATAACAACTGAAACTGATAATAAATAACGTGGCGCTATAAAATTAATTACGAAGAGTGTGTTTGGTGTGACCGCAAATATAGCATGTACATACAGTTTTCTTACAATCCTCATGTCACAATCAGGCTATCGACACACTGTTTAGACGTTATTGTTGTATTAGGAGACTTGCGGTTCTGGTTTCTGAAAAGTTTTTGTACTCTTACCGACTACTCGGATAATTTCTTAAACGACAACAGTTTACACAAAACCTGCCTTTACTCAACATATTCATCAAAATTTCTTCGTCTTTTGTTAAATATTCAATAATGTTGTTGACATAATGTTTCTTTAACAGAAAAGTGTCCCAAGACGATCGATTAATGGATTTTGGATAAGGGATCAGTCATGGAACCTGTCGGATATTTTGTAAGGAGATAAAGTACCTCTTCCTCTTTCAATTCAGCAATCCAATTAAAAACTATTACGCGTGTAAAAACAGACTCACTAAAAAGTAGTAACCACAAAAGTTTAAAACCTAAACGTCTGTATAGTCTTATTAAATTATAATGCGAAAGTCAGGTGAAGTAAGCTCTATTGCTATAAACCGCAATCTCACGGGCAAAATATATTTAAAATACATCGGGGTCACGGCTTAGAGCATTAAACCAAATGGAGAGGCCATGCGCACGAATTTCTATGAAAAAAAGTCTGTCATTGTCTGCGGGGGACGAGGTAAACGCACACAAATACAGTTCACACTGATGCATTTTTCAATGACGTCGCTACGCACGCAAACTACAAAATTATTAAACACTAGCATAAACTAGACGCACACTAATACATTCACACACAGGGACAGCCTGTCCGTGCACGAGTCTGACGTCAACTTTATATAAACATCGATAGGGCTTGACACTATCGATTAAATTTGTCGATGCCAATAATAATAATGAGTTATTTAATTTACTACACAAGTGAATCTCGCGACAAGCTTTTATATTATATAATTGTGTAGTGACGTTATAAGTTCAGAGTAGGTACTTTCAGTCGGCTTATGAACTAAAGTATCCTCAAGTGACTAAAATTTCTCAGAACGACTTAACTGCTCGAGATTGCATGTCTTCTCTGGGTTCATTGAATTTATCAGTACCGGAGATCGAGGAGGCTTTAATAATAGCGTGCTGGTTTAGATGGTAAACCAGCATGGTAACCAAACATATTACTAAAAATGTATGCCGAGAATCTTGCGGGGCCATTTTAAATATTATTATAACAAATCGCTTCAAATGGTATATTTCCATTACAGTGGAAATCGGCACACCTGACTCCCATTCACAAAGGTAGTGATAGAAATGTTATTTCCAACTATAGGCATGTATCTATTCTTTCTTCCTGCATTGTCTTAGAATCCAAAGTGTGGCAAAAAATGTATTGGCATTAAGGTTGCCAGATGTCCGGGATTTCCGGGATTTACGTATTTTACGTATTGTCCCGTGTCCAGTAATTCGATCTATTGTCCTGGATTCCGAAAAAATTAAATAATAAAAAAAATAACAACTGTTCTAAATTTATATCTTTTAACTGGACTAATAAACGTATACATTTATAAAATAAAATGAATTTTCCTAATAAATACAAATATAAAATTAAATATTCCGTAATTTATATTTATATATTTTTTTATTTTTACATATTCATAGCCACGGCCCGACATTGAATTGTCCCGGACTCGGTAAGTTCCGATCTGGTAACCTTAATTGGCATGTCAAACAAAAACTTCATCATGAAATTACAGCTCAATCGGTTGAAGATATCTGATTCAAAATTGAGGTGTAAGATTCCAACTGAACAAACATACATACATACATTGCTAGTTTGATAAAAGCTTGTAAAAATAGTTGGCTATCTAACCCAGACTATCAAACAGAAGGAACAGAAAAACTGAACAACATGTATTTTCATAGTTCCATAACGCAGATCAATCTTTTATGTGGGTAACGTAGAATCTTAAAGGAAGACTGAAAATAGAATAACAAAATGAAAAAGGAACTTTCCACATTTGGCTGGTCCGAATCTTGACAATTTTAGAAAATCTCCTGCCTCGATTCAAGCAGGAGATTTTCCAAGCATTTGGATAAAGGTTTTTCATGTCTGAAAAAACATTTCTTCGACCAAGATTTCGATCAACCGATAAAAGCAGCTGGAGCGCATGAGACAGCATTTCTGGGCGCAGTGGTTGCGAGTTTTATGTATTACTTAAAACTAGGCATCGTCGTAAACAAATGGTAATCAATAATTTTTACCTCATTATTTTATTTTCTAAACGAAAAAGAATTAACAACAATTCAATAATCTTTATTTTTATTGTAAATATTTCAAAGAAGTTATGATTAGTACTTTATAATAATATAAAGCACACATATTCTAATAATTTCAAAGTTGCCACGACACGCTGTTGCACTGCAGTATAAAACAAAAAGTTTGAAGATGCTGTGAGCAAATCGTGTGCGTTGGCGTGGACTCCCCACGAAACATGATTTTCACAAGTTGTGATCCAAATATATAAATATAATAAATACATCTTTTGGAAATCTGAAACATATATAGCCAGAATAAACATTATGATAAAATCTATATCGATGTTTTGTTTTTGTACTGTCGCAGCTCTAACTTTGTTGCAGTGTGGCCAATGTAATTAAATTTAAATTTTCTATTTTCTGGATAAATGACGGGACGATAAACTATTATATTAATTAAGTAGACCGATCCTAAACATACAGTTTCATAGTATTGAAATTTTTTAAAGCAATTTAGT
The DNA here is from genome assembly GCA_947562085.1 of Eudonia lacustrata. Taxonomy (NCBI): domain Eukaryota; kingdom Metazoa; phylum Arthropoda; class Insecta; order Lepidoptera; family Crambidae; genus Eudonia; species Eudonia lacustrata. The sequence continues at coordinate 10,652,470 of OX387313.1, read as the reverse complement.
TGCAAAAAACGTTGGAAAACGAAAATAAGTAACAATTTATAAATAGTGATTTATTATTAATTAAATAAGCATTTGTATTGAAAAACAGTTTTAACGATAAATAACGTGAAGTATAAATTGTAATTCAATGTTGACTCATTCAATTTTAAAAGTTACGCAAAGTTGCAACTTGACGTTTTAATGGCAACACTTTTTGATTGACAATATTTTTTCAGCTTTTTGCAAATTTAGTGCTTTATTCAACAATAATAAGACAAAATAATACTTACAGATGGAAAGTAACGTTATCCTTTTGTACATTCGACTTTTCTGATCGCTCTTTACACGAAAACACGCTGCAATTCGAAATTTTTTGCTTACGTCCTAACGCGTGCACCGCGATTTGTAAATGACGCCGGAACGCGCGAGAACTAGTTTTATATAATCGATATGACCGCCGGTCATATAATTTTGGCAGAGGGGAACGCCTGTCAGTGGCGTCTCCGGTTGGTTTAATGCTCTAAGGGTCACGGGGTCACAGATGTAGGTACCAGACTCATATTTGGTCTGTGATCGAAGTAAAAGTCTTTCCAATTTCAAATGTATTAAAAAAAGTTAAGAGCTTACTGGTGTAAGATAATATGATTTATGAGTAGATAGAACCTAATTTATTTTAAAATGAAAGCGAAATACGCTCTCACAGAGTACTCCTATAAACACTTCACGCAAAAAAAAACAAAATCATTATCCATACACGAAAACCTCAAAAACTTAGCAATGTAGGTGTGTAAGGCGCTAGTATAATAATATAGCATAACTACATTAGTAAGGGTATGTAGGTCACTACTACGAGTAAAGCTAAAAGCTTATTAAAGGTTGCAATTTTTTTATTTCCTTTCTACATTTTGGATTTTAAAAAGATTATAGAAAATCTAAAAAAAAAATTTATAAAAATATTTATATTGTTATACTTATCCAGTAGTTATACTTATTTTTATCTATAAAACTTTGCTACCTACATATTTAAATAATGTTACATTAAATATTCATAGACAGATTCAATGCGAAGTAGCGAATCTGACATGGAACCAAATAAGATTTCGGAATGGACGATGAAATAGTATAGTTCTTAGAACTAAATAAACAAATAATAACCATGCAAGAACTTTATGTGCGACTTCAGCGAACGGATGCCAGTCACGCCGCTTACCCTTAATCACCCTCCATTAAAGTTTTCTACGGAAATACCACTAATGAACATGCTTTTAAGTATCTATAAGCTTAACACAATTCCATACATATTACTTTTTAACTCATTATCGGTACACAACGAAGGCGAAGTGTAATACTAGATTAGGATTAGGTTTTTATAATGTTTTATTGTTTTTATATTAAAATATTGTAAAAGTCTAGTTTTAAGAAAGAAAATAAATAAAGAGTATAATAATAATTTCTTTCTCTGCAGCCTTCGCCGGTAGCTTAAGTTCTGCTCCGCTGCTGGCGGCGTTCTAGGTTTAGGTTTTTATAAAAGTAGTAGTTTAATTTATTCTATATTTATTTATAAATTTATTTGAACGCATTTACAATAAATCATACTTATTTTAGAACATGCAGCTAGTACTTAACATTTGAAAACCCGTGCTATAACTACCAGCGCAATTATATTAAGTAGGTATATCAGAGTGCATCAATAAATCGTTCAATACAAAAGAATCTGTCTTGATTGAAGTATCAGCCGATACGAAAATATTTGCAATGAATGCCTAATCCAATAATAAAATACACAATAAACGTTACGTTACTTAAATAAAGCAAAAACCAAGTCTTTTTGAAACACAAAACTTTATTATATGGAATTAAAACGTTTACAACTATTGCTCAGTCCTACTTCGGTTACCATAAGATTAAATCAAAAACTTCTAAATAAGCATTGTCCCAATGCAGTACAAAGGCATTAAACAATATTCATTGTTTGAAAATGGTGGTCTTAAATAGAGATCGTTGCCTTAATTTCCTGATTCCCAACGGCAAAAGACCTAATATTACCGTCCGAAATTCCGGGACTTTGATTGAAGATTCCTCAAGCAAACTAATTCATTCGAATTTGTCCCGGCACTATTGACAGACCCCAAGTTCGCCCTAAACAAACGTCCAACTATCATTATTAAATTTGAAACAAGACTTAACCACTCGTAAATATTTAATGGAATGGTTAAATTAACGGAAATAACAGCGTTGACCATAACTGCAGTGCATGTCTAATTGAATCGTAATTAGATGTATGTCTCCTTATAATTAAATTAATATATGAACTACTCGTCGACTCTGGCAAATCTTTCAAATAGCGCCTATACCTAAAGTTTGCATTCCATTTGAAAGCTTTAACAGAAATCCGTTCTACACAGACCTAACTGCGACTAAGTAGCATCTGTCATACATAACTCATAAAAAAATCCATTTACGTTGGGTAGGTGCTGACAGGTTTTGATCGCCAATTACCGTCCCTCCCTTTTTACGATCAGAGCCCTCCAGGAGATTAGAATTAAGCAGATGAGATTATAATTTCAACACTCCACGCTTTCGCTCGTACCGACGACGGACGGTCAGGTACTTCATTTGCAGATGGAAACATCTGAAGTCGCTTTGACGCGCGAATCATAAAATCGAGATTTTTTTATTTACGTCCGTCGTCGGCACCTATTACGGGGGTCAATGGATTATCGATTGTGGAAGGTTGCGTGAGCCGTTGTGACACGAGTGAAGGTAGTGCTTTACACCGTACCCCGGACCGAGGACACGAAACCCTTCGTCGCCCGCTTGAATAGTGCACCGCTCACTCACCCCTTAGCCTGACAGCTACTAGAATAGGAGTTTACGGATATATGTAATTCGAGAGACGGGTGTTGACTACCTTGTCCGATCTTAGATTACTGACTCTAATTAGGAAGCTGTCATGTGCTCGAGTCCCTAATTAAGATGGACTTGTAATAATTAAGATTAACCAGGGCCCTGTACCATAAAGACGACAGGTGACAATATAGTATTTTACAATTTCCTGTCCTATATAAATTGCGGGTGACAAAATTGTAACGGGAAAAACTGACATATTTATCGAAATGTCATGAAAATTACATTACATCATACATAACACACAAATATATAATTTTACATGTTCTATAAATATTTTCACATGACAGACAGGTGACAATTTTGTCACGAAAAACTTGTAAAATTTGCTTTATAGGACAAGCCATTGTACTGACAAGCCATTGTTGTACTGACAAGCCATTGTACTGACAAGTTTAAAAATTTGTAGAATCGAAATACAAAACATAACCGCGCTTTAAGTTTGGTTTTATTTAGTAATCGCGAATTTAAAATAAATTATGGTGCTAATCAAGCTCGAAGAGTAGCAGTGATGATTAATTCGTACAACCTAATTCACGGGAGCGTCCTCATCGGGTAAAAAACTCTGTTACTTCTTATACTTATTAATTTTATCATCGTGCGTCAACTTGTTGCTATAGCGTCCAAAAATCACATCCTTATTTTATAATATATTTCAGAAAGAATTGTCAATTTATGGTTTAGCTCCATCTTGGCGTATATTGAATATTGGCTTTAAAAGAACCGAGATGTTGTTATATACACCTAACCGAATTAATTCTCGACTCTTAATATAAATTACAATATTGTCAGTTACCATGAAAAATTTGTCATTGTTATTTACATATTTGTAACTTGTAATATTTGTCAGCAAAATCGTCTTTAAATTTGTACCTAAAGTTTTATAGGACGGAGTTGACAAGTGGACAAACCGACTGTTGTTTACCAGTCCCATTTTTACAAATTGGTCGCGTTTTTAAGTTTTTGTTGTGACAACTCGACAAATTTGTCAAAATCAGACAAATTTGTTGGATTGTCACCTTTATAGTATTGGCACTGCTGTTCAATAAACGTGCAGTGTATTATTGATTGAAAATGCTATGTATATTCTTCGCATAAACTTTGTTTCTGTTCTGTTGAAAGAAAATTAAATTAGTATGAAGAAATGATAAATGTTTCATTATAATTTACCATGCATCGATCAATCACTCTTTCATAAATGAAATATTAGCGGGAGATCCACATCAGAAAATGCTAATTTTAATTTATCACTGTAATCTAGGTAAATATAGCTAAGTTTAAGTCATTTTAACGTCTCATTCTCTTTGTAATACGAATCGCGTACCTTCAAAAGTGTTATTCATAAATAGACATTTGTATATTTATTCGTAATTCTACGTTAAGAGGAAAGTTTGGTGCTGCAAACGTCTCGCGAGCAGAATCGACGCACATTTACAAGTAACCAACTCAACTTTTTTCGATTTACATTCGTAATGTGCTCAAAGGTGCCTAAACTTTCAAGCGCGTGCAGAGGTGCCTTTGATTTTATAAAGTTTACCTTTTATAATTGGTCTTTTGTAACTATCAAATATGTAAACTTTCAGCGAAAGATTCTTATACCTTCTTAATTCCATCTTTGCATACTAAGTTTTAATTATCACGCGCGAGCCAGCGTCTGTTTTACACAAATTGTTTTTCTTCATATATTTGACCCTGTAATTAAATGAAAACCTGATTGTCTCTGGGAAATGAAGCCGTGAAATAAAGTTAATTAAATATAACAAACGCTGCCCCAAAAGCGGCCTCGAAATTATCGTCAACAAAAAGGTCGAGAAAAGAAGTCGTAAAAAAGAAATCTCTAATTTTTCTAATTACTCACGAACAGGATGCTTTAATATTTATTATGAAGAGGAATGGGACCATAATCTAATTTACTTTAATTTCGACAAACCTGTTTTGTTAAGGGTTAATATAAATGCTAATTACTCGTGTCTCACTTCGGGTCTGACGCCAGATGACCCAGCGAGCGTGCCCTGTGACTCCGCGATTTGCCACAATACATTTTACTAGCACTTTTCTCGCGACTTCGTCTACGTAGATTTTGTATTTTCCCCTACAAAATTAATTACTTTGATTAGCTAATAAAAAATACATAGGTACATAATAGAACCATTTTAATTACACTAAATATAGCCTATGTCATCCGCAAGGAATGTAGGATTCTATCAGTAAAATATTTTTTGAAATTGGACCAGTCCTTCTAGAGATTACCCTCCTCAAACAAACCAAGTCACAAACGTTTACTCTTCATTAATAGTATAGATAAGAGCCATAAAGGCCATACTACAAGGCAATTTTTAAATCGTTACACAATTTGCTGCTTTCTTTAACATTATACCGTTTTTGTTACGCTTTATATAATAGCTTATTTATAAAAAGCGTAACAAAAAAGCTTTTATAAAAATGTTAATTCCTTAGATAACTTCTAGATATAAGATTTTTTTTGAAAAAGAATGTATAATAGTCACAACATAATATACAATATAGAAAACCAAATATAATTTAACACTAAAAACAAATAGTTAATAAAAATAGGCCTTCTTTTCTACAACATAATACTTTTTTTCTTCAGAAAATATTCAAATTTTTTTTTCTGAACAGATATGGTAAGCCTATAGTTAATTTAGGTAAATCTTAATTTTTGCATTGCAAAACTCCAGTATTAATGAGTAACTTACAACAAAAAAGAATATTTACATTCACTTGAACCAACATTGAAATCCGATCTTTTGTGTGTAAGCTTTAGTGGAATATTAACAATTTTCCTGTTGATAAGAAGCTTTCCGTTTGTCAGCAAATATGCTCCATTAACCGCGATTCCCGTAATAGGTCAAATCCTTGTTTGGGATAGCTTTTAGCCTTTGGGCCCTTGGGCCTTACTGCACACAAAGTTGTTGATGTGTGGGACAAAATACATTTTGTTATCATATCACTTTATACCAAGTTGGTGTAGGCCTTCAGTGTGGTCCATCATCATCATCATCATCATCACCACAAGCCTGTATTCTACTGCTTGGCATTAGCCACTGATCCTTATCTTCGGCTCTTCTCATCCATCTGCATCAGATACCTTACCAATATTGTCCATTGCTATGCATTTTGGGATTCTTTATCTAGTTATTTTTTTTTTTTTTTAATTCTTCATATAAGACTTCAATCGAATTCTTATGAAAGTCACTACGCCATTGCCATTGAAATCGTTTCGTAAGTGCCATGTCGCGTCGTTCTGAGAAAATCCAGCATGGAACTCGGCAAGGGCATTATGTGTTTTCATTTCCTTTTACAGTGAGTAAAATATTGGAAATTCCCCTTCTGTTATGGGACACAAATGAACATACAAATAGGTGTCCCCTAAATAATGGTCTATTTACATCACGTAAGCAATAATAAATCAACAATGTCATACAGTACTAATGAAAATATCATTGCAATTCTTTATAGCCTGGTAATGTAGTTTTTCAACAGAATGTATCTGTTTTTTCTACCTTGAGACTTTTTTCCACATAAAGATACAGTACAAACGTTAGTACCAGTACGTTACTGCTTTTATTCGGTAGATGATCGTACTGAGCTAACTATGTTTCTATATTAAACAATAGTTACGACATATTTTGTCTGTTAACTGCGGATTTTGACATCCGGCAAACACGACCCTTATTATAATATTACAAATACTACAGCCGATGGATGATTCACTATTTTCTATATGGTGAAATAGAATCGTACCAATTTGAAGTGCTCAGGACAACAAGCTCGCTATAAACCGTCTAAAGACTCATTGTCGTAATAAGGACTTAGTAGAAACTGTTAGTTGTGTCTATTGAAACGATACTGCTATTAAGGCGATACAGCACAATGAAATCCACCTGTGCAATCAACCAAACGAACCAATTGTCCCCCACTGCCTCCATTTACGTACGATGCATTGAATCCCAAATGCCCCATTTACAAAGAATAGGAAATTACATTACGACTCAGAAAATTTTATTCTTACGCATTTTGTAGAGGTGATTGTGAATTCTCCATTGAAGTAAACGGCGTTAAAAGATTACTCCGCTTTTGTGCGCCGTTTCTCTACCGAGGGATTATTTTGCAATGCCTTGACGGAAACACCTCTTCTGTATGAAGATAAGGATACATAATTAACTTGAAATTTTTAGTAAATCAATATCTCCGAAACTTTAACAACTAGCAGAATTTACATAGAATCAAAGACATATAGAAGATATCTTTGGGACTAGTACTTGCCGTTAGCTGTCTATTATTGTGTTTACATCGTAACCGGAAAGGATGGCGAGAATCTTTATGGATCCTCAATCCTTTGTGAATACCTATATCAGGAAAATATCTATGATAGGTTGGTATCCGACATCTGGAGTGTCCTTATACCTAACTAGATTCTCCATAATGTTTGAGCCGGTTATCGCAACCTTAGGTGCCCTTAGTTCTTCTGTGTAAGACTTACTGAGAGACTAGACTAGTGAGACATTTGTATAACACTTCTGTGTAAAAGAATAATGGACTGGTGGTAGTAATCTGCCTTACATCCGACTGGATCATAACCACCAAATACTTTTCTGCCACCAATCAGCATAGTTTTTCATTGTTGTGTTCTAGTTTAAAGGGTACTAGATCTAGTAAACTAAAAGGGCTATATAGGCATAACAACCGAAGCTTTAGGTTCAGCAACCTCTTTGTGTTGCAAGCGTACATGAGCTGCGGTTGATACCCTATTGCCCTTGGTGTTCCATGTATGCGGTGGCGGCTTTGATCATATGTGCCGAGCCATATGCTCGTTTGCACTTTGCAGCTCAGTAAATATCATCATCATCACAGCCTTTAGTGGTCCAGTATTATATAAAAAAGCAAAAATGCGAGATTAATGTTCTCTCAAAAGTTCCTATCTTAATTGAGTGAGTAGAGCCATTAACGTCTAATACGGGTACAGTTAGTTACCTTCACAACTTGAGACTAAGCGTTCTTGTTTAAAATAGACAAAAGTTGCAAATGTGTCCGACGAAACATTACAATGCTTTTAGGCTTTTAGAGAGGTAATTGGGGGTTAAAGTTATTCGCGTCCGTAGGTTTACCCTTGAGACCCTACACGTGACCCCTGGGTGGTGCTAAATGAGTGACACTGACTCAGACTGAGACTGAGTGGTAGAGCCACGCCGCGTTGCAGCACGAAATGGGCCGGCTCGCCCGGCGTAATACCACCCTCTCACAGAATATGCGTGAAACAATGGCACTCGTTGCTGTTGTGTTTCGTCCGGTGAGTGAAACACCGGAGGCCCATCTCTCATCCCTCTCCCTCCCAATTCCTACTCCCTCCTCAAGATCCAACTCCTTCCTCAAGGCCGGCAACGCATCTGCGATTACTTTGGTTTTGCGGGTGTCCATGGGCGGCGGTGATTACTTTCCATCAGGTGACCCGCCTGCTCGTTTGTCTCCTTTTAACATAAAAAAAAAATAAAAAAAATACCCAAGTCTAGTGAGAATCTGCTCCGGTGCCACGCGGCTTGACATTTACAGCCTGTCCAAAAAACGATAAACAAAAAGCTTTGTACACACGACGTCGTTGTGTAATCAGAAATGGGGGGCCTGTTAATCTATAATATTGTACTTCTACATTTTGCAACAATATTAAAACTGGAATTTAAAACTGTCTTATAATTCCGAAGAAAGAGATATTAAATTATCAACCCGTACCTTTGGACAATACGGGTCAGGGCTATCGTAGCTTTGTGAGACTCGTGTAAATTATTATGAAAAACAAAGTGAGCCTTTTTAAATGTTAATTACTGCGTTATCAACATCCAGTCTTACAGTTTTAACAAATATTAATCTAGATCAAAAAAGATTTTCCATTTAATTATGGATTATAGTTTAAAAAAGCGTATATTTACTATAACGGTTTGTCCCAAGAATGAATTAACAGACATCGGCAATATTGATTGGCAGTTCTGGATGCTGCTGTCTTTGTATTATGAACTAAATGGGAGGTTTGAATATTACGGATTTCTTTCCTTATATAAGAATTGTCTTTTCAACACATCTGGACTCGAAAGACGGGACCGTAGAAATTAGGCTGTTGTTAAATAATGAACACACAACCATAATCGGTTGCTGCCATTTTTATAAAGATATTTCTCACATTTCATGTCCAATAAAAATATAATCAAGTAAATTATAGTAACCCCTTCGTTGAACTGTCAAAAAAATATTTAAGTTTTTTTTAAGTGTCTATAGATGTCCATTTTTAAAAAGCCTTTAAGCAAGGTTTATAAGCTTTGACTTACGTTTTAATCATGTTCGTTTCGAATGTTTAATAAAATTTAATAAAGATTTTTTTTCTTATAAAGATATATTTAATCTTACTAGATAACAGCTAGAAAGCAAGTGGTCGGTATTCAATTATTGCCAAAGTAAAAAATCAATCGCTACTTTTAAACCCCTATTTTTAATGATGAAAAGAAAAAAGTGGCGATCACTGGCTTCTGGCGAACACTGCCGCCACTGAAATCGATTCGGAAGCCGTTTTCGTTTACTCACATCCAACTTTCAGGTTGTTCATTTTTATTATGTCACATATTATATTTGTTGTAAAATAAGTTCTTGTCTAATATCTTAATTGACGCTTAGGTACGTTCTAACAGTTTAAAAAATTACGTTGCACTTATCCAATTAGCTAATGGTGTTGGGACGTGGACGTGTACCCAATATTCCGTGACGTGTTTACGAGCGACAGGTTGCTACAGCCTCGTAAATTTTAATTAGGCCCGCTAATTTGAGGATCAAGTACCTATTCCAGAAAGCTCACTACAATCGAGCGAGAACAATGCTAAACATCATGCAATATGCGTGTAAATGGTACACGTATATTCTAAAAATGTGAAAGGTTAAACGGTACCTACTACATAAATATTCCAAAACAATAGAAAGGTTAGGTTTTTCATTTGTTTATGTTCACACCAAACCGTCAGCACTATCGAATACAAAGAGATTTTGTTATAACGATATCATTAAAACAGATTCATAGGTGAAAGATTTTTTGAAATTGGACCAGTATCTTCAGAGATTAACTTCCTCAAACAAACAAAGTCAAAAAAATTATCTCTTTATTTTAGTATAGATATAGATATTGTACGAAGTACAGTACATTTACCTCGCGGTCGCGACCGACGCGCGTAATCAGCAATTACAAATTGACCTAATTATTGCCTATAAGTATTATAATAATTAATAGCCAGTTTAAGTTCGGACACCAACTACGCCGCGCGTAATTTTACCATTGTACCAAATATACCATTGTACCAATTATACCATTGTACCAATTATACCATTGTGAATAAAACCTTGTATTTTTACCCTTTTTACCATATTAATTTGTTGGACTTACACCCGACAGATATTACAGTACATTATTGTCATAATAATGTTCATTTGTGTATGTTATATGTATATATCTACCTCTAAAAGTGTAGAGTGGTTGTGTGGATCAGTGAACATGTAGGTATTATGTGGCAGCCAGTGTGTTCGAGGTTGTATTGATTTGGTCACTGTTCGCCATCACTTTCAGCTGAATTTCTTATTACATGATTTCAGGGTTCGAGTTTTGTGCATAATTCATTTCTAATGTTTTTTTTTTCGATTAACCGCTTTCATATTATTCGTTCAAAAGAGACCCCTGCATAAATACCGATCCAATTCAAGTAGGAAGCGTTTTCGACTATTCAATATTTTAAATTGGCAATATTGTGAATTGGCATTATCTAAACAACGGCAACGTATCTTTTCAATTTTATTTAACTTAACATAAACTAACTGTTATTAAATAAGTTCATAACAACATGTTTTGGACAATCACTGATGTTTATCTCAGATAATTATGATGATTATAAAGATAAATTATCTGACTCCATCAATCGATGAAGATCTTTGGGGGAGGCCCTTGTCCAGCAGTGGACGTCTTTTGGCTGAGATGATGATGATGATGATGATGATGATGATCTTACTCAAAATTGTTGATAGTTGGTTTTAGAATCAGGCAAATTATAGACTCAAAATTCACGTAAATATAACTTATTTTACTTAAATGTGATTTATACAGATGATACACCTAATACAGCAACATGCATAAAAAAATTAACTACGCATTGTCCTCATCCAGTTAGAGGCAACCGGATAAGTACAGACGCTTGCAAATCAACCTATTCAAAACTCTCAAATTTCTTCAATAAATATTCAACCAAATGCCATATACATAAAGTTCAAAGTCTATTGAGGAAATTTGACAGTTTGTGGTAGTTTGTGCACGTGCAGGCGTGTGTACTTTGTGTGTAAATTATGAAGTACTAGTGGCCGCTCGCGATTTCACCCGTGTGGTTCCCGTTCCGGTGAGAATATCGGGATAAAAAGTATCTTATGTGTTAATCCAAGTTATAATCTGTATGCCGAATTTCATCCAAATCCATTTAGTAGTTTTTACGTGAAAGAGTAACAAACATCCATCCATAATTACAAACTTTCGCGTTTATAATATTAGTACGATGTAGAAAATAAAAAAACCTTAAAATTTAAATTAATATGGTTTACAATAATGATAATATATTTTTAATCTGTTAAAAACAGGGAAAGAAAGTTGTACTGAATTTCATTCATCCTCTAGGGGGAGAATGTGATTTAAATTTGGAATACTTACCGAAATTTATACTGAACTACATCTGTGTTTACACCATTGAGTTTGTATATAAAGCATTATACATCTTTTTGAAAAAGGAATACGCATTTATTATGCAGTTATGATTATTAAATAAAATTACGAAAACCGACGAGGCCGTATGAGCTTGATGCTTTTGCTTTCCGACAAAAAGTATTAGTCTAGGAATTTGCCGCGTTTTTGTTTTCTTCAAATACATAAACGTTAAGTTTATTTTAATTTATTTTTATAAATAAGTTAATGTTCTAAAAAATACGTTACGATGTTAAATCAAAGCGACAGTGACAGTGAATTGTCGGATTCCATCAGTGCAAATGCTGCCGCAATTATAATAATTTGCTTCCAACAAAATCCAAGGAAAATTATTTAAAAACTTATGAAGAATTTTCAACGTGGAGAAGTGCGAAAGGCCTATCAATTTCAGAATCAGTACTTCTTGTCTATTTTGATTATTTATCCAAGACAAAGAATCCGAATACACTTTGGTGCACATACTCAAAACTGAAAGCTACAATAAGCATCTATCTTTTTCCTTGTAAGACATAAGACATAGGGACACTTATACAATCGAATAGCCATAATAAAATATTTAAACCCAATCACAAGCATAAGCATCAAACATAGCATTGAAATAAATAGATTCACGAAATTACTGGCTTTTTAAAAAGAAAATCAGAAGGGCATTGCGCAAAGAAGTCTAAAATTTTTACGACTCAAAATGTGGAAAAATTTCTAAATGAAGCTCCTGACGAAATTTTTCTGGCCACAAAAGTAAGTATACATGCTTTAACTATGAATATTTCGTATCTTAGTAATGGTAATTATTCTATATATTTACCTGTTTTTTTATCTTTGTTATAGGTGGCCTTAATTTTTGGACTCAATGGTGCTTGCCGCGGATGTGAACTTGTAAACTTAAAGGTGGAGGACGTTGAAAATCATTCCAATGAGTTGCTGCTGATTAATGTAAAGGAAACTAAGACAAAGAAAAATCGGTCATTCATTGTACAAGGGCAATATACTAAAATCATTCATAAATACCAAGCATTACGTCCCACCAACATGGAAAACAATAGATTTTTTATAAACTATCGTAATGGGAAATGAACTCGACAAGCCATCGGCAAAAATAAAATTAGCAATATGCCAAAGGACATTGCTAAATATTTAAAACTTAAAGATGTTGAACTCTACACCGGTCACTGCTTTAGAAGAACTTCGGCGACTTTCTTGGCGGATTCAGGGGCGGATATTACGTCAATAAAAAGACACGGTGGTTGGAGCTCTGATAGAATAACTGAGGGTTATATCGAAAGCTCAATGGCGAATAAAACCATATTAAGCAGTCAAATTAACAAAAATATAAAACTTAATCCATCAGAGCCACAACCATCCACTTCCGGCATCTTATCTTCGTCCGAAACTCACGATGCACCACCACCACTATCTCCGACGTATACTATCTACAATGAAACGCAAGTTCCTCAGACGCAAGAACAGAGAAATACTCAAATCAAATCATTAACAATAAATGTACCAAACAAAAATGTAACTCTCTCTATCAATAATTGGACCAATGTTTCGAAAGTTAACTTTTACTTTTAATTGTCATTATTTTTAATAAAGGCTTATCTCATATTATTATTGTGTTAATTTTTTCGCAAATGGTACGAAAAGTAGAGTATTTTCCTCAGTGATAAAGGTGTCTTAGTCTTGTGTGAACTTAAATCCCTCGCTACACTCAGGACTCGTCTTAAATCCCTCGCTTCGCTCGTGATTTAAGTTTTTAACACCCTCGCTACGCTCGGGAGTAAACCTCGAGTCCTTCATTACGCTCGCGATTTAAATCGTCACCCGCGGCAGAAGACACTGCTTTATCCCCTTGGTTAATAATCTACTATTATCACTTAGTTTAGGATGCGTTGAGCGCCACGAAGCTAAATATAAACTATAAATTTATTGACGTTGTTTTATAGAATTTATCGCGTTAGCATGACGTTTTACTCTATATTTTATCTATGTTTTACTCTAAAAACAATAGGCTAGAAACAAAAGACGACCGTTTGATATTGAACAGGCAATCGAACTTTAAACGAACCGGTCGCGTGATTGACGTACCGCAAACAATATAAATCTTGCCAGCGCAAACATTGTGTATGGATTACACTACACAACGGTGATGTTTACATACCAAACATGATTCAACTACGATTTATTTCTTCCGTCATTTTTAGAAGCACTTGGGAGAGTTGTGTTTATATTTTAAAGAATTTGCATGCTAAAGTGGGACTGAGCTGGTCATAGTAGATGATAATAGTAATGATAATAATACAACTAAAAATACCATGGAAGTTTGTTCCTCTATTCGTTGTCGTTACATATAAACAAAACGACTAAGTTACTTACTTGAAGGTTAATTTAAAAAATAATATTGGTAATTTTGGTCGTTTTATAAATTCTCCTTAGCTCATTTCCATTTTTTTTTTGCCATAAGATTTTATAGCGTTTAAGATTTTTTTAAAGCAAAAAATATCAAGTGAGGGCATTGACTAATCTATATAAGAATAAAAAAGTTTTAAATATATAAATAACAAAACCTAATTAATGTTACACGCTTGTAATATAAAACTACAAAAAGTAGCAGAGTAAGAAAACATGAATTTAAGAAATCATAACTTTAGAACCATATTTGTCTTTGAAACCTATCTCAAACTGAATTCAATTAGGAACGCTCAATTTCAAGCACTTGTTAACGCAGTGTTTTTAAACGAAGCTGATAATTACTTCAGAAGCGGTAAACTAATTGTTTATTTAGATGTACCTAAAGTACTATTCTACAAATTGTGTATAAACTTAATTATGCTATTAGAACTACCTTTGTTGGATATGATTTGTTCTCGCAAATCGGGTAAATTAAGTAACGACACTGTTTCTTATTGTTTAGGTATATTATCTACATAAAATTACATAAGTACTTAGTATCTACAAAATATCGAATACATAGTACGTCGTATCTTTGTAAAATAACTTGAACATTAACTCCCTAATTCATAAAAATATTTAAGCATTATTTAGTTAAATATTGTTTTGTCAATGTCACACAAACGTCATTTTGAATTTGAAAAAAGATTGTCTCTTTTAACAATGATTAACTAAATAATGCTTAAATATTTTTTATCAATAAGGGGGTAAAATATTTACAAAATGAAATGTAAATAAAGATTTCAAATACAAAAAGTCTTATCGGAAAAGAACCCAAATCTTTAATTTACACGTTTTTTAAGTGTATTGTTTTTCTTTTCAGAATAAAGTGGACCGTAATTTAATTAGAAAAATCCAATTTTGAAACGTCTTTTCGCGAAAACGTAAAGCAATATTTTTGTGAGGATCACTAACAGTAATCCTACTTAATATAGGGAACCTTCGCCAACATTTATTTAATTTTATTTTTTATATTAAACGGGTAAGCACAGTGCCTTGATCTCACCTGATGTTAAGTGATGATAAAGCCAATGATGGAAGCGCCCTTTACCCGGGAATCTCAACTACTGAGGCCATGCCTGGCTAACATATCTCTAGCTGCCGGAACACAACAATGCTACAAACATTGATGTTATGGTGACATATTTAGATAAGATGGTGATAGCTAGCAAGGTGGACAAACAAGCCCTACCACCAACCTAACCGAGTACACAAACATGTACCCTCCGCTGGGAATTGAACCCGGAGCCTCTGGGTCTAAACCGGTGGCCTTAGCCACTAGACCACAGAGGCGGTTTGCATTTTAATTAAAAAGTTACGGTATCTAACTCGCTCACACATTGGTAACGCCATAAATATGCATGCATATGATCACGTGTGAGAACACTTACCAACTCTCAGAAGACATATAGCTTCGTTTAGGTACCTAAGTCATGGCGATACGCTTAGCCCCTTACAAATAAACAAAGAATAAGGTCCGAATAGTTATTCCGTGTTTTGTTCCTGTCATGTAAACGTCAGTTCAAATTAGAGTAAAAGAGACAAAACACGGAATAACTATTCGGACCTTATTCTTTGTTTATTTGTAAGGCAATTAATATACAAACGATATTTCTATTAACAATCAGCCAAAAAAATCCAAGTCTCTGACCTTCCTGGACCGAACCACTAGTTCACAAGCACTCTTTACCAGATATAGATAGATGCGTGGCTAAGCTGAGCGTTTTTCCCCTCCCGATGATACGGATACCCCAAGCCGTGATCCCAGGATCCGGTTTATAGGCCAGTTTTTACAACGGCTCTCGGGTTTTCCGATCGAGCAATCCAACTCGAAGGCCTCAGATTATCTGGCAATGTATCTTCGGGGATACGCTTGCATGATGCCAGCTCCTAGAAAAGCTCTGAGGATGGTTCAGTCAGTAACACTTAGGGAACATAAAACCCGGTAACGCTGTAATAGAAATATAGGAGCAGTTAGTAGTAAATTCTTTTAAAAAAAGTGTGGTTAAAAAAACATAATAACCGTTTTTTACGACTTTTTAATATTACACCTAAACAAACATCCTCCAACAGTTTTAATAACGCGGAGGGTGAGTGGGCGTCGTGCTTATGAGCTCTATAAGTTGGGATCAGACAACAAAAATAAAATGAATCAAAAATGACTGTGTATATTTATATTTGTATTATCATTCCTCACCAATATGTAAAGAAAAGGTAATTCGAACTTTCAAAGAAAGTAGTTTTATTGTCAAATATAAAATACATCGACTTTTTGCATCCTATTTTACGTATGATTTATTTTAAATACGATAAACCCCAAATTATTTGACTGACTGGAGCAACCTCCTTCCACGGGATTTGCGGTGCCGCATGCCGCGCCTAATCTTGTTCGCACACGAGCAAGCTTCGTTGCTATCTCCACAGCCCGTGAAGCGCCTACGAAATCTCGAATTGAATGGTGAGAGCAGTACATCGATAAAAACAGTCGTAAAAACGTCGCCGTCGATTGTGTTAACAGGACGGGGGAATGGAAAAGTAACATTCGAATATTCTTCTGCGTTCTGTGGCAGTTCAAATTCTGCATCATCTTTTTTCTGTAGTGTCGAAATCACTTGCACAACATTGATGCGATGCTTACAATAATAATAATCATCATCAACCCATTAAAGTCCAACTGCCAATACCCCTATATTATAGCGATGACATAATTACAATGATGGATGCCATTGCCTAATTAGGTTACTTAGTTAACTACGAAGTCTATACGTGGTCACGCTCACTGACATCTTCTGAAATGTATAGAATTTTAAGATCAGGCCATAATCACCAACATTCTAGGCACGGGCGTGCTTCTCTGATTTGTGACACGATGTTTAGTGCGTTGATTATGTCATAATTATTAGTATGCAACGTTTGACGACCTATATCAAAGGGGCCAGCTGAAAAGACAACACTACTAACCAAACGACGTAATCGAAATTAAATTCAACAATTTGAATTTACATTTCTCGTGCATGCGTCTTTTGAAGCATTCACGAGAAATGTCAATTTCAAGTGTCAGTATTCTATCAGGAACAATCAGAGCTGTCTACATCTTCGATCAATACATAATAATTGGTCGAAGGTCTACATTCAGCAGTACTCGGATTAATTACTATACGACCAATATTAACACGTTCACAATAACTGTAGCGTAAACCACACGCTACAGTTGTGAACGTGTTAATATTGGTCGTATATCTATCTTTATAAATAAAAATGAATCACTGAAATGTATGTACGCGCATAACTTCCGAGCGACTGCACAAAATTGGATAATTCTTTTTTTATTGAGTTTGTTATTGTCAGGACAAGATTTGTACAGAAAAAAATTAAATGAAAAAAAGATATTTTTACTAAAATATGATTTTTTTAAATAGCATGCTATGAAAAGTAAGTGAGTAAATGTGACAGAATATCGTACAGTTCTTCAGCCAGCATTTGACAACTTCAAACGGGCAATACGTCATTATCGCTTCTTTTGCAAAAGTGTTATCGGTGTTTCGTGTGTTTGAAGGTTTATCGTAGTGTTATATAATGTTATTGGTTTAAAGACCGAGGCGTCAAAATATCGGTCGGCGTACGCGTTATGCAAGTCGAGTTCACAACACGGTCCATGAATCATGTTCTTCTTCACTATTTCATACAATTCTAGATTTACTTCGGGAATTCCTGCGCAAATTATTGAGTCAATTTCAGCTGGTCTTATTTTTTCGACCATCCACAGAAGAATATGCGCATGAGGCTCTCTTCTGCCACTCTACAGAGTACATCCAACATCGTACATGACATTTTACAATGAAGTTCATAAGCGCTTTGAGTTTCTGCTTGAACACTTGTGCTGTTATGTCATGACGATCGCTGGATGATTTACCGGATAATAACACATTAGTGATTTTTATCCATTTTAGGTTCCACGTGAAAGTAATAAATAAATCTGGTCGCGACCGTAATGGCGCACGTAAGTCATAGCATCTTGCGCATTATTCGTACATGTGACTCGGGCTTCCCACATACGTATAAAAATATACATATATATAGATAGATAGATAAAGATAGAATAATACGTATACATATTCTATCTTCTATATCATCATCATCATCATCATCATCATCTCAGCCAAAGACGTCCACTGCTGGACAAAGGCCTAATATATCTTCTATATAATATATAAAAATCAATTGCTGTTCGTTTGAGCCGCTAAAACTCGAGAATAGCTGGACCGATTTGGTTAATTTTGATTTTGAAAAATTTGTGGAAGTTCAGTACATAAATAATAAGTAACTGAAAATATAAAAACGACAATTTAAATTTCCAATACAAAACGATTTGTTTGTTTTGTTGTCATGGAAACTGTCAAAGCGGTACGAAGTCCGCCGGGTCAGCTAGTATTATATACGAATGACATGGCACCTGTGACTTATTTTTTACATTAATAGAATTTAATACAACTTGTAACTAAACAGTTAGTGGTAAAAGTGGTTACCCACGTTATTGGTACCAGTAATAAATTTATGTTTCGTTAAGTCCTATAATATAATATTAGCAAATGTTTAATTACAAAAATGGAAGGCGATATTTAAAGAAATCAATCGAATATTTAATAACGTTACTTTACCATTATGCGGTTTAAATTCAGAAAACTTTATTTGAAACTCATAAGAACAAAGTTCACTTATAATGAGCTTCAATTGTCCATCATTAAATGCTTCAACAGTCCAACATTACTTTACTTCACACAAAATTGTTTACATACATTTTGAAATAATCAAGTAATTTCATGTCATAAGACGGCCATTAAAGTCTATTTTCAAACCAGTTTCAAAACACTTGGTAACTTTTTCTATCGCCTCGAATACTGCTTCCAATGCTTTATTAACTCCTAACGGAACAATAGCGTCTCCGTCAAGCGGTCTTTCGTCTTCCGGTACGATATCTAAGTTCTATTTTACATAAAACTACTCAAATACGAATCTGTCCTTTAGTAGATATTTACAATATCATTTTATACACAAAATGTCGCTTGGAACTGGCTTGGCTCATTACGTGTCTGTGATTACAGCAATATTTTATATCTTAATTAACTACCTATACAATTTTTATACAGGTTGTAGCTTAGCTTTTGTTTTTAGCTTAGCTTAGCTTAGCTTAAGGGTAAGCTAATCAATAAATATATTCCCGTCAGACTTAATATCATCACGTCATCAGCCTTATTCTAATATCTGTCACAAATAATTAATTAAACGAAGACTTTATAGAGCAACTAAAACTGCAGTCACATTGACGTGAGATTGCACAGTCCAAATAAGGACAAACCATTTGAGCGATATGACGACAGAGTTGACCTACTCAATGACCCCATCGATTTAGATAAGATTACGATTTAGGTTAAGACTGCTGAAAATGAATGTAGACGGTTTTGTCTAACCCTAACTCGTATAAACGCGTGAAAGAGCAAGGCAAGCAAGAAAAATAAACTGAGCGCCTGCCGTATCGATAGTTCCTAGAAGACTTACTGGACCATAAACGTGTATATGTCCACATGTCATGAAGGGAGAATATCGTTCGTCTTTACAACGCAAACTGGTCGACGTTTGCATCTTGACCGTCCTAAATTACGGTGCACCCACTAAACGTCAGAGAAGTTTACGATTGGCCAGAGGGTAATAAAGGAGCATTTTTGACAGTAATAGGATAGATGGAATGGCATTTTAGATGTAGCAGCAAAATACGCATAGTTTAAACGCAAGTGGGTGGGTCATGCTTGTAGGATGTACTAAGATAAGTGAACAAAGTAGCAGAAGTTGCTACACTGGCCTGCAAAATTAAGTATCACACTTTTAAAATTGCAATAACTTTTTAAGTACACAAGATATACTTTCGAAACGAAAAGGAAAATGTTACTAATGTATAATTTACTTTAGTTTTTTTAAAGAAAGCTGATAAAAATTGCTGCAAAACGTTTTTTAATTTAAAAATCTCTAACTTCTATAGTTTAGAAAATAAATAAATATTAAAAGTGTAGTACTTATTTTTGCAGGCCAGTGTAGATGGTTACAGCTCGCCATAGGTAGAACAATGAAAATAAGGTAATGATTTGGACAACAATTATTGTCAAGCAATTGTAAACTTAGAAAGAATTTGCCCAGCAGCGGTGGCATTCAACAGGTATTTTCACAAAAAGGATTTCCTTCTAAACAGAATAGCGAGAAATAGATGAAAGCATCCAGCGTAATTTGATACTACGCAAAGGTAAAAAAAAATAAGACAAACAAACTATTTAAGCTACTAAAAAAGGGAGACATGTAAACTTATCCTGAAGGAACCAAGACTTAATACCTTATTTTACCAGGTTACAATCCCCTTATTAACTATTTTCATACCTGCAATATTCTTCCCATGAGAAATTCGTTATACAGTTTACCTACCTAGGGGAAATGTCGTACAGTAATTATGTAAACCACCACGCTGTTTATTTATGGGGTTACTATTTATAGGCAAAAAGTAAAAGCCGTAACGCGACAAACCCGTTTGAGTTTATTTTGCTACGATGCTTGCTTAGTTTCATGTTACCTTGACGTCTCCAACGATCCTTGAGGGGAGTTCGTTTGTCACAGGAAGACGTCGTTGGTCTTAACAGACTGAGAACATATCCTTTATCATAGTCCTTTCGTATTATTTCCGTCATTGTTCTTCCTGTTACTTTTTAATTTGTTTGTGTTATTTAATTGTTGTAATTGTTAAAAAATCTTCATAAAGGTAAATAGTTTAAGTCACGTTTCCAATAACGCCAACATCGAAGGACACTACAGTATTCCAGATCCATAGCACATTCACCCGGTACGTATTGCCATCACAAACGAGGCAGGGCACATTATGGGAAGAGCTAATGTGATGGCCGTTGGGAAAGTTTGTTTTCAGTAATGGTTGCCCCACGGCTGTTAAAAACGATGATGATGATATTTATATTATTTTGAATTTAGCATTCACCATGCTTTTATCAACTGCAAATATTTTGACAAAACATCTAATTATATCAGAGAAATAAGGATTTTTTTACTTTTCCTGACACAAAAATAGTAATATTTTTAAAAGCGGCCTCTCTGTCGGCTCCTTTGAATGAAACTACGAGCACGTGTAAGCGGTGAAGGCATTGCGGCCTTTCTATTTCGACTCCTTTGAATTGAAACTACCGAAAGTGCATTATTTTACTTATTAATCGAAATGTCTTTTGGCGTTTTTCTTGAAAACTAGCGTATAAAAATTTAAGGTTTGTTCATTAAAATAGTTTATTAATTAGGTAATAATTAGTAGGTTAATTTTTCCTCAAAATATTTGCAGTTGATAAAATGTGACCTTATATCAGGAGCCTCAGGAAGCTCGACTGGTTGGTTTTTTAACCGACTTAAAAAAAGGAGGAGGTTACTCAATTCGACTCGTATACATATATTTTTTATGTGTGTTTGCGGATAACTTCGTTGTTTATGAACCGATTTTGATGATTCTTTTTTGTTGGAAAGGAGTCCCAAGGGTGCCAGGATCTGAAGATGGCATCTCAGAGAAATCGAGGGCAACCTTCGAAAATCGTAGTGGCGATTAGTGCGTTTGTTAATGTTTTCATAAGATTTTAAAACACTACTATTTAATGAAGGTCTGGAGTCGATCTGATATTGGAGCCGAAAGACAGTCCAGGGAACTCCTCAACGATTAACAGCAATTACATGGTGTTTGGGCTTGATTAATTTGTAGTGATGAGAACTTGACACCTAGATGGGTTATAACTGTCATTAGGGGTCTGATGATGAAGACAAAGGACAGTCAAGGGAACTCCTCAACGTTTTACAGTAGCTAACTTGTTCTAGTAAAATTTTATCTTGTAACTATTATATAAGCATTGTGAATGTAAATTTCAAAATAATATAAATATTAAAAAAGGAAATACGTCTTTATAGATTGTTAAATACTTGCAAAAGTGTTCTTTAGACTGTGAGGGTATTAACTTCGCAATGACGTAATACTGCTGGTTTGCAGCGTAAATCACAAACTACTAAAAAAATTCAACAAGTCTTCTGGGGCCTCGGTAGCTCAGAGGTTAGAGCATTGGACCGGTTATCCAAAGGTCGTGGGTTCGATTCCCACTCGAGCTTCCTGAGGCTGGTTGATTTTTCTAGTAAAATTTTATCTTGATAATGATGATGATAAACATGTATATGATATGATATACTATTTAAAACAAAACCTATGTGTTTAAATAACTTTAAAATTATTGTAATCTAAAAGCTCTACAAGTTTTTCATTCTTAACCATAAAAACCTCAGGACATGCGAATAAATCGATTAAACATTTGATTACCATGTTAAGTAAATCACCTTTATGTAGGCTCGAAAGAATAGCCACCTCGGCAACGAGTAAAATTCTTGTCGGATCATTGAATTTGTTTCACCACTCGACTTCTAATGTCCTGCTTATAAAATCTCATCTCCTGCTTCTATTATTTATTACTGGAAACGAGGGTAATATTTTAAACGAATTGTCAGGTCCTTTTATGTCGTCATCTTGTTATTCAAATCAGATTTTCATATCTTTATTTGCTGCTATCCATTCAATAACAACCAACTTATGTGACAATAGAATAATACATGCGTACCTATTTATGTACTTAATCCTATATCATTGTATTATCGTAAAGGGTGACGAATAAACCATTCGATAATATGAAGCAACTGCAAGTTCAAAATCATAAACACTTTTTATAAAGTCAAATCGTGATGATAAAAATTTATCAAATATATGAGAGGAATAAATAATAGCTACTACCACATGTTCAAACCAGCCTTCAATCACATATGCTTACGTAGACTCAAGTCGTTCTAACGATTTTTGATGCTTCGAACGTTAAGTTTGGTGCAAAGTTTTGTTGCACCGAAAGAACTTTACTCTTATGCAATATTTCATAGACCTATAGCTGCTGGTACTTTTGGTATCTCAGGACACGATTCGTTTAGACATGCAATGTTACCACTTTATGCCTGTCACAAAGACTTGTTTCCGTACGAACTTTACACTATGCTCTTCTACGTTTCGGAAGGCGCTATCAAGATCAACAATATCACAAAACAGTCAAGTACCTTTTCTCTGTATATAGATAGCTGGTACGGTATACTATTGGTTACTATGAAATTATTTTGTTTAATACCATATTTAATGTCTGTGTCAAAAAGTCAATACCTTTCTTATACTTTTTATTTGGTTTTATTTCATGTCAATTTTATTGAAAATGTTATGGCGCCTTTTTAATTAAGCTTGAAAGGTTATTCATAATACGACTTCAAAACATTAGTGTAATGAAACAAAAGTATGTCATCAAACATTAAATTAATGGCTCTTAAGCGAATTATCCTCATGTCTAATTAATTTCAACGATTAATGGGTAATATGGTTATACTCTGTACAGCTCTTAAATAGGGAATACTTACTGAATTTACATAATGTATAGGCAATCAACTAAAAATAGTAATTACTTTTATTTTTTAAATTAACGAAGCTTTCATACACAGTTAAGCAAGAGTAATTTTTAAAATAGTAATTTCGCTCCTAAAATCAATATTTTTCTCATTAGAATAAAAACAACTTTTGCGAATCTACTGGCGTTTATTTTGCACATTGATTTTGATTTTTCTTCTGTGTATTTCCAGTTTATTAAAGATTAAGAGAGAAATTAAAAAAGTATAATAAAATAAGACATTTATTATTTCAAAATGTTACGATCACGACCCGTTTCCCTCAAATTCTTATACGAACTTTAACATCAGTGATGACAAGAGCTTCTACTTTCCCTAACGAGATCTGGGGGCATGGCAGTGCCCCCGCCAAGTCGAGCAAAAAAGCGGCACGGCAGGGCCGTACCATCCTTTTCTCGAATCAGTTCAGGCCATTTTCGACCCTTTATAACTTCGTTGTGGATTAAACTAGAAGCCTGAATTTTCAGTAACCAAGCAGACATTGTATAAACATGGTATATTTCAAATTTAATTCAATTTGGCCCAGTAGTTTAAGAATTATAACTAGTCAGTTTCTAATTTTGTCACTCACTCACTGACTGACTGACCGATCATCAAAACTCTAAGGCACTTCTAGCAGACATAGAAGCTTCAAATTTAGAATACAATTAGTGTTTAGTGTATAAATCAAGGAAAAACTAAAATATTTTGCAATTTTGGTCCAGTTTTTTAGATACACCAACTGCATAAAAAACTTTGTAATCCCATATAAATGTATAGGATTATAAAGTTACATTTGCAGTTAACGAGTCAGTGTACCTGTATATGTATAATATAATGTAATAATAGGTGTAGATAGGTACCAAGATGGTACCGAAAAGGAAAATAAGTTGGACTATCTACAAAAGAAATGAGATGCCATCAAAAACAAACTTGTAAAAAAACACCAAGTCTCGCAACTCAGTTGTTCTACCGTAAAAAGTTGTGAGATCCATGTAATACCAAGTCGGTTAATTTATTTAGTCCCTACATAAGGGACCTTCTGTCTTAAGTTATTACGTAGGTAATTAGCTAACCTAACAATATCTTATAGTCACCATATCAATATTAAAAATCTTTTATGTTTTAAATAAATAGATTGACTTGGCAATCACACTAAACATAATAAATCTAATTTAATATAATATATGTATTACTATTGTGAGATACATTGTGTTTTCATGCGATGGCCAAGTCAATCTGTTTATTTAAAACATAAAAGATTTTTAATATTGATATGGTCACTATAAGATGTTGTTAGGTTAGCTAATTACGTAATAACTTAAGACAGAAGGTCCCTTAAGTTGGGACTGAATAAATTACCCGACTTGGTATTACATGGATCTCACATTTTTTTACGGTAGAAGAACTGAGATGCGAGACTTGGTTTTTTTTACAAGTTTGTTTTTGATGGCTAAAATTTACTTCCCAAATGCTTGACATTTTTATTTGACGATCCGACAATGTTCAAAGTTCCTCGCTGAAATTTACTAAATATGATCATAGTACTACAATTTAGAACCGAAACTGAAGGAGTTGCTACAACGCTTTGTGAACGGTGAATGTTCAAAGCTAGACCACAATTATAGAATAGATAAAAAAATCATTTATTCAGTCATCATCATCATCATCATCTCAGCCAAAAGACGTCCACTGCTGGACAAAGGCCTCCCCCAAGGTTATGATGGGGTATTTGCCGTAATCGCCACGCTTGGCAGGCGGGTTGGCGATCGCAGTAGGTTGAGGGTAACCTCAGAGAGATGCTGCTGCCCATCCTCTGGAATGGTCCCTTAGTCGGCTTTTACGACACCCACGGGAAGAGATGGGGTGGTGCAATTCTTTAACCCCGGCACCACACAGGGAATTAAGGAAGATTTATTCAGTATCACAAAATAACGCATTCAAAATAAAACATTCTTATAAACAGTATATGATACTGAACTGAAAGGGCATCTTCTCAACACTATGTAGCATTGTAGCAGCAGCATAGCATTTTAGTAATGCCACAACGCTTGACTTCCGTTAAAAAACAATCAATTTTTAACCAAAGGTACCGGGTTCGATTCCCAGTAAGTAAGAAGAGTACATATTGAACTTGATTTGGTTGATGGAAGAGTCTATCTGGTCAGCTACCACTATCTTATCTAAGCTTTAGCCATTATAACGATTGTTAGTATTGATGTGTATCAACAGTTGGATATAAGAATTCTGGGTGAATAGTGCCAAAGCGTAGAGACGCTTGGGTCTCACTTTCACTCGAATGAGATGAAAGTCAAGAAGGCATGAAGGCGTTTCCTCGTTTTAGTATCAATAGGTTATGGTCAACCGAACCAGCAAAAAGTGTTAATGTTGCCCAAAAGTAAGGTACGTAACATAACATGGATGGCAACATTCAGATCTGAACAAACATTTCGTTTCTGTTTCATCTCACCTCCCAATGCTCCTCCCCAATCCCCAAAGTGGCAATTAAACAAGTGACTCCCTGGATGAGTACATATATGGTAAGCGAAAACACGTAATATAAGTGCCAACATTAGTAAATTGTAAGTATAATGTGACACGCGAGAACCACATAGAGCATCCGAAAAATGCTGTCAACATAATGCGTCTTTGTTGTTAGATTTACAATTATACAAAACAAATGGTACAGTCGGCAGCAGATCAACCTACCCAAATCTGTCAAATTTCTCCAATTAATATTGATCCTTATAACCAAACAATAAAGTTCAAAATTGATTGTAGAAATTTGACAGTTTTGGGTAGGTTGATCTGCCGCCGTGTGTACGTTGAAAAGTGACGTGGCTGTGTAGTGGACGGTACTAAATAGTTTGCATGGAATATATAACACAATAACGAATATGAAACAAAATCAACTACTTATTGAATTTTTACCGTTCTAAGCTATTGTAAAGAAGGTGTTAATCACGGTTAGTCATTCATTGAACTTGGAGGTGACTTTTGAAGCGATGACTAATTTCCACGCTTTGACATCAATTACTAGTGCTCCTTTTTTTCATATTCAAGTCACTGGTAACTTATTTTTGACACCGAAAATTCTCGGACTGTAGGTATGTAGGTATCTTAATAATCAAATTGTAAATAATGCTAAAACATTATATTTCATAGTGTATTTCATGTCACTTTTAATTTCGAGATCACCGATGATATTGAAATAGGACCACAGGCTTTCAAAAATTAGAAAAAATGTAATTATACTTATTTTTGTAAAAATATAAAAATGCTCATTTTTGATAATAACGTACAGACTACAGACGCCTGACATCAGCCTACCCAAAACTGTCGAATTTGTACAATACATTTTCAACCTTATTATTATTATATCTTAATTAATGGCTTCGCTTTTAGCATTAAGGCAATTTCAGGTGTATTATATTATTATAAAAAAATAATTGTACGATAGATTGAGTTTAAAATTGAGCCTCACAACACGTGTTCACTCCTTTTTCACTGGAACTACTACAACTACTACTACTACTACTCAGGAAATCTGACAGTTAGTGGTAGTCAGATATAGTCAAAGACATTAAACATCGTCTTTACTTTGCCTATAATCTCATCTATATATTAATACGTGAAGCAAAAACTGTGTACCCCTTTTTACGAAAATTTCGCGGACGGAGGAGTATGAACTTTCGCACACTTATAGTTTATATAGAGAGGAGTACAGAATTAAATTAAATTCTGTAAAAAAAATAAACTTCAGACTTCAGACTTCGCTGGCTCGGCCACCTCGAGAGGATGGGAGAGGATCGTGCGGTAAAGCGAGCATACATGGGACGTCCTAGTGGCCGACGACCGATTAGACGACCCAGGTACCGCTGGGAGGACGAGGTCGGTAAGGACTTGCGCGAGCTCAACGCGGATGACTGGCACCAGGTGGCGCAGTACCGACCCAGATGGCGACTCTTATTATCGGAGGCCAAGACTCACTTTGGGTCGTTACGCCATTTTAGTTATGTATAAAAAATACATTAAATCAATAAAACAAACATTACACACACTACCATGTATTTGACACACACGCATATTATACTCTTTTCAAGAATTTCTAAAATGGAAGAGGAGCGGCCGAAATCTGTCAATAATGCGAGAAACGGCTCTAATAGAACGGATGTTTTGGGAACGGGTGTTTTGGGAAACGGATAGCATGTGCCGAAAGGACCCAAACTCACATTCTATCTTTTTTAATTTGTCATTGCTTAGGATACAATCTGTGCAGCCTTAATAAAATTACGGTCTAATTTCGACCACTGGGCGACCACTAGTACTACTAAATAGTTAAATAAATAATAAATTTTAGTTTCTTATAAAAATAAATGTTTTCAAATTATATTTAATAGTTATCTTAAGAGTCCCGGGACATATTAATTACTACACACGGTAACAAAGCACCTACGCACACTTTGGAATAAGAGACGGAATTATTGTTCACTATATAATTAATTAATTAACTGTCACAAACTGAAGGCTACATCTGAAGTTGAAGTATGCAAAATGCTTTGTACCATACCCGCATAAAGCTTTTTAATACTATAGATAGATTCTTACAC
This sequence comes from Eudonia lacustrata, assembly GCA_947562085.1. Classification (NCBI taxonomy): domain Eukaryota; kingdom Metazoa; phylum Arthropoda; class Insecta; order Lepidoptera; family Crambidae; genus Eudonia; species Eudonia lacustrata. The sequence goes on along the minus strand of OX387313.1, from coordinate 10,624,195 downwards.
AAACAAATAATGTAGACGCATTAATACTTCTCTTAATGAAACTATATAGAGATATTTTATGCATTGAATTATACTCCTATATACATATACATACTTTATACTATATAGGGACAGATTATACTATATAGAGACTATACAGAGATATTTTGTGCATTGGATTGACGTCGGCGATCACAGGTACAAACAAATTGATACATGGGCATTGAAAGAGACTCATACTGAATGTTATTCTAACTACATTTTTTTTTAGTTTTAGAACGCTTATCGAATTATAATTTACAACGAATTAGACATATATATTAAGCCAGTATGAGCCGGATCCAAATACTGCTGCAATTTCACATGTACACTTATGTAATGGTAAATCGGTGCAAGTATAATAAAGGTTATTCAAATGCCCCTGCGTTTAGTGACGCACCGAACCGACGAACGTAGAATCGCACCCTCGCTGTCAGAGAAGATGGAAATCTTGTCCCAGTAACCGAGTTTCCGAAATTGCTACGAATCCAAGCGACTTCCTATCGTATGAATCATTTCTTAATTTAATTTTTTTAAATATATTTTAAGTTATAGATAATTTACGCAAATTTTGTTGCGAACAAATCACAATTTGTAAAAAGGGTTGAAAAAATTCTACGAGCGGGATTCGAACCCGCACCCCATGACATGCTGGGTCAGGTGAACTACCTTGTTTTTTAAATTCATAGAAATAACGTATTGCATCGCCGCTATCGCCATTTTTAATCCATCGAGAAGGATGATTATTATCGTTGCCGCACTTGCTAACCCTTAAAAAGTAAAAGAGCATTGGTTTTTTACTTTTCTTTTAATTTTGTAGAACAACCGGCCTACTTATTTTTTGTATTTTGTGAACTTATTGTTGTGGAACTCCAATAAAAAATAAATAATGTTTTATAATATTGTTAAAACATAACGAAAATCAAAATGATCCAAAAACAATAGACATCAAAAAGCTCTCAACACTTTGACAGCTATAATGACAAGTTAAAGTAAATAAAAGTTGTTTTTACAAAGCTGCTACTCCTTAATTACTTCAGAGGTAAATTAGTTTCCCAAAGCCGATGTTTGTCACGTGAGAAACGGCGGCGTCGAAAGGTGAAATTCCCGCCATTTTTGGTCTTGCCGAAATTATTTAATATGTAGCGGGGCAGGCGGGCGTCCGCCCTCTCCATAGGCATTGATTTACGTCTCCGTTATTCTTCCTAGAAGATCCCACTTATATAGATCATAATCTCAGAAAAGATTCAATAATTGTTTGTTCCATAAACGAGTAATGGGCTAATAGTGACATAATATAAAAAATAAAACAAGCACTTGCCAAATTCGACTGGAAAACTAGTGTCGCTCCGATGCCGAAAAGTCACGGGTTCGAATTCCATTTGAGGTAGTCGTCTTCCTCTAAGAAATTGTATTTTTTTATAGAAGTTTTGTTATTCGATCGCATAAAATTTTATATATTATATTAGAGAAGAATATCTGGTCGCCCAATCGAGTCGAAAGAATAGTAGCTCAGGTTCAACGTACAGGGTCGGATTTAGACGTTAGTTATGATGACTTGTGATGTGTTTTTTTAATTGGGTTTTGAAGATATTTAAACTTTTTGAAGTTTTTATTTCTTTTAGGAGATTGTCAAATAATATTAATATTGCTCTATATATTTTGTTACATATATTTATATTATATATTTTATAATTAATATAGTGAAATCAGGTCGGAAGTTCCCGCGGCCTGATTTACGGGCCCCAGAGCGCCTTCCTTCGCTGCGTAGTGATTTAGTGCCCCTACAATTATGGGTAGGAAAAAATCGACTTACCCCTTATGCAGGTGGAAAGCCAAAAGCGAAATGAGTACGAAACCTTCGAGTGGCCGCACGCGAGTAAGTAGGGTAGAGGCACTATTTCGATAGAAAGCAGTGATCGTAATTTTTTCCTTTAATCATTAAAAATAGGAGACAGCAACTAGTTTTAGGGTTAAGCAAAAGTTTTATTGCTTGCTTGCACCTGTTTCCCGGCTGTCATACCGTAAAATTTCAATAAAAAATCCATGTTATTTTTTGGTGACGAAATTTGTGACGAAGACTGGGCTTTAAGTATCGAACACTGGTGCCTTTACCCTACTTACTTCATACATTGAATCTGCCCACAGTGCAAGTAGTAGTCGGAGACTGAAAACAACATTGTATTGTACAAATGTTGTGACAAGACACGAGACATGAGACATTAAATGTTGATACTTTTCCATTCACAATGCTTGCTTTTCCAATGCTGTATTTTTCAATAGATCTCGACTTCCCTCTACTACTCTGGACATCAACATTATTTTTTTTAAAGTTTTTAATTATAAAATTTACTTTTTTTTTCAGCATTCGTTCCTTGTATGATGATTGTTTGAAAGTGGCGTTCATAAATATTAGCTGCATGAAAGGAAATCGTTTGTCTGTCAGGTACACGTCCTTATGGGTAAAATAAGATACATTGAATATTAATGGAAAACAAGGATAGTTGTGTAAGTACTCGAAAAGACGATTGTGTCTAACCAGGCGGATTTATCACCAATCAAATTTAACAATTAACCGCCTCTGGGAAATAAACATCGTCATTACGAGTCTGCATGAACCAAATAAACTAATAGAATAGAATTGGATAAATCCTTATTGCACTACGACTTCATGTAGGGTCACGAAAAAACAACAAAAGCTCAAAAGACGCAATTATTAAATCTTGTAGGTTTTATTTGCAACAATACAATGTATTGCGTGATAACCGCAGCTAACTCTAGCAGCCCTTATTTATTATACTAAGCCCGGTTATTTTTAACTCCGACGTTTTCATTAGCCAGGTGTCTATTGAGACACGTTGTGTACTGTGTCATTTTCACTAGCAACTATCTTGGTTATGAAAGAAAACCACGAAACATATATATAATAATGATTTAGACGTCTTTAACAAAATATCATGACAATTTAAAAAAATATTTCAGAGTCCTACTTAATGACGAAGCAACCTAAACCGTTATTATATAGATATTAGTTATGTTTAGTTAGTTAGCAAACAAATACGTGTTTAATATTATTATTGTTATATTCATTATCATCATATCATCTCAGCCAAAAGACGTCCACTGCTGTACAAAAGCCTCCCCCAAGGACCACAACGTCCGGTTTTTTGTTGTCGTCAATAATCATTCATCATATATTTAATTAACATCTTTACATCATTCTAAGGAATATTATCAAAAATATTATCAAATATGGTGTCCCAGAAATCAATGTCAAGCCGAAACGGGGTGACTCCCGTGATACAAACGAACAACTCTTACTATGGGACCAACTCCCTAACTCGAAAATAAAATTCAGCTGTTCCATACAAAACATCAATATTCATTCGACCAAAATGTATAGAACAGCTTGAATTTTTTTTCGAATTAGGGAGTTGGTCCAATAGTAAGAGTTGTTCGTTTGTATCACGGGAGTCATCTTGTTTCTGTATATTATAATCGAAATGCACGTGCCTGAAGTGAAACGTCATACGTGGGTGTTTTTGATTCTATTCTCAAAACGTCTTTTGTCATTTGATATTCAAACATGTGGTATTTAGAAGACCACTAGCCTATCAGGCAAAACTACTCTATACAATAAAGATCTAACCACAAAATGGCTGTTTTCGTTGTACATACTGACTCCTCAAATTAGTTCCATGCTGGTCAGGGACGTAAAAATAATGTACAGGCACCTGTTACCTCAACCTATGCAAAACTGTCAAATTTCTTCAATACATTTTCAACCATATAATTAAGGCATAAAGTTCAAAGTCTATTGAGAAAACTTGACAGTTTGTGGTAGGTTGATGTGCAGGCGTGTGTATCAGCTGCCTAACGTCCCGTGCATGTCGTAAGAGCCGACTAAGGGACAAGGATTCCAAGATGCTCGCACATTAGGCGATCGGCTAGCAACCTATCACTGAAGTTATCTATTCCATCATCATCATCATCATCATCAGCTCATTTATGTCCCCACTGCTGGGCAAGAGCCTTCCCTAGGATGGATAGGGAGAACGGGCCGTAAACCACCACGCGGGCCCAGTGCGGGTTGGTGGTTGTGAACGACTGCTAATGCAACCGGGACCAACGGCTTTACGTGCCTTCCGAAGCACGGAGGAACTCGAGATAATAAGTTTTTGGTCACCCATCCGATGACCGGCCTTTGCGAAAGTTGCTTAACCTCAGCACTCGCAGACCAGGCGCGTTAACCACTGCGCCATCGAACTCCTCAGGCCCTACCTTGATTATGCTAATTATGGCGTCAAGGTTACTAAACGGCGAGGTTACTCAAAATTGGTGATTTTGATGCTTTGTCTACCCCATGTATACTTCTCAAAACAATATTGCGAAAGTTATCATGTTTGTTGATGACATCTGTCGATGATCGCAATAACTCCAGCTTTTTAAATATTGACAAAATATCTTTGATGTTCCATTTAAAGGTATCGGTAGGGGTCGTTTAATCTGTAAATACTTTAGGTACGTAAGAAATGTGAAAAACAAATAATGTATTGAATAGGAATAAACGATTTCCCACAGTTACGAGCTTAGTAATTGAAACACGAAATTAATTATACAAAATATCAGAAGCGTCTCTAAAGTACCTATCAGCTTATGTTTCGGAATTCAGATATAAAGTACCTCTCGAATTGTAAATAACACCGAACGAAAACAATATACATTTGTTTTAAATAAACACAAGCGTCTTCCTAGAACTTTGTCCGCATTGAATTTTATATTAACGTTAATCTTGGTTACAACAGTTTCTATACTCGTAGCTGATTTTTATTTCGAAATCTGTGCTTTTTTCTTACATACAATCGAATGACAGTGTCACGACATGTAATATAATCGAAAAATATTATACTGAATCGCAATCATCTCGACTCATTTGACATAAATTTATGATGCATATGTGCTTCAACATTTTGGCTTGTCGACCACATGCCAAGCCCAAGCCTTTCGTTCTGTACAAATATCTAAAGTCCCGTGAATTTAAGTTCCATATAGGTAAGCCGACAGTCATTGGACACCGAATAGTTATTGGACAGTTTCAATTCAAACGCAAATAATAACATTTCTTTGTTTAATAACGACACCTATGGTTTGCAGTAAATTATTTTGTTTATTAGTCGCTAATGTTAAACATTGTTTCCCTTAATTAGGCGCATTAAGAAAATCACACAAATAGTCGCATTGGGTCACTACTAACCCCAAAGAAATAAATGAAAATGGAGTGAAAAAAATAAGTAAAGCGGAGTATGTATTATCAAGCATTATAAAAAGCGAAACCATAACTTTGACTATAAACAATTAAAAATACAAAGCAACCTCTAATCTCAATTTAAACTACTATTTTTGGTATAACAGTAAGCCCTAAAGTGTAGCTGTGTATTTCTCTTTCTTGATTCATATTGATATTTGGAAAACTAAAAAAGCAAAACAGCAAAACATTTAAATAAAGAACAGAATATATTAATTTCAAATTAAAAACAATAATACACAAACACCAGTAAAAATAAATCGTAGTTTATTAAGCGTAAAACCCCAAAAATAAAAACTAACCTTTCGCAATAAATTGTCACGTAATTGGTCGCATGGGGGTCATCACCGAAGAGAGAAGCGACGCGTGCGTACGCGTTGGCTTTTTGACCGCGACTGTTTTGCATACCACGCGGGGAGGTAGAAAGCTAGAAAGACCGTTGTCGCGTTCCAAACACTTAACTTAAACTTATTTTTTATTATTTGAAATCGTCTTGACCCCATGCGCCTAATTAATTTTACATCAAGTTTATGATAAATGGCAGTGTAAAGTGTCAAAAAAAATTTTTTTAGATAGTGTTTTGTGGTCAGTGAAATTTGTCGCTAAAATTTAATATTTCATAAGTTTGGGATGTGAGTTTTTTGGTGACATAAGTGTGGTGATAAACTTTATGCTTTCGTCTGTTTGCGGAGATGTAACATTTGAAAAACATGCCTTGATTTGAGGTTATGTTGTTGTTGTTGTTAAGGTTATGTGCACTGAGATAGAGAAATTCTATTATTGGACAGTATCATTCGACATTTGTCATTTTCACATGTTATTTGTAATGTTTAAACCATAAAGCTAATATACCAACGAAATAGAGCAACAAAGGGCTGAGCGAGCGAGATGTCACCAGCAGCTGTTTCTCAATGTTCTGTGTGATAAAAAGAGATGCGTGATCCGACGTAACAGAACTGTTTTTGGCAACTGCTTGACAGTTCGTCAGCACTTATCCGCGCGCCGAGAATTTGATCTCTGTGAATTTTTCTGATTTTACGTGAAATCGTGGATATTTTTGAGAAATAGTGCTTCAGAAACATGTTGACTTGTTCAGTGATTGATTGTTGTACAACACAGCGAAATAACCCCGAAAAATGTTCATTTCACAGGTAAATTATTCCAAATCGACACCTGTTAATCTAGGATTTATTTTTGCCAATACGCTTCGAATTTTAAGCACTAAGTGTGATACTTCTCTTTTATAAACATATATTTATGTAAGAAGCAAAGATCGAATACACATAATGCAGGATTTACGAATATTTTGTGTACAGAAATAATTTTCGTTTTACACTAGGGCTGCATCAAGTTATCGATATTTCGTGTCCACTGTCTATCACGCGGTAAACGAATATGTATTACTGTTGTTATAGTACCTATATGACGTTTAGATATGAATCACCTGGGAATGTTATCCCATTTAAGATACTTAGCCGATTCATAGGTATCAGTTTTTGACTGTTAGAATAGGTACTATCATTAGTAATTAAAGAAATTTGATAGGACGGTTCCAGATGCTACCATTAGGTGGTACTCCCACACTGAGGATGTACACACGGCAGCAGATCAACCTACCCAAAACTGTCAAATTTCTACAATCAATTTTGAACTTTATTGTTTGGTTATAAGGATCAATATTCATTGGAGAAATTTGACAGGTTTGGGTAGGTTGATCTGCCGCCGTGTGTACATAGTTAAAAAGATATTTGCAATTGAAATTTTATCAAAACCGACCTCAAAATTACGGTTTAGGTATCCCAAGTGTCTGTTATCAGCATAGTTTGCGCAAGCAAATTGGAAATGCACCTCTCCGGCGCTGCGGGAAGTGCAGCCCCTTCGCCCTTGCGTAACAAAACCCTCCGCGCCTCCGGCTTATAAAAACACTCTAGCGTAGGGCAGACAAGTACCACGTGAAGTCGGGGTGAATAAGATTCGGGTGTGTGACAGGACAGGACAGAAAATAGGTAAGTAGGTACGTATTTACGAGACTGATGACAGAAACGGAATAGCACAAAGATGGCGGACAGGCAGGCAGTACGTTCAGAAACTCGTATTAAATAATAATGGTTAGAAATCTCTAAATAGTTAACAAAAAATATAAATCATAATTTACGCAATTTATTATTTGTTAATTTAAATAGTAAATTCGTCATAAAATAGTCAAAAAGCACTTTTCGTCATAAAATAGTCAAAAAGCACTTTTCCGTTTAAAAGCACAAAAAATTTAAATTATTTCTACGTGATTTCAACTGTCTTAAATTTTCATTCATTTAATAAGTAATTGTAAATGTCAATAGGTACGTCAAAATTGTATGACATGTGATTCTTCAAAAATATTTTTATTGCTAGAAAACTGTATGTTTCCTCACAAAAAAAACGTAGCAACTTCGTTTTATATACATTCGTGCATAATATTCTAAATCCAAGCCTTGATTTGGGAAATCATTTTGTTTCTTTGGTTGTCCATTCATTCGATCAAGATCCACTTAATATTCACAGATATCTTAATCAAATTTATCATTGAAACATATGCCTGTGAGGTACGAAACGAAATTGAAAAATGTATCAAAGCTAACTTTAAGAAGTTTTAAACAAAATAATACTTTTCCGAGGGAAATGAGAAATGTTAAATAAATTATTTAAAATATTATCTTCTGAGTTTTTCTTAAAGAATCGTAGTTTCAGTCATGCGAAATCCCATCTCATCCTATTTTAGTTCTATTAATACGGTTACTAATTAATATTATCGATATCGATATTATTGTAAAATGCGACATGACATACATCACTGACACGCACTCATTAACAATTTTACACACACAAATGTCATCCTATTTTGGTTCCTTTGCTCTATTTTGTTAGTTTATTAACTTTATGGTTTAAACAGCAAAAATACCAACGATTTTAAAATATCTATGTATTTTCATTAAAGACGCAAGAGAGTTTTTTTATTGTTTTTTCTTATAATCCAATCCTACCTTATTGAGTTATTGAGAACACTACTTAAATAAGTAAGGTTTGATTCTAGACTGATCTGCAATGATTGAGACTGAATAGTGTTTAGAAAAATATCTTTTGTTAATTTCTTATTCCTTTATTGTTTGCTGTAAAGTAAAAATAAAAACTACCCATGAACCATGAGTACTTATTTAATTCTTCTTCTTGAATCGCTACCGTACTGTTCTGATATAAAACAGCATGCTGCTGCAGCATGATAAAGTATTTTTATAAACTGTTCAATAACTATGAGAAATATAATAATATATATATGTATTATATATTCTATTATTTTAGTTCTAAAAATAAACATTTGATGACTGTCGGCTTACTTATTAGAAATAAGTGCTGGCAAATATCGTAAATACATATTTAATGATTGTCGACAGACGAACTTTTCAGGAGCATCCTTTGTACGTCCAAAATAATTAGCAATCAATTTCAAGCAGCCTTATCAAGTGCTAATTGAATTTTAAGTCACTTCGGCCGCCTGCTTAATTGGAATGTCTAGAAATTGTCAATTTAAAATGTAGGAATATTTAAATCAAGGCCACCTCTGCCAATTAGGTAGAATTCTCTTTAAATCTCGATTATCAAATTGCAATCTAAGTAATGATAATGACAGTCACTTTTTAATATGCAAGATGCAAGCAATTTATCTATAAAACTATAACTACTTACTTAGCACATGATCGAATCTGGTTGTGATTTATGACTGACACCTTGACCTTTACTTTGCAATAAAAACTTGTTGCAAATTGCACACTGGCAATTTAACATAAATCTCTACAATGTAGTTTTATTAAAGTCGACAAAGAGTTATGTATGTAATATGAATAATATTCATATATGCAACTAGCGAGCGGCTGCTTAATCACCCCTATATCGTAATCCCGAGGGAATTTCAGAAATTCCCGTCTTATCTCTGGCCTATGTCATGAAAGGGACTTGCCTGCAAAATTTCAACGTTCTAAGTATCAGTCTCAGTCTAAGTTCAATGGCGCGGTGGATAACGCGCCCGGTCTACGAGTGCTGAGGTTAAGCAACTTTGGCAAAGGCCGGTCATCGGATGGGTGACCGAAAATGTATCATCTCGAGCTCCTCCGTGCTTCGGAAGGCACGTAAATCCGTTGGTCCCGGCTGCATTAGCAGTCGATAACAACCACCAATCCGCACTGGGCCCTCGTGGTGGTTTATGGCCCGTTCTCCCTATATCCATAGGGAAGGCTCGTGCCCCAGTAGTGGGGACATAATAAGCTGGTGATGAAGTCTAGCAGTTTTGGCTGTGCGATGTAGATAATTTTTCAGTCCATCAGTCAGGACTTCTGATTTGATATAACACATCAGAAGTCCTGACTGATGGACTATTTTATTTATTGGAAAAATAAAACAATCGGTGAAGGTTAATTGTTTTTAATAGTTCCTTTAAAAGTAAGTGCATGCACTTAAGAAACCGATAAAAACCAATGACAGCTTCAAACAACTGTAGTTTGTAATTTTGACTCTTTACTGTCTCTGCGGTGGTGGCATGTGCGTCGGGTCGTTACGTTCCCTAAAATATGGTTGAGCGAAGCGATGGCTGATTCATATGTCATGCTCGTGAACGGGTGCCGCCTGTGGAGGCTGGTCTGCTCTTGCATACTTATCTTATTTTTAGTATTATTAATTATAGTTTGACTTTGTTTTACCTAAACAATTTTTGACTTTTACTAGAGTACTGTAGTGGTGCTGTATGACATTGTGGAAATTGAAACCTTTACATAATTATCTGATGTAAATTTGTTAACTTACATTTTTTATTTTGTTTTTTTACATGTTGTAATTGTCTTATATATATATTTTGTGTTTATTTGTAATGGAAAGTGTTCTGCTATGATAGGGCATTTTCCAATATTTTTGACGCTGTCAGGGAGAAAAGAGCTGGACACTTGCTGAGTTTCTTGCCGGTTCTTCTCAGTACAAGATCTCCCGCCCAGAGTAGATTTACGAACCGATGGCATAATGACATTCACAAGAGCTACTTGTAGCCTAAACTGAATAAATGATTTTGAATTTTGAATTTTGAATTGAATTTTTGACATCAATCAGACAGGGTCAGGGATCAAGATCAAAGGTATGAAGAAAACTCAACGAAACACTAAACTGAACCTTAAAGAGAACTTTGTTGATCTATCGTGATCACTAACATTAAAAATATTAAGTCCAGCAGTGGACTAGTATAGGCTGATGATGATGATGATAATAATGAAGTATACTAAAGTAAGTATAGTTTGACGACCTCCTTGGTCGAGTAGTTTGTGCACCGGTTTTCATGGTGTCGCCATCGCTGAGGTCCCGGGTTCGATCCCCGGTCTGGTTAATTTAGAAATTATTGTTTTTCAAAATTGTCTCGGGTCCAGACCCGAGACAATTTTGAAAAACAATAATTTCTATTCTCTATATTCTGGGTGTTTTCTATGTACCTTCTAGTGGTCGCCCAGTGGTCGTAACTTTACCTTTTTTTTTACTTTACCGTAATTTTATTAAGGCTGCATGGATTGTATCTTAAGCAATGAAAAATTAAAAAAGATAGAATGTGAGTTTGGATTGGCATTGACAGATTCGGCCGCTCCTCTTCCATTTTTGAAATTTTTGAAAAGAGTAATATGCGTGTATGTCAAATACATGGTAGTGTGTGTAATGTTTGTTTTAGTGATTTAAAGTATTTTTATGCACAATTTTAAAAAAATATTAACATTCGTATAACCTTCTCTATATAAACTATAAGTGTGCGAAATTTCATACTTCTCCGTCCGCGCAATTTTCGTAAAAAAGGGGTACAAAGTTTTTGCTTCACGTATTATTATATAGATAATATGTATGTATTTAAGTATTTTAAGTATGTTTATCTGTTGTCTAGTAACCATTTTAACGAGCTTCATAAAGAAGCTTCGCTTGGGCTAGATAATTGGTGTGAGTGTAGGAAAGTTTATTTATTTAATATTTATTTATTATACTAAGCTCAATAACCGTATAACTATTAGAACTACTAACTAAACTTTAAACTACAATAGGAAACACTGCCAAATGTATTTGTCGATGTGCGAGTAACAAATGTAAACACTCACACATTCTATTGATAAAGAACCAAAAAGGGCGCGGTATAAGTCCAGTCGGGGTCTGATACACTGTTCATTCGCCTGCCCGTCCAGATGTTAATGTAACGTTGATTCTCATGGTTTCGTTTTAATAAAATCCCCTAGGGAGTGAGGTTTATTTTACGCCAAAATTATATTGTTATGTAAATATATGTTTTGCTGGTGTAAATTCTATTCTACATTGCTAACTGAGTATAGCGATTACCTATTTAGGGAAAAATATAATACACTCTTTGGGGGGAAAACCCTTTACAAATCCCTGTAGATAGGTACGTTTGGACATCATTATTTTAGTTTTATCATTTTATCGTTTTATCATTAGTTTATTTTCTTGGAAATGAAGCCGAATACCAAAGGCAAAAAAAATAAATGACCAGCTTAAATAGTTAAACTGCTTATTCTTAACAAATCCTGGCTTTTTTTATATGTATATTTTATTGTTATGGTACAACCAGATTGTGTCAATATGCAGCCATATCGCATTTATTACTTTATAAAGACTTGTGGGCAGGCCTCCAACAAGGTGGACCGACGATCTGGTGAAGGTCACGGGAAGCCGCTGGATGCGAGCAGCACAAAACCGGTCGTTGTGGAGATCCTTGGGGGAGGCCTTTGTCCAGCAGTGGACGTCTTTTGGCTGAGATGATGATGATGAAAGACTTATCCCAAAAGCGGCAGTATTAGGAGCAATTAGCAATTCTGTCAGCGAAATCGCTCGTTTAATTCCCGCTTTAATCACCAAAAACGTAATGAATAAACATCATTGATAAGTACTTGAATTATTTATATTACCCAACGGGCCATCGATTTTCTTAATTGTTACTTTATAATAAGTGACGATTAAGATGGCCTATAAAGCATAGCTAACTCACTAGGATTCCTAAATCAGTAACGAACGAGCGAACTATATCTGACGAAACACAATAATGCAACAATTTAACATTGTTGTCATGGCGATAGACTAGAACCACAGAGGTTATAATTATGAACTCTGCTAGGACTAAGACCAAACTTTACCACTACCAAAATCTTTATAATCAGCAAAGGTGGTATAAAAAAGGTTTTTTTTTATGGTAAAAGGAGGCAAACGAGCAGGCGGGTCACCTGATGGAAAGCAATCACCGCCGCCCATGGACACCCGCAAAACCAAAGTTATCGCAGATGCGTTGCCAACCCTGAGGTAGGAGTTGAATCTTGAGGAGGGAGTAGGAATTGGGAGGGGGAGGGGTGAGAGATGATTCCTATAATATAAAAGCACTTTTAAACCTTGTCAAACTTCTTATATTCTATGGCATCCATTAGCCCCTTAACTGTCAAAAGACAGGCCACCGCCGGCGCACACAATTGATTTAACCATTGTTATACGTTATTGACAGTGGAACTCTCAGGTAATACAAAAGAGCGACAGTTTCCTATACTGTTGAGATATTATAAGACTCGACTGTACAATGATGGGATAAGGATGATTCGTTTTTTGTGCACAACTCGCAATAACAACAGCATTCGAAAAATTACAGAGCGTAAAAACAACACCTGCCGCCTTTCATATCAGTTTACAAACGAAATGGATTCGAACAGAACAAGTTTTCACATGTGATGTGTGTGACCATTCACAATAGTCACGCGTTCTGTCAATAAACCCTTTGTTTGAATTAAAAGAGTGATCAACTGTATTTTTTATAAAGAAGATACAAAATAAATGTAGTGACTACTGCATATTTTTTATAATAAATATTATAACAATAGTATTAAGAAAAATAATAATCATAATTAAAAAATGTGTATGAATAATATTCATATATGCAACTAGCGAGCGGCTGCTTAATCACCCCTATATCGTAATCCCGAGGGAATTTCAGAAATTCCCGTCTTATCTCTGGCCTATGTCATGAAAGGGACTTGCCTGCAAAATTTCAACGTTCTAAGTATCAGTCTCAGTCTAAGTTCAATGGCGCGGTGGATAACGCGCCCGGTCTACGAGTGCTGAGGTTAAGCAACTTTGGCAAAGGCCGGTCATCGGATGGGTGACCGAAAATGTATCATCTCGAGCTCCTCCGTGCTTCGGAAGGCACGTAAATCCGTTGGTCCCGGCTGCATTAGCAGTCGATAACAACCACCAATCCGCACTGGGCCCTCGTGGTGGTTTATGGCCCGTTCTCCCTATATCCATAGGGAAGGCTCGTGCCCCAGTAGTGGGGACATAATAAGCTGGTGATGAAGTCTAGCAGTTTTGGCTGTGCGATGTAGATAATTTTTCAGTCCATCAGTCAGGACTTCTGATTTGATATAACACATCAGAAGTCCTGACTGATGGACTATTTTATTTATTGGAAAAATAAAACAATCGGTGAAGGTTAATTGTTTTTAATAGTTCCTTTAAAAGTAAGTGCATGCACTTAAGAAACCGATAAAAACCAATGACAGCTTCAAACAACTGTAGTTTGTAATTTTGACTCTTTACTGTCTCTGCGGTGGTGGCATGTGCGTCGGGTCGTTACGTTCCCTAAAATATGGTTGAGCGAAGCGATGGCTGATTCATATGTCATGCTCGTGAACGGGTGCCGCCTGTGGAGGCTGGTCTGCTCTTGCATACTTATCTTATTTTTAGTATTATTAATTATAGTTTGACTTTGTTTTACCTAAACAATTTTTGACTTTTACTAGAGTACTGTAGTGGTGCTGTATGACATTGTGGAAATTGAAACCTTTACATAATTATCTGATGTAAATTTGTTAACTTACATTTTTTATTTTGTTTTTTTACATGTTGTAATTGTCTTATATATATATTTTGTGTTTATTTGTAATGGAAAGTGTTCTGCTATGATAGGGCATTTTCCAATATTTTTGACGCTGTCAGGGAGAAAAGAGCTGGACACTTGCTGAGTTTCTTGCCGGTTCTTCTCAGTACAAGATCTCCCGCCCAGAGTAGATTTACGAACCGATGGCATAATGACATTCACAAGAGCTACTTGTAGCCTAAACTGAATAAATGATTTTGAATTTTGAATTTTGAATTGAATTTTTGACATCAATCAGACAGGGTCAGGGATCAAGATCAAAGGTATGAAGAAAACTCAACGAAACACTAAACTGAACCTTAAAGAGAACTTTGTTGATCTATCGTGATCACTAACATTAAAAATATTAAGTCCAGCAGTGGACTAGTATAGGCTGATGATGATGATGATAATAATGAAGTATACTAAAGTAAGTATAGTTTGACGACCTCCTTGGTCGAGTAGTTTGTGCACCGGTTTTCATGGTGTCGCCATCGCTGAGGTCCCGGGTTCGATCCCCGGTCTGGTTAATTTAGAAATTATTGTTTTTCAAAATTGTCTCGGGTCCAGACCCGAGACAATTTTGAAAAACAATAATTTCTATTCTCTATATTCTGGGTGTTTTCTATGTACCTTCTAGTGGTCGCCCAGTGGTCGTAACTTTACCTTTTTTTTTACTTTACCGTAATTTTATTAAGGCTGCATGGATTGTATCTTAAGCAATGAAAAATTAAAAAAGATAGAATGTGAGTTTGGATTGGCATTGACAGATTCGGCCGCTCCTCTTCCATTTTTGAAATTTTTGAAAAGAGTAATATGCGTGTATGTCAAATACATGGTAGTGTGTGTAATGTTTGTTTTAGTGATTTAAAGTATTTTTATGCACAATTTAAAAAAAATATTAACATTCGTATAACCTTCTCTATATAAACTATAAGTGTGCGAAATTTCATACTTCTCCGTCCGCGCAATTTTCGTAAAAAAGGGGTACAAAGTTTTTGCTTCACGTATTATTATATAGATAATATGTATGTATTTAAGTATTTTAAGTATGTTTATCTGTTGTCTAGTAACCATTTTAACGAGCTTCATAAAGAAGCTTCGCTTGGGCTAGATAATTGGTGTGAGTGTAGGAAAGTTTATTTATTTAATATTTATTTATTATACTAAGCTCAATAACCGTATAACTATTAGAACTACTAACTAAACTTTAAACTACAATAGGAAACACTGCCAAATGTATTTGTCGATGTGCGAGTAACAAATGTAAACACTCACACATTCTATTGATAAAGAACCAAAAAGGGCGCGGTATAAGTCCAGTCGGGGTCTGATACACTGTTCATTCGCCTGCCCGTCCAGATGTTAATGTAACGTTGATTCTCATGGTTTCGTTTTAATAAAATCCCCTAGGGAGTGAGGTTTATTTTACGCCAAAATTATATTGTTATGTAAATATATGTTTTGCTGGTGTAAATTCTATTCTACATTGCTAACTGAGTATAGCGATTACCTATTTAGGGAAAAATATAATACACTCTTTGGGGGGAAAACCCTTTACAAATCCCTGTAGATAGGTACGTTTGGACATCATTATTTTAGTTTTATCATTTTATCGTTTTATCATTAGTTTATTTTCTTGGAAATGAAGCCGAATACCAAAGGCAAAAAAAATAAATGACCAGCTTAAATAGTTAAACTGCTTATTCTTAACAAATCCTGGCTTTTTTTATATGTATATTTTATTGTTATGGTACAACCAGATTGTGTCAATATGCAGCCATATCGCATTTATTACTTTATAAAGACTTGTGGGCAGGCCTCCAACAAGGTGGACCGACGATCTGGTGAAGGTCACGGGAAGCCGCTGGATGCGAGCAGCACAAAACCGGTCGTTGTGGAGATCCTTGGGGGAGGCCTTTGTCCAGCAGTGGACGTCTTTTGGCTGAGATGATGATGATGAAAGACTTATCCCAAAAGCGGCAGTATTAGGAGCAATTAGCAATTCTGTCAGCGAAATCGCTCGTTTAATTCCCGCTTTAATCACCAAAAACGTAATGAATAAACATCATTGATAAGTACTTGAATTATTTATATTACCCAACGGGCCATCGATTTTCTTAATTGTTACTTTATAATAAGTGACGATTAAGATGGCCTATAAAGCATAGCTAACTCACTAGGATTCCTAAATCAGTAACGAACGAGCGAACTATATCTGACGAAACACAATAATGCAACAATTTAACATTGTTGTCATGGCGATAGACTAGAACCACAGAGGTTATAATTATGAACTCTGCTAGGACTAAGACCAAACTTTACCACTACCAAAATCTTTATAATCAGCAAAGGTGGTATAAAAAAGGTTTTTTTTTATGGTAAAAGGAGGCAAACGAGCAGGCGGGTCACCTGATGGAAAGCAATCACCGCCGCCCATGGACACCCGCAAAACCAAAGTTATCGCAGATGCGTTGCCAACCCTGAGGTAGGAGTTGAATCTTGAGGAGGGAGTAGGAATTGGGAGGGGGAGGGGTGAGAGATGATTCCTATAATATAAAAGCACTTTTAAACCTTGTCAAACTTCTTATATTCTATGGCATCCATTAGCCCCTTAACTGTCAAAAGACAGGCCACCGCCGGCGCACACAATTGATTTAACCATTGTTATACGTTATTGACAGTGGAACTCTTAGGTAATACAAAAGAGCGACAGTTTCCTATACTGTTGAGATATTATAAGACTCGACTGTACAATGATGGGATAAGGATGATTCGTTTTTTGTGCACAACTCGCAATAACAACAGCATTCGAAAAATTACAGAGCGTAAAAACAACACCTGCCGCCTTTCATATCAGTTTACAAACGAAATGGATTCGAACAGAACAAGTTTTCACATGTGATGTGTGTGACCATTCACAATAGTCACGCGTTCTGTCAATAAACCCTTTGTTTGAATTAAAAGAGTGATCAACTGTATTTTTTATAAAGAAGATACAAAATAAATGTAGTGACTACTGCATATTTTTTATAATAAATATTATAACAATAGTATTAAGAAAAATAATAATCATAATTAAAAAATGTGTCTGTGTAGATATCACGAATACGACTACACCTAAAAAATGTCAGTATAATATACTTATAGGTACGCTTCATAAAAAAATATTATTAGTAATTAATGGAATTTATTGAAGGCGTTATTTTGCGGAAAAATTGCAGTACGCATGCACCGCCCTCCCGCCCACAAAAAGTATGCACATGCAGGAGAAACAATGGGTGCAAGCGAAAATGTACACCAACTCCTATACCCGACACGTGTTTCGCCCTTCCACGGGGCATCCTCATGAGGATCCTTTTGAACCTTACCTAAGCCGTAATATACGCATAGTGCACATCAAACTAAGAAACATTAAGTAAAATTAAATGCTGGGAAACGAATTTTATTTTTAGGTATCAAAAACAGGTGTTATTTATGACACGCAATGGAACGCGTGCAACTTAGTGTGCATGTAGCGTACGATACGAGGCGGCCGGCCGCGAGCCGTCGCATCATTTGTAACTTAAAACGTCTCTTTTTAATTGAAAATGGAAGAAAAATACTAATGTTCCTTTAGAAGAAAATTTGCTAATAACCTTTTTAAACAGATTCCGCAAAAACCGTAAAAAAAAAATTCTGACTTTGTTCCTCAATAACTCCTAAACTATCAGGTTCCCAGGCATGGCTCCATACAAGAAAGTAATAGTAATGATGGAAACAATCTGTATTTTTCGTTTTCGTTAAGCTTCTTTTCATACCCTGTATATAATATAATATATATTAATATATTGTTTAAGCAAAACATCAACAAGACTCAATGCAAGGGATGACGAGCAAGCTTGAGCGCAGGATTGTTGGCAATTTGAGTTTTGTTTAATTTACCGTGAAGAAGGCTTTGCCTCAGTGAAACTTGGAAAAGTTTCCACAGTCGCATCTATTAAGACGCAAAAAGCAAAGTTCTTATGCCAGTTTAGTGTTAACAACCGTGAACTAAGTTGAATTTAACCGTTTTTATATGACAACAATTTCTTTGCTCTCAATCTGGTGTTCTGGGTTTATATATATATATACATTGCTAAAACATTGTTTCAAAAATTTACTCCCAAATCTCCATCTTTTAGTGTGGGTTATAAACACAGAGCACGTTATAATCATCACAAAACAAAATTGTATGTGGAACGTAAGACCAGACTGATTTATACATTATAAAAAATATTAAAAAATTTCTTAGAGGAAAAGTAAAAAGTAGGTTTAAATATTTTTTTATTTTATCCATTACTTAATTTGTATTTTGTCATCGGAAGATTAAGATGACTTTAAAAACTCTAACGCTACTAGACTGACTTTGCATCACACGAAAACACGATTGAGTTTATTCAAAATAAAAAATAGCAAATTTCAAAAAGCAAATAAACCCAAACAGTTCATAGTTGAAAAAGCCAAAATGACGTTGGAACAATAAACCAAATAAACTATCTTATTTTGTTTAACATAAAGATATAGCAGTTTTGCCTATATGTTAGTTAGTTATGCTAGTATGTTTAAATTTCTCTTATGTTGTAAATAAGGATGTATACAACGTGTAACAGAAATGTGTGGTCAAAATGAAAAGATCCAAAGTGTATCCGATCTAGAGCTTGTATGTGTTGTTACTAAGACATAATTAATAACTTTAATTTGTCATGCAATAGTAAATTTAATATTTATATTAGCGAAGTCAGGCGCGCACCGCGCGCATAAGCAAGCAGCAGTGGTCATAAATGTAAGTACACAGAGGTTACTAAACCACTAGGGCTGAGACTTGTTTATTATGATGTGACTTCACAATATTAAATTACAAATCGCATAACAAATTAAAGTTAACAATAGGGTATTTGACTACAACGAAAATATTAATTAAACTGTTGTTAACTTAATAGTAAACATGTTTTTAAACTAATTTAGCCAGCACATAATTTTAAAATAAGTTTGATTTTTATAAAAAATCATTAATAACATAATATTTTTTTTATGATTGACCACGTGATCAAAAACGCACGGGATGACGCTGAATCTGGAGTGACGTCACCAGCTTGTTTACAGTAAATGACAGCTAAAAGTTTGCTTACAAGCAGGTGACGTCACGACATCACATGACCTGCATGCATGGCGTCTTCAGCCTTTTGGCGGCTATTTTATTAATTTGAATTTTAATGGCGATTATCATAAAAAATAAAGAAATTCATAACGAATTAATCAAATTGCAAATATATTATGCTATATATGAACCATTAGACATATTTTTCTAAAACCTGTCAAATACCCCATTATGTGTTAGTAACTTTGCTTACAAGATCTAGATCGGATACACTTTGTATCTTTTCATTTATACCACACCTTTCTGTTGTACACGTTGTATATTAAACTTTACATTGAAACAAAGGTTTCACGCTTTACCATACCTACATACGAGTGTAAATAAGGTTAGGAAGTACGTAATGACGGAAATTATTCACGTTCGTCTGACAACCACATGAAAGACCGTATCACTGTTTTCTCTTCGTCATTTTAGCGTTAATTGCACATAGTAATTATGTTACTTTTGTAATTGCATTACGGCTTTTAACTAAATGTAAACAGTTTAAAAAGCAAAAACAAAACCGTCTATCGTGCATATTTTAGCTTGTATTTAACTCAGTTGTTGTTAAACCAGACACAATAGAAATTCAATTGTTCTATTGCACTGTGGTTACCCTAAGCGTCTAAGTATATGCGAAAATATACATAAAAACGGCTTACCAAAACTATACCTTATAAGTGAAAATGTAGAGTAAAGCCATGTATTTAGAAGTTGGTTAATTAGGATCAATACAATACAAAACAGAATTGAACGAGTCCTTTAGTCACTTTATTCTACAATTGTTATACA
This sequence comes from Eudonia lacustrata, assembly GCA_947562085.1. NCBI lineage: Eukaryota > Metazoa > Arthropoda > Insecta > Lepidoptera > Crambidae > Eudonia > Eudonia lacustrata. Next base: position 10,603,966 of record OX387313.1, on the reverse strand, counting down.
GGTCGATTCACGAAAGCTGGCGCGGAATTTCTGTGAAAATAGTGACAGTTTAATACAAATCTCGTGCCAGCTGACCTTGTAAATGCGAAATATTTATTTATTGAGCAGTCAATAAAACATGTACGTACCCACAGAACAGTTAATTATCTATTCCGTGTACGTACCAATGCTAAAATTATTGTTATTTAAATATAAACGCAACTATTGGTTTCTTTAATGCGGGCACTGAAAAGAAATACTTGTAGGCCAAGAAAAAATTTTTACTGGAGTATTATATTTTTTTTGGTTCATTGAATCTTAAAACGTTATTCAAAAAAGGCGATTACTGATACAGAAGCTTATTAAATTACGCAATAAAAAGAAGAAAGTCGTATTACGAACTTATACTCTTTTGTTACACACAGAGAGGTAGATTAAACGGAGCGACAACGGCGCTTTGTGAAAAATATATTACGTTCTAATTTTAAAACTTTTTTGAGCAGGATTTTCCAGACTACAGCCTTCCGTCATACCTTCATCACGTGTTGACTCTGTCGCTGAATAAGGCGACACGTACTATTTATGTATGCAAGTAATTACATAAATTAAACAATAAAAATAATAAATAGGGTAACGGTACCAGTGTTCGATATGAAACAGTGATCGAAATTTTTTCCTTTGAATATTTTTTTCTTTAATCATTAAAAAATAAGTCAGCAACTGATTTCAGTATTTAGCAACAATTACAGAATACAAACCGCCGCTCCATCGAGCTCCTCAAGGATTATCCTATTCAGTTATATTCTATAACTGTATCTGTTCAGTTATATTCTATAACTGAATTAGATAGAAAAAAGATACTGACAAAAATATAAAAGAAAAGGCTTTTGATTTTGTACACGATAACGATTTTCGACCTTCAACCCAAACATTTCGTTGTTAGACTACCGACTTCTTTACTACCGCCGTGATTGAACTCGAGTCTTAGTTAAAGATTGTCGGCGAGTTCTTGACGGGAAAGTGAAGAACTATGTTGCTGTTTTGTGATATTTTCTGTTGTGTTTTATCGTAGGTATATCAATGTACAATAATGGTGGATTATTTACCGTAACGTGCTCGTAAACATGCATGAGTTACTCACTCACTCATTTACCAGCAAAAACAAAAACAAAACAGTGTTTCATATTCTCTTGAGAAGTCTGCGTGAGATCTCAACCTACCCATCTTTAATCGTACTCAAGGCATCTGGCATACATTTGTCACTAAACATTTCTATTCACTCATTATCATTTCGAGTTAATATTGTAAAGTAAATATAATCTATATAGTCCCACATCTGGGCAAAAGCCTCCATCATTGAAATAACGTCATCGCTACAATTGAGGGGTATTGGCTCAATCATCATTTATTTTAAAAAAAGAAAATATTTTAAATGTCTTCCTAACTTTAACACTAGCCAAAAGTACAAACCACACCAAGCCTTGTCGGCAGAACGATATTTTCAAGATTACAACTGAATAAAATTTCACCTGATCATAAATAACATACGAGCTGTACGTGATAGCTAAGTAGTTATTTCCTAACTGTTTTCCCTTTACTAAACAGTTTTGTTACGTCTGACAGACAAAAATATAACTTTAAAGGACCACATGAAATAATATAAATAATATATTAGACAACGTTAAGCTGGAAAGACGTCGATTGGTAAGGTCTACGCTCCGTCCTGCACCCATCCAAATCCAAAACCCCGAAAGCTTTCAGCTCGAATTGCAGAATCGCTTCGAGCGCCTAAATGATTGCGAAAATGTGGACGAATACAGCAACAGGTTTGTGGAAACTGTCCAAACGGTTGGGTCCAAGTTCTTTAAAACCCACCGTGCAAAAGGAACCAAAAAGTTCTCAGACCATACTCTCAAACTAATGGAAGAGCGGCGCGCAATGGTTCTGCTTTCCTCAGGTGATGCGTCTCAGTTTCGGCGGCTAAATAGGCAGATCTCGAAGTCTATGACTCGCGACACGCGCCAATTTAATACTAACCGTATTAAAGAGGCCATTGAGCGGAACAAAGGCTCAAAAGTGTTCGCAAGAGATCTGGGTATTGGGCAGTGCCAACTGACGACGCTGAAAACCGATGACGGCAGAACTGTCACGACCAGGTCCGATGTTATGGGAGAGGTCGAGAAGTTCTATGGACAGCTTTACACATCCACACGGCCATCTGTACGCTTAGCTAGAGACCCTAGAGCTAAGTTAACCCGGCACTATACCGAAGACATCCCGGACATCAGCCTATACGAGATTAGTATGGCTCTCAAACAGCTCAAAAACGGCAGGGCACCAGGTGCTGACGGAATTACGGCCGAGCTTCTGAAAGCAGGCGGAAGACCGGTACTCGTAGCTCTTCAGAAGCTATTTAATTCCGTCGTACTAGGGGGCAGAACGCCAGAGACGTGGCACGAAGGTATGGTGGTACTGTTTTTCAAAAAGGGCGATAAAACCCTGCTGAAGAACTACAGGCCCATCTCACTTCTAAGCCACGTCTACAAGCTGTTTTCGAGAGTCATAACGAATCGTCTCGCACGCAGGTTTGATGACTTCCAGCCCATCGAACAAGCCGGTTTCCGAAAAGGCTTCAGCACCATAGACCACATACATACGCTGCGGCAGGTTATACAGAAGACCGAAGAGTATAACCAGCCTCTTTGCTTAGCGTTTGTGGACTATGAAAAAGCCTTCGATTCGATTGAGACATGGGCCGTGCTACAGTCTCTCCAGCGGTGCCAAATTGACTATCGGTACATCGAAGTGTTGAGGTGTTTGTATGAAAGCGCCACTATGTCAGTCCGTCTTCAGGACCAGAGCTCGAAACCTATACAGTTGCAGCGAGGAGTGAGACAGGGAAATGTGATTTCTCCGAAACTGTTCACTGCTGCACTGGAAGATGTTTTCAAGCTTCTGGACTGGAAAGGACTCGGCATCAACGTCAACGGCGTATACATCACTCACCTTCGGTTTTCTGATGATATAGTGGTCATGGCTGAGACCCTGGAAGACCTCGGCGCAATGCTTGGTGACCTCAACAGAGTCTCTCAACAAGTGGGTCTTAAAATGAACATGGAGAAGACGAAAGTTATGTCGAACTCACGTGTCGTACCCACTCCTCTGAAGGTTGGGGACTCTGCCCTTGAAGTTGTGGACAATTATGTTTACCTGGGACAAACGGTCCAGCTAGGTAGGTCCAACTTCAGCAAAGAGGTCAATCGTCGAATCCAATTAGGCTGGGCAGCGTTCGGTAAGCTACGAAATATCTTCTCGTCCGATATACCGCAGTGTCTCAAGACGAAAGTCTTTGACCAGTGTGTGTTGCCAGTGATGACATACGGGACTGAGACGTGGTCGCTCACTATGGGCCTCATAAAAAGGCTCAAGGTCACTCAAAGAGCAATGGAGAGGGCTATGCTCGGGGTTTCTCTGCGTGATCGAATCAGAAATGAGGAGATCCGCAGAAGAACAAAGGTAACCGACATCGCCCGAAGAGTTGCTAAGCTCAAGTGGCAGTGGGCAGGTCACATTGCTCGCAGGACTGATGGCCGCTGGGGCGGGATAGTCCTGGAGTGGCGACCGCGTACCGGAAAGCGCAGTGTGGGCAGGCCTCCAACAAGGTGGACCGACGATCTGGTGAAGGTCGCGGGAAGCCGCTGGATGCAAGCAGCACAAAACCGGTCGTTGTGGAGATCCTTGGGGGAGGCCTTTGTCCAGCAGTGGACGTCTTTTGGCTGAGATGATGATGATGATATTAGACAACATGACATACATTGTTCTGGTCCCAAGATATGTAGCTAAAGTACTTGTTTCATGGAAATCAGAAACAACGACGGTACCACAGCCACCCAGACCCGACACAATATCAAAAGTTAGTTTTCGACGGACCTCAGAGTTAGCACCGCCCAAAGTCCGGCGTGCAAGCTCGGCTACGGAGGTCGTCAATCGAGCCCTTATTTTTAATATCACGCTTCTAACGTATGTAGTTCTGTCTTTATTTACTTCTAAGAAAGAGTACAACTATGTTTCAGGCTATGTGAATGCAGGATCTGCGATAAGAAGAATATCAACCTATCAAAATTCCTATAATTTTTGCCTTAATATAAACAGAGATCAAAAACAGCCTTCAGTAAGGTCAAACTTTTAAAATACATCGATTTTCCCAAAGACATTCAGGTCAAACAAGCTTGCACGATTATAACCTTTTTTTAAAAACAAATATTATATCAATCCTCGTGCTTACATTAAAGCATGTTTATTATTATTACAGTGATCAGACAGGGATCGTAAAACTTTAGTATAGGAATTTGTATATTTTCATCTCCATGAGTCAGCTTTACAACGGCAAACAATTTAGAAAAGTATAGAAAAGATGGACAAAATGAGCTTAAGAAATATATCTTTTGATAACAAGCTGATAAAACAAGGTATTGTATTAAAAAATATCTACTAGAAAACGTGATCTATCGAGAGTGAACATTTTTCATAATTTATTTTTATTATCGTTTTGGTAGACAATTTGCATAAATACTTGTAATGCTATACAGAAAGGCGAATTTATGTTTCGTATTACATTGTGTGAATGGCAAATGTGAAATAATAAAAAATATATATAAAAGTATACATATACGAGGGCGACACTGAAAGTTCTTAGATAATCAAAATCTGAACAAACTAGCAAGTTATTAGTTTTATTACATCTTTTCAAAATAGTGTCCATTCACATCAATACATCGCAGCGTCCGATGAAACCACTGAGAAAAGCACTTTGCCCACTCGACCTTAGGGGTCTCTTCGACGGTCTTTTGAAATGCAGCCACTGCTTCCTCGGCGTCCATAAAACGTTTTCCTCGAAGGTTTTCTTTTATTTTCGGGAATAAATAAAAATTGTAAGGTACGAGGTCGGGGCTATACGGCGGGTGACCCAGTAATTCCACGGCTGACGTCGCCAAATAGACGATCGTTTGCTTGGCGGTGTGCGACGAGGCGTTGTTGTGGTGAAGGAGGATCCTACTGTGAGGTCGTTTCTCCCAAACTTTTTCCAAGACAACAATAACAATTGTTAGTGTACCACTCTGCAGTAACTGTTTTTCGATCCTCTAAAACAATTGTTGTGAAATGACCTGTCCTTCCGAAGAACGATAATCTTTTTTCCCACGCTTCGACCTCTCTTCACTTTAATTGACAACTCCTCGGAAGGAAACACCCACTCAGTAGACTGTCTTCTAGTTCATGGTGGATTTACTGTTATGATCTAGGATCATAACAGTAAATCCAGCCATCGTCACCCGTAAGTATGTCGAACACAGCATTTGAGTCACCTCCGTTATATCTTTGAACCATTTCACGGCACCAATCAACACGACGGAGTTTTGGGCCTCAGTCAAATTATGAGGTATTCCACCGGGCACAAAGCCTCCTGACCGCTAAATGTTCATGGAGGATTTTGTGCACTTGACTCATACCGATGCCTAAGCTTGTCCGAATCTGCTGAAAGGTCACTCTTTTGTCAGTCTCTATCATACGCCGACACTGATGTTATCTTCAGTCGTCGCCGTAGAAGGCCCTCCGTCCCTCATGCCAATCATCATCGGTGAGATTAGTGCGACCACGTTTAAAGTCATTAAACCAGTTGTAAACAGTGGCACGAGATGGGGCTTCATCGTAAAAGGCCAATCGAAGGCTAATTATAACTTTTTTGTTGACTTATATAACATCGAAAGTCATAAAAAAAAAATAAAAAAAATCATGATAAAATCATTGCACGAACATTTTCTCGCGTTAAATTCATGCTGATACGTGTTACGATACAGACCATTTTCAATTTGCCGCTAATACGTAAAACAAATGACAAATGAATGAAATACATCTATACTAATATTATAAAGCTGAAGAGTTTGTTTGTTTGTTTGTTTGGTTGCACGCGCTAATCTCAGGAACTACTGGTTCGAATTGAAAAATTATTTTTGTGTTGAATAGCCCATTCATAACCAACCTCCAGCACAAACAAATAGCGGCGGCCACGCTACGCAGAGTGCTGGAGGCAGACAACAAGACCGCCGCTCTGATCCAAGAGCCCTGGATCAGAAACAACAGAATTTGCGGTCTAAATAACATAGGCGGTAAGTTGCTCCTAGATACAACCGTCGATAAACCAAGAACTTGCATTTTTATGCCTAAAACCATATCAGCCATTTTGCTTAACCAATTCTGTTCTAGAGACCTCACTGCTGTGAAGATTCTAACGGATAAACAAACTGTCCTAGTACTAGCCTCAGTGTACATGCCGAGCGACGGTGAAGTTCCTCCGAGAGAGCTAGCCGAGCTGGTGCAACACTGCGAAGCACAACAATGGGACCTGATCATCTCTGCAGACTGCAATGCACATCACTCTCTGTGGGGAAGTAAGGATACCAATAAAAGGGGTGAGTTACTAACCGAATATATTTTCCAAACAAACTTGAACATTATGAATATAGGCACGGAACCTACTTTTGTTAGTTCAAGGTATCAAACCATCATAGACATTACTTTAGCAACACATGCGGCGGCGAACCTCATTGAGGGATGGCATGTTTCAAACGAACCATCCTTTGCGGATCACCGCCGGGTATGCTTTAAAATACAATATAAACTAACAGACCCTGTTCCATATCGTAACCCCCGCAAAACAGATATAACAAGGTATAAAAACTTAACAAACAAAGTACTAGGTAACACACAAGTAAATAACGTAATTCCAAGTACCGACAAAATAGAAGCAAACGTACAGCTCCTGACTTCTACACTCGTAAGAAGTTATGAGCTGGCATGTCCTGCTGTAACACCGAAACGCCTAGAGAAAAGCCGCTGGTGGGGGCCAGAACTTGACCGCCTTCGTCAAGAACTCAGGACACTTTTCAACAGGGCCAAAAATACCAGAGCCAATGAGGACTGGGACAAATATAAAACAGCACAACAGCACTACAAAAAACGGATCAGATTCCGGAGAACGGAAGGCTGGCGAAATTTCTGTAGTAGCATTAACTCATTAAACCAAGCCGCAAGATTAAAGAAAATCCTGGCTAAGGACAACTCTAATCTTTTGGGCTCCTTAAAAAAGGAGGATGGCTCCTACACTAATAAAGACGAGGAAACCAGTGCCGTACTGCTAGAAACACACTTTCCAGGATGCCAAATAACGCCAGCCCCTGGTTGGGTAGATGAGCAATACGGCACACCAACAGCACAGGATTGGGAAGTCGCAAATAAGATAGTAACCGCGGACAGGATAGAATGGGCCCTGAGCAGCTTCAAACCGTTCAAGTCCGCGGGGCTGGATGGGATATTCCCAGCATTACTACAGTGGCAGCCCAACCATGTTATTAAGCACTTACTACCAATCTACAGGGCCTGCATAGCCTTTAAATATATTCCCCAACCTTGGAGAGAGGCAAAAGTAATTTTCCTACCGAAGCCGGGTAAGGAGGATTACACACATGCCAAATCTTTCAGGCCAATTAGTCTAACATCATTCCTGCTAAAAACTCTGGAAAGATTAGTAGACCGACACCTTAGGGATGGAACACTGAAAAGCAAACCGTTTCACCCTCAACAACATGCCTATAGGAAAGGCAGATCAACAGAGTCGGCACTACATATGGTAGTGCACAAAATAGAATCGGCTATCACAAATAAAGCGTCAACACTGGCTGCTTTTATAGACATAGAAGGAGCTTTTGACAAAACCATGCACAACAGCATTAACCACGCCCTACGAAAACGGAACGTAGAACCAGCCTTAAGAGAGTGGATCACTGCGCTGGTTAGCAAAAGGGCGGTTCAGATAGTGGTGAACACTACTACGAGGGCTAAAGTAGTTAGAGGGTGCCCTCAAGGAGGGGTGTTATCACCACTTCTATGGAACATAGTAGTAGACAGCCTCATTAACAAACTCAATGATAGAGGATACACTACTATTGGTTATGCGGATGACTTAGCAATACTGATAAATGGGAGCGCTGAAAATGTGTTATGCAAAGTGATGCGCTCAGCCCTTCAGATTGTGGAAGACTGGTGTGACGAACACAAATTGTCAGTAAACCCGAAAAAAACAGAACTTATCCTTTTCACCAACAAAAGGAAGTTACCAGAACTCCAACCACCAAAACTCTTTAACACCAACCTCTCCCTATCAACTCAAGTAAAATATCTGGGAGTCATCCTGGATAATAAACTGAATTGGGCGAGGCACATTGATGCAAAAATAAAGAAGGCCTGTATAGCGTTTGGGCAGTGTAGAAGACTTGTTGGGAAAAAATGGGGTCTAAATCCAAAAATCACACTTTGGTTATACACATCAGTTATCAGACCTTCCTTAACCTACGGATCAGTTGTCTGGTGGCCCAGAACCCAACTGGTCACGGTAAAAGCAAAACTCCAGAGTCTGCAACGCCTAGCAAGCGTAGCAGCCACGGGGTGCATGAGAACAACTTCATCAGCCGCTCTGGAGTATATATTGAACTTAAGACCTCTAGATCTAGTCATTCAAGAGGAAGCCAAGGGCGCAGCCTTAAGACTAAGATCTAACGGGTTATGGAAACAAAGCATAACTACACACTCAAAGATTCTGCAGGCAAGCCTGAAAGAAATACCGTTTCTTGAAGCGCCCATGGACAGAATACCATGTCACCACGTCTTCGATAGAAGATACAATATCCAACTTACTGCGGAACCAGTTGATAGCTCTGGCATCAATGAAGTTAGGATATACACAGACGGGTCCAAAACCGCACACGGCACTGGAGCGGGTGTCTTCTCGAATGACTTAAATATAAAAATTTCAACAACTTTAGACAAGTTAAATACAATCTTTCAAGCAGAATGTATTGGTATCACCAAGGCGGCACAGGCGGTTGCAGCCAGAGCTGTCAGAGACCTAAATATAAAAATTGTCTCAGATAGTGCATCCGTACTTCAAGCTTTAAAAAACAACACCATAACCTCTGTCCTTGTACTGGAATGTCATAACACTCTCCAATCCATAGCAGAGGCAAACAAAGTAACTTTGCAATGGATCAAAGGACACAGCAACTCACAGGGTAATGACGCCGCTGACGAACTAGCCAAAAGAGGATCGATGGCAGCAGTTTATGGACCGGAACCACTGCTGCCCATACCTCAGGCCCAGATAAAAACGTGGCTGCGCAAATTAACCGAAGATGAACATCTAACAGAATGGAGAAACAGTGTAGGTAGCAGGCAAACCAAGAATGCAGTTCCGGTGGCATCAAAAAAGCTTGCCCGCAACCTCCTTAGATTAAACAGGGACAGGATCCGTAAAATCATCGGTATTATTACTGGTCATTGTCCCTTAAACAAGCACCTATTTACGATAGGTGTGACCGACAGCCCTCTATGCAGAGGATGCATGGAGGCGGAAGAAACGCCACAACACGTGCTCATGGAGTGCAGGAGTGTGGCAGACGAACGGGCACGGTTTCTCCAAACACCCAGAACGCTTGCGGAAGCCTGCAGCAGCCTGAAAAGGCTGCAAGCCTTCTGGGATAATCTGGGTTGGTTGGAGTAGGCAGAAGGTACAATACGTACAATGGCCAAATCGAATGGCTAAGTGCGGATACAGCCCAGTATAACTAAACTAAACTAAACTAAGCCCATTCATAGGCTACTAGCTGTGCTCGCGACTTCGTCCGCGTTGAATAGTGACTTTCGGCAGCATTTTTAATTTTTAGGCTTTTGTTCCCGTTTTTGCAACATTTTTCACTGATGCTTCGCTCTTATTGGTCGCAACGTGATGTCATATAGCCTAAAGCTTTTCTCGATAAATAGACTATCCAACACAAAAAGAATTTTTCAATTCGAACCAGTAGTTCCTGAAATTAGCGCGTTCAAACAAACAAACTCTTCAGCTTTATAATATTAATAATATAGATATTACATCACGCTATGACTAATAGAACGCGGGTAAAACCGCGGGGCACAGTTAGTACACAATAATATTGGCAAAGAGTTCCATTAACAAAATTTGAACTTATTTTTTTATCATATTGTTTACAATTGGCCAGTTCTAAAAACTTTCAGTGTCGCCCTCGTAGCTTAAAAGGAATACATACTAACAACATGCTATTACCTTGCTATTACCCACCTTTAACTACCTTAAATTATAAAAATATAAGTATTTACTTTCAAAATAAAATTAAATGTAAAATAAAACGGCAATAGATTCGTAAAAAGTGTTTTTTCATTTCAATGCTTTCTTTACGCGAACACTATACATTGAAATGTAATCCAATTTTACTCCCCTTACTTACTTACACGTTCCCTGCAGTAGGGACGAAACATATTTTTTTCCTTTAAAGTAAGGAGATTCTCTTTGCATTCTTTCAGAATACTAAATTAATACCAGTCCGATCGGCGAGAAAGTTCCCAACTGATTTATTTTTGATAGAGATTGATTTTTCTTTATTAGATTCTGTTTTCAGTTCATTTTTTTGCAGATGACGTTTGTTTTATATTCATATCGTTTGCACTCATTGCTCATTCAGAACAGTTTTTTTTTGTACTTTATTATCAAAATATTAAAAACGTAGATGGGTCGATTTTATGTTTTATCTTAGAATAAATGATAGAATAGAATACTTTATTGTACACATAAAAAAACACAGATATGCTAAATAAAGAAATAAAAAATTTATAGTACCATAACAGGTTGACCGCCGACAGGCCTAGACACAATAGAAATTTAATTGTTTTTCGGACATATGGCTTTAAGGTGTTAAACGCCATGTGACCGATAAACTATTGAACTTTTTTAATTGGCTGAGTTGCAAAGCCCTCGGGCCCGTTATTCGGAAGTCCTGGGTTCAACTCCCGGGACGGACAAAGTATGAGGCTGGTCCTACAGGTAGACTTATTTGTATACAAACTGACAAATTTTGGCGACAAGGCGGAATCAAAAAGTATACGGTAACTCGTGGGTCGTGACTAACGGTTGAGGTTGAGGTTCTCAATATAATTGTGATTTTTAAAATTTTGGTTTCTTAAAAATGTAACTTTAATGATTTTATGTGTATCATCATCAACCTTTCTCAGTCCACTGCTGAACATAGGTCTCTCAAAACGCGCCACTGAGCCCGATCTTCGTCTCTCCGCATCCAATTTCTGCCAGCCGCCCTGCGTAGATCGTCGCTTCATCTGGTAGAGGAGCGTCCTACACTCCATTTAGCAAGTCGCAGTCTCCACTCCAGAACTCGTCTACCCCAACCATCATCGATTCTTCGACATATGTGGCATGAGTTATGTCGCTCGGTCACTTTGGTTCCCCGACGAAACTACTCATTTCGGATTCGATCCATCAGAGAGACTCCGACCATAGTTTTTATGTGTATAATAATATTATATTACTGAAGGAAGTTTTGGTTAGAACTGTCCACAGTGAAAATACTGATAAATAAATAAATAAATGCATTTGGCAAGCGTGGTGCTTAACACCCATTAATTGTACCGATGTTAACCATCCGCGTCTGGAGAGGCGAATGGCTATGTGGAGCTCTCCCCCTGGCTCCCGCTTCCCTGTCCAGGTCCAAAGGCCTCAACAGGGATTGCGAAAAGGAAAGGGCATAACCATTACAAACCAATGTATCATCATCATCATCATCATCTCAGCCAAAAGACGTCCACTACTGGACAAAGGCCTCCCCCAAGTATCTCCACAACGACCTGCTGCTGATGCTCGCATCCAGCGGCTTCCCGCGACCAATGTATACTTACTCTAAATATTGATGCAATTCAGGGTAAACTGTGACCACCGTCGGGAATTCTGTCCGGCTTTTACACCGGCAAAGCCCATGGAGGCTTTTTCCTAGTAATGGACAAGTATATGTGCTATATACATATAATAACTTATATCTAAAGATATGTTATATATCACACATATAAGATATGAGTATTTTTTCCGTGCTTCTGAAGGCACGTAAAGCTGTTAGTCCCGGCTGCATTAGCAGTCGTTAACAACTACCTATCCGCACTGGGCCCGCGTGGTGGTTTATTGCCCGTTCTCCCTATCCATCCATAAGGAAGGCTCGTGCCCCAGCAGTGGGGGCATAAAGTGAGCTGATGATGAAAGATATGTTAAAACATCTACGAGTATTTCAAGCGCTCGCATCATCAAGAAAAACTTCGGCGCTTTTTTATCATCGTCTTTAGCTTCGTTTCGTACGGCAGATGTTTCGCATTATCGTTACCAATCGAACGTTTTCAAGGGTATATTTTCTTTTTACAACACGCTATAGATAAATTTATCATAAAAAGATACGAGTGCTTAGGTAATTCACTCAAGGATCTAGCATTCTGAGCACGAATAGATAGATACTTATAATATTTGTAGAGTAAGTCTGAATATTTTAGAAAGGTTTCTAACCTATACTCACTTAGATAAGAGAGTAAAAGAAAAACAGTATGGTGCTAACGTGGTTTTAAATCCCGGGATTTTATTTAATGTCACCTCAGTCTAATGTAAATAAGGCAAAATAATTATATATTTTTTTGTATCTATACATATAATAAGAACGTAGGGATAAAAAAATCTGTAATTGCAAGATATAAAAAAAAATACACAGGTTGCCTTAAAATCACTTACGGAACACGATAGAATAGTTTTAAAAAAAATTGTTTGTTTGTTTGTTTGTTTGAAGTGGATAAACTCGAGAACTACTGAACGGATTTTGATCCGGTTTTTACCAAAATGCTAAAAAAATCCGGAGAATAATATAGGCTACATAAATACTCGAAAAATACAGGGTGTCTCATTTAAATCTGTCAGTATGGGAAAGTCTGAAACTATAAGACATACGAAGATCTGTCCTTAGGAACCATGTCATCGATTTTAATAAGAAGAAAAACTGCATTCATACATTTAAAAAAAACCTGTACTCAGCTCGGAAATCGAACCCGGTTGTTTTGAAAAAAATAAACTTATACTATTTCTATTTAGATATCGATTGTGTAGGTCTTAAGCAGTAAATGGCTCTTTGAAACATGATGTCTAAAATGAATAAAACGCATTGTTTTCACGTACTTTAATTTATTTTAGTAGGTGTTCGAAGTGACCACCGTTACATTCAACAAGTTCAGGCATGTAAAATTGTCTCTATGGTTGTTTGTACCTCTTTGCTGGGTTTGTAATTGTAAGATCGTTACCTAAACGTGTTGAATATTGTATTGACCTACACAATCGATATCTAAATAGAAATAGTATAAGTTTATTTTTTCAAAACAACCGGGTTCGATTTCCGAGCTGAGTACAGGTTTTTTTTAAATGTATGAATGCAGTTTTTCTTCTTATTAAAATCGATGACATGGTTCCTAAGAACAGATCTTCGTATGTCTTATAGTTTCAGACTTTCCCATACTGACCGATTTAAATGAGACACCCTGTATAATAAGAACGTAAGGATAAAAATCTGTAATTGCAAGATATAAAAAAAATACTTTAAAATCACTTACAGAACACGATAGAATAGTTTAAAAAGAAATTGTTTGTTTGTTTGTTTGTTTGTTTGTTTATTTGTTTGTTTGAACACGATAAACTCGAGAACTACTAAACGGATTTTGATCCGGTTTTACCGAAATGCTAAGAAAATTCCGGAGAATAACATAGGCTACATAAATACTCGAAAATTGTTAAATTTTGATTTGGTCTAAACCGGGATTTAATCTTTGGTTGCTTGGCAACTGTTGTTTATTATGTAACATAGGGGAATTTTTTTTAATGAGTTTTACGGCTCTGGCATTTGAGGCTCTGGCTCTTTATTGCTATCGTGTTTTACGGCTCTGGGTTCTTTGCCCTTTTGAGCCTGTCATTGATAGTTGTTGTCATGAGAATACCGATTTTGATGCGGTTATCACCAAAATGCTTAGAAAATTTCGGAGAATAACATACAAATCGAAAAATGTTAAACAAATTTTGATATACGTATTTACGCGACCAACTGTTAGATTAACGTTCGTTGAGTTATTATTTTAGAAAAGTTTTGTTACTTTCTAAGGTAAAACCTACCCTTTATAAATCTGTGAGGCACCTAAGCGAACATTAGCACCGCAGTAGTAAAGCAACGGAAAATAAAAACAAGCTCGAAATCACGCACATCATTAAACTTGGCTGTACATAGGTACACCTTTTGTTTCATTTTCCAAAATAACCAAAAATAATATGGCTATTTAGTCGCGCCTGCGCGCGGCGCTTATTGCAGTTTTCTAATACACAGAAATGTTAAAAGTTAAAACATTACCTATATTTGGCGGTATAAACCTCTGTGTCGTTGCCCAACATAATGTCTCTTTTTTTAGTTATGCATAAAAATGTTACCTACTCATTAAATTTGGCTGTATAAAACTTTGTATCATTGCCCAAAATCATGTCTCTATTTTTTAAAATATTGCACATAGAAGATATCTTGAATTACATAGCATGGCTGTATAAACCTTTGGGTCGTTGCCCAAAATACTTAATGTTATTTTTTTAAATCTATTTTGTGAAAAAACGCGAGAACAGGAAAATTTAAAAAAAAATTGGCGCTCAAATTTTGAAACGAACAGAAGGAAATTTTGATGTTTTGCAATGCAATAAGTACCTATTTTTATTTTGTTAATAATTTTAAAATTATATTAATTATTCATTGTGTAAAAGTTTTTTAAAACATTTTATGCAGGTACGTTAAATATTTCAGTACTTATTCAGATCTTATTAATTTTCAAATAAGATTTATTCATTGTGTAAAAGTTTTATGAAACATTTGATGCAGGTAAGTTAAACACATATTTCAGTACTTATTTTTTTTTTTTTTTTTTTTATACTTAGCACGGCAAATGACTCCATACCACCTGATGTTAAGTGGAAATGGAGTCCAGACGCGAAGACAACTGGTGCAGCGTGAAAACAACGCAGCATCAGTCAACCTAACTTAAATCTTTTATAGTAACTGTGCTATCGGAAAAAGGGCTCCATTTTTCAACAAAGGTCCACCGTGACCACTGATGTCTTATTAATGGCTATTCCTCTATGCAGAAGGCACATAAGGAAAAACTTTTAGTTAGATTATCTTCGCAAACAAAACGTTAAATAGGTACCTTTTAAATAATAGAAGTAAACAACTCCGCTCGGTATTACGGTGCTGCCATCTGGCAGCACCGTAATACCGAGCGGATCTAGTCATTTAAAAAAAAACTTAAAGTTAAAGAAATACTAAATCTATAAGTTTTATCTAATGCCTTGTCAATAGTGAACTTTCTTACAATATATAGGAATCAATTTGAGTTAATAAGTTTCAAAATCTACTTATAAGTACCTCTATAGTATATCTTATAAGTACATAAAACAAAGACATCCTGAACAACAATCAAAATAGCAGACCCTTACATATGAATTACCCTGCTTCATTGACAAAAACGTGACATCTAAGCATAAAGTTGCCATCTTGATATTTCTATTGGCTCATAACACAGATAACTATCACGAATAACAAACTGCATTGGAAGGAAACACTTATTACCAATTTTATTTGCTTTTTGTATGTTAATATTACCCGGCCGAGTTAATTTTGCTTAAAGTATTCATGTTTGCGTAAAGTTAATAAAACTACACTGTGTTCGGTTAAAAAAGTTTATTTACCACTTGATACCTTTGCAGGTCATGTCCCGTTATTCTTAAACCAACGAACTAACTCGACAAAACAATACAAAACTGATATAAAAAAGAACTTGGTTTTTTAGTTTTGAAGTAAGATCTCTAGTAGTATCTATATCATGTATGTTATGTTCAATAGTAAATTCAAAAAATTACGGTGTTCTTGAAGTTATTCAAATATAAGTTTTTTAAAGTGTATAATAAACAAAGTAGTTATATTAATTATAAGTGGAAACAGTTTTGGTAAATAAGAAAATTAGATTAAGTCATTATAACCTCTTTCCTATATAATGCTTTTTGTTTCCCATTAAAAAAAATATCAGTTTGTAGAAATTGCCTGGAAATATACCAGAACGAAGCGGAAAGAATTAGTACGATGATGGCGCGATATCTCGAGGTTTCGAAGTGAAAATGGCTTAAACACCAGTTTTTCTAGAATCGTATTTTTTTACACTACACATGGAAAATACACTAGGTTTTTATTTACACATTTGACGTTAATTTATTTATTCTAATGTTTTGAACCCTTTACATGGTCCGAGACACAGGGAGTCACTGCAAGTAGATCCGTAAAAGTTGTTTCATTTTATAATATTTAGTCATCATCATCAGTAAACGTTCAATTGTAGCAAATGAATTGTACAGTTTGGCAAACAAAGTGTTAAAAAAATCCACGAGCGGGTTTTGTACCCGCGACCTCAGACAATCTGGGCTACACGCTCAGACTTTCCCACAAGAAAAATAGCACATAGAAGATCAGGCCATAGCACACGACGCAGGTTGGTAGTTTTAACGACTGCAGTGTTACAATAACAATAACAATCACAACCAGGATAAACGGTTTACTGTGCCTTTCATAGTACGGGGAAGCTCAAGATGTTTTAAATTTGGCCACCCATCCGGTGACCGGGCATTGTAAAAGTTGTTTAATTAACCAGATTGTTACCCGAACGTGGTAGCCGCTACGCCATCGTATCTTAAAGCTTATATAATTTTAGGAGTCACATCCAAATCCATATCATAAAGAATATGTACCTACTTGCTTAATAATCACATAAGTATCTAATGAATGAATTTGATGAATGTTTCGAAATAACTGAAGTAAGATACTCCTAACAACTGTGGTACCAATGTATATCTAAACATTTCATATGACATATCTGAAGGTGCTAAATGATCAACAATCAGCCTGTGAAAATTTACACATACCATATCGTGAATACACGTTATATTGCTTTCTGCGTTGTAAAATAATATTTGTCAAACAGATTGTTTTTAATTTAAATTGTTATTTTGCATTGCTATATTTATTTTAAAAATTATTTCACAATGAAAACAATGACAATTTTATTGAAATAGTAATTTCTTTGTAAATATTTTGAAAAAGGGTTACTTTCAAATGTTCGAGGTGGTATTACCTATAAAATTAAATGTAGGTGAAACATCGCTAGCTCATTGAAAACTAAGTAGTTAAAAATATCAACAGCTTATACGTTGCTATTAATTTTAAAAAAGTAAATCAAAATGAAGGTTGCCAACTATAAATTAAGTAGGTTGCCATAGTCCTGCACATGAACTTAATAGCGGCTGACTCAGCTACTAAAAAAGGTACCTATGTTGAATTTAGAACAAATACCATTTTCTCATCTGTTTACTTGTAATTTGTAATTAAGATAATGTGAAAAATTAGAAGCTTCAAAACCTAATTTACAAAAAACATTAATTTGTTACTCACCAACAAGTTTTAAATCTTTTAGCACACTAACACAAAACAATTCGCACAGTCGAAACGTCACTTTATCACAATTTCTTAACTCTCGTTCTCGTTGTTTGTTTAAGATTTAGCACGATAGGAGTGTGTACTCCAAACAAATATAGCCTACACAAACATCACGCCGTCTCCAGGCCGCACAAACATTAAAACTTGGAAAATTCACATATATCTACTACACTGGTCGACTCGTTTTCGTTTACAGCGCACTACATTAATGTGTTGTAATGTTCGAAAAAGCTACTACGGTTTCGTAGCTCGTAGCCGAGGTAAGCTGCCGCGTGCCGTCGAGCGGGCAATCGGATCGCAACTGCCGATGCCGCGACGCTCGGCCCCAAGCACCTATGTCGTAGCGTTGGTACTACGACGCGACTTCTACACAGAGCTTGATAACGTTACCAAATTCACACTTTAAGAATCGTTAAAAAACGTTATTTGTACAAAGTAAAATTATAAGCGGTAATGCAGGTAATGTGATCTAGAAAAGTAAAGTAAAGTATCGTTACTTTTTTGTTACCTAACACGCTTTAGCCAATCCGCGTAAAGCGATTAGATAATTTACCGGTAAAAATGCCACCCAGGTAACGATATCAAGCATAAACGTTAGCTTTGCTATTAATGTTATCTTCATAATATGATAGAAGTAACGTTATATAATACACAAAAATACTTCGCCGTAATTGTACGAGTATACAGTAGCATGCCCTTTCTTATCACACAATCGCTACATATAAATACATAAGTCTGAACAATAGTATTACAATACGAACGGCGCAATAATCTCTTTCAATCTGTCTCATCGTATATTCAACTATTCTTTTTAGCTTTCAGTCGATAATGTTTTTACTGAGAACATATTTGGAGCGGCTTCTATATACGGCATTGCAGTTGACTTGGCGAACTCTATTTTAGCAAAGAGCGTACTTATTTGTAGGTACACAGAAGATCACTCCTTATATTTAATACTTCAATCAAGTTAATTTTTTCGTAGTGACTGCATTAATTGTTTAATGTAAAACTTGTCCAGTCTTCTCTACTTATTTGACTGAGCTATCGTAAGCGCCCGTTGTCTGCACCCAAACCTAAATAAAACGTAAATTATCCTTTTGCAATGAGTAAGCATAAGCTAGTGTATATAAAAATGGTAAAATTTTCTTGCGCTTCAAAAATAATAAAAAACCCATATTATTTTTTAATTGTTATTTTGCATTCACGGCGCAGTATCTATATTAAAAAATAAGACAACTCTTACTTGAGACAGTTGACTTTTTCACATGCCACGAATTAAGAGAGTAACAAATAAAATAATATATCAAAATCATAATGCATACACGAGTCTTTGAGATTGTAGCTGTGTTCAATTCTTGAAGTTTTTGGGAGAGCTCCCAAAATATATTTAGAAGCTTTTTTGAAGGAAATGTATGAATGCAGTTTTTCTTCTTATGAAAATCGATGACATGGTTCCTAAGAACAGATCTTCGTATGTCTTATAGTCTCAGACTTTCCCATACTGACCGATTTAAATGAGACACCCTGAGACGAAAACAAGTCAAATTTTTAGCTCTTAAAATCCAGTATAACAACGAAAAAAACAAGAATATTAAAATTTAAGCCGTGTTCAAAATCTTTTCTCAAATTGCTGCTCCAAAAAACATCTTCAAAAATTTCAAATGACAAATTTTTTCCCTTTATCCACTTTTAATGACCATAATTACTTCGACCTCTGCGGTGTATTAAAATTAATCCAGCCATTAAGTTATACTTTGTTGTCGCTTTGTTTCCACTTAATAACACGGCGTTTAACATGGGCTTTAACCGAAAATATAATACAAAGGTTATGCCTGTTAAACGTATACCTTCTGAGAATGCTGGAGTAGGTACAGACGCCTGCGCATTTACCAATTCAAAACTGTCAAATTTCTTTAATAAATGTTCAACCATACGCCATAGACATAAAGCTCAAAGTTTATCGAGGCAATTTGACAGTTTGAGTGGTAGTCTGACGTGGAAGCATATATACCTACGTTATCCCTGATTGTAACAAGCTCGCATGGTACCTGAAACCCTCGTAATGAGTAACCGGACCGCTCCATAGAAATACCGCTTAAGTGGATTTGTTATTTGTATGAACTATCATTTTTCTAAATTGAAAGCCCCCTTCTCTGGCATTATTTTTAAAACCTTTCTGCAAATATAAAAGTATATTAAGTTCTTAACTTGTATACCTTGACGAAAGTGGAAATGAAAAACAAAATGACATAAACATCTATCAATGTAAAATAAACTAACCTACATATTTAGGTACAAATAAATACTTTTTTGTTTTTTTTTTTGTTTTTCTTTACATGTTGATCACAACAATCATGACAACATGGGATCATCATATCCTTTATATTTTGTGTTTTTATTTGTGATGGAAAGTGTCCTTGGGATAGGGCATTTTCCAATATTTATAACGCTGTAAGGGAGAAAAGAGCTGGACACTTGCTGAGTTTCTTGCCGGTTCTTTTCAGTACAAGATCTCCCGCCCAGAGTAGATAGACTTACGAACCGATGGCATAATGACGTTCATAAGAGCTATTTGTAGCCTAAACTGAATAAATGATTTTGAATTCTGAATTTTACATTCTATTCTACGTTCTATACTATTCAACTTCTAATAATTATGATTTGTTTTGTCTACACTGTTGAATACAATTCCGCCGTGATTCCACCAATATCACGTTGTTGGTATCAAATACAAGGAAGGATTCATAGAAAATAAATTATTATTTTTTTACGTTTAATTGCGTTGTTAAAGTTATCCTAAGCAAATTTACATCGAACAAAGACAACACACACATGCTTTAGCCATCTTCATCATATAACGTAAATTAGAACCTTATTAATAAGCTCATATTTTTTTCACAGACATTGTGACAGATCGTATATCGCGTGGTCAAAGCTGGAAGTGGAATAAAACATGAATGTTAATTACTTTGTTAACATACGTAAGTGTTTGTTAAAAGTTAAATGCTTAGATCCCTAATCACGGCTCATTGAATTGAAAACATAGAGAAGGCTTAGTATGCCTACTTACCAGCAACACTGTCGTCATGTTCCCTAACAAATGGTGTAAGGTCACTTTATAGGAGAAAACGTAACAAAACTCCATCAATGGCACAGACAACTTTGTAACGACTTCTCAAATTGTTTTAGTTTCCCGCCCCTCGAATCAGATCACCTTTATGCGTGGGCAGCACTGAATGTGTAAGCTCCAACGCAAAGGTTGCAGGATAAAACTTCACCATTTGGCTTTATTATTAATTACATTTTCCATCATTACGGTATTGAAGCTTTTTAATATTACTTTTTGATAGAGACGTATTGTACGTGAGCGATAATTTTGCACTTAATATTGAATTTGCTTTAGCTGTATCCTGTTTTGAGTCTAATAAAATTAATAAATATCTGTTTAATGTTTTATTATCTTGAGAGTTTTATTAATTTCTTATTTTGATTATGTATATGCGAGTTTCATTCGTTATTCGATCACATTAAACAAATTTTCGTTTTCATTAACATGATCGAATGGCCAATGAAACTCGCTCTAGGCACACTGAAAACCTATGTTGCCTGCATGAATCTTGCCAGCTTCGGTTACCGTTTTTTTTAAACTTATGGTTTTTAATACATACCAAAGAAAATATTTAATAGTTATGACGAACCCATTTGACCTCGCCTGTCACCTCGCACTTTATGAGATGAATAGATTATCAGACCAATTGGAAATCACACACTGAAAATCTATGTAAAAGAGTCAACAGCTCCGTTTACGCTCTATACAAACTCTCCAATGTGACCAATAGAGATAGTGTCTCGATCGCTTACCGCGGATACGTTGAATCCATATTGCGTTATGGGGTCATATTCTGGGGTAATTCTGTAAGTAAGAGTTTAGTATTTAAGTACCAAAAAAGGTGCATAAGAGCGATTAATGGTCTTAAGTCAACTGATAGTTGTAAACCGTTCTTTATAAAGTTGAAAATACTGACTTTACCATCGTTATACATCTATGAAGTAGCAGTCTTCGTCATATGCAACGAGTCCTTTTTCACAACGTTCGCAGAAATCAATCCAAATAGAAGCCATCGCAATGGGAATAGGGTTTGTGCACCGAGATTTAAAACTGAACATGTTAATAGTAGCTTATTTGAAATGGCTTACAGGAGCTATCGTGGTTCTAACCAGCCCGCCGAAATTATTCAACACTATTTACTTTTTACTTTAAAAGCCAAAGGCGCCCATTCAATGTTAACAACTACCGTCATTAACATCCGATCATAATATTTTTACAAATACTAAAGATCAGTTAAGAAGTAGGCAAGCTATTTATAATTGTTCTTAACTGATCTTTAGTATTTGTAAAAATATTATGATCGGATGTTAATGACGGTAGTTGTTAACATTGAATGGGCGCCTTTGGCTTTCAAAGTAAAAAGTAAATAGTGTTGAATAATTTCGGCGGGCTGGTTAGAACCACGATAGCTCAATTGGAAGAGCACCTGACCCGGTATGTCAGAAGGGTGCAGGTTCAAACCCTGCTCGTGGAAATTTTTTCAACATTTGTGTTTTTGTAATTTGTTCGCAACAAAATTTGCGTTAAAAATTATATAAACATTTATAAATAGCTTGCCTACTTCTTAACTGATCTTTAGTATTTGTAAAAATATTATGATCGGATGTTAATGACGGTAGTTGTTAACATTGAATGGGCGCCTTTAGCTTTCAAAGTAAAAAGTAAATAGTGTTGAATAATTTCGGCGGGCTGGTTAGAACCACGATAGCTCAATTGGAAGAGCACCTGACCCGGTATGTCAGAAGGGTGCAG
The DNA here is from genome assembly GCA_947562085.1 of Eudonia lacustrata. Classification (NCBI taxonomy): domain Eukaryota; kingdom Metazoa; phylum Arthropoda; class Insecta; order Lepidoptera; family Crambidae; genus Eudonia; species Eudonia lacustrata. Next base: position 10,581,622 of record OX387313.1, on the reverse strand, counting down.
GTTCAAACCCTGCTCGTGGAAATTTTTTCAACATTTGTGTTTTCGTCCATTTATTTATTATTATTATTATTTTTGTGATTGATTTATTTAAGATTTGCAATTTTGTTTAAACTTTTATTTGTATACCTTAATCTAAGGTGGAAATGTAGTGAAAACTAACAAATTTATAAATTTTCATCATTGTAATACTGACCTACATTTCACAAATAAATAATTCTAATTCTGATTCTGATTCTGATCATTTTTGGTTAATTTCGGATAATTACAGGTTATCGTGAATGTTGACAAAACATCACCACAATGTCAGGCATATTGGCTACAATAGTCCTGTCGGTGTTGATAGATCGATACCAGTACAACGTGACATGGTCATTTTCGAGAACTGGGTCGGGCACATACTTGTAGTACGGTACCTCAGAATCCACAAGTTTGTATTTCAAAGCAAGTTGCTGGTGGATAATCCTGGCCACTTGCTTATGCCTATGCAAGTACTCGCTGTTGGCTAGACGAGAACAGCCAGAAATAATATGTCTGATAAACTCACCCGGACCTCGCTAAAAAAACAAAATGTAGTAAATTTATATTACCAAATGTCAGAATCGAACCAACCGACATTAGAATAAGCGGTGATCAATTAGATTTGGTAGATTCTACAGTATTTTTAGGCATAACCCAACTCAAAACTTCAATGCAATGAAGTACTGTACTAGATTTACCTTTAGATAAGTTTAAAAAAGATGTGAAGTCTTCATTATACAATCAAAGAATATTTAGATGATAAAACATTCTGGTTTTAATAAAAAACACATTATACTCTATTTGGATCAATATAATTAAATTAATTTATACAATTTCTATACTGATATGATAGCCTTTATCAGCAGTGTCTTACAGATAACAGCGTTGCGTTCTCAGAACAATAACTTGGTTATTATTCTGAGGTTGCGTTAAATAGATCATTAAGTTTTAATTTAGAGTATCTTGAGTGTGTCATGCTCTCTTTATTTCGTTCAACCATATTTTAGGGAACGTAACGACGAGACGCACACGCTACCACCGCAGAGACAATAAATAATAATAATAAAAATAAAAATAATCATAATTTTAAAAAAAACATTTATTGTGAAGAGAAATTGATGCGAGTAACGCCTGGTTATCCGCCTGTCAAAATTCTACCTTACCATTATTACCACAATCTCAGAGGCAATGGGACGAGCCACTGTGCAAGCAAGTTCTGGAGGGGCTTTTATCCAGTCTTCTATATAGTGATATGTCAGAACTCACTCGTCTTACTGCAGTCTCCCAGAGAGAGTCAGGCCACTGGCTCCAGGCATTACCATCTGCCAATGTCGGTACCTTGTTGCACGGGCCGTCTCTCACTCTAGCGGTCTGTCTTCGTCTAGGCGCCAGGGTAGTCCACCCTCACCGCTGCGTATGTGGAGAAGCTATTGACGAGCTTAACCACCATGGCCTATCATGTGCTCGCAGTGCTGGGCGTATGCTGCGTCACTCCACTTTAAACAGCATAATCTGCAGTGCTTTTGCCACCGTTGGTATACCGGCTGTCTTAGAGCCAGCTGGTGTGTCTCGCAGCGATGGCAAGAGACCGGACGGGATGACCATTGGGCCCTGGAAGCTCGGCAGGCCGTTGGTGTGGGATGCAACCTGTGTTGACCCGTGGCTCCCTCACATGTACGCGCCATCTCACTTCATGTGGGGGCTGTTGCGGTAAGTGCTGAAAAACGCAAATGGCACAAATACGCAAACCTGGGTCCAAATTATTTATTTGTTCCGTTTGCGGTGGAGACATTGGGTCCATGGGGGCCGGAGGCCAAGTAGCTTGTTAAAGAGTTGAGTGCTCGCATTATTGAAACTTCCGGTGACAAGAAGTCTGGCAGCTACCTCAGTCAACGTATTAGCTTGGCAATCCAAAGAGGTAATATTGCCAGCATTCTTGGAACCGTTCTCATGAACCCACAGCTGGAGGACATTTTTTATTTATAGGTTTTATTTTGTCTTTAGTTATCTTAATTTTGTTTTTCTTTAGTTTTCTTTAATGTAGTTAATTATGTTATGTTTCATTACTGTGTATTAATACTTTTAACTAAATAAATGATTTTGAATTGAATTGAATTGATATCATAATTATAATTGGCACCCACGAAAATCTTAAAAACGATACCCATATTGACTTTTAAAAAAATATCACGTCCGCCATCTTGGATCTCTACATAGATGTCATATTCTTAATTGGCACCCACGAATATCTTAAAAACGATACCCATATTGTGTTTTAAAAAAATATCACGTCCGCCTTCTTGGATCTCGAAATAGATGTCATATTCTTAATTTGCAAATTGCACCCACAAAAACCTTAAAACTATACCTTTATTTACTTTTTTTTACATCACATTCGGCATCTTGAATTTTGAATCACATGTCATTTTTATAATTGGACCCAAAAACAAATACCCCCAATGACTTTATTAAAAAAATCACGTTTGCCATCTTGGATCTCGAAATAAATGTACACATTATCGGCACCTACAAAAAAGCTATAGTACTTACCCATATTCATTTTTTTTAAGTTTTCAAAGACGAATAGAGCCTCAGAATAATAACGCCTGTGACTAAAGCTGTATTGTTCTGAGCATAGAGCTAATAAAAAAAAATAAAGTCCGCGTCTTTTTGGACCTCCAAACATAATCTATATTTAATAATTAGTTTGTTTGTTTGAACGCGCTAATCTCAGGAACTACTGGTTCGAATTGAAAAATTATTTTTGTGTTGGATAGTCCATTTATCGAGGAAGGCTTTAGGCTATATAACACCACGCTGCGACTAATAGGAGCGAAGCATCTGTGAAAAATGTTGCATAAACGGGAACAAGAGCCTAAAAAATTAAAAATGCTGCCGAAAGTCACTATTCCACGCGGACGAAGTCGCGAGCACAGCTAGTTATTCATAAACGGCACCTCCGATTTCAAAACGAAAATTTTAAAAATACATTATCTTCTCTACTTACTACTATATATAATATATAAATCTGTAAGCTCTGTCTGTACATGCAATTTTTCTGACAAATTTTAACCCCTATTATTTCGTTTCCTCCGATTTCATTTTTGAAACAATATTTTATTTAGGCTGTTGTTGGGATTGTATCCAAAGCAATGAAAATTTTTAAAAGATAGAACATGAGCTTGGACATGGAGCATTGACAGATTTCAGCCGCTCCTCTTTTTTTGAAAAATATATGAAACAATGTTTATTTAATTTAATGTATAGGTATTTGTAAGACATATTATACATAAATTTGACTGTATGTGAGTGAGATCTTCTCCATATAGACTTTAACTACACCAAATCTCACACTCCTCCATGCGGGCAACTTGCTTAATAAGGGAGGGATCCAAAGATTTTGCTTCACGTATTAATATATAGATAAATAAATATTGCTATAGCCTTATCTATGGCTATAGCAATATAAATTTTCAAAATAATATTTAAAGATATTCAAATAAGAATACAAGTTTCGTAATCATATATTTAGATAAAGTATATCATAAACCTCAATCAAATTAAAACTTGTTGACTTGTAACTTTACTTAATACAAATCTTGTGTTTTTGTCTCGAAATAATCCGGCCGTCATTGCCTTATATTTACAAACTTTTACAAGTCTTTGAAGACATTTGCAGTGTAAGAGAAGCTTTGTGAAAACTTCGACTGTAATAATTTTTGGCTTTACAAGAAACTTTATTTAATTTAAACGCATTGCAAGGTTACGCGACAAAAATAAAACTGGAACTTTTTTTTCTTTTGTCTAATTTAACTTTTCCTCTAGTGAAGAAGAACACTTTACTTTTTGTATAATGTACCTAGCCAATACGTATGTGTGTATTAATATGCGCTGTAAATTATACCCAAACATTTTCAAAAGAAAACCAACTGTTGTCATATGTTGGCACTTGGCAGTCATGCCTTATGGGTATAAGGCCAACATCATTATAGGTATACCTAGGTATATCGTTGCAAAATTGATCGAAGACCAATCGCTATGCGCTTTTGTCAATTTAAAGGCGTGAGCCTATGGTGGGACGTTGAAAATGTTGACCCTGACCCAGCATCGGATCAGCGGATCGTATACTGGGTCTGATCTGGTTTGCCCGCTTGTGCACCCTCATGTGACTGCAGTATTCAGTTTTTGTTACGTGCACAAAAGAGTTGGGCATGCCAGAACCCCGTCAATATAATTGTAGGTGATAGCTTTTAAATTGTCTCTTCTATATTAATACAAATCAATTTCCACGTGTATGTCAGAGCATCATTTGAGAACTGCTCGACCGGTTGGCTTATGTACTTTTTGTTGCGTTCTTTATATTTGAACGAAAAAAAAATGTATCAAAAAAGGTTTTGAGCTGGTAAAACCATCACGGGATACTCTCAAGCGGACGAAGTCGCGAGCGAGCCACTAGTTTATTATAAAGAGCAATCCTCCTTTGTTTCTCAACAGGTTGATGAAGATGATGTCACCACAACCTGCCTCAGCACTCACTCGTGTTACTAACGTATTAGAGCTTATCCAACACCGCCGCAATATCTGTGCTCCTATAACTCTCTTGTTTACTGCGCCCGCCGTAAAGGAGTCATAAAATAAAACCGCACATATCTGCAAAGCTAGTTTCGTCTGGCATGGAAGCGGTGATATAAAACTAATTTTATGAATTAAAGGCTTGTTTATTTGTATTTCATCATCATCATCATCAGCTCATTTATGTCCCCACTGCTGGGGCAAGAGCCTTCCCTAGGGATGGATAGGGAGAACGGGCCATAAACCACCACGCGGGCCCAGTGCAGATTGGTGGTTGTTAACAACTGATAATGCAGCCGGGACCAACGGCTTTACGTGCCTTCCGAAGCACGGAGGAGCTCGAGATGATAAGTTTTTGGTCATCCATCCGATGACCGGCCTTTGCGAAAGTTGCTTAACCTCAGCACTCGCAGACCGGGCGCGTTAACCACTGCGCCATCGAGCTTCTCTATTTATATTTGTATTTAAGTATCTAAATATAAGTATTACTTATAAAAACAGCTACAAACAGAAACAGCAGAGTTGAATTAGCTAGAATATGTTATTTCAAGGGGAAGTCTAAAATTGAGGCAATTAGTATTAGACTGAACCACGTTGTTGTTTTTAGAGTTGTTATTGATTTATTTCAGTACAAAAATCTTGGTTCGTCAAAAGAAATGTAGGGCGCCCTCAGTCTAAATGGAACGAGGTTTTCTAGTGTACAAAAATATACATAATTTTGACGACCTCCTTGGTCGAGTGGCTTGCACATAGTGATGGGTAATGGAAAAATTTCTTTCGGAAAAGAAAAGAAAAAAATATATTTTTCTGATATTTTTCGTAATGTTAAAAATTCACTATACTTAGAAAAAAAAGATAATTACACTGAAATATAATAAACATTTATTCTGTAACGATTACAAATACTTGTACAATTGGAAATGATGAAATTTGAAATACATACGCCAGTGTATGTATTTATTTTTGTTTAGGCTGAGGTTGAGGATGCAGCACTGATAATTCGTCCTCATTAACATGTTTTTCTTTGAAAGCATCTACAAGTTTTAAAACATGACGATAAAGCAAGTTTCTCATGCACGGTGGTACATATTGTAAATCCCCCATAAGTAAACTAGCAAAATGTTAATTTCTTTTGTCGAGATTTTCTTGTTTGTCGACACAATCAGGGCATTCTTTCTTACTGATCTTATACTTCTTACAGACACAATCAAAATCGTTTGTATCGCGCTCTTCTGTAGCTGACTTATTATTATTGGTGTCTTCTTTTTCTGAGCTTAACTGATCTTCGGGTTCATAGATTGGTGAATTATGCTTATATGAAGATGATGCAGACATTTCCACAGTCTTATTTTTTACTATATTGCCTCGAAAACCTGTTGGTTAATGGTAATATGCTTTGCGACATTTAATATCCAGACCAAGCAACTTTGATCTCCATGTTGCGGCAACAAGCATCTCGAAACCATGGCTTTGAAAAGTTTATTTAGAATTGCAGCAACAGTTTAAGGTTACACAAAAATAAATGAAGTTGCGGCACTTGTAGAACCGATCGCTGTTAGTATCACCGAGCTCGAAGGAAACAATTGCTTAATACAAAAAACAATTCCTGTGTGGAATGCTTTAAAATCAAAACTATCAAGCGTATTGCTCAATACTAAATCCTCAAAGAAGAGGAAAAAGACGGTCTGCTTAACAAAATAGAAACAAGTAAAACATCAGCATTAAAACCTATCCATTTTACAGCATGTTTATTGGATCCCTAGAACCGTGGTGATCATTTAAATAGTGAAGAAGATACTGCAGCGTTGGAATTCATCAATGAAATGGCGGCATACTTAAACATTGAAGATGGTGACACTTTAAAACGTTTACGTACGTAACATTTGTGTACGTTTACGTGTACGTTTCTGTTTATTGTCATAATTTCGTTTGCCATACATCATATGGAATAAAAATTAAAAAGCATAATATTTTATGGCATAATATTTTATTATGCATAAACATAATAACGCAGAATTGTTGAAAGGCATAATCATCGATTATAATATAATTATAATGTAAAAAGTCATAATCGTTAAAATCTATATTTTTGTTTGACATAATTTTATTAAGCATACTTTAAAACGCATAATTTTACTATGCATAACTGTTAACATTCATAATTTTGTTTAGACATAATCTTAAGTTGTTTTAAGGGGTGTATTTCATTTCATACAATTACAAATGAACTAATTTTAATAGTAGATTGTACACCAAGGGGATAAAGCACTGTATTATGTCACGGGCGCGATATTTGAATCCTGAGCGTAACGAAGGACTCCAGATTTAACTCCCGAGCGTAGCGAGCTGAGAGCAGTGAAGGATTTAAGCGCGCCCAAGGTAAAATCAGTTTTATCCCTGAGGAGTATACTCTACTTTTCTCACCTTTTGCGAGACAATAAAAACCAAGGCTACTAGAAAAAGTATTTTATTTACTAAAATACTATTTTCATTACTAATTATATATAATTGGCACAGTAAATAACAATAAAAAGTAAATTAAAAATTAAAATTGATGTTTGATACATTAGTCCAGTTATGTAAAGATATGGTTATATTTTTTGGTACGCTTATGTTAGTTGAGGTGGAATTTATTTGAGTAGCAGCACCCAATACATCAGAACCTTGCGTGTGAGGGTCGTTTGGCACAGTAAAGGTTGGGGAAGGTGGTGCTTGAGGCAGTGGGCTTGACGGGATATATTTTGAGCTAGATGGCTGTGGTGGCAAAGGTTTCCAAGGATCATCAATAATGGACGTAGTTTTCAGATGAATGTTGTCACCAATACGACAGCTTATCTTGTTTTTGTTTTGTATGGAATTCTCTATGTAGCCCTCCGCTACTGCATCGGATTTCCAGCCACCATGACGTTTTATCTGGGCCATATCTGCTCCTGAATCTGCCAACAGACTTGCCGATGTTCTCCTCAAACAATGACCCGTATAGAGCTCGGAATTTTGCAATTTGAGGTATTTTGCAATTTCTTTTGGCATGGCGCTGGTTTTATTCTTGCCAATGACTTGCCTGGTGCATTTGCCATTACTGTAACCGATAAAAAATCTGTTGGTGTTTATATTAGAGGGGCGCAGAGCTTGGTACTTTTCAACAATTCTTGCATAATCTTCACGAACTATGAACGAACGTTCTCTATTTGTTTTGGTATCTGGTAAGTTAATCAGCAATAAATCTGCATGTTTTTTGATATCATTGACTTTTATGTTTACGAGTTCATTTCCACGACATGCGCCATTCACTCCAAAAATCAAGGCTACCTGTAACAAAAAATAGGATTGTGAGTAAATAGATAGATACACTACTACATTTTTTGACCTTTATATTATAAAAAAAGCTTGCGACAAAACCTTAGAATGTGTATTTTTTAAATGTGTGCCATTTAAATACCCTTTTATTCATTAACTATTTTATAGAGCTATTATAGGTAGGTACTAGAAACGTAACTAAAAAGTAGGCAGTACTCATACTTACTTTCATGGCCAGAAAGCTGTGATCAGGAGCCTCATTCAGAAAAGTTTCCACATCTTGCGCTGTCAATACTTTTGACTTCTTTGCTCGATGACCATCTGATTTCCTCTTTAAAAATGCCAATAACTTGCTATATGTATATATAATGTCGTGTTTGATGCTTATTGTTAACCTGAGCATCGAATAGATACACCACAGGCTGCTGGACTTCTTTGTACACGATAAATACTCGAAATAAACAAGAAGCACTGACTCCGACACAGACTTTGCGCCTTTTGCAGTTTTCCATTTGTGGAAATCGTCGTAAGCTTTCAAGTATTTTTCCTTCGACTTCTCTGGTAGTAGGTTATTAACAATACCTAAGGCGTCTAATTTAATGGACTCCGGAGTTAAATCACTTTCGTCACTCGACATTTTCTTAATGTTTTATTCTATCTTCTTTTGCAGTTTTGTCTGATACTGATTGCACCGTATTGAAATACTCGCGGCTTTTGTTTTAAGTATTGATTTTTTTTCGTTCGGCTTGCCGTGGCGTGGCCAGCTCGATTTTCGAATAAGTTCCATTTTCAAATAAGTGTGGCGCGGCGCGCGCCGCCGTCCACCTCCTCGCCGTCGGCCACCAGCAGCTGCAGCAGCCGCGCGCCGCGCGATTTTGACGAAATTAGACTTTAAATGCATAACAATAAGAACTAAGAGAAGTGAGAATCACATTACTGCCCGGCGGGTTATAATGAAATTCAGTACAACATTACACCCCGGCAAAAGACAAGGGCTATAATGATTTACTTTGAGTAAGGTTTGCATGATATATAATGAGGCATTGTCGAGCAGGTGGTGTGAAAAGGATATAACGTTCACTAAATATAGTTTTTACTTGGTCTAAATACACTTCTTATAACAACATTACGTATATTATTCACTTGCTATAATTTTACTAAGTTAAATTATGTTTTTTTTTTAATATAAGTAGCATTTTAATATTAATTTGATTTAAAATATAGTCTTAAAAAGTTAATACGTTGTGTTTTTAGTAATGTTGTAATGTTGTACAAAAGTTTGCCAGCTGCATGCATGTTACTTTTTATTAATACACTGACTGTTTCATGGTTGATGAGACCATCTATTTTTTGCTCCAAGTTATGTCTTAACTGAGCATTAATAGGGCAACTAAACATTAAATGTTGGATGGTCTCATCATTGGTGTCGCATTCGCACATCAGGCTCTCTTTACACTTGATTCTGTGTAGATCCGGAGAAACCGCCATGTCCAGTCAGTGCTTGGGTTATGTGGTTATTGTGGCTTATCTTTTTTACTGCCATGTAGGCTCCCTTGGCATCCGGTAAAAAGATCTTGGTAGTGCCAGCGGTGTTTTTAGTACGGTACCTTTCGTTTCATATGTCAAGAGATGCTTGACGAATGCATCTCTTGACAGGGTTAAGTTAGGTTAGGTTATACCTGTGACCAAGCGAAACGGAGGGAGCGAAGTGAGCTGATGGAAACAATGACTGCTACTTTCTTAGTGCTTAGGAGCATATTAACTATACATATACCAAGATATGCCAAGATAGCTGCCAGGCAGGAGATGATCGATGGGTTAAACGCCAATCTATGGGGGCGCCAGTATCGTATGGCTCGGGGGAAACTCCGCAGCCAGGGGGCTGCTGTACTGACTGAATAATGAATCACCAGTCTCTTTCCGAACCGGCCTGATCACGTTCCGCCTCAGATGGCCCCGCCTAGGCAATTCAGCCAAGCCGCTGACGAAGCCCAGATCCCGGCCGTCACCACAGGGGAGTTAAACGCGGCGTACCTCCGGCTACGCCGCAAAAACACTTCTCCTGGCCCTGACGGCATTCCGGGCAAAGTTTGGGTCCTGACAGAGGAGCTTCTTGAAGACCGCCTCAGACAGGTACTTGATCTGTGCCTACAAACTGAGCGGTTCCCCTCCCTCTGGAAGGACGTCTGGTGTTACTCCGAAATATATCGATCAATTGTGCTACTAGATGAGGCGGGGAAGCTCTTTGAGCGTGTCGTCGCCTCACGCATCGTCTTTCCGATTGCCAATACGGTTGTAGGGAGGCTCAGTCGGCGATAGACGCGATTAAAGCATGTAAAGGTGCAATCGGAGGAGGCGATCGAAAGGGGAGAGGTGGTCGCATATGCATTTAACTCTCTCCCCTTCGCCTGCATTGAGGAGGCCCTTCGCCACCACTACGTCCCGTACTACCTTCTACGGATTAGACGAAGTTATCTGCGTGGCTCTAGACAAGAAAGGCTGAAGCCACCAGTAGCCGGTGTTCTCACCAGCAGCGCGGTGCGGCCCGTTCTCCAAAAATGTGTCGGCCGCAAGTTTGGATCGCTCTCTTTCCGGTTGATGCAGATTCTCTCAGGGCATGGCTGCTTTGGGAGATATCTGTGCCGCATAGCCAGGAGAGAGGAGACAACGGTGTGTCACCAATGTGGCGCGCCTAACGATACTGCGATGCACACGCTGTCGGAGTACCCTGCATGGGCGCTAGAGCGCGCAGATCTGTGCGCTGTTCCGAGCCACGACCTCTCTTTGCCAGCACTATTCGAGGCTATGCTGGCCGCTAAATGGTCGTGTGAGGCCGCTCTCACATTCTGCGAGACAGTCATGTCTCACTAGGAGGCGGCGGAGCGCGAACGGGAGGAGATCCCCTCTCGGGAGCAATCTGCCGAAAAAGGACGGGGAGACGGCGACGTGGGTTCGCCCAACTCCTTTCCCCCTAAGCGAGCCTACGGTGTGGTTGGACATGGAGAGTCCTCCACCCGCACGCGGCTCTGTTGTTTCGGTCCTTCCCCAGCTCGGCCATCGAGCAGAAGTCGTTAAATGACGCCCGTCGGAGGGGGTCGCTGCGGTAGAATCACTAGCTTGATTGCTCGGGGCTCCCCCCTCCCTATCGACGGATGTAGGAACAACCCAGGGGTTTTACCGGGTCGGTCGGCTTCAGCCATTCCCGGATTACGATCCTCCGGCTCTAGCTAAGAATTATGATATGGGCAGATTGGAAATTAGTTACAGCTCGTTCAATTTCTCTGTACTGCTGTTCCTATCTAGGATATTAGATCTTATATTATATTAGATATAGGATCTTCTTTTATTTGTGCATATCTATGCACAATTAAAAGGAGATCTTTTCTCAAAAAAAAATTAACTGCTGATGAACTTCGGTAGTAATTTGCACATCGGTAGCTCTACATTTACATTTGTTAAGAGCTTTAGCACAATGTATGGATAAATGCTGACCAAACACTACTAAAGCCTATTGATAACACCATTAGGATATGAAAGAAAATATGGTAAATTGTACCTACAGCAACTGCTGACGAAGCGACCATCGCCAGGATTGTTGGTTCAGCCCTGTAAATGTACATCAAATTGTCAAAAAAGGCTTGTTCTTGCAAAAAATTACAACTAAATTGTATTTCGTTGTGCAATTAATGTAGGTACCTACCTATTAATATTGACTGTCAAAATAAAAAAGATTGATTTTATTTTTATTTTTTTGATGACTTATTTATGTTTTAGTTACATTTTTCGTAGTTCTAAGTGCTTAAATATTTTTTATCAACAATTCTTGTTTTTATTTTTAACTTTTTTTTGTTTTTTATTAAATTGCCTAGCTTTAAGTAGGTACCTTTCTTTAATCTTATGAAACAATTGGATACTGTCTCTAAGACAATCATTAAAATGGTTCCAAAGCATTTGTATAGTCCATTTACTTGATATCTAAGGGGATGGGGTATAAAAAATAAATGGACCAACAAACCCCCTGGCAACATCCAGAATCATATTCTGCAACTTTTGTGAGTTCAAAACTATATAGGTACAGTGTCCTCTTATTTTGCACACTCAACTCCATCCCTGCACGAGGTGAATGAACTGTGAACAATGTAAAGATCATAAACAAAAACAAAAACAAACTTCAAGTTCAAAATGTCGCGCTTTTGCGTTTAATTTTTAACTCATGTGGCAGATAATAATTTATTGTAAAAGTTCGTACCAAATTTTAGTGAATATAATAATATACAATTTTATTTCAGTATAATGCTAAATATATTTTAATAACTTCTATAATTTAATTTCTTACAGCATAACTCATCAAAAACATACTTATTAGGTTAACTTGTCAACAAATTGACAGTCCCGTCATCATCCCGTGTCAGCAATCACAAAACGCAATAAAGTCGCATGGGAAATTGAAGAATATTTTTGAAAAATATATCTAAATAATGGCTGCGGTGAAAAGTGTAGATGAAATTGATATAGATAAAGCAGTAGAGAATGGTGAAGAAGATGAGCTTGATGCAGTAGAAGAAACCGAAACGAAAGATCCCGCCAAGAAGAAAAAGAAAAAAAAGAAGAAGAAGACAGGTTAGGCTTAGTTTAACCGCAATATTTATTGTTAAATTGGTACTTTAACGCTCAAAGTCCATGATAATCATTATTTTCAAATCGCAAAATATTCTATTCCACGGACGCGTTGACAAAGAAAATTCTCTCGAACATGTTTTTCCTTACGTAAACCGAAAACAACACTGTTTGTAACTGTCAGTCTTGTCATTATGAAGATAATTATTAGAATAATATTGGTTTAAGTAAATAACTAGATTATCTTCATGAAAGAGTGTCGAGATATTCTACTGTTAGAGCTTCTAAATGGAATAAGAATCCAAAATTGTAGGGAACTTAACTTAGTCTAACCTAAATTAATAAGAAAAATTTGTTTTTTTTCTTTTATACAAGTAGTATTTACACATTTTGTTATTAAAGTATGACATACTTACATTTATATTTACAGCTGATGCTGAAATAGCAGGTGACGAATCTGAAGTAACAAATGTATCAGAAAAAACAACTGAGTTGTCTATTGAAGATGCTGCAGAAGGAGAGGATAAGAAAAAGAAAAAGAAGAAAAATAAAAGCAAAGCCAAGGGGGCTGGCAAAGAGCAAATTAACCGTCCAACCATACCCATATCTCAGTTGTTCCCTGACTGTAAGTAAATTATACACCAGCTATCATATCTTAGTTAGTGTAATACAGTAAAAGAGATTAAAATTCATTCATTTCACCTTATAATTACACTATTCATAGAATGATTGCTTACCTATGAAATTGACATTTTGTATGAAGATTTTTAAAAAAATTATATTTTGCATACTAACGTTTATTTAATTAACTTTGGTTTTGCGGGTGTCCATGGGCGGCGGTGATTGCTTTCCATCAGGTGACCCGCCTGCTCGTTTGCCTCCTTTTACCATAAAAAAAAATTCTTAGCATCTATTTATGTTAACACTATAAAAATTGTAGAGTAGTGTGTTTGTTTCACTAGCTGAATATAGCAGTCATTAAAAAGAAAAAAAATCAAGACCCTTCAAAGCTCAATGAAACAAAAGGACTGAAAAAAAAAAGTCAATTTAAAAAACAAATGAGCGATAAAGCAATATGAGAATATGATGAGCAATAAAATGAATAAAATAAAGAAAAACATTGTTATTACTGAAACCTAAGTGACATAGTCCTAATTAAAGGTGTATGATAATACTAGCTGTGCTCGTGACTTCGTCCGTGTGGAATAGTGACTTTCGGCAGCATTTTTAATTTTTTAGGCTCTTGTTCTCGTTTTTGCAACATTTTTCACTGATGCTTTGCTCCTATTGGTCGCAGAGTGATGTTATATAACCTAAAGCCTTCCTCCATAAATGGACTATCCAACACAAAAATATTTTTTCAATTCGAACCAGTAGTTCCTGAGATTAGCGCGTTCAAACAAACAAGCTCTTCAGCTTTATAATATTAATATAGATAATATAGATTAACAACCAGTATTGACTTTTAGAAGTAATACACCTATTATTAAGTGAGAAAAAATCATCAATTTCATTGGTAAGGACCCTATACTATTGGTAGTTACCGTGATTAGTTGTCATCTATATCTGTAATAAGGACCCTGTTTCAAGTTCCTCCAGCTCTTTTTAAGTTTATATCTAAACCAATTTGCTTACTATTACTACTTTTCCCTAGACCCTTCCATTCCATCCATATATTCTAACTTTTTTTTCTCGAACTTATTTTAATAATGGTAGTAAAACTCCTTAAATTTTCAATTTTTATACTTCTTCATAGTGTTAAAATAGTTTTGTTAAACCTTTGTTAAGTAAAAGTGATATTTTGTATTGACACTTGAAAGTTCTCCAATGAATAAAAAAAATAAAACAAAAACCCGAATATTAAAACAACAATATAAAAAACAATTATATACTCGTAAAAACCGGACTAACATAAAAAATCGCGGGGACAATCACCAACCAACCAACCAACTCACAAGAGTGTGGATTTAATTGAGCTAGCCATAGCCGCTTGGTTGATGATTGTCCCCGTCTGCGACACTATCAATATTCAATGTATTTATTAACTTATTTATTATCGATTTTATTATTTAGGTATAGGTAACGCACAAGAAAATATTTCAAGTTGCATTCAAGATTGCTCAAATTGAATTCTGGGATTGTAGAGCTTGTTTTTTTCTTTTCAGTTATTTCTCTTTGCAGTTAGTTTTATGTTAGTCTGGTTTTTACAAGTTTATATAATTGTTTTTTACATAGTTGTTTTAGCAGTCGGATTTTTTGTTTTATTTTAATAATTTGGTTTATTTCAATCTTTTTAGTTTTGTAAAGTAAATAACTAAGCATTTCAAACCTTAAATAAAATAATTATATTAAAACGCCTTACTCTTTTAAATAGCAAAGTTATAGCGCATACACCAAATGTCAATAATCTGGTTAAGACGTAAAAACGAAATTCATGACTTCTACTACTTTTAACTGACAAGTTCAAAAATAAAATCTGCTCATATGCCCGAAAATAAAACACCATAAAACATTGCTATAAATGAAACTTATTAACTACATCTAAGTAGATATAGACGTTCTATGGACGTAAAAACGTCCATAGAAAAATTGTCCATATCCTTTAAATTCCGTAGACGTTGTAGTTCGTTTAAAGAATTTTGATTGTGTGCTCGATCTAACAGTCAAGACTACTAATAGCTAACCCGGTCAATGTTTTTTTATTTTTTTTATAGCCTATGTCACTCCTAACAGTCAAAACAAATCTAACGACACCTCATATGTTAAAATCCACCATGCCGTTTGGGTTGTAGGGCGTGCCAAAAAAACAGACATGCATACATACATACATACACACATATACATACATACATACAACACATACATACACTCGAAAAATCATAACCCTCCTTCTTAGGCAGTCTGGTTGTTTACCATCATGCTTCATGTTAACAATAATTATAAAAATATTAACAAAGTATCTCTGCCTACTTTAAAAAGATTATGATAACTAAGCAAAACTGTTTCTTTCACTATAGCTAACTTCCCTGAGGGTCAGATAATGGAGCATGCCCCTGCTGAAGGCATTGATGAGAGAACTGCCAAGGATCGCTTCTCCAGTGAAGAGAAAAGAGCGTTGGACAGAATGCAGCAGGACATTTACCAGGAAGTCAGACTTGCTGCTGAAGCTCACAGGCAGGTCAGTGTCATTTATTTATTTTACTAATATCAGCCAGCTTAATGTTAAGGCTTTCATTTACTGCTTTACTACAAAACGATAGTTAAAGTTAGACAATGCTTAAAATAGATGCTGTCACTTTTTAGCTAATATTTTTAAACAGACACATATTTCGCCATTTTTAGGGTACCGTACCCAAAGGCTAAAACGGGACCCTATTACTAAGACTCCACTGTCCGTCTGTCACCAGGCTGTATCTCATAAACTGTGATAGACAGTTGAAATTTTCACAGATGTATTTCTGTTGCCGCTATAACAACAAACAACAGAATAAAATAAATATTTAAGGGAATTCCTATACAACAAATGTGTTTTTTCTGCTAGTTTTTGCTCGATATTGATAACGGCAACAGGTAAACGCTTGAAATATTCACATAATATTGAGTTTTATTATTCACTTAAAAAATAAATAAATTAATTAATATTTAAGGGGGGCTCCCATACAACAAACGTGATTTTTTCTCGGTCTTAATAACAATAACAGATAGAAACTTGAAATATTTTTATAGATAATGGTACGGAACCCTTTGTGCGCGAGTCCGACTCGCACTTGGCTGGTTTTTTAATTTAAACACTGTTTTGTAGAAAAGGGTTAGTGATTTTACTAAAAGTAATTGAGCCAAAATAGTAATAGTATTGCTGCACCAATTGAGGGTTAATTAACCACTTTTAAAGTAACAACTAACTACCACTATTATTGTGTTTGGGATAAATAAAAAATACAAAGTTAATGATTTGAAGTGGCAAAGGGACTTGCATGAGATTGGAATCAAACCTTTCACATCTGGGTAACAGCTCTTTCAACTAATCCACGGAGACTTGCTCAGTTGAAAAAGTCATGCACAAACAGACTTGGTTCTGTTACAATTTTATTATTTTGTGTTGAAGTGTTTAATTATTATTTAAAGGGCAATATTTGCTTTTGGAAGTTATTTTAGACCAGTTGCGCTTTAGACCAACTGATACTAACTCCAGTAGCCTGCACATCAGTCTATCTGTCAAAGTTCTTTAATTATTGTGCAACCATAAATTGACAATGTTCAAAGTCTATTGAGGTTTTTATTGTTGTATTGGGTCTTCAAATTTGACAGTTTGTGGAGGTGTGTGTACATAACTCGCCATAATATATTTATTTCCTTTTTATATTTTTACATAATTTTTTAGACTCGCAAATATATTCGTGATTGGATAAAACCAGGCATGACCATGATCCAAATTTGTGAAGAGCTGGAGACCACTGCCAGGAGTTTGATTGCAGAGGATGGGCTAAAGGCTGGACTGGCTTTTCCCACTGGCTGCAGTCGCAATCATTGTGCTGCTCACTACACACCCAACACTGGTATGCAACAATTTAATCAATTTTTTCTTTTTTTTTAGATTAATGGCTTTTGAACTTTATGTTTATGTGTGGTGTTGTGTACAGGTTAATTTTATTATGAACTTGTGTAACCAACTTGGCACTCCTACAATCTTATAATCTTATAGGTAAAAAAACACAAATGTTGACGAAATTTCCACGAGCAGATTTGAACCCGCACTCTTCTGACATACCGGGTCAGGTGCTCTTCCAATTGAGCTATCGTGGTTCTAACCAGCCCGCCGAAATTATTCAACACTATTTACTTTTTACTTTAAAAGCCAAAGGCGCCCATTCAATGTCAACAACTACCGTCATTAACATCTGATCATAATATTTTTACAAATACTAAAGATCAGTTAAGAAGTAGGCAAGCTATTTATAAAATGTTTATATAATTTTTAACGCAAATTTTGTTGCGAACAAATTACAAAAACACAAATGTTGAAAAAATTTCCACGAGCATGATTTGAACCCGCACCCTTCTGACATACCGGGTCAGGTGCTCTTCCAATTGAGCTATCGTGGTTTTAACCAGCCCGCCGAAATTATTCAACACTATTTACTTTTTACTGTTCGCAACAAAATTTGCGTTAAAAATTATATAAACATTTTATCTTATAGGTAGTTACAATGTTTCATATTTCCGCATTTTGTTTTATTGGATAAACCTATAATTTGAAGTGGCACTTATCATGTGTAATACAATATTTTACAACTGATGAACGTAAATAACATGTAAGTTTCAAAGTTACATGATTTAGAATAAAAGAAAAATAATCAGCCCTTGTCAGATACTTGCTCTTTACTACTGGAGATTATAGTGGGCGTAGTGCGTATTTTTCACTAGGTGATGCTGTCATGGTTTCATACAAATTGTTGTAAACTTTGACTTGTTTGAATAATTAAGTGAACTCACACACAACACTGATCAAATAACCGTAAGGCGAGGTTATAATAAAAAAAATATAAGAGTTTGCTGCCTCTTGGCATTTTCAGCTATACCGGGCTTTTTTGGGGGCGACGAGATACTTAAAGGGTTCCTCAAACCGGTTAAAAGGTTCAAAAGGTTAAAAATAATAATAATATTTGCTTCAGGTGACACCACGGTGCTGGAATACGACGACGTGGTGAAGATTGATTTCGGCACGCACATCAACGGCCGTATAATCGACTGCGCGTTCACCCTGCACTTCAACCCGCGGTACGACCCGTTGGTGAAGGGCGTGCAGGAGGCCACGGAGGCTGGTATCAAGGCCTCAGGGGTTGACGTCAGGCTCTGCGATGTAGGGTGTGCGGTCCAAGAGGTACATTGACTTTTTTCTTTTTTTTTTATGAGCAGGCCTGTTTGATCCGTAAAGATTTTTGTACAGAAATTGCTCAAATTACCTCATAATTATGCTAATTTTATAAATGTGACCACACTTTCCATCAATGGCGGTGGCGCCAAAGGTCCTGCCTACCGAAGTGCCGACAAAAGTATTGCCATGTAAGTTTTGTCATTTAACAAATTTTTTATCGGGGTACATTTTTTCACTTAATACTTTAAAATAATTACGTAAATAGAACTGAATCTCGATACCTATACGATACCTTTAAGGATCGGACAGGGTTTTTTTTACATATTGTATACAGACGCCTGCACATCGACCTATCCAAAACTGTCAAATTACTTAAATAAATATACAACCATTCTATTGAAGAAATTTCAAATTTTAATTTGACAGTTTGTAGTTTTCTTATGTGCAGGCGTGTGTACAAAGCAACGGTAAGCATGTTTAACAGACCGACGGGAAGTAAGAACTACGCGATAGAAAGCGATGGTTGGATGGATGTATGGACCTCTGTGCTATGGGTAGGCACATGGCCTTCATCTCACCTGGTGTTAAGTGACGATAAGGTGGAAGCGCGTTTTCCCCGGAATCCTCAACTACACTCCAAAACGGGCTATAATAAATATATAAGAAATTTGGTGACTCGTTTCTTTGTCGCACCTCCAAAAAATGGAATAGTTTACCAGCACACGTTTTCCCTCCTTCCTATGATATGGGGTCCTTCAAGAGAGGCGTGAAGAATCACCTTGTGGGCCGGCTGAGTGAAGTTAAATGATGCTACGTTTGTTTCCACGCTGCACCAGTTATCTTCGCGTCTGGACTCCATTCCTCCTCCACTCTGGATTTCCATTTAACATCAGGTGGAATAAAGTCATTTGCCGAGCTAACTATTTAAAAAAAACCTGCTGGTGAAAAGAGTGTAGGAAGCCGCCGCATAGTATCACAAGGCTTCGGGGGTTGATATCAGGCTATGCGATGTGGAGGCTGCGTGCGGTGTAAGAAGTATTTGGAGAAACTGAGGCCTTCAAGCTGTGCAACGTCGGTGCTGTAGTTTAAGCGGACACTTGAGTTTTATTTTACAATAATTACTGATAAACTTTTTATTAATTAATAAGAAAAGTTTACATGTTACATTTACACTGGAGCAAGTGTAATATACAAAGCATCATGCTAGAGCCCCTTTGTTAAATAACACCAGTTTAACATTATTTAGAATATTATGCATATTCACAGGTAATGGAATCACATGAAGTGGAATTAGATGGAAAGGTGTATCAAGTGAAACCCATTCGAAATCTTAATGGTCATTCTATTGGCCCTTACAGTAAGTACTTTACAAGTAGTAATAACTTATACAAGTAGTAGTAAGCCGCTATCTGAACCACCAGTGAAATGGCATAAAATTTTTGTTTCTAATTTTATACAGGTTTCAATATTTGTTTGTGGATCTGAAATCCGATATAAGCTTATAAAAGAAATAGCTAAAAATACTTAAAAGGTTAATCTCAGATTCGATTGTAATTAAACTACTTAGAACTAAAACTGTAACATTAATTTTTGAAAAATGCAAAACTTATTTATAATCAAATCAAAACGCCGCCGCCAGCGCCGATTGTATTAGCCGCCACAGTCGGCTATAATCGACAAGTGATAGCGTGGCCTTGTACGCTAACGACGGCAATGAGCGATAATACCTACTTATAGTTTACAAAAACACTTTGCTTTTAAAGCAAGTTTTTACTCTGAATTGAATGCTTGGCGGTCAGGATACATATTGTGGCGTTCAAAAGGTTAGAATTATTAGAACTTCAAAAGGAGATGTTCGTTTTTGGGCCCTTAATTTATTACAGTTTTCAAGTGATGCTTTTCTGATAGATCTGCCTTCTGAGATGATGTTTCCAAAAAGAAAAAAAATATAAAAAGGCCCTAACATAATTTAAAAAATATTTAAAAACTTGAAATATTGTTTTCTTCATCAAGCTTTTCTTATTATTTTTGGGTTCTAATGAAAGTTTTAAGTGTGTATTATGTATTGCTAAACTTATACATTCTAAAAGGTATTTTAAGGTTTCAATGCAATTTCCTGAAAATGAAACCAAGCGGTTGCTGGCTGTAATGGATAGTACCATTGCATTACTAATTTAAAAAATAAGTTATACTTTTTAAATACATAAATTTAATTAATGGAATCAGGCGTTATTTTGCGGAAATGCATAGTACAAAAAAATGTAATTTAAATAATATGTAGTGTTAATTCCGCTAACTCACTCGTTTATACAGCTTGCTTTTTTTTGCACCGCCCTCCCGCCCGCAAAAAGTATGCACATGCAGGAGAAACAATGCGTGCAAGCGAAAATGCACACCAACACCGATACCCGACACGTGTTTCGCCCCTCCACGGGGCATCCTCAGGAGCTGTTGACTGGTCGAGAGCTGCGCACCGACTGTTACGGCTACGCAGCTCCCGGCCGCTTTTATAAAGCGCCATCGTTTGACATTTGTGACGTACTACCTGCGACAATACGTAATAATGGGGATGGAACTAAATTTGTTTGGTCATTCAACTCGTTTATACAAGCTGTATAAACGAGTGAGTTAGCGGAATTAACACTACATATTATTTAAATTACATTTTTTTGTACATAAATTTACATTAGAAAAGCGAAATTGCCAAGGTAGAAAAAGTTTAGGGTTGCTATTTTATGAATTTTTATTATCTGACCTTTTTTATTAAATAATACAATGTTTGGGTATATTTAAAAAATATATTAATACATGGAAAAGTTTCTTATTTTTTGCTCTTTTCATAAAATATAATTTCATCACTGTAAGAATTAGGGGGCCCAGCCCCCATACAAAAATGGAACATCTCCTTTATATAAATGCCTAAATGTAAAAATGGCTGTCACTTGCACAGGAATCCACGCGGGTAAAACGGTGCCTATAGTGAAAGGCGGCGAGACTACCCGCATGGAGGAGAACGAGTTCTACGCGATCGAGACGTTCGGCTCCACGGGCCGCGGCCAGGTGCACGACGACATGGACTGCTCGCACTACATGAAGAACTTCGATCAGCAGTTCGTGCCGCTCAGGTGAGACTCAAAACGAACTTCTTGGCGGGAAAGTGAAAAGTCAATCGGCGGTTTTGTTTTTCTTTTTCTAAAATTCGTGTTAAGTTGAATATTAATGTGAAATAATGGTGAATTATTAACCATTAAGTGTTCGTGAGCGTGCATAAGTGTTGGCAAATGAAACAAACCAGTAGTGCAACGTCACTTTTCAAATTCTCTCAAGAAGTCCGTGTGAGGTCTTAGTAAAGTAACATCTTTACTGAGATCCTCAAGGGGTTGGGGGTATATCATTTCTCACTTGTCATTTCTATTATCTATCATTCATCATCATCATCATCATTTGAATTAAAAAAAGAAATATCGTATATTTATAACTTGTATGAAACATTATTTCGACACTGGCTAAATATGCAAACCGCACGAAGCCATAAACAAATGAAAAAGAATAAAAACATACTCTCGATCTTATCCTGGCTCGAATGCCTCTCATTCTAGTAATCTAGTTTAGTTGTGTACTCGGTCAGGCATCTTTCACTTTGCGCAAAAGCTAAAATAATTACCTACAGCTCTCAGTTGACTCTTGTTGAGTTCTTTTAATGTCTTGTTGAGGATTAGGTTATCTCAGTAGTAGTTTTTTTATTCCTTACGGGTAAGCACTTGGGTGTTAAGTGATGGTAAGGCGGAGGCCTAAGGTGGAAGCGCACTTAACCGAATCCTCAACTAACGAGGCACTGGCTATCTTATCTCTCTCTGGCGTCGGCATCACCATGTTGCCGATTTGGGATTGGATGATATATGGGTATGCCTGGTATGCCCTTTCTCCCGAATCCCGGTTAAGGCCATAAGGTCTGGGCGGGCGGTGAGAGCATGAGGGAGAGCCCCCCTTAATCACCGCGTCTCCCCGCACGCCGTGATACCCGGTAATGAGATTTTTGTCACGTTAGTCCATCAATAGCTTTCTCCTTTCTCTGCTGCTCATTTCTTTTTAACTAAAAAGTTTTTAACACATTCCTCTTTTAGGCTGCAATCGTCCAAACAGCTGTTGAACATGATCAACAAGAACTTCGGCACGCTCGCCTTCTGCAAGCGGTGGCTGGAGCGCGCAGGCGCGTCCCGCTACGCGATGGCACTTAAGGACCTTTGCGACAAGAGCGTGGTCGACCCCTACCCGCCCCTCTGCGACATCAAGGGCTGCTATACCGCGCAATTTGAACACACCATTCTACTAAGACCCACCTGCAAGGAGGTCATCTCGCGCGGTGACGACTACTAGCATTCACCCGATGGTCTTAGTTGCCTCATTGAGGTATGATTGTAATGGCGGCTGTGGACTGCAGGCTGCGAGCGACCCGGGCGCGTATTGTCATTGTAATTTCAACCTCATCACGATACCTTTCATTTTGCATAGATGATACCAAATAGATGTCAAATTGACGATGTCGTTCATTTAACAAAAACGCGTCGCATTCGCAATCACTGACACTTGTGAATTAGTTTGAAGTTCTTGAATAGCTTTCAAATGTTTAATTGAAAGGTATTACGATAGGTTAGTTAGACAATAAGCCCTCCCAGTTTTGTATGGATCTATAAGCGCGACAATGTCTCCGCCGCTATCGGAACTTGTTTCGTATAGATTCATACAAAGCGGTGTGTGAGCATGTGGTTCTCTGTACCTGTAATCCTGGTTTGTGCACCTTTAGCCAATGTGACGCAGCAATGATGAAGCATATAAAAATCTAAAATAAGGTTTCGTATATGCGTCACAATGACTCCAGGTAGATAAGTTAGTATTACTTATACTTATAGTAATACTAACAGGTATTAAGTACAACATGCTCACGCCTCCCGTGTCGCTTGGACCTTGTAGCCTGCAGTCTGCAGCCGCCATCGTAATCGTATCTTTACAAATGAAAATCTTCATTTGTCATCATTATGTTGTGTGTTACGTTTTCTACATAATTATTACAGATATTTACGTGTGGAAATCTCAACACTAGCTAGCAACAAAGGCTAGGCTGTTATACGAAATATTGTAAGCACCTTTTTTTTAATATTCATTGATGATAATTCAAAGTGTTTTCATCATTCTTAGATATATCTCCGAAAGAGGTTGGCTGTGTGCAGGCCGGCATACACAGTAATCTTAATATAGATTTAATGTAATCCTGCTTAACAATTCACTGTCTTTATAAGCTGAATTAACTCTAAATCTAGATTAAGATACCAAGGCAAGCCACTGTTTACCTCAAACTCACAAATTGTTTTAAGCGCAGCCTTTGTTTTGTAATTTTGGTGCAGTTTTATTTTAACTTGTAACACCATGTATTTTTTTATTACTAATCTTTTGTATTAATGTCCACTCAGGGATGTGTATGTGTACTGCGATTGTTTTAATACTTTTTACTAAATTTCTATTTTCGGGCTTACCTGATGAAATCATGTAAGTTTCCCGAAAACTAAGCTTTTCCCGAAAGTACAGTTAAAGTTTATTATCATATCTCTGTATATTTGTAAGTTACGGTATTGTTTGATGAAGTATGTATCATAACAGAAACTAGAACGACGGCAATATCTTGTTATTGAATAGTTTATAATTATCGTCTTAATTTGTTATACTATAGTAAAAATGTGATACATTTTGTATTACACACTGTGTCAATAAATTAGCATTAAATATTAAATAAATAAAGTTCAACAGTTGTATGTAATTAACAGTATCTTTTATTTCTTTAAAGTTTTTGGAAATTTTGGAAGAGTGCTATATTTGAATAAAATAAACTAATCAGTTATGTTGGCATGACTCAAACAAACCGTATAGCACGCTTGCAAATTAACACTGCCACCATTTCAAAGCAAGGCCACAGACAACAACAAGTTTGAATTCTTGAAATAAATAGTCTACCTCCTCTGTGGTCTAGTGGTTAAGACACAGTTTAGACCTAGAGGTCTCGGGTTCGATTTTTTTAAATTCCAATAAAAGTTACCAGCCGATTTTTAAAATTCAAACGCTCACACGTGTCTCGATAAATTCAACTCAACTCTTGGCTCTATTCCCATCTAGAACCTTCCAAAATCCTCGGAGCTATGGCCAAAAATACGTCTCAGGCGATTTGCATCTGATAACCATTTTCAATGGTAAAACTAAATAATATAGGAATTACGGGTGCTGCTTTTGCTGTTCTCATCATATTCAAATAATAGACATCAAATAGTAAAAATAGATACTTCACTAGTTGTTCGCGTCACGTGACATAGGTACAGCATTCCTCAAGGCTCGATTATCGATCCGTTGCTATTTTTAATTTATACAAATAATATCCTCAGAACATAGGTAACTAAAGCTAATAATATCTCTCAAATTGGACTTAACGGACACAACATTGACGACACACATGACATCATGAGCACCTGAGGACACCGCTCAAAAAGATCTCGATACGCTAAATGGTTATAAGGAGGACGGGTGTTCTAGTCTAGGAACCAATAACAACATACAATATATCATTGGAAAGGATTTTTTATGTACTTTAATTATTGTTATGGCGGGAAGTACCAAATCACTGTGTGGAAAAAGTTATGGCACAATAAAGCAGACTTCAAACGTGCAACACTGTGCAGTAAGAAATTTAATTCGCGATACGCGCGGTCATAGCCGCTGCACGTGTTTTAGACTATGGGTTCCCAACAACTCATAGTTAACGAGCTGTTGGCGTTCATACAAAACTCCATTGACACTATGGACGAGGTCAGCATCTTGCAGATCTGCAAGTCAAACTTCAAGGAAGACAAGATTTACAGTGGCAAGGCGTTGCTTTTCCAGGCCGTCGGCAAAGCCAACCAGATCCCATCTCGCCGGAGGGATGGAACAGAAAGAAGTCTTCAGGACATCATCACCCTGTTCAAGGAGACCGACCCGGATGACGTGTCCTCATTCGTGGCGAAGGAGCTACACAAGCTACCTCCCGTCACATTCGACCACGTTGTTGTCACCAGGCTGTTGGAGGACATCACTTCCTGAAAACGAACCTGGCAGAAGTAGTGGAGAAATTAGAGGCCTCGAATGGTGGCTCACCATTGGTGAGTTGCGTGCCCAGGTATTGTTATTAACCTTTTCACCGCCCAACTATCCTGCACGCGATGTCCCGCTGTACGCCAACGTATAAATGTATTTTAATAAAGGAGGTACAAAGAAGGACTTCTATAGAAGTGCTGGCGTGAACGGCACGAAAATCTCGAACTTCTATAGAAGTTCGAGATTTTCGTGCCGGTAAGCGGTAAGCGGTAGCGGTAGCGGTAGCGGTAACGGTAATAAGGTTAAGCAATACTGCCTCAGTAAGTAGGTCACACGAGGCCGCTAATGTGAACACTCGTCGCGGAGCGCAAAATGCATCTATCGGCAGTTTAGAGTCGGCGCATATGTCACCGTCACCGTCACCAATATCGACAAAAAAGGAGGAGGTTCTAGTTCGACTGTATATTTTTTTTGTATGATTCACTGATTTCTCCGTCAATTGTAAACCGATTTTAATATTTTTTTTTGTTTTTGAAAGGATATATTACCGAGGTGGTCCTATTTAAATTTGATGATGATCTGATGACGGTCTTCGGAGATAGAAAATAGGTATGTTTGTTACAAATAAACTCAACCGACCGATTTTAAAAAATATGTCATGCGCGCGCGCTCTGACAAAAGTGCAAACAAATTTATTTTGATTTCTGTGTTTGTGATTTGCGTGGTTTACGTGGTAGTTTTGACCCACGCAAATCAATTTTTGACCATGCAAATGAAATAACTTTGAGTTTTGTTGTTGGATAATAATATTTTTTATTACTTTAGTCAAATGTAAATTCGTATAAATCAAACTTAAAATGTCACATTCGATGGGTTTCTGACTTTAACAAATAATAAATAATGTTAAACTGATTCTAATATAAAACGATTTCAGCCTTAGTAACCTACCTATTTTTTTTACCTTATAATAATAACCTAATAACTTATTTTTAATATGAAGTAACGTTAAGTAACTCATTTGAGAAAGTTAAATTAAAATTTTCATTTTCGTGCGGGTGTTTTGTGATTAGCGTATCTCCATTTTGTTATTATAGCCGTGCGCTCGCGCTTTGACACGAGTGCAACCAAACATGTTTTATTTTCTACCGCACATAAACTATAAATAAAATAAAAAAACGTCAGTGTTAAATCTCTAAATTCAAATTCAAAATGTTTCTCACAAACGGCTCCTATAGAGTCTAAAATTCTTCAGTACCGAAATTAAAACGATCGAGAGCGCAAATTAAAATGACTCATAATAATGCTAGCTCTTATACAAACTCGATTGCAATAGTGTAGCGCACAGAACGGCAACAGCGCTCACAGCCGCTTCCGAGCCACTATTTTTGAATTTTTTGGCGGGAAATCCGTTTTTGGCTTTTATTTTGGAAACTAAGAGGCCCCGAGATTTGAAATTATGCCTCGTGTGTGCTGCAATTATAACGTATTATTTGATATTTTAAACGAAACTCTAACTTATACAGTTACAGTAATTCACCATGTGTCAGCCCGTGTTTGTCACCAGCTTACACATACATATCGGTTCGTAGCTCAAAAACTATTCGAGCTAGTTTTGAAAAATTTGGAGCCTAATGCTCCAATTCGGCTCTAAATTTTGAGGTATAATACATAATTGTAGCTTAAATAATTACGAAGATACAGATGTGCAAGCCAGAGACACGATACTCCAGCTCGGACATAGTTTTATGATCGTAGTTTCAACAGTCTTTGAGTGTGATAGTTCGTTTTTTTGGCTCTCATTGCTCCAATTATGCTTTAAATTTCTGACTATAGTCCCTACCCTTACTGGTTTGCCTAAACGGCATGTGCCAGCTGGAGACACGTTTCTCCTGCTTACACACAAAAAACGGCTCATAGTGACGAAGTTGTGGTGGCTCTAAATGTATGACTGTAACCTTTGATTGCTCCAATTATGCTCTAAAATATGGCATGCTTAGAATTTCTCTTATGACTATGAGGAAGCTGTAGACGCACACATTATAATAAGTATGTATTTAAGTATAATAAGTATGTTTACCCGTTGTCTAGTTAACCATTTCTCGAGTTTCTTAAGGAAGCTTTTCTTGGGGCTAGATAATTGGGTGTGAGTGTGGGAAACATTTATTTATTTATTTACTATATATTTTATAAGTATTCTCATTGTAAATAAACTGTATGTATTTATCATAAAGTTAATATACTGTTGGTATATTAAAAAGTAGTAGTAAAATAAAAATTCTTTGAACCTAATTTATAGTCAACGATACGTATAAATGACGTTTATGTCAATCCCATACAATAATCACTCTTAATATTTTCTATTATATTAGCGTATTGCCACTTGTCTAGGGGGCTGTAAGTTGAATTATAATAATTCAATTTATTTAATACATGGACTACTGGACTTCTAAAATACTAAAAAGCCAATAAAATATTAGTGCAGGAACATTTCATTGTTTTGATAATAAATGAAAAGCGAACTTCTTACTTGGAATTTTTAATTTTTAGGAAAACACTATTTTTATAACTACTCTCGCAAATAGGTATAAACGAGTACATTTCATTATTTTAGGTAATAACCTATTGGTACAAAATCTTTCGCCTTTAACATGTTTTCATAAATTTGTATAAAACAACATCACATTAACCAAGCGCAAATTGTTAGAATGACTTGATCAGATCATAGGATGCGAAACGAACATGCAACATTTCATTATTGGTATACGTTATACGTTTATATTAACACATCAGTAGACATCACCATCATGAATGTAAGAATATATTATTGTTAGTGTTTAAGGCATAGACTAAACCCAGCCGAGGATGATGATGATGATGATGAAACCCAGTTATTCATTCATCATATTAGCGCTATATGAAATCCACGCACTTCATTTGTGAACGAGAAATAATCAACTCATAATGAGTTCACAGAGCAGGTTTTCGTTACAGTATTATATAAATTATAGCAAAACTGCAAGCAAAATTTTCATTAAAGAAAAGTGTTGAATTTGTCCCCTTGTCAGACAATCCGGATAATGTTCAATTAGGCTATCGTGATCGTGTTATTAAATTTTTCAACGCATTTTCTGTAATACATGATAACAGAAACTTTGTGATTAACGTGAAAGACTACGGAGAATGCTGCTGAATGCGGTGCTGATGAGATTAGTCGTTACCAATGCGGCGAAAGATCATGTCGTTAACAATCAGGTTTAGTAAAGGACTTCTACAGTAAGTTGGCGCTAAAGTTGCTGGATGAGTCATCGCCGTATTCTTCTTTGCGCTTGGTGAAGTGCTCAATAAACGAAGATAATATACTAGCGATACATAATTCATCAATTTCTATTCATAATTGTCTACACATACACAACTACATCTATTTTAAATCTCGTATAAAATCTTAACTAGCATTGCCCTAAGTAACTGTTTTATATGGAGAGCATATATTTTATTATTTGGAATACCACTCATATTTCACTTCACTGCAGACTTTATGAAGGTAAGATTAAACAAATATTAATTTAAATATGAATTAAATACCCCATCGTAAGAGAATTAAAATTACGGTGCCTAAAAAACAATACCTACTGCAAAATGTGAGATATTGCATTTTTGCTGAAGAGAAATGTTAAAGTTAAAAACAGCAAATTATGTGCTTATTGTGTTAGTAGTTAAAGAACATGAGTTATATCAAAGCAAGACGGTTAAAACAAGCTAATATTCCGGAATTCAAGTACTTTATTATTACGAAGTAGTATAGTTTAATTCAAATTTTAAATAGTAATTTCTTCATCCTTCACCTATGCCTATGTCGACACACAGCTAGACTTTATGATAGAAATAGTGTTGTATTATCACGCGGCTCTACTGTATCTACGTGAAAAGATAAGGAAAGATAGTAGAATAGTAGACATAGCTTACAATTAGCTTCCTTTTGCGCCGCTCTCTCGAGCCAAAATCAAAGCAAAGAGTCATACATGCAAAAAAGGCTCCATAATTATTATTGCAACAATTTACGAGTATGTATCAAAAATCTCCATTCTCAGCAAGAATATTAGTTAAAATCTCAATTTAATAACGAGAATCACATATCATCAAATTATTTCAATGATTCTATAACACGCATCACAACTTATACATAATAAATCTTAAATATATTTTCTAGAGAAATATAAGTTTAAGCAGATCAACAAAACCCGAAATGTATGTAAGCATAAGTCGTTGTATATTTAACGCCCTTACATATAAGTAATTATCTCTAAAACTACCGCAGCAAATTCGTAATCGAACGTCGATACACCCCTAACACAAAGCTAAACATTTAGAACCTAGAGTTGGCGTTTAGTCGTCGCCAATTCGTAAAGAGTGCCTAATGCTATTTTTATTAACCATTTGATAATTTAAAAACAAAAAGTAGTATGACCAGATTATAACTCACCTAGCTTGTCACCAGAGGCGCTGCATTAACGCCATATAAATTCTTATCATGGTCATACGGTGAATAAAATTATACTAATCTCACACTAGGCATCCAAAAGCCATGGTACAGTCAACAGCAAAGGTAGCTGATGATTGGTAAGTTTCAAAATATGAAATCAGTATGAAAATCAAAACTTTTTAAACGCATATCCAAAAACGAATGGTTAATGAAACTCGGACTAGGCACTCTGAAACATTGCCGATACGACTGTTAGAGGCGATTTTATTTTTTCCATACAAGCGTCTGTTAAATAATTTACTTAATGTTTACATTAATAAAATTTTGTATTTAAATCTCATTAACATTTACCCATAGTATTTATAGTGAGACAAAATTATCATATTAGAGTAAGCGAGTGTAAGAGCATAAGAAGGGTTTCAAATTTTTTAGTTCAAGTTAGATCAAAAGATAGATTGATTTTTATTTAAAGGCCAATAAAGGCCTGTTTTTGTTTTTTCTTCAGATGCTGTTTTCTCTTACTAGTTGTTTCTTAGTAAACAAAATACAAATTCACATCATAAAATCTGTAGTGTTTGCATTATGTAGCTTTTATAATTAAAATCACCTCTAATAGAAAACACTGGCTGTTTTGGTTATAATTAATAGGTAATATATAATGCTGAACAGATTACTGCCATCCAATGACTAGAGGACTAGATTCTTAGACCGTAAATTATTGAGAATAAAACCAATAAGTACTACCGTATTTGCTGTATGTAGCACCCGTTAACTAAATTAATTAGACAATTAACTGGTATAATATTTGATAAAATCGCATTTTATCTTCCATCAAAAACATTTTTGTCATAAAATAATAATACATTTAAGAGTAAACCCAAAATTTTAAATAGTTCCTATTTTCAATGGTGATAAATCCAAGTAAATCATACAATGCCTTATACCAACTGGTAAAGTATCACAGAAATTAACCATACCTAGCTAAACTATCTTGACATACAATGTATAGTAATAATATCCGAACAATACCACATTAAGAATTTGGTCAAAGAATGCTATTGCCAAGTACTAAATTATATTAAGACATTACAATTAAATAGACATGCTTAGGCAGCTATTAATTTTCTAAATATTCAATGCTAATAAATAAGGCAATTTCAATGAAAAATAGGCCACCATATTGGTTATTATTTAACACAAAATATAGAATATTAGGTTCTACACTATTGTTCATTTTCGACATAGATAAATAAAATCCAAAAGATTATGGAATTTTTTTAAAAGAAACAATTTACTCTAGGGTATTGCTAATTATGAATCTCACTTTAATTAACATTATTAATGACTTGTCCGTCGCCATTGACTGCAGTGACCATGGTGTAAGGCCAATTGTAAATTGACTGTAGAGGAACATGCAAGAGCTCCACCAAATACCGGTAATTAGGCTCTGGAAATGTGAAAATATTAATTTTAGAAAAGCAGTTTAATAGACAATACACAAATGATTCACCACAAGTATAATATTCATAATCACACACCATTCTCAGGGTTGATATAGCCTTTTCTGATCAAAAAATCTATCAGGACTGGAGCACTGGTAGTTTTGAACTGTGGAGTAAGAGCTCGTTGTATGCATTCATCGGCAGTTAATAGTTCAAAACTCTCAACTTCCCCATCAGCGTTTTGTGGCACAAAGTCAAACGGCAACTCAAGGTCATACACATACTCTGTGTTAGGGAACAGTCCTCTTTCACTTTCAAAATAAAAACTGTAAAATAAAAAAGTATATAAACTGTTGTAGATTAACTGGTTTATATTTAAAAAAAGGTTAATCTGCTATTCTTGCAAAATAAAATAAGAAGTTTTGTGTACATTTGTAATAAAATTTATATTTAGGAACTTCTGAGGAGTTCTGGTATGCTAACATACAATTTTTGTTATGTTTTTGATGTTGTTTTATTATGCTATTTCAGTTATTTCAAATATAATTTAATAATAATGGGATCTTTAGGAATTTACTTGGCATAGGCAATCTCAACTTATAGAAAGCTTATTAAACTTTGATTAACTGGGATTGCCAGTGCCAAATAATTTTATTTTATTGTGTTACTTGATAATAAAGGACAATAATTTTACAAACCTGACACAGCCAGCAGGTACCAACTTTTTAACCAGATCTCCCTCGACAGATGCCTCTTCTGCAGCTTCTTTTATAGTAGTCTCAAGAATGCCATACCCTACTGCTAAGCCTCCACTAACAAAACAATCCCATTTACCTGAAATATAACAACATATTTATTGGGTACACAAAACAGAATCACAACATGATTAAACGATTATACATTAAAATTGAATTGAAATTTGTAATTCCAGAAAGATGTTTCATAAAACACACAGCATGTTTCTTAAAAAATATAACTAAAATACAAATTACATACAAAGGTTTTACTAAACTGTTTATTTATTGTTAAGTATATTATTTGCACATTGGCCTCCTCTAGGCATTTCCACACTTCAGCCTAGAGGAGGCCTATGTCAAGGACAACCTGACCAATTAGAGGATGGCGATGCCACAACAACTATTAAATTAAGAACAATATTTTTAAGTTTAAATATTCATTTATTATAAAATTTTGTAAAATTTAAAGGTCAGCGAATAAAGGCTTTTATTATTATTATTATTATTATATTATTTGCACAGAGGCTTTACAATGTACATTTTAGTGTACTGAGAGAAAGTAACCTCTGCAGACCTAACTATGATAATATTTAGATATCGAAAAATTTACTTACTCATTAAAAAAATATATATACATACAAAATTACATGCAACAGAAGAATGCTATAAATACAGGCTCAAAATTAGAAGAACCCTAAGCTATTGTGTAAGTGTTCTATGTAAATGGACACCCAATATGTTGAGTACTAATAAGATTAGCAGTTAATCTAATTAATACAACTTATTTTCCAATGAATCAACACAAAATCTATAGAACTGTGAAGCCTTTTAATTTTACATAATTTATTTATTTATTTACTATATTACTGCATAAAAATGATAGGTACTGTATTCATAAGTGCAATAAATAAATAAATCACTCTTGGCTTGTAAGCTAGCTATAGCTAGCTAAATAAATAAATAAATAAATCACTCTTGACTTGTAAGCTAGCTTGCTAAATAAATCTAGATCCAGAAGTTAAATAAATGAAGCTGCATTTTAAGATATTTTTTTCAATATGCCCAAGACTAAAATATATTAATATCATGCAAGCAGAAGTATGTTTGATTAAGTATGGTTTTTATATTACAGTGTAAAAGAGCTTAGCTTTCATCTTACCTGATGATAAGTGGTCAGACCAAAAGAGTGAAGCGGAATTAAAGATTTTGGGTGAAATAAGCCTTTATTCACTCATAATCCTTAACTTGAAGTATGATGAGAAGACATAACAGTTACAACAAGTAGAATACAATGATTACCTGGCCAAGTTTGTTTGGTAAAGCTTCGTTGTTGCAACCAAATGCACAATCCTTTAGCAGGGTGGTTTAAGTATCCAGTAACGCTAACACCATAATTCCTAATTCCAAAGAGGCATATGGCACTTCTGTCCATTTCCAGCAGACTCTCATGACAAAAAGGAGTACTCACTTCAAAACACTATAAAAAATTAAACAGTTATAATCCAGTTATGCAATTGAGTACGTTAAAAACTTTTGTACATATGATCTGTGTCTGATCATTATTATTGTTGACATGTTTAATTTATTTCTAATCAATAATAAACTGATAAATCTGAAAGTGCTAGAAGGGACTTGAATACTATGAATTTAATTCTTTACTTAAAATTTTTTTTTTTTACTAACTCTATTACCTCATCACGCCAACCTTTAAGAGCACATATTTCATTGTCTTTCCGTAAATGACCCAATGCTTCAGCTACTTTTGTAGTTCTCTCTCTATAGTCTCTAAAGGCTGGATTTAACTCAACATATTTCTCTGTGATTCTAAAGACCTGGAAAGACGGGAATTAACATTACAAGTAACAATTGATAACAATAAGACCATTTGCTATTGCATTTGAAGTCACACTACAGTACTACAACTAGTTTAAAATATATTATTTAACAGGGACCTACCTCAGGAAATCTTTGAAGGTCCTTCATAACATTAGGCCTTATTAAACCCACTTGGTGACCAGCAACAATGAATGGTTTACAGGTACCTTGATGAAGACCTGGATCAGTCAAAATAATATGAAAACCAATTCAAGCTATCAATGCTTTGTAAAAAAAAGTACAATACAAACCTGACAGATAGAAACAGTTAAATTTTCTAGCTAATTTTAAAAGATCTGAAGAACTGTTTTGTATTATCGAATTCATTTCTTTCATCCTTTTATTCCATACACACGTTATTTCTCTGTATTAACTAACACTATAATCAAAAAATATGCAAGCACCAAGCAAGAACAAAAGTCATGGACTACCTAACGCCACAGCCAATCAAAAGTCAAACCAACGAATTTCTAAAAGGTTAAGTTAAACGAAGTAGCTTTATAATTTTAGCGCTGTGTAGGAAAACGCTAGAATTCTAATACATTCAGCCCGAGTCCATTATATCGATAATCGTTGAGATTTTTTCAATAGAATGACATGTCGTTGTCTTGTCGTAATGTCATTCTCTTTTTTGCCTAGACTATTATTATGGTAGGTATTCTATCTCTATGTTGGCATTTATAACAACCTTTTCTTACCCTTGTTGACGGCTTTTCCTTGTTTTACCACCGGCAACACTGACTCATGTTCTGTCTGAAGGTCATCAGTCGACTTCTTGGCGGGAAAGTGAAGAGTCATGTCTGCGGTTTTATTTTCTAAAATTTGTGTTATGTCGAATATTAATGTGAAATAATGGTGGATTATTAACCGTTAAGTGTACGTGAGTGTGCATGAGTGTTGGCAAATGAAACAAAACAGTGCAACGGCACTTTTCAAATTTTCTCAAGAAGTCGCGTGAGCCCCACATCTTTACTGAGATACTCGAGGGGTTGGGGGGTATATCATTTCTCACTTCTCATTTCTATTATCATTCATCATTATCCTATATTATCATTATCCTATCCCTGTGTGGTGCCGGGGATAGGAATTACACCACCCCATCTCTTCCCATGGGTGTCGTAGAAGGCGACTATGGGATCAATCCAGAGGATGGGCAGCAGCGTCTCTCTGTGATCATTCTCACCTTACCGCGATCGCCAACCCGCCTGCCAAGCGTGGCGATTATGGCAATTTCCCCTTAAGATGTTTTATCCTTGAGGGAGGCCTTTGTCCAGCAGTGGACGTCTTTTTGGCTGAGATGATGATGATGATGATTATCCTATATAGAGTTTAATTTTGAGAAAAAGTGAAGAGTCAATGTCTGCGGTTTTGTTTTATTTTCTAAAATTTGAAATGAAACAAAACAGTGCAACGGCACATTTCAAATTCTTTCAAGAAGTCGCGTGAGGACTTAGTAAAGCCCCACACAGACTATGTATAATATTGGGTATAGATGTACCTCTTATAGAAAAAAGAAGGGAAACTAAGTTCCCTGTACAGTAGATGGCGGTAATAGACGTTTGCGTGCGCGTTTACGCTTCTTCCCGATAGATAGCGCTAAAAATATTTATAATATTTACAAAATACCAGTAAATATTTTTTTTGTGTATAATATTAATTGTAAGATTGATAAAACATATTAAAAACTTGTAAATGAATATAAAAATCAAAAAGTTATTAATTCATTTCCGAAGAATCAAACCTAGGATTTCTCTAGCACGATGCGTCGTCGCAGCCGCTCGGCTAATGAGTTTTTTGAGGAGTAGACGAAAATTGTCGCTATAAGAAAGTTACTAGAAAATAACTAAACGTATCTTATTAATTTAAAATGCTATCTACACTACCGCCATCTAGTGACATTATATGGATAACCAGTTAGTAACTTGAGGTTCCTCTTACGGAAGATGACGCTGCCGTATATGAAATTTTTGTAATTATTCAATGTATGGAACATTCACCCCTCTGGCCCTCTCTGGCCCCACATCTTTACTGAGATACTCGAAGAGTTGGGGGGTATATCATTTCTCACTTCTTTTATTATTCATTTGTATTGAATGACTAGTATACATGGTCATGAACAAATTTAAAAAAAACTGTCTGACTCGGAACAATAAAAAATTCACAGATTTCTTTCGCAGTCCTCGCAAAAATCGGATCGGAAAATTTACGAAAAAAAAATAATATTTTATTTTGAATAACTTATATTACAAGCTGAATAATAAGAATTTTTTATTGAGATTTACTTCCCTAAAATTACACAACTACATAACTCACAAGTCTAATTATAATACAGAGAATAACATTTTCTTTTCTTTTAAAATTCAAGTGACATTCATCGGGCGCCTTCTTTTGGCGGATTCTTTCTCACTTTCTCGACTGGCATCATCGTCGTTATCGTCACAATCCTCGGCGGCAAGATCTATACCTATATAACTCTACTCTTTGGGCAAGATCGAATTTAAATAATCTGGGGGCACGGGAGTGCCCCCGGCCTCGCCAAGTCGAGCAAAGAAGCGGCGGTGGCCGTACCATCCTTTTCTCGAAACAGTTCAAGCCATTTTCGACCCACTATATCTTTGTTGTGGATAAAACTGGAAGCCTGAATTTTCAGTTACCAAGCAGGCATTTTGTACGGTGTATTTAAAATTTTATTCAATTTGAACCAATAGTTTATGAATTATAACTAGTCAAAGTGTCTTAATTTTGTCACTCACTCACTTACTGACTGACCGATCATCAAAACTCTAAGGCACTTCTAGCAGACATAGCAGCTTCAATTTAGTAAAGGAAAATCCAAAAATATTTTGCGATTTCTGTCCAGTTTTCTAGATACACCACTGCATAAATAACTTTGTAATCCCATATAAATGTATATGATAACAAAGTTACATTTGCAGTTAATGAATCAGTCTACCTGTTTATGTATAATATAATGGAATAATAAGTGTAGATAGCTAGATTCGGTACCTAGATGGTACCGAAAGGAAAAAAGTAGGACTATCTACAAAAAGAAATGAGATGCCATCAAAACAAACTTTAAAAAAAAAAACAAGTCTCGCAACTCAGTTCTTCTTCCGTAAAAAGTTGTGAGATCCATGTAATACCAAGTCGGTTAATTTATTCAGTCCCTACTTAAGGGACCTTCTGTCCTAAGTTATTATTACGTAATTAGCTAAACTAACAACATCTTAAAGTGACCATATCAATATTAGAAAGAAAGAAAGAAAAAGCATCTTCTCAGCTTGTGTCATAGCACTTTAGTAATGCTACGACGCTGGTCTTCCAAAGATGCCCAAGATGGGTTAGGGGGTATATCATTTCTCACTTTCCATTTCTATTATCATTCATAATTATTTATGTATTACTTGTAAGAAAAATTATTTCATTGGCTAAATGCTTGTGCAAAGCCATAAAAATGAAAAAAAAACCTGTGTCTGTCCCTCTGAGTACTGAAACATATCCAATCCAAGGTGTCTTGTGTACTCCTGTCATGTCATTGTCATTCATGATAGTATATATATATTGTTTTTTAATGAGATGGGTTTAAAAATGATGGATATCTAAGTCTTTCAAACCTAATATTAGTTTCCATTTAAGTCACTGTTTTAAAATAAGATAACTAAAAAGTGATTTCAATATGTCAAACGAAGTTTGTCTCGGAATTTTAAATGACTTATCTCCAGCGTTTCGCCCGTTCATACAATGCGTCTATCAAGATTTGAAACTTGGTAGGTATTTTAATGGCACCAGTGTTCCATATAACAAGCCCAATATACGAAAACAGTTCTCGTCGCAAAGGAATATAGACTTCTTTAAAGTTTTACTGGATGACATCTAGGAAGTAGGAAGCAGGTAGTCTGTACCTACCTATTCAACTAATGGTAAAGTAAAAAATCAGTTGCTTCCTTCCATTTTTCATGAATAAAGGAAAAAAGGTGTCAAAAATCTGAAAGTATTTCTTACTGAATGATAATATTCACAGCTCAAAACTACCGAAAACCATAGCTTTGCAAACTTAACTTTAGAATTTATCATCATTAACCTATACAAATTCCCAGAGCTGAGACCTTCCCACTATGGCTGATCATAATAAATTAAACACTACTTTCTCTTTTTTAGGTCTGTGTAAAACAAAAGTTGACATAGAGCGAGTATCTGCAACCTTAGAAGGAGCAGATAACCAATTTCGGCTAATCCTACCTTACTGCTCTAAGAAGTTAAAGTGGGATGTTATTTTTGATTCAACTACACCTTGGTTTGCCCCTGACTTCAGATTTGATGATGACAGCTTCCTCAATAATGTTGATGAAAAATTCATAGAGAATAGGCTACCAAGCTTGTCTCAATGGAATGAAGGTGACCCTAAAGCGTTAAGTGATGTCATAGCAGAATTAGTTAATCTGTATAAAACACATCAGGTACATTAGTTAGTTCCTTTATTTTCTTTACAGTATCTAGAATTGTATAACCTAACCAAAATGTATCTATCTGGTTTTTACTCTTTCCTTGCAATCATCATATTTCATGGATGTCTTCTTTCAGATTAACAAGTTGAATGAAGATGAAAGTTCTCGTGCATACTTTGAATACAGTGCATTGCTTGGTGATGCAGTGACTTCCGAAAATGATATTGAGGTTTGGGTTGGAGGACATGTTGTAGAGTTCTTGATCAAACTCAATATTGATACATCTCAACTACCTGAATTATATAATGAAGGGTTTGTGTTACTTTTATAATGTTACCTTTTAAATATTTATAAAATATAGTGAAAAAATTAAACCTAATTAATTAACTAATCAAGGAGTTCGATGGCGCAGTGGTTAACATGGTGTGGCTCATTTTGGCACGGCCACCATCACCAACCCGAAATCTGAGTTTACAGATAATTAGTGGGAATTAGTGGATAAATCTCAGAATGAATGGGGCCATGGTTCAAAAGTTATAAGGGATACAAGGTGGCCGTGCCAAAATGATGTTCATTTTGGCACGGCCACCTTGTATATCTGAAACCATGGGTCGTAGCGAAGATCTGATTACACCAATAATTAGTGGATAATTAATGGGAATTAGTGGATAAATCTCAGAATTTGTGGGGCCATGGTTCAAAAGTTATAAGGGATACAAGGTGGCCGTGCCAAAATGAGCGCTCATTTATTGTATCCCTTATAACTTTTGAACCATGGCCCCACTAATTCTGAGATTTATCCACTAATTCCCACTAATTAAACTCAGATTTCGGGTTGGTGATGGTGGCCGTGCCAAAATGAGCCACACGTTAACACAGCACTCGCAAACCGGGCGTTTGCGAGTGCTGAGGTTAAGCAACTTTCAAAGGCCGGTCATCAGATGGGTGACCAAAAATTTATCATCGTGAGCTCCTACGGAGGAGACCCGTTGCGTCCCGGTTGGTCCCGGTTGCATTAGCAGTTGTTAACAACTACCAATCCGCACTGGG
This sequence comes from Eudonia lacustrata, assembly GCA_947562085.1. Taxonomy (NCBI): domain Eukaryota; kingdom Metazoa; phylum Arthropoda; class Insecta; order Lepidoptera; family Crambidae; genus Eudonia; species Eudonia lacustrata. The sequence goes on along the minus strand of OX387313.1, from coordinate 10,542,098 downwards.
CCCGCGTGGTGGTTAATAGAATATTTCTAGCAAATGTCCCACTGCCGGGCAGCCTTACATTTATATAAATTTATAGTTTATGGCATCTTTCAATATTCTTATTTCTTTGTATTGGAAATTTATTCCAGATTCTGAAACGAAAATCAGAATGAGGATTGGTAGACGAATAAATTAACAGGGACGTTTTGTCTGAACTAACTCAGTAGGGCCGGGTCGCAGGAGATACGCGCGGGGCTTGACAGTTATCCGCGCAGTGAAACGGCGGGGTTTCAGGGGTTAAGATTTTGTAAATATTATTTTGTCAAAAAATATAACATGGTATAAAAAAAATTGAAATCGATTCTACTACTGGTTGTGAACAAACAGTTTTCAGGTTTCGTATAAACTAAAAATAACGTTGTATAGATCAGTGCGTTAGTGATAATAAAAAAAACCGACTTCAAAAAACAGGAAACTTAAAAAAGTAAAAACAGCTCTAAAAAGCAATAAATAATATTGAAATCATATTATTAATTACCTAGATACGCATGTCAGTTTTTTCTATTGAAGTCGGGTGGTTGGTGGTTGGTTGGGGGACAATTTTGTTTCATTTAAACTTTTATAGTTGTTCCATTATCTCTACCTTTTTATTGTAAAAGCTGGGGCTTTTTAGAGAAATTTAAAAAAGAAAGAAATTTTTTTTTAGAATTTTTTTTATAGGAGAAAATTATGTTGGGTGACCTAACGCATTTGTGAACTCTATTATATCTTCTTAACTACATACTTCTTTTATTCCTGTCTCTGACATACATAATACATAACTCAAACTCAACTCATACACTTGTTTATACTTACATTGAACATTATGGTCACCCTACATAATTTTCTCCTATAAAAAAATGTAAATCAATTTTCTCTTTAAGCATAGCATGTAGAAGAATACACGCTTTGTTGCATTTTAGTTAAGAATTTGTTAAAATAATTACCCTAATGTGCGGTAGTGTAGAAGGCTTGGCCTAGTCAATACTGCCGAAAATATTGGGCCCTCAGTTCAAAAGTTTTACGAAAATTCGGATTTCATTTACTTCTTAACAATGCACTTTTGTGCAGATATTTCTTTTTAACTAATTTATCGAGATATTGAACTTCAATATATTATTTCTCTTTCTTTAGATAAGTTTATGTTTTGCTAATTCCTCAGTACAAATATTCATAAATTGAGGGCCCAAACTAATCCGCCATAAATCTGTATTATCGCATTCTTACGATTTGAGAATATTGCTTAATTCATTTAAGAAAATGTTAACTAAATTCTCCAATAAAGATTATAGTCCCAGGTATAGTACTTTGCGAGATTTAGGCTATGCCACACATGCAGGCGTCAGGATTGAGGGCCCAAGTTCTTTGATCATAACGGTTTTATTTCACGTTTAAGAAATTTAAGAAACTTTACTTTAACTTTAACGAAATTTTAACTAATTTCCCTGTATATTTCGCAATAATTTGAAAAATGGGCCCTCAATCCAGATGCACATGCCAAATTTGACATGTTCATCTGAATAATTTTGAGTTATGAAGATAAGAGGTCAAAAGTGGCTCCAAATGGTTCGTGTAATATTTATTACACACGGTGCTGCTCGCCAGTTCTGTTAGCTTGAACTTGGCTTGACACGCCACCTACCGTGCGTCTAGATTAATGAATTAACTAATTACCTTTTGTGTAAGAAAATAATGACCAAAAGTTGGAGTGGATTATCAGATCAGATTTATTTTATGTGTGCTTATTTAAATGTATTTAATATACCAAATAATTTAATGTAACTTTCAATCAGTCATACCAATATTGTTAGTTACCTACCTTTTGAAAACTAATAATCTTGTACATTTGATTTAAAAAAATAACTTAATTTCAATCTAATAGTTTTATTTTTATTTCAGAGTTGAGCAGAACCCTGGAATCGACACAGCGTTGCTCCTTGTTCGATATCCTAACTCAACAAATGCAGAATTAATATTGTCACCGCTTCTCACCAAATCGCTTGGAAATATAACTTTGCCAGTGTATGTTCTTACAATTTAAACATAGCTAAATACCACTAATATACTGACTGCCTGGTTACAAAATTTCTGAAACTAAATCACTTACAAACTTGAAATCTTGAATATCGACGACCTTCTTGGTCGAGTGGTTTGTACATCGGTTTTCATGGTGTCGCAATCTCTGAGGTCCCGGGTTCGATCCCCGGTCGGGTCAATTTACAAATTATTGTTTTTCTAAATTATCTCAGGTCTGGGTGTTTTCTATGTATATTAAGTATGTATTTAAGTATTTTAAGTATGTTTATCCGTTGTCTAGTAACCATTTAACGAGTTTCATAACGAAGCTTCTCTTGGGCTAGATCAGGGATGGGCAAACTCTTTCATTCGCGTGAAAATATTTACTAACAAAATATATGGCGGGCCATGAATTTTTTGCTGTATCTTTTCATTAAATAAATATTTTTTTTGTGAAATAAAAATATTGATACAGAAAATGCATATACCATTTTCTTTTCATTTTAACACACGCACTTGAATTTTTGTTTGATGGTCACGGGCCGGAGATGGCTCGCGGGCCGTTGTTTGCCCATCCCTGGGCTAGATAATTGGTGTAAGTGTAGGAAAGTTTATTTATTTAAATTTGGTAGGCCACAGACAGGCCTTCACTTTAAAGTTAAGATATGTGTTTAATTTTAATACATAATTAATATGTTTTTTTTTCTTTTGTTCAATAAAGTATGCACCAATCAGGAGTACTTATGGATTATGTTCCAATGGTTACAGAGTTATTGAACAACAAGGTGAGTAATAGTAGTTTGTACTTTTCAAATCATTCAGTTATACATTTGAAAACTCTTTCTAAAAGCAAATTGTTTACAGATAAAAGAGCTTTTGAATAATGAAAAATTGAAAAGAGAGTTGTTAGCACAACTTATAGTTAAATATGAAGGAGCAGTATTGGAGCATGACGCAAATAATGCAGCATTCCTTTTTGAAATGAATGATTTTCATTGGATTTTACAAATCGACATTGGTGAGGATATCAAATTAGTTGTTTGCTTTAAAATTAAGTGCTACCTATTTTGTATTGTTCTAATTTTAATCCTACTTTTTAGGTGTCAAGTTTCCTGAAAAACCTCCAATATTGACATTAAGATCTGTTTACCATTGTAACAAAGGTAAACCAAAATTCAAAGTGCTTCCGGCCTGCCCTTATAAGAATTTCGAAGGCTACATAGAACAACAAGTTGAAATATTTAAAAATGAATGTAAAGGACTTGTGTTAGGAAATCAGGTTGTGAATGTCGATAACTAACCTACTGTTCCTGTTGTATATAATATATATTGTAATTGGTATTGTCCATAATTAGTATTCAATAAAAAATAACAATTAAAACATCTTTATTGTTGTCTACATAAACAATTTACCTTGATCATTTATTTTTAAATTATCTAGATTAATGATACTAGGTATTAACAAAGTTGAAGAGTTGTTAAGTACTTTTGCAAACGGTTACTAATTAAGCACTTCCTTGGATACTAATAAATAAAGGCAATACTAAATGTAAAATTAGTAATACTTTTACCAATCTTATTATAACCCTAACTGTATAATTTTTTTTTATTAACAACATGCTGATATTTTAATGATTGGAGTTATCCAAACATTATGATCAATTTTCTTTAATTATAAATAATATAGTTAGTAAATCACAAAATCAGGTAAACACCAAAATACAATCACAAAGAGTTACCGCAGTGACATCTGTAGTCGACAGAAGAACCCCACGAAACATAATATATTTTTTCAATGTATTTTGACAAAAAAAACTTAAGTTATTTGTGTTTAACAGTTACGTGGCTAATTAGTTAACTTTGGATTTTCTTTATTGCCTATGAGTTCATAGCGATATCTCATGTAGAAAACTTTCATTCTATCCCAGACATTATCTACTGAATCCATTGCTGGCCTGACATCTAACAGGGCAAACTGGTATTTGTTGTCTACTTCACCACCGTCATAATAATCAATAATGTAGCGGACATCTTTACCACATCTGTCAACAATCCAGTCATGACGATCAAATGGTAACTCGTACCTGAAAAAATAATATTCATAGTAAATGGTAAGACATTTTTATTTTTAATTAACTTTTTATAGATACCTACCCTAACAAAGACCGAAGTTGAGCTCTAGGACTGAACTGAGTAGCTTTACCGCCAAAACTCTTCAGGCGAGGGTGTCCACACTCCTTAGCATGCAATGCTTCCCATTTCATAACTTCCTGCCAAGCCTGTAACATTCGAATATGAAATAAATAAGAACACTATGACAAATCTTAGTTGTTCATATAATAAGGGCTTATTAATAAACAAAGTGTAAGCTTGGAGTAGTTTACTACTACCTAGTAGTTTAGACAAAAACTACTAGGTAGATATTTTGCAAATTGTTAATGTAACTGCCTGATCATTTAAACTATAGTGACCACAATCACAGGAAGACCAACAAGATTTTAGTACTATTGACTTCATTCAATTATGTACTAGATTCCCGATTAGCACTAGAAAAACGGTAGGCGACTTTGCCACGGAGTCACAACGAGGTTTCTGGCAACAACAGTAAATATTAAGTACAATAAAATTATTTTGCAACCTTAATTCAAACTTCTGAAGTTGTTGATGCTATCCAATGTTTTTTCAGATTGTGTTATTTGAAATTTAAATGTTTAGGTATGAGCAAACAGGACCACTTTTGAGATGCATTTTTGTTCCTATTTATTATAAAAATTGTATTACTTGTTCATTATTAGCATTGTGAATGTGAATAATGTCATCCATGTCCTTTTGTTTTATATCTTCATCTTTCCAACGCCAGCCTTTACGTAACATTGCATTCCAAAACATTTGTTGGCTTGGATACACCCAAAACTCAGTGCTGCCATCAGGCATTGCCCTTGGGATTGAAGAAACCTGCCTATTTGTTGGCAGTGAGAAAGGTTGATCAGGAGATGGTTGCTGATTTGCTGGTGGCATCTAGTAAACAATAACAATTATTTGAGATAAAAATAATAATAAATTATTCATATTTTATCTAGTGTTATAGTTTTGCAGTGACTCACCATATTATAAGGGTTGATATCATTCCCATGTTGTACTGGACACTCTGACGGTCTCTTCGTATCAGGTTTGTCACTTTTTTCAGTGGTCTTCTCACTAACTGGCGATGTATTGTTAACTTTATTGTGCATGGGACATTCTGGTGGAGGCTGCGCAGTTTTGTCGAAAGTTTTAACGTTAACACCAGACTCAGCTGATACTTGGTTCCCCATGTTTAGGTTTACCTTACTTACGTAAGACTGGTTAGAGGTTAATCGATACGAACATCTACAAACAATAAAAGAAATGTTGAAATTGGATAAAGCAATTGATCACATCCCTACAGAATAGTAACTGAATGTTGGGAATTAGGTTTATAGTTTTCTGTTATTAATTTTTTACCTTCACACCCGTCAGGCGAACACGGGCTCTCCACAAACTAGGTAGAGAGTAGTGTTGCCGATCGATAGTCTATCGATAGCCGACCAATCGCAATAGTATCGATGGGCATATCGATACTGTCGAAAGTATCGATACTATCAATAGCACAGAACAAGGCAATACTATCGATAGTATTGTTGTTCGTAAATAACAAACTATCGATACTATCTACTTTATTTGCAACAATACTATCGGTTGTTTTAGACAATCGATAGTTTGAAAATTTGCAATAGTATTGTTTACAATTTTCAGGTATAATAGTCAATCACAAATTCACAATTACAACATTCACAACTATAAGGATATAGGAATAAATAATTACATCGTGTTGATAATTAATTATCTAACTACTACAAATAATACTACTACTCTACTCTATTGCAAATTGGCAGACTATCGATAGTCTAAAACAATCGTTAGTCCAAAACAATCGATAGTATCGATACTATCTATAGTATTTTTGCAAATAAAATCGATAATTTATTCTTCGCGATCAACAATATTATCGATAGTATTGCAGTCATTCGACAGTAGTGCCTCGTTTTGAGCAATCGATGGTATCGATACTATCGATAGTTCGGCAACACTAGTAGAGAGAGATACTACCATAGAGAAATACTATGATACTACATGGATACTACTAACGTAAAACCACACGTGTATCTCTCTTTCTTTCTTTATTTAATTTGTTCATGACCATGGATACTAGTCCTTCAGTCAAAAACTTAATTTATACGTTCTCAAAATTAAACTCTATATAGGATGATGATGAATGATAATAGAAATGATATACCCCCCAACCCCTCGAGTATTTCAGTAAAGATGTGAGGCTTTACTAAGTCCTCACGCGACATCTTGAGAGAATTTTAAAAGTGCCGTTGCACTGTTTTGTTTTTATTTGCCAACACTCATGCACATTCACGAACACTTAACGGTTAAAAATCCACGATTATTTCACATTAATATTCGACATAACACAAATTTTAGAAAATAAACCAAAACCGCAGACATGGCTCTTCACTTTCCCGCCAAGAAGTTGTATCTCTACCTACCTACCTAAGGCTTACTCACAGGCAAACTAGGCTTGTTGAAAAAATATCGATATTTTTTGTACGATATATCGATTTTTTAGGCAATTTTTCCGAATTTTCGAATACGTCAAAAATAGGGTTTTTTTACTCTCACTGCCGGACAAATACTGGTATGACTGATTCGTTTGTTTTAATTGAAATTTTCATGATTAAAATAATAATTTAAAATAAAAAATCTGTTTTATTACTAGGCTAGTCTGACCTAAATACATTTTTTAACTGACTTAAAAAAAAACTGGTTTTCCTTTTTTAAAGTCGGTTAAAAATTTGACAGATATATCGATATTTTTTTCGCAATATATTGAAAACGATACTTTAAAAATTATCGATATGTCGACTTTTTTTCTTTTTCGACATCCCTAAGGCGAACAGTCAAAACGAAGTTTTCTCCTTATGGAAAGCAAAGACATCTAGTCCGTACAGCCTTATATGACCTTTTTATGGTGTTGGTTGGTTTAACGTTTAAACAAAAATCGAATTTGCAATCCAGAATATTCCACGTGTGTTAGGGATGTCGAAAATGAAAAAAAAAACGATTTTTTAAAGTATCAATATTGATCTCAATGTATCGCTATAAAATATCAATATATATCAGTAAAATTTTTAACAAACTAAAAAAAAGGAGAACCTCCTGCTTTTTTAAAGTATGTTAAAAGTTAGTTTAGGTCAGCCTAGCCCAGTAATAAAAACAGATTTTTTATTTTAAATTATTATTATAATCATGAAAATCTCAATTAAAACAAAGGAATCAGTCAAACCAGTATTAAAATTTGTGGGCAGTAAGAGTAAAAAAACATAATTTTTGACGTGTTCCCGTCAGTCGGCTCCTGTTGTTAGGAACCGCACAAAACAATAGTTTACTTTTTATTTTTTACGGCTTTGAATAGCGAATTTAATAAAAAGATATACAGCGTGAGTTTTGATAAGGTGCACAGATGAAAATGAGGGATACTATGCTTGATTTTATCGAGGGAAAAAATATTTAAAAAAATCTATTATTTTTTTTACTTTATTTATGGAATTTTTAAAATTTTTGTTCGCTACTTTGACCCCCGTGTAGACAAAACGGTGTAACTTTTAAACTATAACCACCCTCAACTCAAAATTAAGATGTATTTTTAGCAAATAACTGTCTTTTTCTACCCAATTTTTGCAATAATTGTAAAATTTCTCAATAAAACGCCTTCTTTAGATATCTTTTTTATAAGTCTAAGTTATTCTACATCATACTAGCTTTCTAATGGTAAAAAAAACGTCTGTAACTTAATAACAACATTTTCTGTAAACTGTTAAAAAAAGGCCTAGCATTCTAACGATCCATTGTTTAGCAGGTAGAGACCCTTTTTGTGCGTTATTGAAATTGCGCGCGGGGTGCGGTGTACAGGGAGGCTAGCTGAAGAACAAAAGGATGTTGAGTGAGTATGACAGTCGATCCGAATAAAAAAAAAATTAAAAAAAATTAAAAGGGTTTTTTAAATATTTTTCCGTCGATAAAATTAAGCATAGTATCCCTCATTTTCATCTGTGCACCTTATCAACACTCACACTGTATATTGATTTTGATACAAATTATCGATTGATTAATTGTATCAAAATATCGGAAAAAAAACGATATTTCGAACAAAAAACATCACTATATCGATATTTTTTCAATAAGACTAACGTGTGTATGTATATATGTATATTAATAATTTTCGAAAGACAAATAATTTGCTGTATTGAGAGTGTTAAGGCCTGCGCAGACGAGGAATTTTTGTCCGCGGACTTTTTTATAACGTACGGGGAAGTCCCCGAAAAAAATAGAACTCGTGTGACTAGGCGAAGCAACGCACATAGGGGACTTTAGTCCTATTTTTTTCGGGGACTCCCCCGTACTTTTGTCCGGTCCGCTCTCTGCATGTCCGCGGTTATTCGGGGGACTTTTTGTACGCGGTACTTTTAATCCCTCGTTTGCGTTACTCGATACAGTTATAAGCGATCTATTTTATCGGATAAAAAAGTCCGCGGACAAAAATCCCTCGTCTGCGCAGGCCTTTAGTCATAGAGAAATATAAAATAACATGAGTAGGTACCTAGACCCATAACTACGCTTCATGGGTAGACCTCACTCACAGCACAGATGATCGGTGACCTCACCTTCACCTCATTGAGATAGGTAAATAACTGCCTCTTTGGTCCATGAAGCTGTAGTGTGGTAATTGGTGTGATCTTGTGCATAGATTATGTTTAAAACTCAGCTAAGACCACCACCAGTCTCAGACACGGAGGCTTTTGGTTCGATTCCCAGCAAGAAGTATCACGACAGCAGATCAACCTACCCAAAACTGTCAAATTTCTACAATCAATTTTGAACTTTATAGATTTGATAAAAATATCAATATTCATTGGAAAAATTAGACAGGTTTGGGTAGGTTGATCTGCCGCCGTGTGTACCTACATGTTCATGTACTCCCGCTAGGAATCGGGCAAAGACTAGAGTTATATATAATATTAAACTCAGTTTAGTTAGTGGTGGTGGGCTTGTCTACCTGGCTAGCTACCACCATTATATTTAAATATGTCGCTATACCAACAATGTTAGTAGTATTGTTCTGTTCCAGCAGCCAGAGAAAGATGGCCAGTGCCTTAGTAGTTGAATAATTCAGGGCGAAGTGTGCTTGCATCTATGGCCATCATCACTTTACATCAGGTGAGAATGGTGAGATGAAGGCCAAATGATTACTCATGGAATAAAAAAAAGGTTAAATTCATAGTACTCCGGTACAGCCAAGAAATGAAGTACCTATTGGTTTGTGAATATTAATTTATGCTTAGTTGCAAGACTTAGGTGAAGTACTATAGCAGCAGCTTTTTAAATGTTTTATCTCAGTTGGATCAGCACTTAAACTAGATCACCAGATTGTTTTGTTAACCTTTTTACCGCCAACAACTTCTATAGAAGTTCGAGATTTTCGTGCCACCCGCTCAATAGAAGTTCTTTTTTGTACCTACTTTATTAAAATACATTTATATGTTGGCATACAGCGGGACATCGTGTGCAGGATAGTTGGGCGGTGAAAAGGTTAAGTGCCACAGCCAATGATTAGTGTTTTTTCAAAATGTTAAAACAGATGAGGCTAAATAAGACTTTCATCATTATCATCATCTTTTATTTCAATTATAATTCAGCAAAACAGCAACTAAGTATATCTATCTATAATATTATTTATCTCATTTTTTTTTCATGAACTTCAAGTATTTCTTTGCATTGAAGTTATCTTCCACATCATCAGTTATCTTTACTTTTTTCCTTGGTTTTCTCTTTTCCAATCTTACTTTTCTTTCTTCTTCGGTTAGTAGTGATAAGTCCAAGGGAAGCTGTAACATTTGATAAAATAAGATTACCTTAGAAATTGTTCACACAATCACACACAGTGCAGTGCATCCACAGTGCAGCTACTTTTTGTGTGGCAGCTTCAAGTAACTTACATACATTGTTCTAGTAATAATCAAATGAAAACGTTATTAACAAAAAGTAACTTTAGTATAGATGCAACTTTTGAGTAGTACTTTGCTAGGTTCATATTTTTTGAGTTATCTTTTGAATTTAGAGTGACTTAAATAAGTCATGATGGTCTAGCGATACTCAAGCTAAGACAGTTAGTACCTTGATAATTTTTCTGGGTTCATGATATCTGATGTTAATTGAAGAACCTTCCGCAAGAATCACCTTTGTTGGATACATTCTTGTGTATATTTCCCTATGTATTTTAGTAACGCTGGCTACATTATTATTTAAATACCTTCTGAGATAACAATTTGGCCATATAAAATTACTTCTAAATAACCCAGCGGTATTTTGCATGATGTGATCGTTGGGTTATTTTAATTTTAATAATTCGTTCGTGAAAAAAACAACAAACTTTGTTAGGTTAATTTTTTGTTTTAATCTTTCTTTTTAGAACTGACTGGGAAGGCATTGGAGTTTAGCCCAAACAGTCTTGGCTTGTCTTGGAACACTTTTTTTATTTGATCAAAATCTTTTCAAATATTTTTAGTGGATGAATAGAATAATATTACGAATACTGTTGCCGAAGGTAAAAAGGTTTTAGAGATTTTTATTTATAGTTTTTTGACGCTCTTGTATTTTTGATACGTGACTTTTTGGTGCAAATGTCGGCTGCGGGTCTTCGTTTTGCTTATTGGTGTAATAAGATTTAATATATTCCCTAAAATCCTAAACGTGTCTTCTACTTGCCTTTACCTACCTACATACAGTCGTCTAATTCACATTTTGGTCATTCGATTTTTGTCCGTGCGTGCTTGAGAATTCCACGCTGGTACCTGGCAAGCAATCATGTAGACAATCGCGAGTTGCACACTTTCTGCGACGCAAGCAAAGACGCATGCGCAGCAGTTGCATATTGGCGTATTCTTTACTCTGATGGAAATGTACAAATCGTGTTAGTTTCTAGCAAAGCTAGAGTAAATCCATTAAACCAAATTCATACCATTCCACGTTTAGAACTTCAAAGTGCATTGATTGCAGCTCGCCTCGCAAATACATACATCTGTGAAGCGCATAAATCTAAACCAATCACGAGAGTCTTTTGGTCTGATGCTCGTAATGTCCTTGGCTGGATACGTAATGATGCTAGGAAGTATCAAGCCTTCGTTTCCTCTCGATTGGGAGAAATCCATGAGCTTTCCAATGTATCCGAGTGGCGCTAGGTACCTACAAGTTTAAACACCGCAGACGATGCGACACATTCTGTACCCGGCGATCTTTCTCAAAATAGTAGATGGATTAACGGTCCTGAGTTCCTACGATCTTCTCCAAATTAATGGCCTGTTGAACCCGTTACTCCAACTCTCTCAAATATAGACAAGCTGAAACCATCACACAATAGTTGTCTCACTTCATAAACGTCACAGACATTTTCTCGCCTATCGCAGCTTCATCAGATCGTTTTAGCAGTTGGCTTAGGTTGGTTAGAGCCACCGCACGTTCACATAATTTTGCCACCCTTCTCATTATCAGGTATAATGCTGTACATAGGGGGTCACTGATGGGTAACCGAACTCCATCTGCTACTTCAACGAATTCAGACAGAGTAATATTCGCATGCTTCCATTGACAGCTGAAGAACTACAACGGGCTGAAAACCATATATTGCGCCAGAGCCAGGCATCTTCTTTTACCGAAGAGCTAATAGCACTGCGGTGCAAATTTCCAGTGCCTCGGGGTAGTAGGATCGGGAACAAAGCTATTTTGCTTGGAGAGGAAGACCTTTTGCGACTTACTGATAGAATTGATGCAGTAGAGAATGTCGAAAAAGGTGTGAAGAGTCCAGTTATTTTGGACGGTAAAGATCATGCTGTGAGACTACTTGTTCTTAATTACCACCAGAAAGCAGCTCACGCACAGCACGACACAGTGGTCAATGAGTTACGCCAGAAATACTGGATTTTGAAGCTGAGATCTACGGTTAGAGAATGAATTACACATTCTTGTTTGTTCTGCCGAATAAAGAAGGCTATTCCGATCAGTCCGCCTGTCGGGGACTTACCACAAATAAGACTGGCTCACCACAAGAGACCGTTTTCCTATGTGGGTCTAGATAACTTTGGACCTATACATATATCTGTTGGCCGACGAGTTAAGAAACGTTATTGTGCACTTTACACATGTCTTACCGAGCCATAGGTACACCTTGAAGTGGTGCATAGTCTGTCGGCAGATTCCCACGACTCAAACAAAAATATGGCATGCTTAGAATTTCTCTTATGACTATGAGGAAGCTGTAGACACACACATCAGTTAAACTACTGTATATTATTTGTATTGTGCCCGCAGTATGACGGACGTAATTCGCAAAATGGCGATCGATGACGTTCGATGTTCACAAAAATAATGAATATGTTGCAACCAGATCATAATTTATCATTCTGTAAACGACAATTTACTAATTGATATATTTCCTCCGGCAGGTATCAAAATAAATGTGATTACCGAAATAGTTTATTGGTTCTACATGATCAAACTATTTATTCTAGTTTGTTTATAGAAACTTCTGCATACAAAAGTAGGCTCTACTAGACGAGACGACATAGAGTCGATCGCATTCGATCGCCCAATTGCAGGGATGTTATGCGTACCATAATTATGGTACACGTACCATAATTCAGGCCTTCGTACCATATACCATGGTACTTCCATTATGGTACGCAAAAGTACCATAATTTTGACATCTAGCATTAAAACCTCAGATTAAAACATAATTCCCCGTTAGGGATGTAACACACCTACATTCTAAAAACTTTAATAATATTCAAGAATTGGCAGTATGGCTTAATGTCTTCGCCTGTAATACAAAAGGACGAAATTTTTTTACTTACACAGTATTAAATGAGATTAAATACTAGGTACAGTCGGCGGCAGATCAACCTACCTAAATCTGTCAAATTTCTTCAATGAATATGGATCCTTATAACCAAACACTAAAGTTCAAAATTGATTGTAGAAATTTGACAGTTTTGGGTATGTTATGTATGTATTACTTGTAAGAAAAATTACTTTGACACTGGCTAAATATGCTAATTGCACGAATCCATCAACTAAAAAAAAACAAAGCGTAGGTACCATGGTTTTTTCTAAAGTACCATAACTTAGAGCATTAAACCAAATGGAGAGGCCATGCGCATGAATTTCTATGAAAAAAAGTCTGTCATTGTCTGCGGGGGACGAGGTAAACGCACACAAATACATTTCACACTGATGCATTTTTCAATGACGTCGCTGGGCGTTTTCGTGCGAAGATGTCCCGGTTACAAAGTGGGTGTAATATTATTTTATGTAATAAAATTATGTTATTTATATGTAGAAATATTCCTTATATTTCAAGCTACTGATTGAACATAAAAGTTTCTTATTAAAACTATAAGAAACCTACGAAAAACGGATTCAAAGTTGGTATAACACCATTTTGACTTCCACCTTGTAACCACACTGTTTTCTAATTTACATGAAAACTATAGTGTTGAGATTTTGCATTTTTACTGCATTACATTAGTTACGCATAGCTTGATAAATTAGAAAAAAACAGAAGCGCTAACGGCTCTAGTTATAATTTTATGGGTGAAATAAGATTCACTTTTCACTAAGTGGTCCATAATGGACACTGATTTTCTTTGCCATTGTGCTCAAAACGTCCAATATAACAAAATAATTAATATATAATACGAACATAAACATCTACTTTTACCTTAGCATAAAAAAATTAAACAACATAGTAATCTTTTTAAGAAATTTTTATTTTTAGGGTATTTGAAAAATGGGACAGGTTACAAAATTGAATACAAAAGTTACAAAATGGAAATATAAAGTCACAATCACAATGTAAATAAAATTATTCAAAGCATTTGTCACAAAAATACTCAATTAGATATGTTTCACCAGAGCAATCCCTGCAAACCTAATTTTGACATGAATTACATTTAATCATCTGTTTCAAAACAAATAATTTTTGATGTTGCACAATTTACAAATAAAGTGTCGTGAAACAACAGTAGTTAATGGATTTTTGAGCACAAGAGGTACCTTATTAAAAGGCTGTAATCGTTTCCGAGATTGAGTACTAGAAATTTTGGAAAAAGAGCCAGTGCTACGAGATATGTCTCAAAGTCACATAAAAAGTGCAAGTATGATTAATCAAACTAAATCAGTAAACCCACTGACACCACACACATCACTGAGACAAAGTAGGTGTGCAAAGCAAAATACATGAAATTAAAACGATTGCCTTTTACAACACCAACTTTTATTATATACAGTACCTGGTTCGCAAAACATTTATTTTTGAAAAATACATGTGAATTCGACTTTATGTTTCCATTTTGTAACTATGAGGTTCCATCCTATATGTAACCAAACAACGTGGAAGTAACGCTCCTCCATTTCGGCAGCTAAAAACTGTAAAATCTCTTAAAGTGTGAGCCTAATGGTTATAAATGTATTACGTATGCATTGCAATATAGTCAAACTTACCTTTCGAAATAGGCCTAGGCGGAAAGTCCTTGATTTAACTTTTATTTTAACGGTTACAAAGCAGAGCAAACTTTTTGTACCTGTCTCGACCACGAGTTAGAACCTGCACGGACAGAACATGATTCTTGCCAGTCCAAGAAAAAATATTCACTGGAATTGATTTAGTGTTGCTGGACCGTAAAAAGTAACATTCATTGGTAGTTTTCATACAATTTCTTTGCAAAAAGGCGGTTACAAAATTGAATTCCATGTCAGGACCAAAATCCGACACCAGTAATTAAATGAGTTTTAAAAATAATGTACATGTATTTTCAATAATTTACACTACATTTCCTCAAATTCATTATTATATGCATCAAGTAAAATACTTCGCGACTGCATAGAGCTAACAATAAATGAACAACGTACTTCTAAACTTCAACTAGTCAGTATGGGACATGTAAAAAATGATCATCATTTTAAGTTAAAAAATATATTTTTAAATTATAACACATGCTTTCTTCTATTTTTAATATTTAGAAGTAAAAAGGAATGTACAATCTCCGATATAACATAATATTTGAGTTAGTAGTCCAGACAGATTATTAAAAAATGCCATGGAAAGTAGTAGGACATCGTAAAAAGCGAAGGGACGTCTACTGGCGAAAATGCCCATTTACACACAGGGATAGCCTGTCCGTGCACGAGTCTGACGTCAACTTTATATAAACGTCGATAGGGCTTGACACTATCGATTAAATTTGTCGATGCCAATAATAATGACATAGCCCGAAAATTTTAATAGTTAAAATCAATCACATCAAGTTATTTAATTTACTTGTTTATCTACACAAGTATATCTCGCGACAAGCTTTTATATTATATAATTGTGTAATGACGTTATAAGTTCAGAGTAGGTACTTTCAGTCGGTTTATGAAGTAAAGGATCCTCAAGTGACTAAAATTTCTCAGAACGAATTAACTGCTCGAGATTGCATGTCTTGTCTGGGTTCATTGAATTTATTAGTACCGGAGATCGAGGAGGCTTTAATAATAAGCGTGCTGGTTTAGATGGTAAACCAGCATGGTAACCAAACATATTACTAAAAATGTATGCCGAGAATCTTGCGATTTGTTATAATAATATTTGTAATGGCCCCCATTACAAATATTATTATAACAAATCGCTTCAAATGGTATATTTCCATCACAGTGGAAATCGGCACACCTGACTCCCATTCACAAAGGTAGTGATACAAATGTTGTTTCCAACTATAGGCATGTATCTGTTCTTTCTTCCTGCATTGGGCAAAGTCTTAGAATCCAAAGTGTGGCAAAAAATGTATTGGCATGTCAAACAAAAACTTCATCATGAAATTACAGCTCAATCGGTTGAAGATATCTGCTTCAAAATTAAGGTGTAAGATTCCAACTGAACAAACATACATACATACATTGCAAGTTTAATAAAAGCTTGTAAAAATAGTTGGCTATCTAACCCAGACTCTTAAACAGAAGGAACAGAAAAACTGAACAACATGTATTTTCATGGTTCTATAACGCAGATCAATCTTTTATGTGGGTAACGTAGGATCTTAAAGGAAGACTGAAAATAGAATAACAAAATGAAAAAGGAACTTTCCACTTTTGGCTGGTCCGAATCTTGACAATTTTAGAAAATCTCCTGCCTCGATTCAGGCAGGAGATTTTCCAAGTATTTGGATAAAGATTTTTCATGTCTGAAAAAACATTTCTTCGACCAAGATTTCGATCAACCGATAAAAGCAGCTGGAGCGCATGAGACAGCACTTCTGGGCGCAGTGGTTGCGAGTTTTCCTCTGTGTACTTCAACAACGCGTGAAATGGCAAAAATATTGTAAGGGAAACATACCTAAAGGTTGGAGACATGGTTGTTATTAAAGAGGAGCACGTTCCACCGATGAAATGGGTCCTAGGACGCATCAACAAACTATACTATGGAACTGACGGTGTTTGCAGAGTTGTGGACATTACTACGTCCATGGACATCTTAAAAAGAGCATTAACCAAAGTTTGCGCTCTGCCCATAGGCGATTCTCATGAGGTTCTTGGAACCTCAGCTTCCAAGAGGGAGGAGGATGTTAAGCATACTAACGGCAATGAGGGAGGGAGCAAGGACGACGCAGTGAAACCACTGACTAGCGACACCGGCGACGGCCGGACAATGACATCTATCTATCAACGAGATTTCAGCTCGTACGCGCGTCCCTATTTTATTTATATTTTATTCCGAATAAAGGAATTTTACTGTTTCTTCGGTGTATTACTTAAAACTAGGCATCGTCGTAAACAAATGGTAATCAATAATTTTTACCTCATTATTTTATTTTCTAAACGAAAAAGAATTAACAACAATTCAATAATCTTTATTTTTATTGTAAATATTTCAAAGAAGTTATGATTAGTACTTTATAATAATAAAAAGAACACATATTTTAATAATTTCAAAGTTGCCACGACACACTGTTGGACTGCAGTATAAAACAAAAAGTTTGAAAATGCTGTGAGCAAATCTTGTGCGTTTAGGAGTCCACGAAACATGATTTTCACAAGCTGTGATCCAAATATATAAGTATAATAAATACATCTTTTGGAAATCTGAAAAATATATAGCCAGAATAAACATTATGATGAAGTCTATATCGATGTTTTGTTTTTGTACTGTCGCAGCTCTAACTTTGTTGCAGTGTGGCTAATGTAATTAAATTTAAATTTCCTATTTTCGGGATAAATGACGGGACGTCAAACTATTATATTAATGAAGTAGACCGATCCTAAACATACAGTTTCATAGTATTGAAATTTTTTAAAGCAATTTAGTTGCAAAAAACGTTGGAAAACGAAAATAAGTAACAATTTATAAATAGTGATTTATTATAAGCATTTGTATTAAAATACAGTTTTAACGATAAAGAACGTGAAGAATAAATTGTAATTCAATGTTGGCTCATTCAATTATAAAAGTTACGCAAAGTTGCAACTTGACGTTTTAGTGGCAACACTTTTTGATTGACAATATTTTTTCAGTTTTTTGCAAATTTAGTGCTTTAATCAATAATAATAAGACAAAATAATACTTACAGATGGAAAGTAAGGTTATCCTTTTGTACATTCGACTTTTCTGATCGCTCTTTACACGCAAAACACGCTGCAATTCGACATTTTTGCTTACGTCCTAACGCGTGCACTGCGATTTGTAAATGACGCCGGAACGCGCGGCAACTAGTTTTATATAATCGATATGACCGCCGGTCATATAATTTTGGCAGAGGGGAACGCCTGTCAGTGGCGTCTCCGGTTGGTTTAATGCTCTAAGTACCATTATTTTGATACTGAAGGAAAACACACACACAGCACAGCTTCATGATTTAGAAAGGTGGGGTGGACTGGGAGCTGGGAGTTTGGCTTAGCGATGCCCGATATGTTGCTTTGTATCGATATATCGTATCATAATGTATCGCAAAATCGCAACTGATTGTATTGATACATGATATTAACTTATCGTATGCTTCGATTTTGTATACATCGTATCGAAAATATCGAATCAAAAATATCAACTATACAGGGTTTTTGGTAACTAGGGTATCAAGCCGAAACGTACCTATGTTAACATCTATATATATAAAAATCAATTGCTTTAGTTATTATTCTGAGTTCCTAACTGTGAAACATTTGATGTCTTTTGTCAATTGGTTGTCAAATATTTATAAGTGTGTATGTTTCATAGCTGTAGCCTGTAGATGAGGTCCGATCCCTTTGGTCTGTTTTGTTGGAATGCAAAACAGTTCTGTTTCAGAAATGAAAAATGTAAAAGTGTGTCAGTTGGTTGTCGTAAAAAGAAAATATAAATAAATTCCAAGACGATTATTAAAATCTATCATCAGTTTGTCAGTAGGCGCGAGAACTTTATTTACTGTTATTGTTTTAAAATGCCAAGGAGAAGAGGACTGGACTTAGGTCGTCGAAGTCAATCAAATGTGTGACGAGCTACCTTACCTCACGTGCAAACCGCACTGACGACCAGCGAGAGACAGATAATGATAACATTCGTTGATTCGTATAGGTCTAAGTATAGCAGAACTGCGTTCCACAGTGAATAATAAATAATGAAGTAGGTAGACAAGTAGGCTTAGAATGGAACGAGTTTGGACACACCAAACACAACAACAGCGAGCACGACACAATGAAAAAGAGCGATTTCGCAAACGCAGTGTTCCTGGAAACCTGGGACGAGTGGCATTCCACTACGACCCGGGAATAGGTTATTGTGCCGTAACAATTGGGGAAATTACAACCATTTGTCAATATTGTAAAGCGTTAAAATACAGCGGTGAATCTACTGGATTATGTTGTGCTGGTGGTGAAGTAAAATTGCCACAATTGGTCCAACCACCAGATCCATTACGCTCATTAGTTTCTGGGGTGCGAAATTAATAATTTATCAAAAACAATAATAACCTTGAAAGTGGGCATGAAATTTTCCTGTACAATATACCTACGTTGCGCCAAACGACTGAATGTTATGCCAATGTCAAACAATGAAAATTGTAAAAAAAAATTCGACTCTCCATACAAACTAACCCATCAGCGGATCGAGTAAGTATAGATAGTCGAAAATATTTTAGGCATAGTATTTATAAAGACATGTTAACATGGGTACGTTTCGGGAAGATACACCTGTTACCAAACACCCTGTATAGATAAATGAAAACTTTTGACATTAAAGATTTTATAATACAACACCAATAGATAAATGATTGGTCTCGCGCGCTCGTCTAGATACCGCGCTGTCCGCGCTACCTAGAAACAATAGCTCCGTGAATGCGGCAACTCAATATTGTAGTATGTGTAAGAACGGTTTCCTTCTTATTTCTTGTAGTATTATGTTTTATGTGTAAAAAATAATACTACAAGAAATAAGAAGGACACCTTTAAACTGTGGTTTAACTACGCAAACTGGCATTCTACTTCGGTTTATGACCAAAATTTAACAAAACAATTGGTACGCGCACCTCACCCACAGTTTGCAACGCGACTAGCAGCAGGCCACTGACTCGGGTACGCCGACTTCGGCGTAGTATATTTTGCCGCATTTAACAAGTACGCCGGCGCCCGGCGGCGGTATCTAGTCGAGCGCGCGAGACCAATCATTTATCTAAGACAACACAATACAAATATAAAAATATAAATAAAAAGAAAATGGTGATGTGGCGGAAAACATAAAGTTTACATTTTGAATCTTTATTTAAAATAGGTATTTTGTTAGTATATTTTTGATAATATGATATTCCGTTAAAGCGATACGATACAGCCAAATATCGCATTGACGTGTTGTATCGATACATCAATATATCGATTCGTATCGGGCATCGCTAGCTTAGTTAGTTTTACTCTCTGATTATGGAATCATATATTCAGAGGTTTTACTTCATAGAGTACTTTATATTGGTTTTACTTGATTGGCTTGGCGACGACGCGACGCGCCGGGTCGGGAATCGCCTTCGCCTCACATTGTTGGGTGTTGATTGTTTCTTTTGATAAAAACATGTTTGTTTGTTTATTATCATAAATTTTACAAACTTTTTTAGTTTCTAAATATATTTCTACACTACAATGGGTTGCGCACAAAGTGAAATATCACCCCAAAATGAAGCACCTAAAAAAGGTTGCACTGATGTCCTTTGGCTGATCATTTACATTTTATTTTGGATTTTAATGGTAAGATTTTGATAAAAATCTTTATTATCTGCTGCTTATTATGTGGCTCTAATATTGTAATAAGGTGTAAAGTTTACAATAAGAGTAGACACGGTAGATGTTCATTGAATAATAATATGTTAGTATTTTCTTAGTAACGACGATGACATAGTTATTTAGCTGTAAACTAATCTAACTACTCACAGTCTAATAAAACTATTAAAATTCTTTTCTAAATATTTTACCTAAGTATAACAATATTATTAAGTAAGAGCACTGCACCACTTGTTTATTTTGTGTTACAGATAATAGTAGCAGCTATTTCTTTTGTGTATGGAAATCCTCAAAGATTGATCAATGGATATGATTCTTTTGGTAATACATGTGGAGTTAAGAGTAACAAAAAATTGATCAATTTCCCATTGGCTGGGATAAGTACCGTTGACAAGAATTACCTTTTTTTCATGGATGTAAAAGAATTGAAGAGGTCACTAAAAATATGTGTGAAACAATGTCCCAGCCGAAAGATGGAGTCATTAGGCGATATACAAGACTTTTACAGACAGACTGGATCAAACCTATGCAGATATGATATAAATCTTAACAATGTAACCAACACCAAGGAACTTCACAACTTTATAGGTCCATGCCCCACATTACCTGTGTATGACTCTTTTCCTCTATTAAATAGATGCTTCCCGAAAGCAGCTCAAGATTTAGCTAAGAGAGTATTCAATGATTTTTATGATCTATTAAACAGTTGGGATACAGTTGAACAAATGCTTTCTGACATTTACTCATCTTGGAAGGAAATGATTATTTGTGTTATTGTAGCTTTCAGTAAGTATTACCTATAATTACTTTATTGTTGGCAACTAAAATAAAACCCTTCTTAAAATGATCTTTGTTTGGGCAAAATACGTTCATGTTTCTGTAAAATCTTGAAAGTAATGTATTAAATTAACTAATGCACAATTCATTTTGAACTGAGGTCACACATCTATTTTAACACACAATTGTGCTAACAACACTTCATAGCAGTGTAGGATGTAATTGTTTTATAACACTGACTCATTGGACAATGATGTCATAGTAATAACACAATAACTATTTTAAATCCAATTACTAACTAGTTTCTAATATCAGAGTAGCAATGACACACACACTCTGTCACATTCAAAAAAGTTTTGTTCAAAAAAATGATTATCATACATTTATATTGTCACACTCCTGTTTGCATGAGAGACAGGCAGTGATGACAGTTTTCAATATGTTATTTTATACAGACATCCTGCCCATCTTGCATGACTATCATACCTACTTGTTCTTCTGTTTTGTTATGCATTGCTTGGTCAGTCTTTGCTTTTAATTGTTGAATTAATATGTCTAATTTTAATTTAGTATGTTCATTGGCAATGGTATCCATTCTGCATCTGCTGGCGAGCTTCGTCTCTTGGATATTCATGATCATAGTGTCCATTGTGAGCGTAGCCGGCACAGCATTATTGTGGTACACATATCATGAACTGAGAACTAAACAGAAAGACTTTTCGAGTACTTCTTTCTTATCAGTAAGTATAAAGATATTCTTATCAGTGATCTACTATATAACTTCTCTATACTATACTAGCTGACCCGGCGGACTTCGTACTGCTTTGACAGTTTCTATGACAACAAAAGCTCAAGGCATTCTCTGCCTGTCAACCGTCGAGCCAAACGGAAATAGGCAGATTGGATGTTCGGGAAATTGGACATTCAGGGAATTGGACATTCGGGGAATTGGACATCTGGAGAATTGGACTTTCGAGAAATGGACATTCTGGGAATTAGACGAAATAGACAGACTGGACATTTGGGGAATTGGACCTGGTAGACCGGACCCTACAAACAAATCGTATTTCTATTTATTTATCATTATCAGTGTTTCTCTACTATATTATGCATATATTTATACATATAAACCTTCCTCTTGAATCACTCTATCTATTAAAAAAACCGCATCAAAATCCGTTGCGTAGTTTTAAAGATCTAAGCATACATTTGCGATTACGGCAAATATCCCTCATATCCTTGGGGGAGGCCTTTGTCCAGCAGTGGACGTCTTTGGCTGAGATGATGATGATGATGATGATGAAGCATACATACATACATACATAGGGACAGACAGACAGCGGGAAGCGACTTTGTTTTATACTATATAGTGATAAGATAACTATAAGATTCTCCATATAACAAGGACATCTTTACAAAAAAGCGAAGAATGGAAGTCCATTCAACAAATTAAGTAATTTGTAGGTTGAAATCTTGTAGATTAACCTTATCAAGGCGACACCTTTTGTTTTTGGTCTCCCTTGCTTTACAATAAGGTAAACAAAGTCCTTAACATATTTCCCCTAACTCTACCAATGCAAAACTAAAATTATTGAGTGGCTTCTCATGCTGTCGTGCGATGATACTGAGGTTATTTTAGCTGAATGTTTAGGACGCTCCTAAGATTTGTTGGTATAGTTTAATAGTAATAATACGAAACATTTTTTATTCCTAGTGATTGTTACATACTGATCCCAAGTGTTACGTCTCGTAGAGCTAGGAATGAGATCTGTTGCATACTGAATCACACACTTACATACACACACCCTCTCACACACACACACACACACACACGCACACACACACACACACACACACACACACACACACACACACACACACACACACACACACACACACACACACACACACACACACACACACACACACACACACACACACACACGCACATCTCACCCTCACACACACACGCACACCTCACCCTCACACACAATATTATTGTAAGTTAGTAACAAGTTGAAAACCTGTTGTCAATAAAAAAATCTGGAACGTGCCATTTTACCCCGAGGTGGGCGTTTGTGGCTGCGCTGCAGTTTAATACTAAAGCCGACACTTACGAGCACTATATGTAATGTTATTTATTACCTATTTTTATCGGGATAAACATTAAATAAGTAATGTCTACAATAAATGCGAGTAGATCCGTAAAAGTGGTTTAATTTTTTTTTTTTTACTATAAGGTTATTCTGTCAATGTTTTTAAACCTTATATTCAGGCCCTTTACTTTATAGGTAAATTAATTTTTGTAAATATTGCACAAATAACATGAGTCAAATAGTATTACTCTTATTTTTTAATTACTATAAAAATATTACTGCAATAATCTTATAAATAATATTGTACTAATTTAAAAGTGGTTGTGATAATAACCTAATCAAATAAAAAAAATATTCAAATTCAAATTTATTTGCTATTCTTGGTGTAGGTACAATAGATCTTAAAACTAAACATCAGTTCACACAAGAACCCTGCAAAGGCACTGCAAATATTAAATGCTTAATATTAGAATGAAAATACCTACCTAAATTAAAATTACATTTTAATTTTTATATTGGCTTAAGAGTTCTACCAATGAAACAGTTTCTATTAAATATTAAAATATTAATAAACAGCCTCAATAAAAACGTTTTCTATTGATATGGAATTTATATTTATATGACCTACAGATATCTTAAAAAAATATAAATGGCATCTAATGACATCTGTTTTGTCTACAGGAATCTTTGAAAAATGAAAAGGCTTTCTTGTGGTATGCCATTATTGCTACTATCATAACTGTAAGTAGAAATCCTTTATATTTAAATAAGTTTTGGTATTTGCAAGAGGTTGCTTTTAAAAAGGGGTTGTGCTGTTTTACATTTATTAATGAATTTATGATTTTTGTCAGAATGATGAAATGTTTTATAAATATGGTAAATTAATGAAATATGTTTTTGTTTAAAATTTAAAACTGTTTAAAACTTAAGTATGGTACTCGTATATGTACACTGCTTCTGGTGGTAATAAATAGCCATTCCAAGTCTACTACATAATTATTATTAGAAAAAGTTATGAATACTATAATTCAATTACTGTCTAAAAACAGTATACATTTACAACAGCTTGTTATTTATAGACTAGCCAATGTTACCACTTCAATTATGTTAAAAAATACTTGTTAAGTTTTAATTAAGTATTTAATTTTAAAATAAAAATAATACATAATTTTGTTTGTAGTTTATCCTGCTGTTGCTGGTGTGGGTGATGCGGTCGCGCGTCACATTCTTAGCGGCGTTGTTCAAGGAGACGGCTATCTGCCTCGGCTCTATTCCCTCACTGTTCCTGCAGCCAATTGTGACATTTGTATTCCTCATACTGTTCTTCACATTTTGGTCAATAGTAGTGGTAAGTTTTTATATGGTACCTACTTAAAAATAAAATTTATGCTCTCATAATAATTATTATAAGCAGCCTATAAATGCCTTCCCACAAGAAAAATACTATCATAGGGGAAGATTGGGCCACAACCCAGGTCACTGACCCTAAGCACCCACCTACAAGCTGCGTTTTAACGATAACCATCTCATGATATCCACCATGACAACTGAACGAGTTTTCTGCAGCACAGTCAAGTATGCTTGAAACATATCTTATCTTATCCTAATGGGGCCTGCTGAGGTTTCCCTCTCCCAGTAACACTTCGACCCATTGGGATCTTTGGTGCAACCCTATCCTTTCACTCTTCCTCCTCTGTAAAGATTGATGCCATAAGTTTGGCAACGTCCTTAAGAGCGAAGAGCCTGAAGTCCTCCGGTTTCGGATATGCCGACCCCAGGAGTCCCATTCTTTTCCTAGCCAGAGAGTCGTAGTCACACAGTAGGTGCTGCATTGACTCCGTTTCCTCTCCACAAGCCCTACACAAACTATTTGTTGAAAGGTGCATTCTGTGAAGCATTTGTTTTGTGGCATAGTGCCCTGTCAAAGCACCGATGGTTAATCGGGCCTGCCTTCTACTGCCTCCGCATATGAACTTACTCCGTCCTAAGGCGTTTTCGCCTAGGAAGATTTTGGAGTGTTTCATACCCGGCTGCTCTCTCCATTCGATGCTGTGCCTGTTTTCGATGTAATCTTTTAAGGCCTTGTTAATGGTACTTTGTGCAAGTGCCACGAACGGCTCAGTACCAATAAGGTGGGTCTCTGAGCCCTCCCTGGCAAGTGCATCCGCCATCTCGTTGCCGTGGTTTCCCATATGGCCTGAGACCCGATCAATCGCACCTTGTTATGCCCACCTAGCTTGTTTAGAGCTTTTGTGGTTTCCAGAACAAGGCCAGAGTCGATTCGGGGCGACATAAGTGACTTGAGCGCGGCTTGGCTGTCACTCATGATGAATATATTGCGCTTTTTTATAGCTAACTCTATATTCTGCTTTGCGCATAGGAGAATTGCGGAAGTTTCTGCTTGGTAAACAGTGGCAAATTTTCCCATGCTTTGACTATGCTTGTAGTCTTTATTAAAGACACCTGCCCCTGCCTGTCCCCGACTTCATTTTTGATCCGTCGTATACCAGATTAGGCTGTCTTTTTCCGGAGACGGTGGCCCTCGTTTCCATTCGTCCCTCTGGAACATAAACTTTAAGTTTCTTTTCGAACATGAATATGGGGTATTTTATCGCACCCCATTTCCATGATCCTGTCAGGAATGTCACTTGGTTCCTATTTTGTGTGTCTGGTCAGATGTTTAGATGCGTCCTATAGTCCGGCCACCTTTAGTCTATGTAACGCTTTCTTTGCTTCTGTTTCTATTACAATGTGCAGAGGTGGAAGGTCTGTGAAGACCTCCACCGCTGCCGTTGGATTAGTTCTAAAAGCACCAGTGATTACCAGACAAGCTGTTATCTGAAGCTTGCTAAGAGCATTCTTACAGATCTTCAGCCTGGTTCTGGGCCACCAGACGATGCTGCCATATGTGAGGATCGGTCTCACCATCGTCATATAGATCCACCTAATGATTTTGGGGTTGAGTCCCCACACCTTGCCATATGTAGACCCACACATGCCAAAGACTGTGTCCACATGCTGTTTCCAAGTAAGTTCCCTATCCAAGAGACCAAGAGAGCCGGATGCCATAGAGTGTTAGGTTACCAAGTCCCGTAGTGTTTATCATCCTTGTAAAGGGGATGGCTGTTGTTTTCCCCGGGTTTACAGAGAGGTGATGCGCATTGCACCATTCCTCCAGCAGACCCAGAGCACGTTATATTAACCCCGATACCGTAGAGGGAAATTTCCCACTGACTGAGATGACCAGATCATCCGCATAACCAACCGTAACAGTAGAATGGTCCTTTATTTAGCCTTACTACAATTGAATCATATAATATTGCATAATCCTTTCGAACACAATAGCAGTTAAGTTGTCACTAAATATGAACCCTATGTTAGAATAAGATTGAAAAGCAATGGAAAATAACAACTATATGTTAGAGGGTAAAATATGAAATGTAGTATTTTGTCTTAATATAGTGTTGGTTGCTCCAGGTATGTCTTGCAACAGCTAATTATCCCGGTATACCGTATAAAACGAACTTTTTCATTAACGGAACAGCGTTGCCTGACCATGTTGACAATGCGGCCATTCAAGCCCAAAACCTCAACAAAAGTGCAAATTTTAAAAGTAAGTTAAATTATATCACTACATAGTATAAAACAAAGTCGCTTCCCGCTGTCTGTCTGTTTCTATCACAGAACACAAGAAAGAGGATGTATATTTTTATTGACATTGTTTATTTTTTTTCACTTTTTACTTTGAAATGTTTCCATGTATAACATTAAATGTTTTACTTTGCTTCCTGCAGGTCAAAATAGCACAAGAAGGCATATTTATGTAAATATTCCGCAAAATCACAGCTCGATACCTAGTTCGCAAACGACTGATGAAACGGACTGGATATGAGTGGCGCGCGGGTTTCGCCAACTTACGACTTCTAACCTCTTTCTTGTGTTCTGTGGTTTCTATGCATGTACCTATATGCTTAGATCTTTAAAACTACGCAACGGATTTTGATGCGGTTTTTTTTATTAGATAGAGTGATTCAAGAGTAAGGTTTATATGTATATCAGCAGTGCACACGTGCGAAGCCGGGGCGGGTCGCTAGTTATAGAATAAGCTGACAATTGATTTAATACGTAATATTTTTTGCAACTATTATCACAATGTAAGGAGACTGCACAAGGTAAGCTTCGTACAAACGCGCTCGGGCAACGCACACATAGACAGCCTCTCACGGACACTGGATCTCGGAACAGCTGTGCTCGGACTGTTCCGAGCAGTTCATCAGCCTCCTTGTTATTTTTTTATATACAACGTTAGTCGGACCGGGGTACTAAGCCGAAACATGATAGTGAATAACTTTTCTTAAAAAATTTATAATTTTAGATCAACAGCTTTTTAAGATTTCAAAAGAAATTACGTTGTGGTAGCCCTGGCGGTCACAAAAAATAAAATAAAATTAAAAGTTAATATTATTGGATACATGAGTCCAATTATGGAGAGAAAACTCGACTCTTTACAATGCCCGTACATCACAATCACATTAGAGGTAAACCTATTTGCTGAGAACCTACGCCAAAACCGTAGCCTACTAGATTTTTGTAGACCATTAAATGTAAATAAAAAAAGACAAAAAAAAAAGTAATTACAATAAAAAAAAGTTATTCACTATCATGTATACTTTACCCTCCTCTCGGCTTAGTACCCCCGTTTCGACTAACGTTGTATATCGTACGGGTAAGCACTTGGCCTTCATCTCATCTGATGTTAAGTGAGGATAAGGCCGAAGATGGAAGCGCACTTCTCTCGGAATCCTCAACTAGTGAGGCACTGGCTATCATATATCTAGCTGCCGGAACACAACAATTCTTCAAACATTGATGTTATGGCGACATATTTAGATAAGATGGTGGTAGCTAGCCAGGCGGACAAACAAGCCCTATCCCCAACCAAACCGAGTACACAACATTCCCCGTTGCTAATCGAACCCGGGACTTCTGGGTCTAAACCGACGGTCTTAACCACTAGACCACAGAGGCGGTACTTTGTGCCATAATCTTAACAAAGATGTTATTTTACTTATCAAAAGTACAAATATGACGTCTATATTGGTCATTGCAATTGCTTTGAATTTGAAAATTGAATACAATAAAACTTTTTATTGTGTTCCTTTTAGGTTTCACTTTGGATTCAGTGGAGTTTGATCCGATGTGGGTGAAGAGCATGTGGTGGATATGCCTGGTATGTCTAATATGGGGCAGTGAGTTCATACTTGGATGTCAGCAGATGACAATTGCTGGTGCTGTTTCACATTGGTATTTCAGGTATGATAATTCAAACTAACATCCCAATATAGCGCGTTCAACCAAAGAACTACAGTCTGCCGTATGTGGAAGGACTAAACTTTATTTGAATGATTATCTTAATGATAAAAATGCGTGGTCATCCTAGTCTGCTCGCCTGTACTTGTATTGTACATCTTGACTGCATTCTGTCTTCATTTATATTGTATTATATTAATAATATGTTTGTAAACAATGTATGATTTAAAAGGAGTAGCTACAAAATTTCTTGCTGGTTTTTCTTAGTAGAAACAACCTTCTAAACTAGCAGTAGAATCACATTAAATATGTAATAGTTTATAACAATTATGTTACTATTATTGTGTACTCATGTTAATTTGTTATATATTCGACTTAAGTGCACTATTGTGCCTAATCTGAGTAAACATTTTTCATTTCATTTTAACTCCAGTCTCACTACTGATTGGGCCCCTGACTCAAATGACGAGGCATTGAGGCTGAAACGGCGGAACGAAATAGATTCTTTCATTATAAATAAAATGTTTTACGGGTCTAAAATTTGCTTAGCATGCTAGGCATACCTTTTTGTAACTCTAATATAAATGTATAAATAAAAGAAAAATTAAGTAAAAACTTATTGTTTTAGGGGAAAAAACGCTAATTCTCCAGTGCTCTATTCGATTGGGAAACTTGTGAAGTATCATTTGGGATCAGTTGCTAAGGGCTCTTTCTTGATAACCCTGTTCAAGATTCCACGTCTTATTCTCATGTATTTACACGCCAAGTAAGTGATATTTTAATATTACATGTAACAATTAGTAATAATTAGTTATGATTATGTTTTGTTTTCTAAAGTTTACGCGAACACTACACATTGAAATGAAACAACTTTTACGGATCTACTCGCATTTATTTTATACATTACTTATTTAATGTTTCATCATCAGCTCATTTTTACGTCCCCACTGCTGGGGCACGAGCCTTCCCTATGGATGGATAAGGAGTATTTATCTTTTAAAATCTTTTATCTTTTTATTTTTTAGTGTTTATCCTGACGTAATATGATTATGTTGATAAATTTTACTATACATAATATACATTTAACTAAGTTTTCTGAATACACATTGTTTCCTATTTTAAATCTATTGCTATATTATTTTAAAATATTGATGATTCATATTTTTCTTTAGGCTTTCATCGAGAGCCGAGAAAGGATCGGATTGCGCTAAATGTGGATTGAAGTGTGGCATATGCTGTTTCTACTGTCTTGAGAAGTTTATTCGTTATCTGAACCACAATGCCTACACCATTATCACCATAGAAAGATGTCATTTCTGCAAAGCTGCTGCTAAGGTATATAAGTTATTTATTTGCTATCTCACCTTATTTACGTCACCCCAATATTTTTAACTTTTTATGCAAAGATAAGGTGCACGATAAATACAGTGCCTATAGTTATTTGTAATAGTATTCCAAAACGGCGCCGTGCATGAACTTTTGTATCGAATATTCATAATCTTCAGAATATTCATATGTCAATAATACAACAACATTGAAATTGTAACATGTTAAAGTATTAGTTTGATTTCAAATTGTACTTTGTTTGCAACTCCAACAATAATATTGTTTTTATTATTTCTCTCTCTGTTACCGATTCTTCCACCACCGTACGGTTCATTATTTTGATATGTGACTTATATTTATTGTGAGCACCTGAATTTGAGACTTTAAAAAAATATTGTTTTATTAAATTAATATATAGCCTATGTTACCCGCAAGGAATGTAGCATTCTATCAGAGAAAGAATTTTTGGAATCGGACCTGTAGATTACCCCTCTTCTAACTAACACACTTTACCTTTTTATTAATAGTATAAAATAGTTAGTTATTTAATGATATACAGAACCGCAAATAATGTTTTACACTGCTGCCACCAATACCAGCATTTCTTTAAGTACATTTATTCTCACCTGAACGGTGGTCCTTCGAGCCGGATAAAAACAGGTGTTTTACTACAGCCACCACCACCACTTATCTATTAGTACATTCTTGCTGACTCGATTATACTGTGCAGGCGTTCAGCACGATAGTGAACAACGCGCTCCAAGTGGCGACTATCAACAGCGTGGGCGACTTCATCCTGTTCCTGGGCAAGTGCATCGTCACCGCCGTCACCGGCATCGTCGGTCTGCTACTCCTCAAGCGGAACACGGACTTGCACTTCTTTGCCGCACCCACTCTTGTCATCTGCGTGTTTGCGTTTTTCATTGCGCACTGCATTCTGTCCTTGTATGAGGTTAGTTTCTTCTTCGTCGTTATTTTTTTTGTATAATGAATTGATTGATTGCGTGTTTCAGTTTAGCCACTTAGCCAGTGTAAATATATTTTATTATCTTTATTTATTTATTTACGGTCTGGCGAAGGTCGCGGGTAGCTGCTGGATGCCAGCAGCATCTAACCGTGGGGAAGGCCTTTGTCCAGTAGTGGACGTCTTTTGGCTGAGATATTGATTTATTTAAATTATCAATTAAATAGTAATCATGAATAAATATTAAATAGTATTAAAAAATATAAAGTGGGTTAAATGTGCCAGTGTCGAAACTAACGAAAAAATACCTTGGAATATGAAACGCGGTCACGCGGACTATGAACTTGAACACGCGGTCGTCTTTGCACTTCTTTTACATCGTAAACTATATAGTTTCTAAGTTTCTCTATTATTTTCCTAAGGCTGATTTTTTAATCGTCTCAGTTAAAGTTTGTGCATTGAATAATTTTGACATAACGACAGATTCTCTTTAGAAAATATGTCTTAATGACAATGTTATTCGTTAGATAAAACTTATTTAAGGATTGAAAAATCGGGCCATGCGGGGAAATTTTTATTAAGAGCATTTTTACGTCACCTAATGAACACCTGACATGTTATGGTTTAGTTAAATATGGCGTTATAGTTAAAAGTGGCCGTAACGTCTTATTTAACTAAACCATTACATGTGAGGTGTTCATTAGGTGCTGTAAAAATGCTAAATTACTTCATTCAAATAGTTTGTTGAGCATAATTTGATTTTCTATCTCTAATTACTAGATGTTTTTTTTTTCATTAGTGGCGCTAGTGTGCGGCGTAAACGCGGCTTAAAATTCGCTGAAGCAATGTTTACTTTGTGAGTTTAATGGGATATCAAACCATGTGAACACTCTTTAACCACATCGGTTTCAATGAACTCGTATCCCCCAGATGGTAGTGGACTCCCTGTTCCTGTGCGTGTGCGAGGACCGCAACATGAACGGCGCCGACGGGCGGTGGAAGCACTCGCGGCTGGCTGAGCTCGGCGGTCACAAGCGCGACCTGGACGCGGACGGGCCCGAGCTGCAGGACCTCCAACAGAAGTACTGAGTCTCAACATTTTACGCTCGGTCATTAGCTGGTGGAGAACAATAAACTGGATGGTGCGACGCGGCCTGAAGATTCCTTGTTCATTGCGTTCTTTCCACCAACGTCAACAGTTTTAACGATTTGTTAGATGAATTTCGCGAACGCATTATTCAGTTGCAGCGAATTTTAGAATCGCATTTTTAGCAAATCAATATTTCATGTTAGATATATTTTGCGAACGCCTTATTTAGTTGCAGCGCACCCCCCTTCCGTGGCTGGCCGTCGCTACGATGCGCTTCGCTCGGGAAAAAAAAATTAACCCTAACCAACAGTAAGGATTTCTTATGCTGACCGATTGAAGTGAAGTAAAATGGCGTTACTCTAAAATTTAATGCAACTAAAAAAGCAAATCGCGAAATTCATCTAATAATAAATTATAGAAACATAATTTAAGCTTTCGCTAAAAAATGCGACCCTAAAATTAGCTGCTACTGAATAATGCGTTCGCGAAATTCATCTAACAAAACGTTTTAACCGCCCCTCTGTGGCTGAAACTCAGAGGTACCGGGTTCGATTACCAGCGGGGGTACGTGTACTCGATTTGGCTCATGGCAGGGTTTGTTTATCCGCCTGGCTAGCTACCACCATCTTATGTAAATATGTTGCCATATCATCAACGTTAGTAGAAGTGTTTTGCACAAAAGATCCCGATGGGTCGAAGTGTTACTGGGAAAGGGAAACCTCAGCTAAGATGCTAGAGATAAGATAGCTAGTGCCTTAGTTGTTGAGGATTTTGGGTGAAGTGCGCTTCCACCTTCGACCTTATCATCACTTAAGTGTTAGAAGGCTAAGTGTAAATGTAAGCACATACTTACACACTTTTTACTTACGTTTAAGCATACCCGCAAGTGAAAAAGAAAATCCGTTGACTGCCGTAGTATAACGCGCAATGAACTAGAAATCTGATCGCCGCGTCGGTAGACGCTAGCGCTCGTGGCTGAGACTTATTGGTTGTTTGTTACGCTATCGCTATACTAATATTGGTTGTTTATTATGCTGCCGCTTTTCGTAATTTGGAGATTATAGCATGTTGAACGCTTTGTTACGATCAAAGTGGGGCAGGATTGTCGCTGCCGATTTATCACTCTTTAATTGTAGCAGAGCGTCGAACTGGTAAGGTTAGGGATTACTAATCCACAATTATTAAATAATAACAGCTGTTGCGTTGTTTTTCAAGATCGTTTTCTAAATATATACCTACCCACAGAACATGATTTACACTACAAAAATTTGTGGATTGCAAATTAATATTATTATTATAAAGGAAATAAAAAAATACATTTCTAAATAATCTTCGTCGAGTTAATAAAACTTTTTTACAATATCGAATATTAACATTCTTAGCTGTTTATTATATCTATACTTTATATAAATCTGTAGGCTCTAAAATGTATGTCTTCTTAGAACTCAAGAACGGCTTGACCGATCTTGATGAAAATTTGTATGTAGTAAGAACATGACATTGTGCAAATGATAGGCTATAAAAAAAAAAAAATTATTCACAAATGTTCGCACAGCTATGCGGGGGCGGGTGACGTCTAGTATATAGTATATAAGTTTAATGTATTTTACTTTACATATTCAGCTAGGTTTATTTATTATTACTAACTAACAAATTGGTGGCTGTATGAATTGTGTCATTGTTTAGACTTTTTTGTGTAGATGTATACGTTTATATTAAACGATACGGCGCATGCACAGTTTGTTAAAATTTAATTATGTTTGATGTAATCTGTGTTGTGTTAATGTAATCATGGGATACAGGATGAAGTAACGGGCTAGTAGTGACAAAAGAATATCTCATTGCATGTTTGAATACAGAATGGCATGATACGTAAGTTTTTAGACTTTTTAATTCAGTTAGTCTGTTGTCGTGGGTACAGGGTAAGCTCGTTTGTTATAGAGATACGAGGGATAAACAATTAACATCTTTAGTAACTGTTATGATAAGGTGTTTTTTATGTTGCTGCAAGCAATACTCTTTATCTTACCTAAAACATTAGTGCCTTATTAAATGTTAGGTTTTACTGGTTATGTCATGATACTAAAATTATAATAACCTATGCTGTACCGGACGCAGTTTATTGATTTATTTATTTAATCTAATCACCGCTAGAGTTCAAATGACAATAGACGAATGTTAAATGTAATATTTTATGTATACTGAATGAACTGCATGGTAATTACAACTAAATTAAATATATAAAAATATAAATTAAATTCGAAAATACTTAATTTTTCACAGATGAATCTCGTGAACCCCTCGATTTGAGAAAAACGTAAGGAGAGTTTTTGTGCTAAAAACGCTCTTTAATTAAGTTAATGTTAAGCATAATATTTAATTTAAATCAACGTTATTTTTAACTTTTTACAATAATTTTATAACCTTTTTTATTTTAATTTTACATTGCTAGTACAAGTAAATAATAATGAATGTATTTTTTAATGATATACCCAATAATTAGAATAAAAAGGCAACACAATTGTGTTTTAAAATAGTATATGAGATCTGAAACCCATATCAAAAAATTGTTTTACAATAATATTTGAAAGGCTGCTTTGTAGTAATACCGTTGAGTGAGGAAAGTTCGTGATTAACAACTGCATAATGCAAGTGTACCGACGACTTGTATGCCTACTGCATATTTTTTCGACCTAGTTATTATCGAAACAGTTTCAAACTGCCTACACAAGTACTGCACTAGGTGCAATGATATAATTATATAATATCATTGGATGCTACGTGATGCGAGTAGTGCATTTGTCTTGGATGTTATTAGGGAAGGGTTCAGCAGTAACCGCCTTTTTGGCTGAGATGATCGTAATATTTGTATGGCATCTAGAGAAGTTTTTGAATATTTTTTACTATATTTATAACAATATGCATAATTTTAAATCATAAAGACTGTTTTTTTATCAATGTATCGAAGCTATTTACAGTTTTAGTTGGTAGCAGTGTTTTAATTTAAGGATTATTTTTAAATGGTTTTTATTGGTGATACGTAAAGTACCTACTCACATGCATAACATGTATTTTTATAGTATCGTTTAGTTTTTGAGAATGTATTTAAGCTTGAATAAAGTTTATAAAAGTTAATAATTATAATCACTTAATTCTCTTTATGGCAGTGAATAATTTTCAATGGCAATATTTTCGAATGAAACTTTTAATTGTATGGTGAAATGAATGTAGGTATGCACATTTTGTAAGTATAGTCGACCATGAAATTGCTTTATCACTTTTGACAAAAACTTCCCTAACAATAAAATTTCGCTAAGGCTCATTGTCAATAATGACAACGTATCTGTCACTTGGGTCTTTTAAACAAAAAATAGAACTTGTTGTTTAATTATATTTTTAGCAAACAAAATTCACTTCTAAGGTGGTAAAGCTATTTCATTGTCGACTATACCTTGATATTATTCTAACTGTCATTCCATTTGTCTTTTAACTACTTTTTGTGGTGTTCTGCTTTAGCCGTCCAAGTAATTATAAGATACTCAATACTTTATTGCATTCCATAATGTTTACACAATAAGATGGTAGGTTTTTACAATGGATCAATTATGGACCCTGTCGGGCACAGCACAGCTTTAGTAGGAGAAAGGAAAAGAGATCATTATTATTTTAATTATAATTATATCATATTTAATTGTATTCGTAATTTATCATTGATTAAAAATTCATTTATAATGTTATACCTATGTATTTTTGGGTTGTTTGCCGAGCGAGCGGTATATAGAATATTTACTTACTTTACTTATAATTTATTATCTGTTAAAAATATATATATATATATATATACCTTTAAATATATTAATTATTTTACAGTTGATGATTTGTCATTAAAATATTCTTATAAGTTATAATAGCTTTCGATAATTCAACCCTCTATACATAAATAATGATGCATTCCTAAACTGCAAAAAAAGGATGATTTTACATTAGTGGATCTGTGCAGAAATGTTACTTATTGACTAAAATCACCATAGAATTATTTTTAAAATGCATAATACTTTTTTCTGTGATACCTATTTTGTTGTATTACAAAATCGATTTTTTTATTCCTTTCTACCTCATGACTATATCTTCCAGTATATTTTAATGAATTTTGAAATCATTGTATTCAGGAAACTGCATGTTTTGGGCATCTAATAAAAAACACTGTGAAATTGTTGTTTTATTTAAAAACATCATATATTCCATTTAAGGCTTTTTCTTTTTAAATTGTTTTCTTTTCTTTATTTGATCGGAAATAGCCTTGCTTTTGGCCTTCAGTTGTTTACGCCTTATAGCCATATCTGGTTTACTCTTAGACTTTTTAATTTTAACTGGTTTCATAGGTTCCATGGCATTGTCATCGTCAACTTCCTCTGTAAAATAAAGCAACTCATATAAAATAAAAACAGTTCTACAGTTATAACATTATCTTCTATGCATCACAAAATTAATAAGACAACATCTGACTTTACCTTTTACTACAAACTCTTCAGCTTTCTCATGAGCATCACCCTTGAAAAAATCAGCACTTTCTATATCAGGATAACCAGTTTCTGGTTTTGTAGCTTCATAAACTGCTTTCTTTTCTATTCTCCTTTCATATTTGTTAGCAGCTTTCTTTGAGAATGCCTGCCTTAATTTAGCTGGACTGATATATTTTGGATTTTCCCACAAAGTGGCTCCTCCAAATGAACCTGAAAATATCTTCACCTGAGAAAAAAATATAATTAATGAGTTATGCATTAAACTTAGAGTAATGTGTTAGGAGAATGTAACACAACTGGGTTTAGGCTTTTCCCGGACCATTATTGGTCATTGTTGGCTGTAAATACACAAAATAGTTATAATTGTTTGGCGGCGCTGATCCACCTCACATATTTCAATAGTTAAACCACAACTGCTACATTCATTGTTCACAGTCTAACATGCAGTCTAAAGCCCTCTCATGCTTAGTTTAATAATATTTTAAAAAAAGATGTAGGAGGCTACATAAAGCTAATTAGTAAAAAAAACTAAAAACTTACAGGATTCAACACAAATCTCGGACCGATTTCTGCTAAAGCACCATCTTCAGAAAGGATTTGATAGTTTCTAAACCAAATCCTATTGTCCAGAATCATGAAAGTGTATATGTGGTCAAAGAATGGCTGACTTTTAGGATGGTGGTTAGGAACCCCAAATATCTGAGTGAGCAATTCCTTCAGTAGTGTGTAATGTGAATATTTTGTGAACTGAGGGTCAAAGGAGAGCAGAGGCCTTGAGCCCCTCAAGCAGTTTCCAGTCATTTTCAGTTCTGCCATTGTATAAACTGTAACAAAAATGTTATACTTAACAAATATAAAGCAGCCACTGTTGCCACATATGAAACACTTGAAATAAAATTGAATAGCAATGAAAAATGTTATTGCAAAGTAAATTACCATTTTCAACTAAAAATTTTACACTCGGTCCATTGGGAATGTTGGACATCCAAAGATACAGGTCTCTCATTTTCCTGCCCTCAAACAACAAGCATTTGTTGCAGTTTTTCATCTCACTGATTTCGTTCACAACATACAAATTTTTGCTTCTCTCCATCTTAGACTCTGTTTTATGATGCGGCATCAACTTTTTGACATCTTCCATCACATGTCGGTGACGATGGTTGATACCACGAGTGGCAAACACTAACACTCTTTGTCTGTTTATCCATTTGACCTAAAAAAAAACAATTTTATTTTTATATATTATTTTGTAATTGTTAAAATAACACGTGGAATAAAATACGATAAACAGGTATTATTATGAATAAATTAATATTTTTTTAGGTATTTACTACATTGGATTAAAACAAAAAATTTACAATTGCAGAATTTGTGTTCGCAATTACCTGTTTTGGTGCAGGTTCATCGGACATTCGCATAGGCGGTAATATTACTACATTGTCTTCAATCTTCTTCGGTGCTTTTTCATTTCTTTCTTTATTTTTTCTTATCTTCACCATTATTATTATGTAGATTTGGTTGCAATTTTGATACACACGTGTAGATATAGAATAATTTGTTAGGTTATTTCTTCATTCACCGGTGCTTGGATGGAATTTATTGTTTTTTTTTTTTTTTTAGTGTAGTTTGTTCCTTGAGGAACCGGCTAAGGTCATAGACCATGCTGCCATGTCATTAGTTTAAGTAATACATAAATAAACAATATTTTCATATATGATGATGATGATGAATGATAGTAGAATTGGGAAGTGAGAAATGATATACCCCCCAACCCCTCGAGTATCTCAGTAAAGATGTGGGGCTCACTAAGTCCTCACGCGAGCTTCTTGAGAGAATTTGAAAAGTGACGTTGCACTGTTTTGTTTCATTTGCCAACACTTATGCACACTCACGAACACTTAACGGTTAATAATCCACCATTATTTCACATTAATATTCGACATAACACAAATTTTGGAAAATAAAGCAAAACCGCAAACATGACGCTTCACTTTCCCGCCAAGAAGTCCTGGAATTTATTGTGTAACGTAACTATGTCACGACACGACCATTTTGACAATGACATTGCTTTGACATTTTACTTCTTTTGTTTTTCAGTGATCTATTTTATACAGCCTAGTTACTTTTCCTTCCAATGGTTATTCTTATTTCTCCTTACTCTGAGCAGTTATCACATCACATGATAATAAACTAAAACAAGCGAACATGGTTTTTGCGTAGATTCTTTTAATACGATCACTGTGATAACTTCTGTTCAAAATCATATTCTCTGACTATTCTTTCCTTTTCTTTGAATGACCTCATTGGAGGCGGCATCTAGCGACAGTTTATTTTAAACTTTATAAATTATAAGTCGTTATTCGTCCTTACTACTTCCTACAACAGTGAGACCCTTTTTTAATGATCTTACACATTTAGGGTAGGGTAGGTAGTTAGTAGAGGTACCATTACGCAATCGTCATCATCATCATCATCATCAGCTCATTTATATGTCCCCACTGCTGAGGCACGAGCCTTCCCTATGGAGGGATAGGGAGAACGGGCCGTAAACCACCACGCGGGCCTAGTGCGGTGGTTGTTAACGACTGCTAATGCAGCCGGGACCAATGGCTTTACGTGCCTTTTTCCGAAGCACGGAGGAGCTCGAGATGATAAAGTTTTGGTCACCCATCCGATGACCGGCCTTTGCGAAAGTTGCTTGACCTCAGCACTCACACACCGGGCGCGTTAACCACTGCGCCATCGAGCTCCTCATTACGCAATAAAGGTACAAAATTGATCAGATTACTGCACGTTGGTATCTACTCGGTAATCACTGGTACTAATGATGAAAATAAAATTATTTTAAGCAGTTTTGTTGTATCATCTGTTTATAAGTAATAGAATAATTAAATAACATGATTTTTTATGAAAAAGATGACCTTGTATGTAACTAGTTAACTTTAAGCATTTGCAATAATGTTTTAAAATACACTGGACAGCAAAAATAACGGGTCATTTAGAAAAACCGCGATATCTCCCAAAGTTATTTACATAGATCCTTCGTATAAATAATATGTTATAGGCAGACAGCAAAAATAACGGGTCATTTAGAAAAACCGCGATATCTCCCAAAGTTATTTACATAGATCCTTCGTATAAATAATATGTTATAGGCAGATTTGTGACGC
The DNA here is from genome assembly GCA_947562085.1 of Eudonia lacustrata. NCBI lineage: Eukaryota > Metazoa > Arthropoda > Insecta > Lepidoptera > Crambidae > Eudonia > Eudonia lacustrata. The sequence goes on along the minus strand of OX387313.1, from coordinate 10,502,400 downwards.
TTATTATACATATCAAAAGAGCATTGCATTTGAACAAGTTACAGCTTCAAAAAAAGAAATTCCGATTTTTGAAAAATATCAAAATTCTAATTTTTGGAATAGAAAATTTTCTTGCTTTTGTTTCAAACCGAGTTGTCATCATAAACAGTTTTTTTGGCTGGTCACAGTATTTTGTGCATCAACCATGCACCAACATGTCGTTATCTACTGAAGAATGTACACGAATTATCACCATGGTACAAGAAGGAAGGAGTCAGCGGAGTACTGCTAGAACAGTAGGTGTATCTTTATCCACAGTGCAAAGAGTACTCCAGCGATTTCAAGAGACCGGTATGAACATCAGGACACCAGGGAATGGCAGGCCAAGGTGTACAACTACACGAGAAGACCGATTCATCGTGAGCACTATGTTAAGAAATCGACATCTCACGGCTGTTCAGGTCCGAAATAGCCTTCAAGAAATTCACCACAACAATGTAAGCTCTGACACGATCCGGCGGCGACTTCGGGAAGCTGATATAAAGCCTTATAAGCCAGCAAATGGCCCTAAATTGCTCAGAGAACATCGAGTTTCCAGGTTGCGGTTTGCTCGAGAACACGTCCGATGGACAGATGAAGATTGGTCCAGGGTTATGTTTTCCGATGAGTCAAGATTTTGTTTTTTCGCACACGATGGGAGACGAAGAGTATATAGGCGACCAAATGAACGTTATCTTCAAGCGTGTTTTGAGGAAAAGGTGCCATTCGGTGGAGGATCAATAATGGTTTGGGCTGGGATATCTTCAGAGGATCGTACGGAGTTAGTAATTATAGAAAACGGTTCTCTGACAGCTCCCAGATATGTAGAGGAGATTTTAAATGAGCATGCTGGTCCTTTCTTGGTGAATATGGGCGCAAATTCCATTTTTATGGACGATAATGCGCGACCACATACAGCACATTTGGTCAACGCGTATATTCAAGACGTCGGTATCACCCGCATGGAGTGGCCAGCTCGCCCAGCCCAGACTTAAATCCCATAGAGCATTTATGGGACGAGCTCGGGAGATGCGGTAAACAACGCTCTCCAGCTGCAGCTAACTTACGTGAGTTAAGAAGTGCGCTAGTAGAAGAATGGTCAAATATAGACCAAAACCGTATTAGAAATTTGATTTCCAGCATGCCACGTCGTCTTAATGAAGCGATACGGGCTCGTGGACGAAATACAAGATTTTAAATTTACAGAAAAGCTTTCATTTTGCAGATTAACTGTGTTGTATATTTTTGTTGTCAAAAGTTAGAAGTGTTTTTTTTTGTATTTTTAGTACTTAAATAAAATTATACGGTTTACAAACGTGTTATGTATTTTCTTTTATGTATAAGTCAGTCATCTATAACATACTACAGTTTCACTAATTTGTGTTGTGTAATTAAGAAACTATCACACTTTTTATAAGCGACCCGGAATTTTTGCGGTCCAGTGTATTTCGCAAACCTAGGGTTAATTCGCTGATGTTTTGATGATTACTCTCCATAAATTCATTTAGGTTAGGTTGCGTCTCGCGTGTTCATTAATGTAGGCAGGTAGGTATTTACTTACCAATGTTATCAACAGCTATTTACATAACATCATTCCATTCTTGGTAGGTATTGAAACACGATTTATACGAAAGAGTAGTAGAGACGCAATAATAATGTTAAATACATTCAAAATTGCTAAAACGTTTAGTCGAGAAATATTAGTACCCCAAAGAAGATGCTGGTCGCAAATTATGTTACAACTTTCATCTGTAAGTTACCTTATTTGTACTTTCCATTCTAACATGTAGGTATATAACCCGAAGCCGAGTGAGATTTATGCTACGGCCACACTATCGCGGTATCGCGAACATTTGCCGTTTTCACAAGCAATAATTACATTTTTGACAGTGTTCTAAAATGTGACTATTGCTTGGCCCGACTTGTCAAAATGTTCGCGATACCGCGATAGTGTGGCCGTAGCATTACAGTATGTGAATTTGTGATGAATGACATTTAAAGTGTTTAATCATTCATTTATTTAACTCGCAAGCATTAACAACCTACTCATTTACTTACGTGAGACTTTTATCTGCCTTGTATTAGTTAGGTAATATTGCAATACTTATAGTAATATTTTTTTAAGTAGGTAGGTTATTTGATACATTATACATATACAGTCACAATCGCATACAACAAAGTATACACAAAATATGAAAATAGCATTGTTAATTCTCCTCCTCCTCATCAGCTCATTTTTATGTCCCCACTGCTGGGGCACGAGCCTTCCCTATGGATGGATAGGGAAAACGGGCCATAAACCATCACGCGGGCCCAGTGCGGATTGGTGGTAGTTAACGACTGCTAATGCAGCCGGGACTAATGGCTTTACGTGCCTTCTGAAACACGGAGGAGCTCGAGATGATAAACTTTTGGTCACCCATCCGATGACCGGCCTTTGCAAAAATTGCTTAACCTCAGCACTCGCAGACCGGGCGCGTTAACCACTGTGCCATCGAGCATTGTTAATAAATACCTATACAATAATATCTTTTTTTTTCATTTTTTTTAGGAAAAATATAATGTGAAACGAAAAGACTTTTCCACCATTCAAGCGGACGACTTGACTTTTTTTGAATCCATCGTTGGTAAACATAGACTGCTGACAGAGGAGCAAGATGTCCTACCCTACAATGTTGATTGGATAAAGAATTGTAGAGGTAGACGTAGGTGTTTTTTATTACCATTCGTTTACCCATCTGAGAAAGGAATCAGGGGCCTAGTGTGAGTTTTGTTTACTATCCGTATTCATTCGATTACGTTTACGTTAACGAAAATTAATATGGCATTTTAGCAGCAGCGCCGCCTGGCGGCAAACGAGAAGAGTTAAGATTTGCCATACAAATTCTCGGTATCGTTAACGTGATCGAATAGCGAATGAAACTCTCACTTAGCACCCAGTGGAGGTCTAACCGCTAGACCATACAGGTACAGGCGTTTTACTATGGCGAGTAATCACAGACCATATAGCCCTAGACGACGACATTCAGCGAGTTTTTATTATGTATTACAAGTATAATCAATATCAACATTTCTTTATTGGTTTGAGGGCGCAAAAACATTTTCATTAAGTAACAAATTACGTGAGATGTCTCAGTGTTCAATAGGTTCAATACCGGATCTGATCACCGACTCCTCCGAGGCTCTTTGAATATCAACTTGAAGCTTGAAAGAAACCGTCTGATGAAGTCCACGCTCCGTCCTAACCCAATCCAAATCATGGCGGGCACCGAGAAATTCCAGCAGCTTCTCGGGGACAGATTTGTTGCCTTGGAACCCACTATGACGCTAACGAGACCCTACACAATCTGGTCAAAACGCTGAGGGTCGAAGGCATTAAGTTCTGCAAAAAACAGCGTACTGGCAAGAAATCCAAACTCTCGGCTGAGACTCTCGGGCTGATGACAAGAAGACGGAAAATTACCCAAGCGCCTTCGTCGGAGAGGTCAGACCTGAACAAGCAAATTGCCAAGATGGTACGGCGCGACCTTCGGAGCTCCAACACACGCCTCATTGAAGAGGCGATAGTGCGAAACCGAGGGTCCAAAGTATTCACTCAGCAGCTTGGCAGGAGCCATCTGACGAAGCTTAAACCGCACGACGGGAGGATATACCTACCTGACGTAACGGAACACCGGTGTGGTGAAAGATAGGCACTCGAGGAAGTTTTCCTTTTAACGTCAGACTAATAAGTGGAGTCAGTGACGGATTAACCCTTAATCAAATTAAGCAATTGCCTAGGGCATCACGTCTGGGGGGGCACCAGAAGAAGCACAAAAAAAAATCCGTCCTTAGGGCATCACGTCTCACTCTCACGTCACCAAAAACCACACCAAAAAAAGTTTCTAGGAATAATTTGAAAATTCGCGCGTTTTAAGTTGACATAGAGTCCGACCACAGTTCGACCTAGAGTCATAACCCCGCTCCCGCTTGCCCCCTCGCTGCCCGCTAGTGCATTCGGCAATTCGAATGCACCGGAATTGCGATCAGCCAATCACAAACCACCCCTTCCCCGCGGGCCCCCCGCCTGGCGCCCCCACAAATCTGTGTCAATGTTTTGTTTTTTTGAAAAAAACTAATGTTTTTAGGCGGTAAAGGTTTAAAGACCGATTTTAGTTGGCATACGGATAGGGGGCCCACAGGCGTGGATTGCTTAGGGCATCAAGTAGTCTTAATCCGTCACTGAGTGGAGTGGAGTCCCTTTAGGACCACTTTGTAATCTACTTTTGTAGGTAGTCCTAAAAACAATTTTTCGTTAATTTCTTCTTTCTGAATCTTCAGAAGATGATTATGCTATGAATGAATGATGATGATGATAATAATTTGATGATCATAATTTCAGGACAATCAAAATTAGTTTTGAAACCAAAATCTACCAAGGAAGTGTCGCAGATTTTATCTTACTGTAATGATCGACGGCTCGCAGTTTGTCCCCAAGGGGGCAACACTGGGATTGTTGGTGGTTCGGTTCCCGTCTTTGACGAAATTGTGCTCAACCTTGCAGCGATGAATAATATTATCAGTGTGGATGAGGTGTCAGGTATAATTACTATAAATAAAGCTTTTCAATATTGTGCAATAAAAATAAATAAATAAGTTCGTCACCGGAAGGATGCATAACATTGTGTATTCCATTCCAGGGATCTTGGTAAAATAAAAAATGGTCAAGCAAGTTCAAGCTTTTCTAGTGTAGTTTAAATTATAAGGCTCAAAGCGAGTGGGATGAAGAACAATGAGAAACTGGCTAAACTATTTAAAACAACTTCCAAATTTGGAAACAGGAACCTTCTACTGACCTTAGATTATCTTCTGGCATACTTTTAGGGTTTTGTGGCAGGCATGTTTTAGGCGAATAAATGATTTTTGATTTGATTTTTGATTTTGATGAAAGTTGCCTGAAGGCCATTAAAAACCCAGGAGGTCCACAGTAAATATTTATTTAGGTAAATTTATAATTAAGCAGAAAAAACCTGTTTATAGATACAGGTTTTCATAATATTATATTTTAAACATTAATAATTGCACAATCGATGTGACTATAAAAGAAAGTTATTGAACTGAAGAATTTAGAATACGGCTGTTTATATCGCAAAAAACGTATATTCGACACTCTCAAGGGAATCAAAATTCATAGGGTACTTGCCGTTGATCTAGAACTATAAAGTTTGGCAAGTAATATCGTCTTATACTACAAGTACAGGAAAAGTCTGAAAACTATACATATTTAATTAAATCACAAAAAAACAGGGTCTATATGCAAGGAACGGGGTTCCAAATTTTGAAGTAAGTTAACCTTGTCATGTGGGGTATCGTATGAAAGGGCTTCATTTGCACAAGCTTAAACAGATTTTTAATTATTTTTATGATGTATAGTTTCGATTTATGACGAAGAATGAAAAAAGAAATACCTACCTTTTCTTTAAAAAAAAACACAAATGTTGAAAAAATTTCCACGAGCAGGGTTTGAACCTGCACCCTTCTGACATACCGGGTCAGGTGCTCTTCCAATTGAGCTATCGTGGTTCTAACCAGCCCGCCGAAATTATTCAACACTATTTACTTTTTACTTTGAAAGCCAAAGGCGCCCATTCAATGTTAACAACTACCGTCATTAACATCCGATCATAATATTTTTACAAATACTAAAGATCAGTTAAGAAGTAGGCAAGCTATTTACAAATGTTTATATAATTTTTAACGCAAATTTTGTTGCGAACAAATTACAAAAACACAAATGTTGAAAAAGTTTCCACGAGCAGGGTTTGAACCTGCACCCTTCTGACATACCGGGTCAGGTGCTCTTCCAATTGAGCTATCGTGGTTATAACCAGCCCGCCGAAATTATTCAACACTATTTACTTTTTACTTTGAAAGCCAAAGGCGCCCATTCAATGTTAACAACTACCGTCATTAACATCCGATCATAATATTTTTACAAATACTAAAGATCAGTTAAGAAGTAGGCAAGCTATTTACAAATGTTTATATAATTTTTAACGCAAATTTTGTTGCGAACAAATTACAAAAACACAAATGTTGAAAAAATTTCCACGAGCAGGGTTTGAACCTGCACCCTTCTGACATACCGGGTCAGGTGCTCTTCCAATTGAGCTATCGTGGTTATAACCAGCCCGCCGAAATTATTCAACACTATTAACTTTTTACTTTGAAAGCCAAAGGCGCCCATTCAATGTTAACAACTACCGTCATTAACATCCGATCATAATATTTTTACAAATACTAAAGATCAGTTAAGAAGTAGGCAAGCTATTTAAATATTATGATCGGATGTTAATGACGGTAGTATTTATAGGTTTACCTTTTCTTTTATAGGTATAGGCAGTAGGTAGGTACCTAATAACTTTGGTGTATGTATGAGTAGTACCTCTAACAGTTTGCACTGTTATGCGTACCTACTTAGTCCTTTTTAATTTTGTACGGAACCCTCGGTGGGCGAGTCCGACTCGCACTTGCCCGGTTTTTTAAAGTGATACTAGTTTTAATATTCTATAGTGATACTAGTTTTATATACTAGCCATTGATAAAACTTATATTAATATTGTTTTATTTAATTATATGGCCTCAAACAAAAAATAAATCACTCTTTCGTTGGAAGCGGAGGGTTTTTGGTACTCCAGCTCGGACGGGAATGCTTCATATTATAACCTTGAAATAGTGAGTGAAATTGGTAACTATAGTATAACTACTTAATACCTATACGTTACAGGAACATTGGTATGCGAGGCGGGTTGTGTGCTGGAAACTCTGCATAACTTGGCTCGCCAGAACAACATGATTTTGCCTTTGGACCTAGGTGCGAAGGGTTCCTGCCACATCGGAGGCAATCTCAGTACAAACGCCGGAGGGCAGCGACTGCTGCGGTATGGTAACTTACATGGATCCGTCCTGGGAGTAGAAGCTGTGAGTTAATATAGAATTGATTACGATACAAAAGTGACAGACTAAAATTTTACTTCACCACTTCTTTGTCGGCGTTATTAATATGTATATCCATGCCAAATTACAGCTTTCAGTACTAAGAGTCTATGAGCTAGGCTGGGGACAGACCGACAGACAGACATACGGACATGGCGAAACTATAAGGGTTCCTTGTTGACTACGGAACCCTAAAAACCAAAGGCTAATGTGCTTTTCAACCAGAAGCACGTTACATTATTTCTCATTATAATTTTGTCTTTATTACCGAATTGACGAGGCAAAAGTACTGATGTAGGTGGAGTGGTGGGGTTGTACTGTGCAGTTAAATTAGTTATAAATTTCCTTTAAGGTAAAACCAGACGGTACTGTCATAGACTGCTTGAAGACTTTGAAGAAAGACAACACTGGGTACCAGCTGAAGCATTTGTTTATCGGTTCCGAGGGCACTCTCGGAGTAGTTACTAAAGTGGCCATTCATTGCCCTACTAAGCCGAAAGCAGTCACTTTGGGTTACTTTGGTGAGAAGATTATATTTTCGCTACAAATAAAGTATGCGCAGCGTCCAATTTCATATCCAAGGCTGTTTCTGTTTCCCTTCAAGTTGTCTGCGTCTTCTTTCAGTCGGGTACCAGTTGAGAGATTGTTTCTAGAGTCACACATAAAATTTATAAAGAATAATTATTTGTCTTGAATCTCCTTCAAATAGTAGTTATTAAACTTACGTTTACGTTGCCCCTCATATCCTTGGGGGAGGCCTTTGTCCAGCAGTGGACGTCTTTTGGCTGAGATGATGATGATGATGATGAAACTTACGTTTTTATTCATTACGGCTATTTGGTATGGCTAGTGTAGCCTAAGCGACTAATAAAGCTTACGAAAGTAATTACTTATTAACTTCTAGGTTTAAAAACCTTCGAAGACATTCTCAAGTTATTCAGAAGTGCAAAATCTTCACTTGGCGAAATATTATCGGCTTTCGAAATGATTGATCAAGAGTCCATTCGTCACACCATAAAGACTTTAAAACTTCAGTAAGTACATTTACCTGAAGGGCGACTTTTGAATGACACTGGTGCGGAGATCTCAGAGTCAGTTTACTTATTTTTTCACACCCAAAATTCTCGAAAGGTTTGTATATTTCTAATTAAATTGTAAATAATGCAAGAATTATTATTTTTTTATAGTGTATATCATGTTACTATTAATTTCAAGATCACCGGTGAGATAAAAATTACAGTCCGGAAGCGGTAATCGGTAGCCGAACGGATAGATGCTCGGATTGAATGCGAGAAATCCAGGTGCCATTCCCCATAGCTTTGTTTAAATTGTTAATAATTAAAATAATAACTATTCTTAATAAATAATAGCAACTCAATAATTATAGTTGGATACCGGCATGTCATGGTGTACGGGTTCGAATCCCGCTCATGGATTTTTCAAAGCACTTTTTACAAACTCAATAATGTTTTATTTTTCATGTTCTTTAGAAATCCCTTGTCTGAATATCCGTTTTACGTCATGCTGGAGACTCATGGTAGCGACGAAGATCACGACAAGGAAAAGCTCACCCGATTTCTTACAAAGGAAATGGATAATGGGACGATATTGGATGGGACCGTCACATCCGAACCATCCAAAATGCAGGTTTTGTATGAACGTAGTGGCAACCAGTGTTTGACATACTGTGTCCCATACCGTTAGTCCATCATACCCATACATAGCTCGACACCAGTCTTAAAAATAAGAATAAGAATAGTAAGAATCAATTTATTTTCTGTATAAAACTTAGTCTTGACTAGATATACATCAAACTTTTAAAATATCGTTTATTTTCATTATAATGGGATATTTTTAATACGTAATAAATACAGTCATTAAATCAGTCGCTCAACGTCGTCGCGTCGGTAAAACGTTATAATACGAAGATCGTAAAAAAAACGTTAACCATTTTAACTTGTTTACCCTATTAAACAATGTCATTACTAAAATTGAGGTATTCTAAACAATTCCGTTATTGTATACTAGCATTCCAAATGAAGATGATACTGTATCCTTATGGGGTCGATTATCTTAACTACTTACATACCTCCTGAAATCTGCAGCGTAAACAGTGCATTTGCAATGTAAAACAAACATTCATGAACAAATTGAATTGACGTTAAAGAAAATTGGATTGCAACAGCAGTTGTTTAATTTATGTATTAAATAAACTATTGAATCTTTAAGTGCAGTTTCTTAATTATTTCAAGGTAGCTAATTTATTCACTCAACTAGGTTAAAACTAAGCTATGATTGTACTATGGTTTTTGGTTTTTAAATTTTTCATACAATATTTAATATAAATAGGTAAGTAGGTACATATTTTACGTAAAATATTTCCTGTTGACCAACTGGAAAAGGTTGTCAATACATGTCACTGCGTGGCCACGCTTTGTTGGTAAACATTCTTTATCGAATTTGGCTATTTAAAGTTATTAACTAATTTCATTCAACACTACTTTCATTAATGGCCGCCGACCGCCCAAAAGTGCCCATTTTCCTTTTACTGTTTCCTAGCTGACTGCAGCTAGGAAACATGTGGCTATTCGATCACGTTATCGAAAACGAGAATTTGTTTGGCAATTCTTAACTCTTTTCGTTTGCCCCCAGTAGGCGCTGCTAAAATGCCATACTAATTTTCGTTTTCGTAAACGTCATCGAATGAAACGGATAGTAAACAAAACTCACACAGGCACCCTGCTGTATTCAGTCCATTCAGTCAGTTGTAGCTAAAGACAAAAGTCAGTTACTGATCTATATTTGTACCGATTAAAGGAAAATAGTGTTGAAAGCCGGTGCCGATACCCTACCCGAAAGTGTTCAAAGATAAGATTTGACTTAGACAACGAAAATTTTAGTTCCTTTTTTTAATAAAATAAACATAACAATAAACTACCAGAACATATAAATACATAGACTGGGAGATAGAATTCAATAACAAACTTACACAATTATTAATCAGAAAAGCATTTAAGTATACAATTATGGAGTAGGCAGTAGTAGGTATTTAAGTGATAAATTTAAAAAAAAACATATTTTTATACATCATCTAGTCTAGGTACTCTTTTTATTATTATTATTATTACTAAGTATAATAATAATATAATAACTATAATATGAATATCTATATACCTACCTACCTATTTATAAATAAATTTTAATGAATAATGTAATTAATTAACAGTATAATTATTGTATAGAAAATAAATAAATAAATACATATTTTGAATTATAGCAGTGGAATAAAATTAGATATTAATTTCCTATCAAAACATTGTCATGCAATGGGCACCCATCCGGGCCCATAACGTTCTATCTAACCAATATTGTAACAACTCATTTAATGTATTCAACATACTACATAGGGAGAGCAATAAATGATTGAAATGAATTGAATTAATATTATTTTTTAATACATTTTCTATTTTACAGGCAATTTGGTATATTCGCGAAAATATTGTCACAGCATTACTTGTGGGTACCTATTTATTATCCTACGATGTGTCTCTTCCACTGAAAAATTACTACGAAATAGTACCGAAACTACGAGAGAGGCTTAGGAATAAAGTCAAAATGGTTTGCGGCTTCGGACACGTGGGTAAGTGATAAGACCGACGACAGGGAAGCACACTTTGCCCCGGAATCCTCTACTTCACCTGGATGATTTATCTATAGTTGCCGGAACACAAATTTTAATTCTAACATACAAACATTGATATATTGGCGACATATCTATACTAATATATAAAGCTGAAGAGTTTGTTTGTTTGTTTGTTTGTTTGTTTGAACGCGCTAATCTCAGGAACTACTGGTTCGAATTGAATAATTCTTTTTGTGTTGGATAGTCCATTTATCGAGGAAGGCTTTAGGCTATATAACATCACGCTGCGACCAATAGGAGCGAAGCATCAGTGAAAAATGTAGCAAAAACGGGAAAAGAGCCTAAAAAATTAAAAATGCTGCCGAAAGTCACTATTCCACGCGGACGAAGTCGCGAGCACAGCTAGTTTAGATAATATAGTGGTAGCTTGCCAGGCAACAAACAAGCCCTATCACCAACCAAACCGAGTACACAAACATTGTCCCCCGCTAGGAAACAAACCCGGGACCCCGGACCTCTGTCTGAGACTACAAATGCGATGCGGTAAAGGTAGATATAAATTTTATTGGATATTCTAGATCTTTGTACAACATAAATATCGATGAGATAATTCAACCAATATATAACTCCCATATGATAAGACTATGGACAGACTATTTTATCTGTTACTCGGCTGTACCTCTTTCCTAGAGCAATAGCAGGGGTTAATAGGCGATTCGGGAAAAAGGAGGGGCCTACCACTTAAAAACACTGTATATGTATATTGTATACTGTCACGTACCACGGTGACTGGGTCCACCGATTTGGCAATCACCAGTATTAGATCAAGTTAACCCTGCAATAACTTTTTTTTACAGGTGATGGCAACATTCACATAAACGTGATACTCCCGGAGTACAGTCAGGAGGTGTGTTCGCTCCTGGAGCCGTTCGTGTTCGAAGAGGTCTCTAAGCTACGGGGTTCCATCAGCTCCGAGCACGGAATAGGGTTCCGTAAGCCGCACTACGTCCATTTCAGCAAGGAACCATCTGCGATAGAACTCATGCAGGATCTTAAACAGTTGATGGATCCCAATGGCATTTTAAACCCTTATAAAGTGTTACCTGATGCATGGTGATCTTGTGTTATGTACTTATGTTTCAATAAAAAAGTTATGAATTGTCACTTTTATTCACAAAATTAAATGAGGCTTGAAATTGACACTCAATTTTTCATTATTCATCATCATCATCATCATCAGCTCATTTTATGTCCCCACTGGTAGGGCACGAGCCTTCCCTATGGGTGGATAGGGAGAACGGGCCATAAATCATCAGCACGCAGGCCCCAGTGCGGGTTGGTGGTTGTTAACGACTGCTAATGCAGCCGGGACCAACGGCTTTACTTCAACTGCCTTCTGAAGCACGGAGGAGCTTGAGATGATACATTTTTGGTCAACCATCCAATGACCGGCCTTTGCGAAAGTTGCTTAACCTCGCACTCGCAGACCGGGCGCGTTAACCACTGCCCAACCCAAGTAGCACAGATAGCTGTATACCTACCTACTTAGTCACTTTTAGACTTATTTGAAACTCTGTGCTTATTAGGATTCTTCTAAGAGTACATTGGTGACCCTACAGCTGCATAATAGAGCGATCAGTGATATTTAAACAGCTTAGGCTATAATTAAGAGCTGCATCAAGCCTAATTAAGACCGACAAAACCACCATTAATACGCTGAGAGTGCTAAAAAGGTATATTTTCAGCGACTCTAATCAGCTTTTAATTTTTTCTAAAGCCTAAACCGTAGTAAAGGCTGTTTAGTGGATAAAATTTCACCAAATACTGTATAAGAAGGTATTTGTGAACTCCTATTACACAGACTTATTAAAGGGGGGGTTCATCCACCAGGATTCCCTAGCCTGATCCCCCAGGGGATCCTCGTGAACTTATTAGTTCATCAGGATCCCCTATAATAAAAAAAAGCATGTGCACGTGTGAACAATTATCAAGTGAATAGCTTTATAATGGATGATATGTGGCCCATATTTCAGCTTATAGCTGAATATGTCTACCGCTAATCAGCCTTTATACTGCCATTGATAGTATCTGCATAGCGGCTGTTTAAACATTCACTAGAGGCCTCGCAGCTGCTTAGAGACTCACTAGTGTATCGAATTAACGGCTTCTACTTTATAATGGTTCACATAAGTACCTTAAATCAGACGTTATCTGAATAAAAGAACATATGTGGTACTGTAATCAATCAATGTAACTAGTGGTGGGTCATCATTACACGTATATATTTTATTGTTATATAAATATGAATTCGCGTAATTCGTGGAAAATGAAAGCGAATAAAATTATCGTTAGAGTACCAAAGAACTATAAAGACAGAAGACATAAAACCTTCGAGTCGGGAAAACACGGATCCCTAAAGAGTCGGTATAATAACTGTTTAATTATTCACATCATGGTTAAAGGTAGACCTTGTGAACAATTAAAAGTAAAGAAAACAGCTTATAGCTGTATACAGTTCAAATGTGTAATTTTATTCAGATTTTTGTAGATTAACAGTACACTAGTGAACTATTAGACAGCCTTTTGAAGAATATAGAGCTTTTAACACTGACTGTCCCAAGGCAATTTTCAATACATTTGACATACGTCCAACAGTACATTATATGCAATGCACGGACGTGTGAGCTTCAACATCCGACCAATAGTGTTGTCCAAAAACGTCAAAACACGATCGATATATTAGTTTAATAAACATGGTGAAATCGCACTGATCTCGTGTTTATTTTCACGGACTGTTTCATTGATAAACTTATCCTATGAGGAAAACGACAGAGATTTGTATAGATAAGTAAACTGCATTGGCATGACATTGACAAAGTAGTAAACTAGTAAACTAAACTAAAACTACTAAACTAGTAGGTATTCGTATATCAATTTCAATTTAATTTCAATTTATTTATTTATTCAGATATCAGAGATCCAATTATGGTTAATCTAATCACAATGTATACTTAATAACTATGTTAGTACATTTTAATTCAAAAAAATTTCAATAATACTAATAACAATAATTCAATAATTCATAAAGTAATAAATCAACAATAATTCAATAATTCCTCTTTTTATTATAATATCATTGAATAATTCAATAATTCATAAAGTAGGTACATATATAATTTTATTTATTTACTTGTCAGTACATGAACCATACAACAATGGTTCACGTACTGACAAACAAATCTTTTCGCAAACATGTTTAGGATGCTGTTGGGGCTACCCCGAACCCTGCGCACCAGGGATGTGCACCGTTTTCGCATGGTTGTGTAGAAACAGTCCACCCGCGACTCGGCGAACATCCCCGATGCGCTACAGTGCCGAGGCAGCCCCATCAGCACCCTAAACGCATTATTATATTGTACACGAAGGGCGCTGTACTGTTTCTGGGTATATGCCACCCACAGGCTGCAGGTGTAGAGGGACGTACAAAATGCCCTAAATAGGGTAATTTTGACGCCCCTCGAACACCGTGCGAACCTGCGGGCTATCATATTGGCCCTTACAGACAGCGCCCTTCGTTCTCTTTCTAAGTCAGCATCGTCTCTCAGGTCAGAGGTTACCAAGTGCCCGAGATATTTAAATTGTTCTACTCTTTTGAGTATTGTATTATACAATTTAATAGCAGGTATTGTATCTGGGCACCTACCCCTGGCCCGAAAGACCATACATTCACTCTTTTTTACGTTATAGAGCAAACCGTGACACTGTGCATACCGTTCACAAATAGCCAGCAGTTTAGATACCCCACAGACAGAAGCACTCAGCAGGACCATGTCGTCCGCGTAACTGATATTATTAATACTAATTCCATTAATATGGCAGCCGACACGAGTCCCGCTGAGCTCCTCTATCAGCGCATTCACGTACAGATTGAAGAGCCGCGGGGAGGTCAGCCCCCCCTGCCTCACTCCGCACTCCAATCTGTACGGCTCAGATATCGCACTCGACCACCGAACAACGTTGACCTGATTTAAATACCAGTACTTAAAGATGTGAACTAGTTCCTCTGGCATAGATAGACCATTTAGTTTTTGCCACAAGATGTCATAACAGACCAGGTCAAACGCCCTCGAGAGGTCGAGAAAGCACGCATAAATCGGCGTACTACGATCGGCATAATACATGACAGTCTGCTTCAAATACAGTATAGCTGTCTCAGTAGAGAGGCCCGCTTTGAACCCAAATTGGTTGTCATGAATATCCAAGTATTGATCAAGCTGTGTGTTCAGCAGGCTATCCAGCACTTTTGCTAGTATAGTTGCTAGTGATATCGGTCTGTAGTTATTACGGTCACTTATGTCACCGGTTTTACTCTTTGCAATTGGCACCACCACAGTCTTCATCATGTCCGCACGTAAGTAAGAGTGTCCAACACATAAGGTGAAGAACATAGCAAGCACCCGCGGTAGATGGATGCCCGCATGTCTAAGATGTTCGATGCATAGGCTATCATGGCCAGGAGACTTTCCTCGTGACATCAATTGTATAGCTCGTTTGACATCCTTCGCTATGAACCTGGTATTCATCTCCTGCCCATGGACTCCGCCCACATCAACAGACTGTGGTGGTCCCAATGGCGATTTTATGGTGAAGTGGTCCCTAAACATGTCCGCAATATCCTTTGAGTCACTTAGTCCATTTACACTTACGGGTAAGCCGGGTCTACTATTAAATTTATTGGTACTTTTCCAAAAGCTACGAAAATCATGCTTAGTATGCTGAGATGCGAGGATGTCCATCTTTATCTGTTCGCTATTATTCTGACACCACCTCATGCGTGATTTAAAGATTTTTCGACTCTCCCGCATCTCCTCCCAAACACGCCCTACTTTCGGTTTACCATATGAAACCCATAACTCATACTTGTACCTAGCGACCTCATGCGACTCACGAACATGTTCATTCCACCCCACCATTGGCTTTTTCTTTTTCGGTTTACTACCAAAGCAGCTCTCAGAAGCCGCCTTACTTAAGGCCTGAACAATATCACAATACATTTTATCAACAATATTTCTGTGTTCTATTATAGTACATTTTTTATCCCCACAAGACTTAAATTCCATTGGAAAATCTATCACCAGTAACTGTTCATGACATAAACTACTATACAATTTAATTTGTTCAGGATTTCTTTCACCCCAACGCACTTTATTACATATATTTAAATCGACACTAATTTTAGGTTTAATTATATTTAATTAAACCTAAAATTTACACTGAATTACTAGGGGTAAGTGGTCAGACCAAACAGGCTCATAATTCACGTGTACATTAGTAACCGTTTGAAAAGCCGATCCAGTCACTACGCAATGGTCTAACCACCTTACAGACCCATTAGCATCACTAATAAAACTATATGTTTTAGAAAATAATCCTATTTTAACAACATCTGCACAAATCCATTCTAAGTCACTACAAAAGTTTATAAGTTCATTATAAAACTGCTCACCGGGATGTGCATTGAAGTCCCCGAGCACGTATACACACTCAATACCTTCACTGTTCACAATAGCGCTTATCGAACCAAGACAATCCGCAAACTCCGCTAAGTTTACCGTCTTGTCAACCGGCATGTAAACACTGAATACTAGGAACGACCGTTGCCCTACTACGATTTTAATCGCACAGATTCGCGTGTTATCACACTTCACTACGGAGACGTTTTGAAAAACCTTTTTATTCCATAATAAGGCTACTCTTCCCCACGGACGGCCAGAAATCATCCCGTTCGACATGTCCATCGGTGAGACGCCAGTGAACGCAAACTCGTTATCTATACAACTCAGGTAGTCAATGTCGCACGGCAGTAGCCAATGTTCTTGTAGCGCTATTATGTGTGAAGTACGACAAAGTCGCCGTACATCCTCAACTGAGCGCTTCACATTTTTACAATTGTAACTAACCAGGTTATATAAATCATCATTTACCATCATTACAATTTTGTTGTGAGGCCGGTACAACATTATTGCCGTTCGTATTCTTTTGTCGAAAGTTAACAAATCTTCTAAATAAAATTCCTTGCGGCCACAGCTTATCATCTAAGAAGATTGACAATTTATTTTCCGATACAAAAAACTTAAATGCTTTATGATCTCTTTCATGTTTAAATGTGATTTTCTCCAACTTAATCGTTTCCTTCGTCCTTCTATATACGTAGTCTTGTATGTCCTTATCTATCGTATCTTTATGTACTCTCGTAATAAAAACCGGAACCTTTTTATCCGCGGCTTTAAAATTTCCTTCCGTATCCTTCGAGATTCCCGATAGACCGTGATAACGATAGTGGGGTTTTCTTCGTTTCTGTACGGTTTTCCAACCATCGTTATTAATCACCTCAGCCAGAGGCTCCGATTGACATACTGTATTTAATACACTGTGGCGCTCGGAGCTATGCGTCTCAGTGCGCCGCTCGGCGGCCATCGAGACAGCAGGTAGCCGTGGTGACGTCACCTTTTCTCCCCGCTCGGTAATACTCGGCGACCGTTGACAAACAGATGACTGCTCGCGTTGAATATTTTGATCCACCCGCGTCGCATGCATATTTCTCCCGCTGCTCGATTTATTTCCGATGCTATCACACGATTCACTCAAGGCTGAATTATTTAAATGTGAAAGTCCCATCGGGCCGCTATCATATGTCCATGCACCACGTCTTAAATTCACATTAGCGTAGGGAGGTAATGAGTCATTCTTCATTTGTAGCAGTTCGGATTTACATTCGCTTAGTTGGTCTTGTGTTACATAATTAGACTTAATTACGTCTAAATTATTTTGCACTTTAAGCAGATCCTTCAGCAATTTTGTGCAATCAAGATGATCGAACAAAATAGGCGGTAATTTTTCCAACTCACGCGCCACGAACACGGGAATCACGTCGGGTTCTGTAGACTTGAATAGATTTAGTATATCATATAAATCTCTCTCCTCCTTTCCTTTGTTTTTGCGTTTGATTTTGATCTTGTTCGTTGGAATAGACTCGAACAGTAATGATTTGGAGTTCTTGATTTCATCACCGGAAAAAGATGTAGTACACACTCGCACTAGCGTTTCCTCGTCAATTATCGAAATTTTATTCTGCACGTATGATAGAAGCTCATTAATTACAATGTTACACGAGTTACACTTAACTGTCGTCATTTTTTTTAAATTTTAGCGCACAGTAGGTACGTACGCTCAGAACACGCCGGCCACGGAAGGATGCGCGCGCGACACGATATCACACGATATCGTCGCCTTAAGTTGATTTTAATTATAAGTTTAATTTTTGTAAGAGAAACCCTTTTTTGTTGTTGTTTGATTAAAACATAAACGTATAAGTTTTAATTTTGTTATTTTTCTTACAAATTGAGTATGGCAACCTCGGGGGCCAGGTTCCGCACTTGGCGGGTTGAATTAAATTTAACATCGATTTGTCAGCTTTTCGTGAACAGCACTACTCTTGATGGTTAATAGTGTATTGTATGTCATGCACGGACGTACCGAGCGTATGTAATGCATGGACATTGAAAGTGTTAAATATCCACGTCACTGATTAACATAAATCCACCATTTTATTGTATAACCTATAAAAATTCTGATTGATTTTTCAACCTTTACGATGTTTTGTGCAAAAAATAGATAAACTACTATAATAATAACTTTTTATCATAAAATTCTTTTCAAAGCACTACATTTTTTTTAAGTCAAGTTTACATCACAGCTTATTTATATCACAAAACTAATTCAAAACAGAATATTTTCGTGGCGCATTAAAGTTTTCTTAGATACTTAATAATTATTTATATGTATACCTAATGTCAGTAAAATTACATTCCCAATCAGTTTTCCTTTATTAATATGTAAAACAAATGTACTACCCAGGGAATATGAATATTATTCACCAATGTATCGTTACTACAATTCACTTCACGTAACATAAAGTGTTCAATTGTCTAGCACTATGCTTAAACCCAGTTTGCCTACTTCAAATATTAGTTCACTTAATTTTACACAGGCCGCAAGCAGCCTTTCGCGGTTTAAAATATGTATTAAAGCATACATGTGACATATTTTCTGAATAAAGAGTAACTTGTGATCTCTTATTCGGTCGAATTTCAGCGCATAATATAGTACTGTCGATACCCCTTATAACACTTAAATTTCTGCTACACAGCTCCTAAGCAGCTATGTGAACTTAAGGCTGAATAATTTGTGCCCATTTAAGAGTTTTAAGAGCTGTATAAGTTCGTATACAGCCTTTATGCAGCTTCCATGAGCGTGATGGAAATCTGTTATTCGGCTGTTAATCAGCCTTCGTGTGCTACTTGGGTGCGCCATCGAGCTCCTCAGGGGGTCTAGTGTGAGTTTTATAATGTTTACTATCCGTATTCATTCGATTGCGTTTACGAAAACGAAAATTAGTAGGTAAGTATGGCATTGAAGCAGCGCCTCCTCGCGGCATACGAAAGGAGTTAACATTTTGCCATACAAATTCTCGTTTTAATGGCGTGTAAAACTCACACTTGACACCCTGTTGTTTCATTATTATTTGTGTATAATACATATTATAAAATTAGCAACAAATTCCCAAATATATACATTATGTCCCAGTGATTATGGGAAGATAGCTGCACATAAAAAATCCGCTCAAAAAAAAGAGCACACAAAAAAAGAGCTCCAGCCGTAGATGTGCATAAAAATAAAGAAACCTGTCATAAGTTTCGAAATTCCTACAAAATCTGTTGAATTAACGCGAAGTTTTGCGGGCGACCCACTAGTGTTTATGAATTACCAAACCTTCCCAATTTTATTAGGTATTGTTGTACCTACTCTTTTAAGGTCTTCATAAACTATAATATTTTTTACAGTTTTATCAAACTTTTCCTTTTTTTTAGCTAGGGTACCACATCATCTTAGTGTAAAGGTATTTTAACAATATTCAGTGATTTGTTACAAAATATAATTTTTCACACCACCTGCTCGACAATGCCTCATTATAGTATATCATGCAAACCTTACTCAAAGTAAATCATTATAGCCCTTGTCTTTTGCCGGGGTGTAATGTTGTACTGAATTTCATTATAACCCGCCGGGCAGTAATGTGATTCTCACTTCTCTTAGTTCTTATTGTTATGCATTTAAAGTCTAATTTCGTCAAAATCGCGCGGCGCGCGGCTGCTGCAACTGCTGGTGGCCGACGGCGAGGAGGTGGACGGCGGCGCGCGCCGCGCCTCATTTATTTGAAAATCGAACTTATTCGAAAAACGAGCTGGCCACGCCACGGCAAGCCGAACGAAAAAAAATCAATACTTAAAACAAAAGCCGCGAGTATTTCAATACGGTGCAATCAGTATCAGACAAAACTGCAAAAGAAGATAGAATAAAACATTAAGAAAATGTCGAGTGACGAAAGTGATTTAACTCCGGAGTCCATTAAATTAGACGCCTTAGGTATTGTTAATAACCTACTACCAGAGAAGTCGAAGGAAAAATACTTGAAAGCTTACGACGATTTCCACAAATGGAAAACTGCAAAAGGCGCAAAGTCTGTGTCGGAGTCAGTGCTTCTTGTTTATTTCGAGTATTTATCGTGTACAAAGAAGTCCAGCAGCCTGTGGTGTATCTATTCGATGCTCAGGTTAACAATAAGCATCAAACACGACATTAAGATAAATACATATAGCAAGTTATTGGCATTTTTAAAGAGGAAATCAGATGGTCATCGAGCAAAGAAGTCAAAAGTATTGACAGCGCAAGATGTGGAAACTTTTCTGAATGAGGCTCCTGATCACAGCTTTCTGGCCATGAAAGTAAGTATGAGTACTGCCTACTTTTAGTTACGTTTCTAGTACCTACCTATAATAGCTCTATAAAATAGTTAATGAATAAAAGAGTATTTAAATGGCACACATTTAAAAAATACACATTCTAAGGTTTTGTCGCAAGCTTTTTTTATAATATAAAGGTCAAAAAATGTAGTAGTGTATCTATCTATTTACTCACAATCCTATTTTTTGTTACAGGTAGCCTTGATTTTTGGAGTGAATGGCGCATGTCGTGGAAATGAACTCGTAAACATAAAAGTCAATGATATCAAAAAACATGCAGATTTATTGCTGATTAACTTACCAGATACCAAAACAAATAGAGAACGTTCGTTCATAGTTCGTGAAGATTATGCAAGAATTGTTGAAAAGTACCAAGCTCTGCGCCCCTCTAATATAAACACCAACAGATTTTTTATCGGTTACAGTAATGGCAAATGCACCAGGCAAGTCATTGGCAAGAATAAAATCAGCGCCATGCCAAAAGAAATTGCAAAATACCTCAAATTGCAAAATCCCGAGCTCTATACGGGTCATTGTTTGAGGAGAACATCGGCAAGTCTGTTGGCAGATTCAGGAGCAGATATGGCCCAGATAAAACGTCATGGTGGCTGGAAATCCGATGCAGTAGCGGAGGGCTACATAGAGAATTCCATACAAAACAAAAACAAGATAAGCTGTCGTATTGGTGACAACATTCATCTGAAAACTACGTCCATTATTGATGATCCTTGGAAACCTTTGCCACCACAGCCATCTAGCTCAAAATATATCCCGTCAAGCCCACTGCCTCAAGCACCACCTTCCCCAACCTTTACTGTGTCAAACGACCCTCACACGCAAGGTTCTGATGTATTGGGTGCTGCTACTCAAATAAATTCCACCTCAACTAACATAAGCGTACCAAAAAATATAACCATATCTTTACTTAACTGGACTAATGTATCAAACATCAATTTTAATTTTTAATTTACTTTTTATTGTTATTTACTGTGCCAATTATATATAATTAGTAATGAAAATAGTATTTTAATAAATAAAATAGTTTTTCTAGTAGCCTTGGTTTTTATTGTCTCGCAAAAGGTGAGAAAAGTAGAGTATACTCCTCAGGGATAAAACTGATTTTGCCTTGGGCGCGCTTAAATCCTTCACTGCTCTCAGGACTCCATTTTAATTCCCTCGCTTCGCTCGGGATCGGGAATCAACTCAAAACCCCCTCGCTACGCTCGGGAGTTAAATCTGGAGTCCTTCGTTACGCTCAGGATTCAAATATCGCGCCCGTGACATAATACAGTGCTTTATCCCCTTGGTGTACAATCTACTATTATTTTTCTAGTTTTTAGTGTATTTTCAAAAATGCTATGGACCCTTAGTTTATTTTCCTCACGAGGTGTTTGCTAGTTAAATAATGTATAAAGTAAGGGCTTACCTACTGTGAAGGTCAATTATGATTTATCTGGCCTGGGCATATCTATTGAGACATAAAACCGTAGGTATATCTACATAAAATTCTATTCTATTTATAGTTTATAAGTAGGTACTTATAAAAAATACAACTTGTAATAGTGTGTGAGTAAACTGCATTTAAAACACTTGATGATACTCGTATCAATGTACCTATTATTAATACTCTCTCGCAACTATACGCGACCTTAGAACGACCGGCAAACACGTCACGTTCGTGAAACACAACGCAAATTGAACGGAACTTCATCTGTTTAAACATACAAATGTAAATAAACCAGCTATAAGTATATCTACTACATGCCTAGATTGAAATTTCGGTGGCGCTAGTTGACTGATTCAGACTGATAGATAGTCTGTTGGCGCTTGGCGTCAACGAAACACATGAATATGACATCACCGATAAGATTTGTAGTGCAGTGCCTAAATAAAACATATGGATTATGGATTCAACAAATCAGGTGCGCTTCACAAGTGTTACCTCAACTTTCTGCTGTAAGTACCTATTAAACATGAAGAAGATAAATAAATTGACAAACTCCCTAATTTATCCAGTTTTCCTACCTGTTTTTGTAACACTTT
This sequence comes from Eudonia lacustrata, assembly GCA_947562085.1. Taxonomy (NCBI): domain Eukaryota; kingdom Metazoa; phylum Arthropoda; class Insecta; order Lepidoptera; family Crambidae; genus Eudonia; species Eudonia lacustrata. Next base: position 10,479,858 of record OX387313.1, on the reverse strand, counting down.
TGTTTATGTGCGTTGTAAACAAGTACCCACGCACCTACCTAGATAGTGTTTCCATTATTTGGGGTTGGGGTTACAATCACCCGCAAAATAATGGGGGTTCTCATTTTTTGTACCTATGAGATTTATTTTGTTACGGTAACCTACATAAAATGATGACAAAAGATACACTAAGTACATGATACATATACTATACTTACTTATTTTTTGCGTTTTTAAAAAACTTGATAGTTAACCCTTTTAGAACAGTTTACCGATCGTACATTTTCAGTGTCCAAACCAAAATAGTCACTGCTGACCACGAAAAGAAGTGGAGGTATAGGTACCTAGTTAGATATCAAGTTTTATGAGTATTTATTATTGTGTCACCCGTTCTCCGCCTCCAGTTCCTAGGATTCATTTTATCTTATCTCTCTTATTGATATTATACCTACTCATACCAATTGTTTATAACTTTTTGTTTTTATTAAAAAGAAATAACTATATTAGTGCATTATTTTGGGTCAAAGATAAAGAGATACCTACCTACCTAATATAAGGTAGTTAGAGTTCGTGATTTTAGATGTTATTGAGGTGGAAATTAAGGTATTATTGTTCCAAACATAAACTTATACTTACCTACTTCCAAATCGAAACAAATACGTAAACAATTTAAAAAAAAAATATAAAGAAATAAAATCTTATTATTACTATTATAGGAAAAATACAATGTGAAAAGGAAAAACTTTGGAAATGTACAAGCTACAGATGTAAACTACTTTCAATCAATTCTTGGTGACGAGAGAGTGTTGACTGAGAGCGACGAAGTGCTGCCTTTCAACATCGATTGGATAAGAAATTGTAGAGGTCAGTCAACATGTAACCGAAATTGAAAATTATTCGGGGTTTTGTAATATAAATACTTGGGCGCCCAAGGTAACAGTGCCATAGAACAATTAAATTTTATTGTGTCTGGTTTAAGAACAACTGAGTGTTAATAAAGAAAGAGAGTAAACATTGGTACCTAGTCGATTTTTATTTGTCATTGAATTAAATTAATTCACGCATTATGTTTGTGGTGGAAAAACAAAGCCCTTTAATAAAGAAAACAAGAAGTTTATAAACAAATGAATGTTCTGTCGTAAGCGCCAAGTTAGGTACCTACTTACCTAAGTATAGCTAACACTTAGGGTATCTTGACCAAAAAATCTTTACATTTAGAATTGATAATAGTAACTAGGTGCTCCTTAAAAATACGACACGTCAATCTCAAAAGTCTGTATTGTTGTACTCGTAGTACATAATACCTACTAATACACCTATGTTTTCAGGTCAATCGAAAGTCGTATTAAAACCCAAAACGACGCAGGAAGTCTCCCAGATCCTGTCGTACTGCAACCAGAAACGATTGGCAGTGTGTCCTCAAGGGGGCAATACCGGATTAGTGGGCGGATCTGTCCCGGTCCACGATGAAATCGTCATCAATTTCATGTTGATGAACAAGATCATTCATTTAGATGAAGTATCAGGTGAGTAGTGGTAGTGCCTGGCTGCGGAGCAATGACCTCAATCCTTTCAATACACTCCTCAATACTTTTTAAGTACATCTACTTTAATATACTTACTTAAAGGTTTTTTTTTATTGTGGCACGCCAAAATGGCCTCACCCTGCCTGATGTAAAGCAAGCAGCCAAGTAAGCCCAAGAGGTGAAAGCGTTCATTATAGCGCTACCACGCTATGCCGAACGCTCACACTATGGCGGCCTGCATAAATGCTTTTTCACGCCCCGCTTAAATAACCCGGAAGAGAAAGAGAAGGGAAACACGTGTGCGGGAAGCGTATTCCACATATGGGCAGTTCGGCAAAGAAACGATTGTCCAAACTTTTTGGTACGTGTCTTGATGGTCAGCACGGTATGAGGGTGGCTTCTCAGACCTGCACGCGTCGATCTGGAAAGGAATGGAGAGGGAGGAATAAGGTCAAAGAGCTCCTCAGAGCATTCACCGTGGTAAAGGCGGTAGAAAGCACTAAGGGAAGCACGTAGCTGTCCCTATACGTAGCTGTAACGGCTCCAGACTGGTCGTAACATCATCGTTACCGACAATACGGACAGCACGTCTCTGCAACCTGTCAAGACTTGGCGGATCCGTCCCAAAGATGAGAGCAATACTCTACGCAGGAGCGCACCTGAGTCTTATACAAAAGACAACGTTGCTCAGGCGTGAAGAACCCCTTCACTCTGTTCAGGATTCCGAGTTTACGTGAGGCTGTGGTTATGATGCTCTCAATATAGCTCTTCGGGTTTAGGTCGCTGTGTATGTCCATACCTAAGAGACTGAGACCAGTCTGGATGGGTAATAGGTTGCCCTGGAAGGAGGGTTGGGGGAGGAATGCAGACTTTTTAGCAGTGACAGCGCAGACCTGTGTTTTTTTGGCATTGAACTGGACCAGGTTATCAGAGCCCCATTTATAAATGCGGTCTAATTCCTCGTCCAGCTCAATGACAATTTTACGTCTTGACTCCACTATATCGGCTTGCTTTGCCGCAGGGTGACCCAAATAACGCCGATGTACTGTACTGTCATCTGCATAGCAATGAATGTTACCCAAGGATAACATGTCATTAATATGCAGAAGGAACAGCGTGGGCGATATTATAGAACCCTGCGGCACTCCGGCGTTTACCTGCAGAAACTGTGAGGCACTGCTTTGGCAGAGTACGCGAATACTGCGCTCATGCAGGAACCCAGCGACCCAATCGCATAGGCGAGGTGGCAAGCCGTATGCTGAAAGCTTGAGAGAAGCGAACGATGCCAAACTCGATCGAAAGCCTTGGAGATGTCCAGGCTAACAGCCATAGTGCTTCTCCGTGCTTGTCCATTGCTTCACCCCACAGGTGTGTTATGTTTCGGTCGTTTCGGTCTGAAGCCGTATGTCGATCATGAATCAGGCAATGATATTCTGATTTTCTTCTTAAAATCGTTCTTCCTTCGCGTCGTTCGTCCGTGAAGCGTCGAAAACAATAGCAAACTTATTAAATAAATATTGTAAATATTGTCGGTGTGTGTACGGTGAACATGGCGGACAAAGAGGACGATTACAGCATACATCATCATTACGGACGTGTTCACCTACGCCGGTATCATTTCAACATTAACCGAACGGATAGCTGCTCGAACTTGAATGCCAGAGATCGCTTTTCAATCCCTACAACTCCGCTTGACTACTGACGGAACCTAAAAAAAGCATATTAGCTTCCTATTAGGTTAACAGGACTTAATAAATAATAATAATAAATAAATTTATTTATTCAAGTTCAAAACTGATTTTGTTAGTAACAATTGTGCTTATCCTCGTTAGTAAAGATAATTGTATTAGACATTTTAATTTTTTAATTTTTTTAAATTCTTACAACTGTCTGTACATGACTCATCTCCGCACCACCCCGGCGGATGTTGAGCAGCAATGAGCCATGTACCGACAGTCAAGCCTGCTTGCAATCATGCCCAGGATGCTGTTGGTGCTGCCCCGCACTCTGCGCACCAGGGAGGCACACCGCTTCCGCATAGTCGCGTAGAAGCAGTCTACTCGCGCCTCTGCAAACATCCCCGATGCACTACAGTAGCATGGCAGCCGCAACGACACCCTGAACGCGTTGTTGAATTGAACTCGAAGGGCGCTGTAGGCTCGACGAGTGCACTTGGCCCACAAGCTGCACGTGTAGAAAGTGGTACAGTAGGCCCTAAAGAGAGTAATTTTCACATCAATTGTACAACGTGCAAACCTGCGTGCCAACATGTTTGCCCTTAGCGACAGCGCCCTACGCTCCCTTTCAACGTCAAGATTATCATTGAGATCGGGAGTTAATATATGGCCCAAATATTTAAACTTGTGCACTCTTTGCAACTCACACTTGTCCAAAATTATTGGCGGAAGTCGATCAAAATGCTTACTCCCCACCTCAAAGAGCATGACCTGGCTTTTCTGCAAATGTGCAGAAAAGCCAGGTCATTCTCATGCCACATACAGACGCACTAAACAACACCATGTCGTCCGCATAACTAATGTGACGCTAACGCCATCTATGTAGCAGCCGACACTGGTGCCGCTCAGCTCACCTATCAGTTCATTCACATAAAAGGTTGAAGAGCGTTGGCGAGCTTAGCCCCCCCCCCCTGCCTCACTCCGCACTGTATGGTTGAGACAACAAACCATCCCACCGCACATGGTTTACTTGGCTCTTATACCAATGTTTTAGGATGCTTATAAGCTCTTTTGGTACTTTGGAATCTTGGAGCTATTGCCATAACAGATCATACGAAACCAGGTCAAAAGCCCTGGAAAGGTCCAGGAAACACGCAATAACAGGTGTTTTACGCTCCTTAGAGTAATTGACAGCGTGCTTAATAGACAGAACAGCTGTTTCAGTTGACAGCCCAGGCCTGAACCCAAACTGATTATCATGATGTGTGATATATTTGTTAAGTTGTTTATTAAGCACGCTATCAAAGACTTTCGATATTACAGTTGCAAGTGAGATAGGCATTATTTTTGTCGGATATATCTCCTGTCTTATTTTTAACTATCGGCACTAGAGTCCGTCGTGGCCAGGGGATACCTCTAGACATAGATTTTATAATGACTTCAAGATCTTTAAACATTTTATCTCCCTTTTTACTTCGAACTCAGCATCAAGCATCGAGTGCGAGGGCCCTAAAGGAGAATTTACAAAAAAGTGGTCTTTGAACATGTCAGCAATTTTTTCAGGATCATCTTCCTCACCAAAGCTCACGGGGAGACCCGGCTTGCATTGCAACTTGCTCGTATGCTTCCAAAAGGAGCGAAAATCGTTTTTCGAAAGATGTGAGGCTAGTATATCCATCTTGATTTCATTTTCGTGATCTTGGCACCCTTTTAACCGCGATTTAAATTGCCGTCTAGCCTAACACATTTCTTTATAGATACTACCATAAGATGGTCTACCATGCCAAACCCAGAGACGAAACTTAAGCTTAGCCTCCCCGTGAAACTTAAGCTTAGCCTCCCCGTGAAACTTAAGCTTAGCCTCCCCGTGAAACTTAAGCCTAGCCTCCCCGTGTGCCCCAGCTACATGTTTGTTCCAGCCCTGTTACTGTCTTTTTTACCCGTCTTATACATTTACGGCCCACTACAGCCGCTTCGCTCAAGGCACTAACAATTCTATCATACAGGTTATCAATAACAGATTTATGTTCGGGATTACAACACATATTATCACAACAACTTCGAAGTTCGTTTGAAAAGTCAATTAACCTTAACCTATTATGACATTCATTTTTAAACGTATCTGTTTCCTGTCGGTTTCTTTCACCCCATATAACATTGTTTTGTTTTACTATTTTGTCTTTTTAACCTTTTTACCGCCAACAACTTCTATAGAAGTTCGAGATTTTCGTGCCGCCCACACCAGCACTTCTATAGAAGTTCTTCTTTGTACCTACTTTATTAAAATACATTTATACGTTGGCGTACAGCGAGACATCGCGTGCAGGATAGTTGGGCGGTGAAAAGGTTAATTTCTTAGGTAAAATAACATTTAAATACTTAAATAAACAATACTTAGATAACTTAATAATCTTTGAAAAAAAAATTCTACAGGTTCTTATTTTTTTGATTCAGCTACGACAAAAAATTTTAAAGCAACAACAAATAACGGTTTTTAGGTGCACTAGTTTGTGAGGGCGGTTGCATTTTAGAAAACTTGGACAACTATGTTCGCGATCACAACCTCATTATGCCCTTGGACCTGGGCGCGAAGGGCTCTTGCCAAATCGGCGGGAACATCAGCACCAATGCCGGTGGTCTGCGACTGCTGCGGTACGGAAACCTTCACGGGTCCGTGTTAGGACTTGAAGCTGTGAGTGTAGCCTAATTTTTTTAACACCGCCAGCCGCAGCCTATAAACGTCGCGCTGTCGCGTCGGTCTTTCCACATAATTTTGTAGAACATGGGGCGATCTGGCCGCAACTCAACACGCTGACACAATCAAGGTTGGTTTAACGTCTATCATCATACGATACGACAACAACCGGTGCCAACGACTTTATGTAGGTACCTTCCAAAGCAGCTCGAGATATTTTTCATCCAACAATTCCACCAAAACAATCAAAACCCTTCGATGAATTCCTTATGCAGAACGCGTAAACTACTGGTACCTACTGCACCGTTAGCAGCGTCGTCGTCATGATCTCAGCGTCGAGCATATTTTTATAAAGATTTATTCAGTCAGCCATGTTTGTTTTGGATTTTCGATGCATAGCCCGGGTTTGTGATCCCAACCCACATTTTACAAGCTTGATGACTTAGCACAATACCCATCAGTTGCATCGATGACTTGATTTCATTTCATCATGAAGCTTTTGGATATGCAGTGGGATAATATTTGGCTCAGCTAAACTATTACGAGAGGTACAGATACTACTGATTGATAGAAGATAGCTTAAATAACAGATTTTTCTCTACGAAAGGTTAAAGCAGATGGTACGGTCATAGACTGCCTTAGGGCACTGAAGAAGGACAACACAGGATACCATTTGAAGCATTTGTTCATAGGATCTGAAGGAACGTTGGGCGTGGTTACAAAGGTAGCAATACACTGTCCTGTGTTGCCGAAAGCAGTTACAGTCGGCTTTTTTGGTAAGAACTACATAATATCTGTTTCTGAAGGAGTTTTTTACAATAAATTGAGCTTTTTAGAAAAAAAAAACACAAATGTTGAAAAAATTTCCACGAGCAGGATTTGAACCTGCACCCTTCTGACTACCGGGTCAGGTGCTCTCCCAATTGAGCTATCGTGGTTTTAACCAGCCCGCCGAAATTATTCAACACTATTTACTTTTTTACTTTGAAACCTAAGGCTTTATTCGCAACAAAACTTGCGTTAAAAATTATATAAACAAAAACAAAAACTTTTTAGAAAGCTTATTAGATTCTCGGGTTATAGGTTGACGTTTCCTCAGCAAAAAAAAAGTAATTCTAAATAATAAGTTCATAAGTGATAAGACTACCTTTAGGTAGGTACCTTTAAATTTTCGTTGTTTGTTTCCTGTTTAAATTGTTAGCAACATATAAGTATCATCAAAAGAAAAAAATAACACTATAATAGTTTTAATTTACTAAATAATTCATTTTACCATAACTGCTATTGCTTATACCACATGAGTGGTTTACCTACTAATAATATAAATGATATAGGTACCTACTGAAAACTATTATTTATTTTCAGGTGTAAAGAGTTTTGACAATATCTTAGAGCTCTACAGAAGTGCAAAATCGTCTTTAGGAGAAATATTATCAGCTTTCGAAATGGCCGATAACGAAGCTATCGCTAACACTGTGAAAAATCTTAGCCTTCCGTAAGGGCAAATGGAAATGTATTAAGATTTTCTGGAATAGCCTTAAGAAATTATGGGACAACATTGCAATGCCAATAATTAATTTGCAGAAACCCGATATCAGATTTCCCGTTTTATGTGCTAGTGGAGACTCACGGGAGCGACGACACTCACGATGGAGAGAAGTTAACACGGTTTTTGACAAAAGAAATGGAAAGTGGACTCATAATGGATGGAACCGTAACGTCTGAACCTAACAAAATGCAGGTGTGTGGAATAGGCGAATATTATTTCAATAGAGGCATAACAAGCATAGGTCTCGCCTAATGAGAGGCATGCGAAACGAATAGCATGCTAAGATCATCTCTTCTTCTGTGATACAACTACATTCGTAACGCATTGTACATCTCGCGGGCGCAAGCGTTGCCGACACTACCCATAAGTAATCTAAAAGATAAGAGTAAAAGTCATATAGCCGATAAACGCTCCATTGCTGAGCACGCCTTCCCTCATAAATGATTAACTCCGGTAGGTAATTGTATATGACATAGGAGAGATATTAAGCACTTATGGCTCAAGCCCCAATGCAGCTGGCTCTTACTTCACAACCGAAAGCCACGTTTAATAACGTGCCTTGCGAAACACTGAAAAGATCTATTTACTACTCAGAATTTCTGGTTATTTTGTTACAGACTATTTGGAACCTACGAGAGAGTATAGCGGCAGCGGGTTTGGCGCGTGGTTACGTCTTCAAATACGACGTGTCATTGCCACAAAAGAACTACTACGACATAGTCCCAGCGTTGAGACTGCGGTTGGGCAGCAAGGCCACTATGATTTGTGGTTACGGACATGTAGGTTAGTGAGCACCCACCCCTCCTTTATTTACAATGCTCTAAGTATTTTTACATGGAAACTGAAAATAGTACTAAAAAAAAAAGAGGGATAATTGCTTCCAGGTAATGTCTCACGTCGTCGTAGTATCTATGAATGCGTTTTTGTACATGTCCGTCGCTACAGATGTTTAAGAAAGTAAAGTGAGAAAAAATTTGATGGATCCACAACTAGGTTGCAATCGAATATTCGAATATTTTTCCGAAAATCTTATTCGAATAGTAAAATAAAAAATATTCGAATACTACTTATGGTATTTTCTACTCCCAAATATATATGTAATCATCTCAGATGTAAATTAAACGATGATTCCATGGACGCTTTAAGTTTCTCACTTTCAAATGATACGCAAATAATTATTATTGTTATTATGCGCTGTGTGTATGGTGATTTCCGATATTATAATTTATAGTAGGTACTTACTTACAAGTTACCATCACGTAAGATCGATCTGATTATTAGTGATTGCATGTGAAAATGATAACGCAATGATACTTTTTTATTACTGTTTATACTTATACGTATAAGTGTTGCAAAAAGTTAAATATTATTTTATTTTGCTTGTGACATTTTTAAGAACATAAGTTTCCTAGTCTGTTTAAAAACTTGATGATACTTTTATTTTATTTATGTTTAAGTTTATTTGTTGAAAGTAAGGTTTTAAGATTTGTAATTGGCTAGCATGCAGAGCATTAAAAGTTTGGAGTTTTCGTTGACAATTTTAACAGTTTTTTATAACATGTCATAATTTGTTTTTATAATAATTGAGTTCAAAATTTCTTAATTAGTTTTATTTGATAAAAGTTTTGATCGATAAATAAATATTTGTTGCGATTGGGATGCTACGTCTACTTACATAAAAATATGGTTCCTAAAAGCAATAAAAGGTGAAATATTAGGTGTTATTTATTTATTTTATAATATTCGAATAGCACTGGAAAAATATTCGAATATTCGAAAACCAAAACTGTCGAATTTTTGCAACCTCTATCCACAACACAAGGAGGGACAGACAAAGTGTGTTAGATTTCTGAGATGTGGAAGTTGTATGTATACCACCACGTGGTTGAATCGTCATATGACTTCTTACAACAGATTGAAAAGTTTTCCGGATTGGTAAATCTTTAGCCCAAATAGAAAATCCATTTTTTTATTTACAGGAGATGGCAACATTCACATCAACGTGACGGTATCCGAATACAGCAAAGAAGCGGCGTCGCTCCTAGAGCCGTTTATATTTGAAGAAGTAAAGAAGCTCAAGGGTTCTATCAGCGCTGAGCACGGCGTAGGGTTCCGTAAGCCGCAGTTCATCCACTTCAGCAAGGAACCCTCCGCATTGGACCTTATGCGGGACCTCAAACAGTTGATGGATCCTAATGGCATTCTCAACCCGTATAAAGTATTGCCGGAGGCTTAACATTCTCATTTCAACTCTCCCAAATAATTCTATATAATGGTTTGATGATAACAGCAACCAATTGAAACTTTAAATAATATACATTTTTTTAAATTACTTTACATTTATATAATTAAACTATGTTATTGTCACCATTTTGATTAAAGCATGCAAGTCTAGGTATGTAATATTTTTAGAACTTTACTTAAATAATTATCATTTTGACCATTAACTGCCGTACTCAGACGTCAATTAAGTTTTAATGACAATTAAGTCTCTTGTTGTCACTTTCTTATGTATAGTGCTAAATAGAGAAGGAAAGGCATTTAATTGTCATTAAATCTTAATTGTCGTCTCTGAATCTACTTATTTGATACCTGAAAATACTAAAGATCGGCATCGGTGCAGATTTCAGAGCTGAGTAAACATATTTAACTAAGCACAGAACTTTGAACTTACCCAAGTCATGATAGGTACGTGAAATAAAACAAGAATATTATTTAAATGACTTTTATTAAAATATCCATTTATTCTTATAACATTCGTAATATCACTGCAACAAAATACAATGGAATATTATAAACATTTTCCTAATTGCTTCAAATAAATAAATCCGGCAATTGCATAAATATTTTCAAAAAATTCTATATAGGAGCACTTACTATTATTTATCAAGTTAATTGGATTATTAATTATTTTAATATGATTTTATTGCATTTATTTAGACATGGTTTTGTAGCACTATTTAGAATATTTACTATGTTTATTTATGACTATTAATTGGAAGTTAGGTCCATAAATATGAAATTGTCCCGTATTCGAGGCAACTATCACTCTTCACTCATTTTAAATAGCGTATTATGTAACAAAGTTCAAAACCGACTGTAATAAATTTGGAGTTGATTGACCGACACATCTACAATGCTTGAATTTAGCTTAAATAAATAATATCAGTAAATTGTGTTGCAAGTGATGTAGCAAACGTTTATAAAATAATTTGTGCTAAAGAAAACACACGCAATTTAAAAATAAAGTCCATCAAATTGTTCAGATAATCACTGAGGTTGCGTATAGTATTCTTGCATTGACGTATGTACAATTGTATAAATAAATTTATTGTAAATGTCAGCCTTTGTCGCTGTACTCAGCAGGTAGTAATGGAATTAACGTTGCTTGAGTTCATTTCAACTTGTTACTCCTTTTGTAATCCAGTTGTTATGCTCTGTTTTGCATTTTTGTGATATAAATGAGAGAAATCATGAGATCACTAAATTTATTAATAGACAAAATGTAAACAAGAATTAACATAGCTCCTACATATGGCCTTTTTATAAATGGTGGGTGTCGATAATAAATAACAACCTCAAAATTATTATGCATTTTGGTCTAATCGAGGAGGGTAAAGGGGACAAGGGAACATAAGCCCTAAGTTAAAAGTAATAGATGTCTCTTCCCCGGATCAGCTTTTGGTCTTCCATACAAGGCACAAAAGTTTTGCGTAAAAGCATCTGCTTGTTTACATTTAGTCCAAGGATTTATAAGGCTTACGTATAATACGGTATCGGAGTATACACTGGGCAACATGCAAACTTTTGCAGTTCGCTTTATACGTAAACGCAATATTGTATCCTCCCGGATAAACAGACCAAGACGTTGAAAAAAAAATCTATTCTATTTGAAGCATAGGCTAACATAGAATCTAAATTAAAAGCTTTTATTAATAAATGTCCAAATGCTTAACCACTCTAAATTAAATTCTGGTACTTACGATGTTTGTTGGTAGGTGTACATGACCTTTCATGGTTACTATTCAAATAACATAATGGATTTCGATTCATAAATCCAAGTAATCCTAAGAGCAATTAGAACAATTTTCCTTAAACGAGTCAGAAGACGAATATAGAAGTATTAAGATTTCACTTATTACAAAAATAAGTAGATGGCAGACATTAATCGTAGGACTTTATATTTTAACTATTCGGGATGACTTTCTGTATACCAGCAGCTAATTTTTCAGGCTTCGAGTGACAGTGAGCTCTTTAATAGTTACTAAATAACTAATCGAATTTGTAAGTATCATAAGTCATTCGCGCATTAACTTCCTTAGAGTGGTCACCAAGTTGGTCACTCGCCATACATGTCTTTTTATAGAATTTTATAGTATTTTGTATTTTTTTTAATAGTTTTCTCGATTGTTCTAACGTAGAGAAGACGCAATGTGGTCTGTTCCCCGCGAGGCTCGGGGCCCAGTCAAGCAGGGTTATCGCTTAATCTGATTGGACATCTTCAGGAATTCCAGAAAACCGGCTTGCATCTCGGCGTCCATGCCCGTGTCCCATGCATCGTTTTCAAGTTCCTCCCTAAATAAAGAAATGCATGTCAACACAAGTGCTGTTGAAAATACACATTTTTATTTAAATATTAGAGTTCCGCAACTCTACACTAGATGTAGAGTTGCCTAACTCAATTCTACATTGACAGCGACCTAGACCTAGACCTTGACCTAGGTCAACACTGTGTTTGTACACCTAGGTGTACAAACACAGTGGGAGCGGCGCGGAATCGCCCGCTCGTCGTAAACACATAGCTTCTTAAGGGTGCGCCGACAAAAAAATGCCAAAAATGCAGTTACGGTTAAGTAGATATAATTGAAAATACTATCGTATTAAATGAACAAAATATATATTTAGTATCATAGGGAACGTGTTTACAATTTGTCAGAACCATAAATTCATAACACGCTATAGTTTTTTCTACAATATCATTTAAAGTTGGGCAAAAATCATGAAAACGAGTGGCGGCGTTTAGTAGATTTCTTATAGTTTATCTAAATTATTGTACCTCTGATTTTGTCTAAACAATCATCAATGGATAAACTACAAATTGCTAGACTACATTTTCGATTTATCAAGTGGTTGTTTAAATAATTATTTTTTATTAAGCACCTTAAATTCCCCATACAAAATTAGTATGGCCGCGCGGCATCAAATAAATATGGACGGCGCACCCTTAAGCCCAGGCTCGACCGCGAAATGAGCGAGGTTATTAATGAGCCCTCTTAACTAGCAACGATAGTTTTCGTAGTCGAGGCTCTCCACTAGCCTCTTTCGCGGTCGAGCCTCATATCGTTGCGAGTTAAGAGGGCTCATTAATGACCTCGCTCATTTCACGGTCGAGCCCGGGCTTATGGGTGTGAACAAAGTAACAGCGGCGCGGGTGAGCGGTATCCGCAGCGGTATAAGCGGGCAGTGTCGGCGGCGCGGGAGGACGCAAACCTGGGGCCCGACCGCCTAACCGATCGCTTAGACTTCGTATGTGGTTTATGACGTCATCTTATCGTTTCGTGCCGCCTATGAAAGCAATATCGAAAACTATAGCCTTTAGCTTTTGATTTTGCTTTCATAGGCGGTGCGAGGTGGCAAGATGACATCATAAACTATACGCGTAGTCAAAGCGATCGGTTAGGCGGTCAGGGGGCAGTTTGCGTTTCCCGCTCGTGGCGTCCGATTGACATGATAATGCAACGCGTTTACGCTGAGACGCCCCGCGAAGTACTGTGTTCACCAGTAGGAATATGCGTTTTCGGCCCTTCCTGCATCCGCTCCCAGTGTGTTTGTACACTAAGACCGGTGGACTAGCCACAGACCATAGAGGCGGTTAGATGCTGTTAGATGTTAGAGCAGCGTGTTCAAACTCACAGTATGTCGTCGTCGAGCGCGGCACTCTTGCCGGAGGGCAGGTTGCTCTGCAGGAAGGCGCGCTCCTCCGCGGTGAGCGAGTGCCCGTCCGCCAGGTACCCGCCCTCCGTGCTGGGACCCACCTCCGCCTCGCCGTTCATCGCTGGACGAAACAAACAGAATAGTTTTTCATTTTAAGCTTAAGAGGCCTATCACAAAATGCGCGTGCTCGCGCTTTCTCAGTACTACGAGCGGCCGACGCATCGCAAAAGTAGCATTTTGTGCAGTTGTAATTACATTTATTTGAGGTTTAATAATTTTTTATCGTTCAAAAAAGTATACAATTTGAAATCTTATAAACTAACGTTAATTCTGGTTGATATTTTACTTAATAATATTAATGGAGTAAGGTGATATTTACAGCTAATTCTGAACGTTTTATGGCTTTGAATGAGATCTTTTTTGTAGAAATTCCATTAATATTTCGAAATTCTTTGGGGATACAAGTCTGCTGCTATCGACGTGACCTCAGGTGTTCCTCAAGGTTCCCATATCTCCCCTTTGCTATTTGCAATTTTTATTAACGATCTAATTGACCGACTAAACTGTGAATGCCTACTTTATGCAGATGACCTTAAAATATTTACTAGTATTAAAAACATTGATGACTGCTGCACTCTTCAAAAAGACATTGACATAGTTAAAGATTGGTGCGTAATCAATAATATGTACCTAAATAATAATAAATGTTTTGTCATATCTTTTACAAGAAAACGTGTACCACAAAATTATAACTACAAATTAAACAATTGCGCTTTGTCTCGATGCACTACTGCAAAGGACCTTGGCATTATTTTTGATGATAAACTTTCATTCCGTCAACATTATGAACATGCGTTAAAAAGATGTAATGGACTTTTGGGTTTTATATTTAGATCCACAAAAGGTTTTAAGAAACCAAAAAGTGTATTATGTCTTTATTAAAGCATAATACGTAGTATTTTAGAATATGGTTGTACAATTTGGAGCCCATTATATAAAATACACATAGAAAGTATTGAAGGCATTCAGAAAAAGTGTTTGAGATTTCTTTGTTATCGCTTTCATTTAGGCAGGTCTCTTCATTCTTACGAACTTCGAATGATTAAGTTTGGTGTGATTTCGCTTGCGGTTTGTCGAGATCAGTATGATTTAATTTACTTGTTTAAAATATTGCACTCAATAATCGATTCCCCTGAATTGCATTCTTTAATTCAAATAAATACTTTGTATCGAACCCGGGCGCCTAAGACTTTTGTACTAAATGTCCATAAAAATAATACATCATATTACAATCCCATTGTCAGAATGTGCCGTCTATACAATGAACTGGTTGCACTAAATAACAACATCGACATATTTTCCATGAAATTACATAATTTAAAAAAAATGTCCGGGAAATTCTTGGCGCGGAATCTACCACTTAATAAAAAAAAACTTCATAAAGTTTATTTTCGTAAAATTGTAAAGTCAACATTAACCTAGAATAAGTTTTCAATTTGTTATATTTTTATTTTTTTATACATTTTTTTCACCATTACTATGTATTGTATTTATTTAGTTTTTAATTGGATATAGTTGTAGATTAGGTAAACTTTAACATGGACGCTTATTGTTAATTGTGTTGTGTACACATGTTTTAGATAGGAATTTAGCTCTTATACAATTTATCATGCATTATTGTTATTTTTTAATTTCTATCTGTTTTGTGTACCTAATAAATAAATAAACAAATTCCGAGGCCGCTAAGAACTTTGAGAGAAACTTTAACTTTAACTTTTTTTACTTTTGTTTAACTTTTTTTACTATTTAAGAGATATTATTATATATTTTTCATTTCGTTTGCTTAGTAAAGTAGTTCAATCCATGAGCTTGAAAATTGCCGTCAGCGTATATAATTGAAACTAGCTTCGGAATTTTGGCTTTATATAAATAGATAAGGGAAAATTGCAGAAAACGAGGCCGCTACGAATTATACTAATAACTATTCTCCACCATACAATAAGTCAAAATTGTCTAAGGGTTTCAGTTTCTCTGAACAAGAACGCCGAAGTTGGGCATTTTATGCAAAAATCACGGTCAAATAATCAAGTCAATGTAATAGGCCTCTTAAAGAGCGTTTATACAATTTGAATGTAACCAAAGTTTTATAAAGGTTCAAATCGCATTGACTCATCAACTAAATTTTATTTTTTTATTTTCTACTAACTATTTAGATGTCTGTATTTTATTCATGTATCATTAACCTTTTCACCGCCCAACTATCCTGCACGCGATGTCCCGCTGTACGCCAACGTATAAATGTATTTTAATAAAGTAGGTACAAAGAAGAACTTCTATAGGAGTGCTGGCGTGGACGGCGCAAAAATCTCGAACTTCTATAGAAGTTGTTGGCGGTAAAAAGGTTAAAATTTACTTATTGGTTTAAAAAATTTGAAACTTCGAAATTTTTAAGGGTGACTGACTATACAATGAACAAACGAGAAAGCTAAACTAAGCTAAACAAAGATACTGTCCCCGATGTGAGATTTTGTTTATTTTATTAGTTAGGCACCAATTTGCACGTCTTAAATTTTTTAGTTGGAGAAAGGTGGACCTTGATTCTGATATTATTTTAAATATCCACAATCGTATCCTAGTGAGGTGTTTTTAACATTTAAACTATGATGAAAATGTCAGAATTAAGTCAGCAGTTGGCAGATCCACAACAACTTAACAGAAAACTAGGGTCTTAGTCATTTGTAAAACTGTCTTTGCTTGATTATAGATAGCCTTCAGCGGCTGCCTGTGAATGCTAAAGTGTGAGTACTGCTTAAGGCGACGCACCGCTAAACAATTAATCTAATACGGAGCGTTTGCGCCCCGTACCAAACTGTTTTTTTTCCTTCAAATTAAAACTACAGATTATTTTTGAAAAATGAACTAGCATATTGAAGTGTGTGTTAAGACTAATCTACTAAGAAAATTTAGATGCTTAAATCGGTCTGGTTTGCCTGTAAAATGCAAATCTATGTTTTAAAAGAGTTTACTTTGATATTTTTTTCTCTATTATAAAAGTTGACAAATCGTGTTTCGCAACTAGCAAAATGAAGTCAATAAAATGAAAAATCATGTCATCAAATATCACTTTCATATATTTATGTAATTGTTGGGAAAAATCAAGATCCCGCCACGTAAAATTCCAATGCGTCGCATTAAAGCCGTTGGTTCCGGCGGCTGCATTAGCTTTCGTTAACAACCACCCGTACCGCACTGGGCTCGTGGTGATTCATGGCCCGTTCTCCCTATCCATCCATAGGGAAGGTTCGTGCATAAACTAAGTTTGTTTGATGTTAGATGATAAAACAGCCTGACTATAATAAAAACGCATACTTTACTACTTTTTATAATAAAAAATTATACTGATATGATAGCCTTTATAAACAGTGTCCTACAGATAACAAATAGCGTTGCGTTGACCATTTCAATTAGTTTTGATTTAGAGTAGCTTGGGTGTGTCATGCTCTCTTTATTGTCTCTGCGCTGGTGGCATGTGCGTCGGGTCATTACATTCCCTAAAATATGGTTGAGCGAAGCAATGGCTGATTCACATGTCATACTCGTGAACGGGTGCCGCCTGTGGAGGCAGGTCTGCTCTTGCATACTTGTCTTATTTTTATTATTAATAACTATAGTTTAACTTTGTTTTTTCTTAGATAGTTTTGACTTTTACTAGTACTGTCATAAGCTTAAACTGAATAAATGATTTTGAATTTTGAATTTTCATACAATGAGCTGGCAGTGTGTGTGTGTGTGTGTGTGTGTGTGTGTGTGTGTGTGTGTGTGTGTGTGTGTGTGTGTGTGTGTGTGTGTGTGTGTGTGTGTGTGTGTGTGTGTGTGGAGGGGGGTGGTTACCGTGGCGGCGGCGGTGGTCCTGCGGGGGCGCAGGGTCGGCGAGCCCCCAGCGGGCCGCCCGCAGTGCGACGACGTTCCTCACGGCGGGCAGGTGGGCGCGCCGCTTGAGCCGCTCGAACGCCGCGTGCATGCCGGCCGGGCAGTCCGCGTCCAACGCGATGCCGGATAGCTGGACGAATTTCGTACGTTTACATCTTATCGCACCGTGATTCGTAAATACTTGAAATGGTATTTTTTAGAAAATTTTACGGATAGCTGGACTAATTTCGTACGTTTACATCTGCACCGTAATTCGTAAATACGTGGAATGGTCTTTTTACAGAAAAGTGCATGCCAACGCGATGCCGGATAGCTGGACGAATTACGTACGTTAACTTATTAGCTCCGTATTCGTAAATACGTGAAACGTCTTTTATTACGGGCACTTTACACCATCACTCCAAAATTAATCTATATTTACATATTATATATTATATTATACAACTACTTGGATTGCGTGGCATCGCTTCGAGCGTTAGATTTTTAAACATTCTTTAAATCCATTAATTTGGAGTGATGGAGTGACGCGAAAGAGTTTTAGTTAATAATCTAACTTTTTTATCTTTATTGGTTCACAAAACTTATTGTGTACATAGTTAAAGCTAAGTATGATCAGCCATATATTCTAAGGAGACAACCTTCTACCCCCTTACAAATAAACACTATTTAAGCATTTACTTAGTTAATCATTGTTTTGTCAACGTCACACAAACGTCGTTCTCAATTTGAGAAAAAGAGACAAAACAATGATTAACTAAATAAATGCTTAAATAGTGTTTATTTGTAAGGGGGTTAGTGTCTAGTGTGAACACAACCTGCTTAAATAACGGCTCTCAAATACATTAAGACAAATAACATTTAACAATAAAGATATGAACAAAAAAAATTACAACTTGAAAGAAAAGAAAACTATTTGTTTTTGTATTCATCTTAGCTCATTTTCGTCACACCGCGAGGTATTTAAAAATATAAAATTTAAAATTACACACATTTCATGACTCTTTACAGTTAGCTATAGACGACGATTTCTTGATCGTCGTTTGTTCCTCCTCAGTCCTTTTCAGTCTCTTGACTGAAGAGGTTATTTTAACACGAAATATAAAAAATATTATTGTTTCTAAACAAAGCTAGCTCAGTTATTCTTATCAAAGCTGTAATAGCACACTGCAGCATTGCTAAAGGAAAAGCACATACAAATTGAAAAATGTTCAATTTACATTCGCACTTGAATTGAACCTAGCAATATCTTGAAAAGTAAATGTTTTGCATTAATTTACCTTGAGGAGTTGACAAACAGCTTTAATGTTAGTCTCCTTGTCAGTGTCCAGCAGATGATGCAGAACCTTACAGAGACTCTCGCCCAAAGACTTGAGTCTGCTTCCCTACAAATAAAAAAATACACAATTGGCTATTAAGAAATGAAATTTTATACCAGTGGTGTACGGACGCCTGCACATGTTACTTGTCTATCCAAAACTGTCGAATTTCTTTAAGGGTGCGCCGTCCATAAGTGACAAGTGTCATATGTTTTATTTGAAATGTCGTCGTCCATATTTATTTGATGCCACACGGCCATACTAATTTTGTATGGGGAATTTAGGGTGCTTAATAAAAAATAATTATTTAAATAACCACTTGATGAATCGAAAATGTAGTCTAGCAATTTGTAGTTTATCCATTGATGATTGTTTAGACAAAATCAGAGGTATAATAATTTAGATAAACTATAAGAAATCTACTAAACGCCGCCACTCGTTTTCACGATTTTTGCCCAACTTTAAATGATATTGTAGAAAAAACTATAGCGTTTTATGATTTTATGGTTCTGACAATTTTTAAACACGTTCCCTATGATACTAAATATATATTTTGTTCATTTAATACGATAGTATTTTCAATTATATCTACTTAACCGTAACTGCATTTTTGACATTTTTTTGTCGGCGCACCCTTAATAAATGTTCCACCATATGCCTAATACATAAGTTCAAAGCCTATTGCGTAAATTTGACAGTTTGTGATAGTACAATGTGCAGGCGTGTGTATTTATATTACACACTAGCCGTCACCCGCCCGCTCCGCTGTGCGAAAATTTGTAAATATTTTATTTTTATTTTTTATAGCCTATCATTTACACAATCGCATGTTCTTACTACATACAAATTTTCATCAAGATCGGTCAAGCCGTTCTTGAGTTATAAGAGGACAGACAGGCAGACAGACAAAATTTCAAAAATCGTAAAATTGGTGTCAGTGAGTCATAAAACGAATGTTTATCCCTAAATTTGTCCGAAAAATTGCATGTACAGACAGAGTCTACAGATTTATATAGTAGTATAGATATATTTTTTTTTATGTCTACATAACTGATTACAAGCATAGCTTTCCAACCTATAACATGTAGACAAATGCCCAAAAATGTTAACATGCTATACAAAATTGTATACTACACGACACACAAATAGCATAATTATTATCTTATAGTGGCGATTTTCGAATCCTTTGCTGGATCCGTGATATTTGTAGTGTTTCATTTTAATGTGTTGTGATCGCATAAACTTAGAAAGAAATAAAATAATTTAAGACTCAATAGATTAAACAATAAGAAGATTTTACTCTTTATCAGAAAATAAATTAAAGATTCAGATATAACTCAAAGAATAAAAAACCCAAAAAATGGGAATAAGTTCTTAACATTTGAATTGCTAATTAGTTACTCAAAACATGTTCACAACAATAAGGTACATGTTTTTATCAATTTGTGTACTGTTATCTGTCTTAATCAGGCCATTCAACTTTGTTTTGTGTAATCTTATATAATAATTTTCAGTTACAAACGAGTTTTAAGAAAGTATGTACTCTGCTTGTCTATTGATTAATTAAAATCTACTATTTACTTAAAACTCAAATTCAACACCAATCATACGTGAATTATCTGATGGTCTTTATTATGCTATTGACAATGACAAGTTTGGTAGAAATTGTCTACATGAAAGATATAAGCAAGATGGCCGGCTTAAACTACCTGTTAGTAACCAATCAGGTTTAAAGCCCACAAGAGGAAAACGTTTGTGGTATGACCTGAGTCATGTATATTTACAAATTGACATACTTATTTATGTGTGTACTGTACATAGAAGTACGGTACGACACTTCATCTCAGTTTTAGAGTAGGTTTGGGAGTAATTGCTATGTTTTTGCTTTCTATTGAGACTATAAAACAAAAGGAAAAAACCACTAAGTACATATCGACATTACAATATCATACTAATATTATAAAGAGGAAAACTTACCGACTACTAGGCCGATTTAAAAAATATTTCACCATTAGAATGCTACATTAGCGTAGCGCTGAGTAACATAGGCTATATATAAAAAGAAATGTCTACCCGTTCGTAGCCGGGACAGGCCGCTAGTATAATAAGAATTAATAAAATAAATACACACCTTGAAAGAAGTCTGTTAAGAATCGACTACTGAACCGATTTAAGCCATTTTTATATAGGTATTACTGTCCTCATAAAATAAGATGTGAATTTTAGTAATTCCTTCATTAGTAGTCTAAAAAGTGCAGTAGAATAGTCATGGCAATAAGACTTTTTTAGTAGAACATGACATGTGTAAAAATAAAGTGTGTGTGTCAAAATAAAGGAATTACTACAAAATTGTCTAATTTTTATTTTATTTGGGAAAAAATTAACTACATAAAAATGTTTGAAATGAAATAGCAATATCTAATTCTTAATGTTTTAAACAGCTTGTGTGGTAATACGTATATAATCCCGAATATGGCAGACAGGGTACCTGGCATAGAACCCCGAAAAATTACGAACATCCCCAAAAAGCAACACATGGTTGAGATGTTAAGGTCGTTTGTTTTTGTATTTCGTTAGCCAATCTATGTCGTCCCGTATGTATGTGTTCCCTTAAGGACCTCAGTCACATTGACTCGGTAAGTCTGTTACGTCCGGAATTCGGTGAAATTCGCGCCGCATACTTCACAGAAGAGAGATTATCATACGTTTTGTTCGTGTTTGATAACTGAAATCGAGATAAACCGTGTTTTAAACTTAACCCCCCTCCACTTCCCGACCAAGGATCGCCCGTAAATTATTTTTCCTTTCATCTTTGTTATATTCTTTTCTATTCCCAATGGGTTTCATCCTACTATTATTTTTTTTGGTTTCAAAAATTGTCGACCCTGGTCTAACACGTCAGGGTTGGACAAAAATAATGTAATACAATAAATTTGTGTTTTGTATGGAAAAGTAAATCTAAGTAAATGTATGTTATCAAAGTGTTCTTTATACTTGGTTGCATGGCTAAGTTTCGGGAATATACACATTATACCAAACATCCTGTATACTGTATATGTAAGTTACCTGGCTATCCTCGAGTTGGGTGTAAATCTCAGCGAGGAACATGGCGAACCCGCGCATGTTCTCCTCCGAGGTCTCCACGCCACTGATGATCTTGTTCTCCTCGGTGGAGCAGCGCTCCAGCAGGCACGCGCGGAAAGTAGACTCCTCGGGCGGGGCCACCGAGTCGTACATCGAGCAGAGGCGAGCGCCGTTGTAGCGGAAGTTAGACTCGCCTATCGACTGCGGATCGTGGTTTCAATACATCAATATTTACACTTTTTAAATTTTCGCGTTCCATTTTTAACAATGTTTGTTAACGGGAACTATTGCAAACTACTTAGCAGCATAGATATACCTTTCTGACGTGTTTTGAAGGAGATGCATGAGCCTTGGTCATGGGCAGAATCAACTTACTGAATTAGTTAATTTTTTCTTTTTTTATTAGCCAATTTTGTGTCCCACAGCTGGGCTAATTAAGTAAAGTTATTTTATCAACATTTATTTCATTCTGTGTATGTTAAAAAACTTACTCTGTATGCAACTTTCAAATAACAATTATATTTATAGGAAAATAGGCAATAAAGAAAAATACATTACAAAAATTTCAACATTGTTTTAATTAGCTAATCAAAACATATGGATACACACCTCATATGGATACACACCTCATATTGCTGTAGATAGGAAAAATGGAAGGAGGGAATGAAAAGCCTTAACCTTACCACTGTAAGGACACATGATTATAAAGAAAATAAGACTTGAAAGCATTTTTTACAAAATTATTACCATGTTTTTTATTGGCTCTGAGTATCAGATAGCACAAATGCATGGGCCAGGATCATTGATTAAATAAGTAGTTAAAAATCATTTATTAGAACAATTATAATCAAGATTTTTTTTTAAATGTTCTCCCAAAGCATGTATTATTTTAAATATTGTACTCTTTATGTAAACATAATTTGTAACAAGTTTTTAGCACAAGTTTTTAGCATGTAATAGAATATTTAGAAGACAAACTTAAATATACAAGTTTGTCTTCTATGTGAAATTGTAATTTCTTGAGACAATAAATATTCTCTAAACTAAAATCAGATCTTTTTCACAATTACTGTGATTTGAGTGACCATGACAGTTTTCCTTGTGCCAAATAATTTATAAATTATTGCATTGTTAAAGCATTATACATATTTTTTTGAAACAGCAATCAATTATGTAAAAGATTAGGTATGTATCCATTTTTATTTGCAACTACAAATTTTCTTTGGAGGTGAATCACAAGGTGCTGACTATTCATATTAACCCAATTGTTTTGAGAATTCTTAATGATTAAAAATGTAATAGTAAGTATACTTCTATGATACCAATTACAAAGACAAGCAGTATAATGTGCTGACACAGCAATATTACATAAAATCTAATTATTAAGAGGATTTTAAATTATGGATATCAAAAATAAGTTTATAATATTATACCACAATACATACCACTGGTAGACTAGCAGTATAATATCCTTACCTGATTCACAATGGCTTCCACTAAGGGCCTTGTGTAGCTGGCATCATGCAGCGTCAAGGCGAATGAGTCCACAAGCGGACCGCAGAGGGTGTCAAACTTGCCAGGGTCGAATGTTATCTCGCACATAACAGTAATCAGGTTGGCTATGTTCTCCTGCTGAAGTTTAATTAGTTCAAGTACCTATGTGAGCTTTACATTACTTGTTTTACATTTTTATTAACCTTTTTCCGATTTTTGAAAATAAAAATCTATTTTTTTTTAAAGCAAATAAATGTCACTTTAAAGAATACTTGTGTCAACAACACTTTTTTCTGCTCAATCTACAAATATAATTTCGAAGAAAAAACAAGATGTTTTTTTGGCATGCTAAATTATTAATTGTAAATAGCAATTAATAGATGTAAGCAAACAAAATACAAAATACATGACTTTACAACAATGGAGAAAGTAAAATATTGTACTAAACATGTTTGTCACAAACTACAAATGACCTCTAGTATAACCCCTTTCAAGGAATAGGTCGAATTTCCAGTCAGACAGTGAACAACATCTTTATCATGCTTACAATAAATTAACATTCTGTATGTCTAAATTTATAACCTCAATCATTGTCTTAGTAATTATCAAGTTGATGTTCAATAAAAACAACTTAAATTAACTTTGTAATAAATTGTCTACATGCTTATTTATTTAAATGATTGTGATAGTTTGTATTCTGTTTAAAAATATATTTAAAAAATGAAGTTTATGAAGTATTTAATACTAACCCGCATGTCCATATTCTCTGCTTCTCCGAGGGAAAATGATACATCATCAAAGTTGTACAAGTCAAAGCGTTGGTCTTGGGCTTGCCGGAGACGGTCTTGCACCGAGAAGCGTGCAGGTCTATAGGGAGCTGGGTCAGGCACAAAGGCAGCTTGAGCTTGGGGGTTGTAATTGGGTGGGTACCATTCTTTAGCCTCCGCCGACAAGGTTGATTTCGGAGGTTCAACTGGCAACAAATAATTTTTATTGAAAAAATTTTACTAACTAAAAAAAAATTGTTTTACTTAGCAATATCTCATTACTAAAATTATGAAAATATTATATTTTATTTTTATCACTGATGTAATGCATCCCAAAAGACGAATTCGTTTTACTCGAATGAAATCAGGGGCTATATCGGCTGCCTCTGTCAAAACTAGGTAGGCGACGTCATTACAAAACGAAAATCCTTACTTTCACCTGAAGTATTATAATTATGCAGAACGCAGTTATCTGACCAAGTATGACGACGTCAAATAACGCCGAATTGAAATAACTGAAAGTTAAAAGCATAAAAGGATGAAATATTTCAGTTACCTCTTGCATCCTCGGTTACGATTCTTGGCCGGCGAAGCTCCCGTGGCTGGTTTTCAGGCTGCTGCCAACCGCGGCCTCTGCCTCTGGGCCCTCCGATGTCCCCGTTGTTCATTTCATACAGTTCTCGTCAAAGCTTTGTAAAGATCACTTTGATGAAGTTCCATAAACTACAAATGGTTTTCTTCGTATTTTAATTACCGCTCGATGAAATCGACACGTAAACAAAGAAAAATATACTCTCCGTTTAGAGCACCACCTCCATGTTATTTGTCAGAGTGAGACAAAAAGTTATGAAAGTGTGAAAGAAAACAGTATTTTTTTGTATCTTCCACTTGGGAAAGGCAAAGAAATCTAGCTCACACAGACAAAGTTAACTAAATCGTTTTTACGCATTTGGGTTTGCATTTTTTCTTAATATTCTGTTGCTTGTCGTGTTATCGTGTATGACCTTAGAGCATTAAAGTGTATGACCTTTACACAGTGTAAAAGCACAGTTTAGTAAGCATACAGTTGCGCTTCAAAGGTACTTTCGCAGAGCAAGGGAGGGGAACCTGCGGGGAAGCGGGCGCTGCGGCGATTGTCCCACAAACAAGCGCAGTTTGTGGGAGCTACCATGAAGGGCAGCCACGTGCGCGTACTGCGTATTTTAAACGTTTTTTGAATTTATGTTCAGTGATTTCTATTGAATATAATGGTGCATACACGTTGTTCTGTATACGGTTGTAAGTCGACATCGAAACACAACAAGAATTTAAAATTTCATAGATTTAGATGACTAAATAGTTTCTTTTTTCTTTTTATTTTATTTATTTTACCAACTTCTCATTGATTAATAATGAACGTTTTTACAACACATACCTATTAACTAATACAATTACAAATATCTTATTCTAATTCATCACAAACACTACAATTTTCACTTGTTTTTATTTCGTATATCTACAACAGCCTCCATATATTTTATTAGGCTATTTGTGTTTTTATTCTCAATTATCAATTGCATCGATTTTTTGTTAACGAGACCATCTATCTTTTGCTCTAGTTATTGTTTCGCCTTGGCGTTTATTGGGCATTCTGTTATTATGTAAGATGGTATCGTTAGCATCTGTATCACAGTTGCACAACGGGCTCTCTTTACTAAATACCTAGTTATTTCGTAACTCTAACTCCAACCTAACGGGTTTTTTTAGTGTAGGTAAGTATATGTATTCTTAACAGCGCAAGCTCTTGCGCAAAGTGTTTATGTTTACAACTTATTGGAGTAGTTGGGAAGTCGGACACAGAAGGAGTAGGTATTTGTCTAATATCCAACTGTTATGATTTATTTAAACTAGGTTCTATATTCACCTATTTTTTAGGGTTTATATTTAAGATTTCTGGGTTTGTTTCTTTTTTTTCATTTTTTAAGCAATCCGAATGCGAATTCAATATATTGTCTAAATACAAAATATAATTAACAAAAACAAACCTAATTTTAATATAGATGACTGACGATGATGATGACTATTTAATTTAGCTTCAGTGCAGCAATTATCACTTGAAAATAAAGAGTAACTTTGCTATGATGACTTTCCAGCTTAAAAGTCAGGGTAAATACTTAGTAATCGGCCGCCCGTTTTGGGGATTGAAGGAGGAGGGGGAGGTATATGGGAGTCAAAGAAATTACTAAATAACAATAATAAATAAACCCACCAAAATAAAATCTTAAATGGTCCTTCGAGCTGGATTTTCTAGATCTATGATGCACGTTTTACCGACTGCAGGTCAGTAATAGATAGCCCTTATAACGTGTTGAATTTCAGCTGTGTGTGCCGGGTATTTTAACTAAATATTATATTAGTATTTTTTTAAATTGGTTATTGGCAGGCATTTGACCACACCTCACCTGATGTTAAGTGACGGTGCGGTCGAGGATGGAACATGCCTGCCTAGAAATAGCCTATTCACTCTGGCCTTGAAGAGGCCCAGATAATACCTTTCAGGGAACACACTCGCAGGCAGCGCGTTCCATTTCCTAGCTGTACGCACTAAGAAAGTTGAACCGAATCGGCTCGTGCGACAAGGTAGCATATCTACAACATAGGGATGGAACTCGCGCCTCGCGCTCCGATAGCGGGAAGTGGATGGTGGGATTAGGTCGTGCAACTCCTTCGCGCACTCCCCGAAATGAATCCTGTAGAAGACCGACAGACGAGCCACCCTACACCGATGTTCTAGATTTTGCAGCTTGGTGTCTATTAGGGCAGGGTCACCAATGAGTCTTTTAGATCGTTTTTCAACCGAGTCCAAAGCAGCCAGATAGTATTTGGCTGATTCATCCCAAAGGTGGAAGCAGTACTCCAGAACTTGTGCTTGATAAAGTTGGCGCTGTCTGGCGTGAAGTACCTACCGCCTGACCTTAGAGAGAACCCCAAGTTTTTTTGCTGCAGTCTTTGCTTTGGACTCGATGTACTGCCCGAAGTTGAGGTTGGACGAGAGCTCTACACCTAAGAGCTGTAGGCTGTCAGTCATAGCTACAGTCACATTCCGGAAGGTCGGGAGCCAGGTGAAATGGGCTCCGCTTATCTGAGAACAAACTAGCCTGTGTTTTGGCAGCGTTGAACGTGGCCAAATTGGCATCGTCCCAATCGAGACTGCTTGGAGGGCTTCGTTCAAGCGGCTAAGCATGGCCTCTCGACAAGAGTCGACAACTTGTCTGCCAGCTTTTGCACTCGACATGTAGGTATCTATCCGTAACGGTGCTGTCGTCTGCGTACCCAAAGGTACCGGGCACAAGCAGGTCGTTTATATGAAGCAGGAATAGGGTTGCGGATAGAACTGATCACTGAGGCACACCGGCATCGATAGCCTTTTGGTCCGATGAGTAGCCGTCGAGGACAACGCGTATCGATCTTCCCTTCAGGAAATAAGATATCCAAGCGCAAAAGCTAGCAGGAACACCAAATGTTGGGAGCTTGGTCATAAGGCTCGCGTGCCAAACCCTGTCAAAGGCCTTTGAGATATAGAGGGACACTGTAAGAGCCTCTCCGTATTTCTCAATGGCCTCACTCCATAGGTGTGTGGCATATAGTAGGTACCCAGTTGAGCGGCCTCGGCGGAATCCATATTAGCGGTCGCTGAGGAGATCGTTACCTTCCCAATGAGCCAGGAGTTTATTATTCAGTGCACGTTCCATAACTTTACAGAGTATGGACGTGACTGAGATGGGTCGATAATTGGCAGGGTCAGCTCGGCTGCCTTTTTTGGGCACGGCTTGCACGTTAGCAAGCTTCCATGACTCAGGTACAATGCCTGTTTCAAGTGAGAGACGGTACAGGCGTGTGAGGGGTGGAGACAACTCGGGAGCACATGAACGCAGAACTATTGCTGGTATGCCATCAGGTCCACTCGCCTTGTTCATGTCCAGGGTCTGCAGGATTTTTAGGATCTCTTTCTGGTGAATGCGCACTTCAGCCATAAAGCAGTCAGCACGAGATGAGATTGGTAGAGTTTTCCCAGCAGAGTCCAAGCGCGAATTCTCCGCAAAAAGAGAGATAAATAAATTTGCTTTTTCTTCCGCAGAGTGGGTAAGACAAACAGAATCTTCTTCACGAGCCATCTTTTAACGCAAATCCGCATTCATAATGGCAATTTTAACTAACAATGATATTACAGCCCAGAATTAAATAAAGGTGCTCTGAAACAGTGTGTGCCTTCTGTGTGCCGTCTTGTGTGAGTTTCATTTGCCATTCGATTACGTTAACGAAAACGAAAATTTGTATGGCACAATCTTAACTATTCTCGTATGTCGCCAGGAGGCGCTGCTTCACACTAATTTTCAGTAACGTAAACGTGATCGAATGAATACGGATAGAACAAATTTGTACACTAGGCACTCAGGCCAAGTTTTTGAAATAGGATATTCTCTTACCATTTGTATTCCTTAATGACCGGGCAGTTTCTGGGTTGGGAAGATTAAAACCATTGACACGAAAATAAGAATATCATTATGACCCAGATACTTCAATTGCTTTCTTTTGATAGTCGGCCGTCAATCGATCGGCTCAATCCGGTTTTGTGTAGTTTCTTGGTTTCTCCATACATTTTAAAGGCCGCATGTGTTACTCCGTACTTATAGCAGGGCAGGGGAATATTTATTGCACAGGTATGAATCTGTGATGGCAAGTAACGTAAATTGTAAACATACAAAAATATTATATTATTATGTTCCTTAAATAAATTAGTTCCAAATAATATCTCAGCTTCTGGATTGCCTCCCAAGCCAGACTACAATCTAGGGTCAGGCACAGTTGCTACACATTAGGCATGATTAAGTTGACCAAGGGAGCCATTTAAGATAACAGTGTTTTACAGCACATAGCTTGGTGTTGTTCTGGCAGAAGAGTGCCAATGTTAGTCTTAGACTACAGTTTATGATAGGAATGACATGTTTCACCTTTGATACATCCTTAAATTAAAATAAAATTTAGAAAAGTATAATAATTAAGCAGGTAAATCAATATAGTTTTCAGCAAAATATTGACGAGGATTTCTGAAGTAGAAAGACTACTGATATGATGTTCAATCTATTTAATTAAGCCTCTATTTACAAACAATTACAACACAAATTAACATACAAAAATATATAAAGAATTCTGTTGGTGCCTATGTTATGTATGAGTAATTAATTAGTGCTAAGATTTTGATCAGACCTATGTTAATAAATAGTTTCAACATAATACCTATGTTTATCAAATCTAAAAAATACCAAATAAGTCCTATTTACATGAGCAAGAAAAATATGTATTTTCTTTATTTATTATAATCTTCTGTGTTTACAACGAGTAAAACTGTGAGAGAAGGTTCAAGATTACTAAAATATTTTTAAATATTGCATCATGCTAAAGTTGAAGAATTCATTTGTTTCTTCTTATATCATTTCATTAAAACAATATAACATTAACTAAACTTATTTCATTTATTAAAACTATATACTAAATGATTCTCCACAACCACATGTTCCTTTAATATTTGGATTATTGAATACAAATTCTGCTGCTAATTTATCCTCCACAAAATCCATTTCAGTACCTGAAAAACAAATATGTAATTGATGATTATAGTTATTTAGCAGTACAATGATTTACAGAATATAATATATTATTATTTTACTGACAATTTGTTAAGGTAAGGTACTATAGCTTAAATCACTTACCCAATAACGTTAGCTGGGCTTTCTTGTCGATTATAATGGTCACACCATCTTGTTTCACTTCTTCATCTAATCTGTCTTTACCTTTTGCATAATCTAATGTATATGATAACCCGTTACATCCTCTTTGCCTTACTCCAACCTTCAAACCTATGAAACCCTTTGCTTCTTCTTTAGCCATTAATTCTTTAATTTTGTTTACAGCTGAAGGTGTTAGGACGAGCGCTGCTCGCGAAGGCAGCACTCTCTTCTTCACAGCTCTAACAGTTGCACTTGCAATTGTTTTAGTCGCCATCTAAAATAAGAATTATTAAAAAATAATTAGAGTTGTGCCAAAAATCGATGAACTGCGTCTTGAATTAGCCTCCGAGAAAAGAGATTGTTAAGGGTTCATAAGTTCAAATTTTACTTGTAACTCTATACCTGTCTAATTAGGTTTGCTGTACTCGGTAGGAAATGCATCAAATTACTAATTTTTTAAATTTCATAACACAATTACAACTCAGTACTCAAGTGCTCAACAAAAACTTAACTCAAAACGTTGACAATGACATGACATACCTAATAGCTGTCAACAACGAATGACAAGAGTCAAAATCATATGGTAGCGACAGATAACATAAACGTAACTTGATTACGGTTGTGATACAAATAACTGTTAAATATCAAAGTAGCATAATTATACCATGAGTTAAGGAACGCAAATTGTACTTGAGTTGAGAGTTTGTCGAAGGTAGGTACTTGAGAGATTTTGCCTGTATCCGAACGAACAGCATTTGTCGGCGGAACCGAAATGACACGTCTTCTTTCACACTCATGTGTCGTGTAATGATTAAAATTCAAATGATTTGAAATTGAAAATTAATAATGGGTGGACAGAAATTTGAATATGATGAAAGTGGATCTACATTCTTCTATTTCGTCCTATCATTCCTTGCTCTGATATTGGTGCCGGCGACATTTTATTATTGGCCTAGGAAAAGAAAAGAAGGTAAGTTTTGGTAATTTTGTGTTTGTAAATGTTTAATAATATTTTCTATGACTTCATAAGACAAACACTTTCTTTAGTTTACTCAAATTTTTTATGTTGTACCCGGTATGTAAATAACAATAGTGAGCACATTACTAATGAGCTGTAATTTTGTGCTCATTAAAATTTTCTTAAATTATAATGTTAGAAGTTATTTTGATTAGGTATTGACTTCCTATGGAATATTGGTCACTTATATTAAAACTATTCATTCCTATTTGTAGATCCAGCAAAACGGGCGGAACTATGTCAATGTCCAAGTTGTGTAAAAAAACAGTTAATCATAGAACAATCACAGCCCTACAAGGGTGTAAAGAATTTCTTTATAAAACTAGCTATAGTATCAGGATGGGTGTTACTGGGTTTCTTGGCATACAAAGTCTCCCAGTTTGATTATGAAATGTCAAATTTTGATCCATTTGAAATATTGGAATTACCACCTGGTGCTACTCAAGGTGAAATAAAAAAGTCATACCGTAAACAGTCCCTAATTCTTCATCCTGACAAAGAAACTGGTGACGAGAAAGCCTTCATGAGACTTACTAAAGCTTACCAGGTAAGAAAGTACTTTTTTCCTTGTTTATTCATATTTATAAAATACAGTGAAAAAATTAAACACCCACCCGACCCAGCCAAGAATCGAACCTGGGTCTTCTGCAATCCCAACCACTTTTTTTCCCTATATTTTATAAATATTTAATTTAGCTTCAGTGCAGCAATTAGCACTTGAAAATAAAAATGAAAATTTATTTATTCATATTCATATTAAGGTCATGGGACTTCCAATAGCACATAATTTGAGAAATAACTCTATAATAGAGTGTGGGTATGTGCTTCTTTACAACACAACTTTTATTGATAATGTATAAATTTTTAATGCATTGCACCTTTACATGAATTCTATAAATTTTTTGGAGTATTTCACCATTTTACAATTTTTTAATAATTCAATAAATCTGTTTATATAACATATTATGTGTTTTATCTTTGTGTTAACTGCATAAAAATTATACTGCCTATCATTCTATCATTTATTGAATGGGCATTTAGGATACTAAGATAGTTGGGAATTTAGGACCACATTTATTTTTCAACTTCTGATATTGTGTCACTCTAGCAAATGATCACATTTTATTATTAATAGTTTCAGTTGCTAAGTATGATTGACTGTCAATGTTTTTTAACTCAACAACTAATGTAAATTCTGTTAGAGAGCATGTTGTGTTGGACATTATTTTAAATAAAATAAGATAAAGGTATGTAGTAACCAAAATAAAATATAAAATTGTTATAGGCTCTCACAGACGATGAAGCAAAAAGGAATTTTGAGAAGTATGGCAATCCTGATGGCCCCGGTGCCATGAGCTTTGGTATTGCCTTACCAAGCTGGATTGTGGAGAAGGAAAATAGTGTGTGGGTTCTCGGACTGTATGCCCTTGTGTTCATGGTTGCCTTACCTACTGCTGTAAGTATTAATTAATTTAATTATAGATATAGTTAGTTTAATTTGAATAATACAAATTTAATTTTACCTGTTTTGAAGACATGAATTTTATAATATCAATTTTAAAGTGATTAAATATTCCACTATTATGAGCAAGCCATTCTATAAGAAGGAATGGATTAAGCTTTAATCTTCCACTCTGTTCCAGAATTATAAAAGAACTTTTTACACTATAAAAATATAAAGCAAAGCACATAGAATAGTGTGTAGTTGAAAAAAAATTGTATTCCTGTTATAGAAGTATAAGTATGTTATATAAGTATATAAAAGTTCTTTTTTTTTAAAGTGCTTTGTTCAATAATTTACAGTATACAATGGTGTTTTGAATGTTGGTTTTTAATTTCTGTCAAAATGATAACATCTTATATCAATGGTTTGAATTAGCTTTTGCTCATCCATCATATAAAAAAAATATATTGTTCTTGATAAAATTGAAAAATCAATTGCAGGTTGGAACATGGTGGTACAGAAGTATTCGATATTCTGGAGAGCAAGTGCTGTTGGATACAACACAAATGTATTTCTATTTCTGTCATAAAACCCCATCTATGCCTTTGAAGAGAGCTCTTATGATTCTTGCAGCATCATGCGAGTTTGACAGAAGACATAATTCGGAAGTTATTGAAAGGGTTACTGATAATGAAGAAGTGCCTAGTGTAAGTTAATTTATGCCTTATAACCAAGTTATATTCTAGTGACTAATATGAAAAATTCTGAGTTTGTCATCATAAAACACTTGTTGATCTGGTAGTATAAACATTTAACAGCCTGCTGTTAATTTAAAACATCTACAATTGTGGTACAGTGGTGGCATTCTGAGATATTCCACATAGTCCAGATGTCCAAATCAGCCTACTAACTAAGACACAATATTAGACATTTTAAATAGCAGAACAAGGGCCTTAATAAGGCCAATGTGTCAATTTAACTTTGACCGCCTTAGTTGGCTATAATCGACAGGCGATAGCGTGCCATAGGCTTAGCCAAAGTAACATTAAGAAAACGATAGCGAAGTTCGAAATTAATAAAATGTAAGGAATTGACATAAGATTGACCACGTGATTTAGCGCGGCTTATGTCAATCCCATACATTTTATTCTTTTCGAACTTCGCTATCGTTTTCTTAATGTTACTTTGGCTACCGCCACTATACGTCAATGACGGCAAAGATCGACAATACCTTTAGCTTACAAAAGCAAAAAATATAAATATTTAGAAATTTTGAAATTACTTTTTGTCTAACCATGTAGATCATATTGCTGTTTAGTTCTTCTAAAACTACAAAATAGCTACTAGCTCTTAACCCATTTAGCCCCACCAGATCTTTGTGTGTTGTTGTAATTTAACCTCTAAAAGTATTGTAGTAATGTACCCTACATTATAATACTTTTAGGGGTGTTTTCTACCACTAACCGAACCGCGTACAACATGTATCCTCACTTCGCTTAAAATCGAACCCATGATCACTAGATCACGAGAGTGATCAAAAAATATTATACAACCTGTCGGGCCAAATGGGTTTGGGCCCTTACGGTAGTTGATGGCCAAAAAGGTTAAAAACTTATCTGTCACATTTCTGTCATCACCTGTAGTTGCTTCGCGAGTTACCCAACCTAGGTGAGAAGAATAAGGAGCAACCCCTCTGTCGCCCGTACAGTATTAAAGCGCGCGCGTTACTCCACGCGCATCTATCGCGCATGCGCCTGCCGCCTGACACGTTAGAGTGCGATCGTCGCTACGTAGTATCCCGCTGTCCCGATCTCATAGTGGAGATAGTGAACTGTGTCAATCAGCTGATCGCACTCGCGTACGCTAGAAGGAGTAAGTTTGATTTTTAATTCTAATAAATTTGTTGTTTATAAATAATAATAGGGTCAAATGTGGATTAATATGACGCTATATGGTTTAAATTATACAGGGTATGAAAATACCCTTACCGAAGCCGTAATATACGCATATTGTATATCAAACTAAGAAACATTAAGTAAAAATAAATGCTGGGAAACGACTTTTATTTTTGAGTATCAAAAACAGGTGTTATTTATGACACGAAATGGAACGCGTGCAACTTAGTTAGCGTACGATACGAGGCGGCCGCGAGCCGCCGCCGCACCATCGTGTGCCTTCGACATTCATTGCGGTTTGTAACTTAAAACGTCTCTTTTTAATTGAAAATGGAAGAAAAATACTAATGTTCCTTTAGAAGAAAATTTATTAATAACCTTTTTAAACAGATTCCGCAAAAACCGTAAAAAAAAAGTAGTAATGATGGATGAACAACCTGTATTTTTCGTTTTCGTTAAGCTTCTTTTCATACCCTGAATGTATGAGATTTATCATTCTTTTTAACTAAAGTCAGCAGTACTGCTTTCTGCCTCTTAGTTTTTATAAAACTTAAAAAAATATAGGGCAGAGTAGGTATTATAGATTATTTTAATTCTTTTACTAGATTTACGAAGTGTAATTATATTCAAACTTTTGTATTTGTATAACGGAAAAACAATATAAACACTGGGTTTAAATGAAGGGCAAGTGTTATCTAAAGTTATTCTTATGCATTAAAATTAAAAACTTGATCCATTAATAAATAATATTTAATTAGCATTAGTAGATTCATACTCACTCTACTTACTTTTGCTTCATAGTTCTAGTGTCCATGTACCCTGCAAAGGGATGAAAACGTCCAGTCTAAAATAATATGGTAATAAAACTTTGTTGTTTTATTTTTTATTTTTCTATATTCATTTAATATTTTGCAGTACCCCGCCTACCTACCATCGAAACAATCGAGAACTGCATGAAACTGTCGCCAATGATAGTCCAAGGGCTATGGGAGTACAAATCACCACTTTTACAATTGCCATACATCACAGAAGATCACTTGAAATATTTCACTAACCGTAAGAAGCACATCAAATCGCTGCTGCAGCTGGCCCAGTTGCCCGGTGAAGAGCGGAGACAAATCCTGAAGTTCCTCAATGATAAGCAATATGATGACCTAATGAAAGTGTTAGGGAACATGCCTTACATACATTTCCAAATCAATACAGAAGGTGAGTAAAAAAAATTAACTGTAAATTGTAAATAAATGTTTAATATACGGCGCTCGAAACGCAGTGGTTACGTGCTCGGTCTGCGATTGCTGAATTTAAGGAACTTTCCCAAAAGCCAGTCATTGGATGGCTTAGTCATCTCCGTGCTTTGGAAGTCACGTAAAGCCGTTGGTCCCGGCTGCATTAGCAGTTGTTAACAACCTCTAATCAGCACTTTGCCTGCATGGAGGTTTATGGCGCGTTTTAGCCCTGTGGTATTTCTATCCATTGGGCAGGCTCGTGCCCCAACAGTGAGAACATAAAATGAGCTGGAGGGGATGTGCTGATGTAATTTGTTTAAGCTGCTTAGCTTTAACGCAAACTTGGTTAGTATCAAAGTCAAAGTCAAATATTTTTATTCAAGTAAACTTTAGAAAAGTGCTTATGAATCGTCCAAACACTTTTTTACCTACCACCCATTCAGGACGTCTATTTTTTAGCCGTGGAGAAGAATGGTCGCAAGAGACTCCACAGCTTTAGTATTTTAGTAGTCTCCTAGTATTTTTATTGCTAGAATACGTTTAAAACTTTTCTTTATTAGTTAACCGATTTTTTCACTTGATAAATAAATTGATAGAGTTTTGACAGCTTGTAAGCAACTAAAACTAAATTTTTCAAAGTAAATATCATTGATATGCAACAGACATATGTGGTTCATTATGATACCACACCGGTACTAAGCGTGCTACCGTGAATATTAATGTGTGTGCTATTTCAGTTGTACAAATAGGTATACTTTCAAGTTAATTTATTTATTGTGAGAATACAGTTCTTTTATATGTATTTCTAAATAGTGTTTTTCGACTCTGAACTGATCCTTGATTATACGTATAATGTAGAAAAAATGCGATTGGATGCCGATGACGAACTGCAAAGTGGCTATTAAATAATGAAAAAGATACTCAACTACAAATCGAGCCTTTCGGCACATGCTATCCGTTTCCCAAAACATCCGTTCTTTTAGAGCCGTTTCTCGCAGTATCCGTATGCCAAAATAACTGTTTCCCAATACATCTTTGTACCAAAAAAAAACGTTTCCCAGAACATCCGAATTCGCTCCGAGATAACCGGTTAGAGTGATGTCCTTGCGAGCATAATCTTTAAGATAGATTAATTAGACAGACTAGCAAAACATAGTACCTACCTATATTTGTAAGCCTACCCCGCGTGGGAAGGCGAGTGTGTATGTTTTTCAGGGACTGATTTGAAAAACGGATCTTTTGGGAAAGACATATTCTGGGAAACGCATATTTTAAGAAACATGTCATTTAGGAAACGTATATTTTGAGAAAAGGGTAATTTAGGAAAATATAATGATGGGAACGGATGTTTTGGGAACGGGTGTTTTGGGAAACGGATAGCATGTGCCGAAAGGAAATCGAGTGAGATGATAATGTAGCCTACATTTTACAGTACAAGTAGGTACCGTGACTACCGTGACTTATGTACCGATAATCATTTACGAAAGCAGCTGAATACTTTATTGCTAACTGTCACGCCATAATGACTATGAATGTAAAATAAACCTAGTAGCTTCAAAAAAGTTGTTCAAATTATTATTTCATCATCATTATCAGCCTATATTATTCCACTGTTAACCTTTTCACCGCCCAACTATCCTGCACGCGATGTCCCGCTGTACGCCAACGTATAAATGTATTTTAATAAAGTAGGTACAAAGAAGAACTTCTATGGAAGTGCTGGCGTGGGCGGCACGAAAATCTCGAACTTCTATAGAAGTTGTTGGCGGTAAAAGGGTTAAACTTAGGCCCTTCAAGTACACGCCCCTGAGCGCGATCCGGCTACTCTCACCCAACTCTACTCAGCCACCTTGCGAAGAGCGTCGCTCCACCTAGATAGGTCTCGTAACCCATTTAGGGGTTTTTGAAGGGGTTTGCTTTGAAAACCCGTTCCGCATTCGAAGCCGTTCAATTCGAAAGGATAGAAATTAAATGGGTTACTCTTTGGTTATCCTTGCAAAGGCTGAATGCAGCTTCAGTGAAGATATGATATTTATGCTCAGTACAAAAGAGCTATTAATGTTTGACGTTAGGTCGTTCGCTGCGGCGGGCGCGGCGGCGCTGTAGTGCGTGTTTAAACAAGTCTTTTCCGACTTGCCGCGAACCCACCGGGCAGTTTTAGTGTTATGGTGCTTAATGTTATGAACATACGTTCCAAATTAACTTTGCAAGTGATAAGGAAGTGAGAGAGATTATATCCTCGGGTTACTCTTTGGTTACCCTTCTGAAAAGGTTATCAAGTGGAAGGAGTAACCCTTTGAAAGGGTTACAAAAATTTCAGGGTTACCTAAGTCTGTAGGTAAGCCCAAAGTTTCAAGGTTTCAAAGACTTTTGTGATTAAACCGTTGGACCGGTCCCTGGTCTGAGGGCGTCCTATACTACGTTTGCCGATACGCGGTCTCCACTCAACACCTTGTTTTTCATGATGTCTTTTAATTGGTTTTTTTAGTTATCGACGATGAGAATTCAACGGTGGTGACAGCTGGTGCCATAGTGACGGTGACAGTGTTCTTGCGACGAACCAACATGAGGGAACTGTTCGGAGACACCACCATTAAAGAAAAAAATAATATTAAGTAAGTGGTCTTTTATAATTCACCGACTGATAAAATAAAATATTTAAATCCTTTTAAATATTTTATTTAAAATGGAATTCAAGGTTTGAAAGTATTATTATCATGGTAATAACAGTTAAATTATTATCAACTAGTGGCCGCTCGCGGTTTCACCCGCGTGGTTCCGGGTTTCACCCGCGTGGTTCCCGTTCCCGTGGGAATATCTGGATAAAAAGTATCCTATGTGTTATTCCCGGTTATAAACTATCTGTATGCCGAATTTCATCCAAATCCATTCAGTAGTTTTTACGTGAAAGAGTAACAAACATCCATACTTACAAACTTTCGTATAAAAACAAAGTTTGCCCTTGCAAATGTTTACTGTGTTCGAATGACGAACGTGTATTATCGCTCATACACGCACTGCGAGTCTGTTAGTCAATGCATATATTGTCAAAGTATGTTAAGTTGTTAGAATCGCCCCAAAATATTATGAATTTGTTAATTTGCTATAAATAATAACAAATAATATCAAGAATTGTAATTATCTTGATGTTTTGGAAACCTGGGAGCACAAAAGTTTTAACTAATCAGTCAACCGCAATACTTTTTAGGGAAGAAAATGACGGCGTAGAAAATGGTGAAAAGGGGGATAATGATAAAAAGGGTGATAACGACAAAAAGGGCGACAACGATAAGAAGGAGACATTTAAAAGGCCGGTGTGGATGAAGCAGGGCAAAAAGCCACAGGGTAAGAAGGCTAAAAAGCCTGCCGCTAAGCAACCGGTCAAACCTGCGGCTCCGGCGGCTACCGATGTAAAGGAAACCAAGGATGCTAAGGACGCAAAAGACGCAAAGGAACCAAAGGAGGCCAAGAAAGTGAAGGAGTCAAAGAAGAAAGACGATGACGGTAAGATATTTGTTATCTAACATTTTTGTATCAAGAAGTAAGTTAATAGTAGTTTGCCCCCTTTTTTATACAGTGGAAAACTCTTCTTTGACTACCAGAAGCTGTCCACTATGCTCTACTAAAGTATCTATTAAATACTTATTTATTAGTTCGTATTCAAATATACATTTAGAATGGTCAACATTTTGAATCGCAATAATACAGGTAAGCTTATCTCAAAAAGAAATTTCTTCTAACCGACCATGGTGACAGGATAGAATTAGAGCTAGTTAGACATTATTACATTTATTAGACACACTAATAGAGCAAATTGGTAGTTTTTTCTCCAATTTGCTCTTCTAGATGGAACGATAGAACCATTTGGTAATTTTTCTCCAATTTACTCTACTAGTTAGAACGATAAAGCAATTTGGTGATTCTTTCTCCAACTAGCTTTACTAGTTGTAACTATAGAGCAAATAGGTAATTTTTTCTCCAACTTGTACTACTCGTACTAGTTGAAACGATAGAGCAGGTCGGACATTACTTCTCCTACTTGCTCTATTGGCATCCGAGGAGGCGCGGATGGTTATGAGGGTTCTTCCCTCCTGATCCCGCCTCGTGAAAAGGAGAGGCCTAAGTAGTGGTTTGCCCTGGGTAAATTTGCTATAATTATATCGCAAATGAAAATAGTGCTTGAAAAAGACGCTTACTTTTAGG
Source organism: Eudonia lacustrata (assembly GCA_947562085.1). NCBI lineage: Eukaryota > Metazoa > Arthropoda > Insecta > Lepidoptera > Crambidae > Eudonia > Eudonia lacustrata. The sequence goes on along the minus strand of OX387313.1, from coordinate 10,440,351 downwards.
TGGGAAACCATAACCGTTTGTAGTCTGGGTTACTGCCTGAGTTATTGCAATCAAAGAGAAATATCGAAATAAAATAAATAGTTTTATTATTAGTTAAAAGAAATAAACCAACCAACCAAAGTGATTGCCCAAAAATAAAAAATATTTTTACATAGACAATATTGTACTTGGTTTTTGCCATAGAATAGTATCTATGTGCATTTTAGCAGCTTCAACGCACATATTTTAACACTATGGATTTAAATTCACATAAACTCAGTTGACTAAACGTTTTTTGTTACTTCCCTTTAAGCTTAGAGAGGATTCAATAAATCTGGAACTTCGTAATTGTATACAGGGTGTCCCAAAAATGGCACGCCAGGCGTCAGCCTCCAGTGTCAACTGGAGATAGCTTAGCTATAAACCTATCAGATAAAAATAACATGACTCTAGTAAAAGTCTTATAGTTTGGAGAAAATGACACGTTTTTATGTTCTAAAAACTCCACTTTTAGTTCGTTTTAAACCTATCAGATAAAAATAACATGACTCTAGTAAAAGTCTCTTAGTTTTAGAGAAAATGCCACTTTTTTCTTATCTAAAAACTCCACTTTTAGTTTGTTTTTATTTTTATTTTTTTAATTTTTTTTTTATTATAATTTTTTTTTGTTTAATTTTTTATCTGATAGGTTTATAGCTAAGCTATCTCCAGTGTCAGCCTGGCGTGCCGTTTTTGGGACACCCTGTATGTGTACCAATCAAGGTTCGAAATTATCAAGATAATCGAACTCTGGTATCAAATTGTATAAAAACGCACTTTAAGTTTAACACTGCTCATTCGAACAGATTCCGACTCAGACTCGAACAGTTCGGACGAGTGCGCGTCCCGAGGGTCCGGCTCCGACGAGGAGTCGCGCGACAAGTCGTCGGCGGCGGACGATGACGACGACCAGTGGGACAAGTTCCAGAAGCGGCTGCACAAGCGCGAGCGGCTCGAGGGGCGGTCGAAGAGCTCCCACCCGGTGCACTGTCCGAACTTCCCGCAGGTCAGTGAATGTGGTCGAAAGATCTTTTTTTATATCTTACGTGTGAGCACGTGGCCTTCATCTCACCTGATGTTAAGTGATGAAAAGGTGGAAGCGCACTTCACCCGGGATCCTCAACTATTGTGGCACTGGCTATCTTATCTCTAGCTGCCGGAATACCACAATATTTAGATATATAGATAAGATGGTGGTAGCCATTTAGGCGGACAAACAAGCCCTATTACCAACTAAACTGAGTACACAAACCCGCTGGGAGTTGAACCCGGGACCTCTGGGTCTAAACCGGTGGTCTTAACCACAGAGGCAGACAAAATTCAAACTGAAAAATTTGCGTTTTGGTTGCGCAAGTCGACTTATTAAATAAACACTTTTGAATCGACAGTAGATATGTTTTACCTACTACCCGTTCAGGACGTTTTTTTAGCTCTTAAGGTTACCTCTAAGCCATTTTAGGTGACGATTTTACCCAACTTGTTTGAGGTGTAAGTAAACTAAAACTTTTCCGGTAAAGACGTTCAGGAGGTCAATTCTATTAGAAAACTGCAACTGCACGTTTACGCCTGTCATTTGTCGCGTGTAGGAGCAGTGCCGTGGAAATAGACGTATTCTATTAAAATTCTCTGCACCACAACTACACTACAACTGCGCGACTACTACACTACAGCTGCACGAATCCTGCAATAAAACTAAAAGAACTAATGTTACAATACGCTAAATACGTAAAATGCTTATAATACGCTGTGCAAAAGTTGCTCACGATCTACTTCAATAAACCTGCACAAAAACTGCACCAATACTGCTGTCATTACTACACAAATGTCAAAATATTTTAATGGAATACGATTATTTTGCTGTAAACGTGCAGGTGTAGTGCGGTTTTGTTAGTGGAATAACTATTTGCGTTACTTCGCCGTCCCTGCAACACTACGTCAGCAGCGCTGCATAACAGAATACCGAAACGTCAAAATTTGCTCATTTTGACACACGCGACGCTGCAGTGTAGTTGCAGTTATTTAGTAGAATCGGCCTACAGGTTTACCAATATGCTTTTTTAAACAATAATAAATATTTCCGTTTGGGCCCGTTTTCCCATGTCTCGTGCCCCCAGCAGTGGGGACATAAAATGAGCTGAGCTTACCACGTCAGCTGAAGAGCTGACCGTAACACTTGTCCGTCAACAGGAGAAGCAAGAGTTCTGGTGGTGCTACATCTGCGACCGCAAGTCGCACACGCTGCTGACGGCGCCCGCGCACGTGACCGCGCTCGTCGACGACCACGAGCTCCAGCTGCGGTTCACTGCGCCGCGCTGGCCCGGCGTCTACACGCTCGCCTGCTGCCTGCGCTCAGGTACAGTGGCCCAAGAAAGTGGTGTACCAGTTTTGATTTAGTTTTCTAGTCATCGAAAATTACAACAACGTTCATACTAGATATCACTGAAAGAGATGCATAACAATGGTGTAAACTATTCATACGTCATAGGTCACTTATAAGTGCATGACATTTTAACCTTTATTACAAAGGAATAAGACATTAATTACTGTAAAGAAACTATAAATTTTCTAAACAATAGCAATAAAAACTATTTATATTAGACAACCAAATTCTATTTGATAAAAGAAAACTGACAATTGACATTTTGTCACAACAAACAGTAATCTAATCATTACTAAATATATGAATATAATCAAATAAAGATGGCAATAGAAGTTGTCAGATCGATCTGCAAGCGAAACTAATCTTTATCGCCTATGAATTTGCCATGCGACATTCAACCTTAGGGTGGTAAACCAATTTTTTGGGCGACCGTACTGCACGAGCTGCAGCTCCATTGCGTGTTGTAAAGCAGCTGCATGCTTTCTATCGGGCGGGCTGTCATACTCGAGTGCCGTCTCAGTGACCATAGTACATTATGCGGTTCCGATACGAACCCTTCGGAGAATCTAGTAGGACACGGGGACGCGCACTTTTAACCTTTTCACCGCCCAACTATCCTGCACGCGATGTCCCGCTGTACGCCAACGTATAAATGTATTTACAAGTACAAAGAAGAACTTCTATAGAAGTGCTGGCGTGGACGGCACGAAAATCTCGAACTTCTATAGAAGTTGTTGGCGGTAAAAAGGTTAAGTGTGCGATGCCGTTCCCTCTAGAAAACCTCTGAAGGTGATTCGTTTCAACACGGCTTGAGGTACCCTTTACGTACCTCGCCGCCCCCAAAAAAGACCCCCGGCGACGCTGAAAATGCCGTTAGAGGCAATCAGCAATCTCTCAAAAAAAAAAAGTACATTAATGCAGCGGCCGGCAAAACAGTGGCGGTAGCCAAAGTAACATTAAGAAAACGATAGCGAAATTCGAAAAGAATAAAATGTATGGGATTGACATAAGATTGACCACGTGATTGAGCGCGGCTTATGTCAATCCCATACATTTTATTCTTTTCGATCTTGTTACTTTGGCTAAGCCTACTGGGTATGGTTAGACGACCGTGCAATGTGGGCCGAAGTGCGTTGAATTGTCTTTTTTAATTGTAAGCTAAATCAAAATATATAAATAAAATCTTTGATTAGGATTTGTAATGTACTAAAATTTTGTCGATTATTCGCGTGTACTTGACTAGTCCAGCGAAGTCGATTTATCTCGATGGTCAAAATAATGACCCCAATTTTCATGATTGAAAAAATATACCTAATAATTAAAAAAAATCTGGTGTTCCCTATAGACTCGTACATCGGCATGGACCAGCAGCAGGACATGAAGCTGGACGTGAAGGAGGCGGCGGCCGTGCCCGCCGAGCACCCGCAGTGGGACCTCAGCGACTCAGACACCGACAACAACGATCAGGTCGGTACACCGGCACCAGTAGTTACACCACGCAGGGATAACAGCTTCATACTGCTAGACATACATACATACATTCATTCAAACATACATACAACCGTACATACATACATATATACATACATACGGTACATACAATTGTCTCCCATAGGGCTAGTAGCTAAATTTTCGTATGTATCTTCAATTTGGCGTCCTAAAAGTAGTGTCAAAAGTCTCAGAATCCCGTGCCTGCGTCGTAAGTTATTCAAGGTCAAAGGTACAAAAACTTTCACGAATATCTCGGTTTCTGTTGCTCCAATAATGTTAACATCTATTATAAAAATTGAAAAGCGTAACTACTATTCTTGTACAGTCGCGAGCATTAACATGTAAATAATGTAACTCAATACAATGGAATAAGACTAAGTCAGAAGTGTGTACATGTTAATGCTCATGACTATATACACCTTTTTATCGGTGATCAGGATCTATTACTAAGTAAATGATGGCCATTGCGATAATAATAGTAGTTACATGTTTTCTTTTTATAAATTTAATTTGGTATTTTTAATTAGGTAACCAAAATTAATTAGAATGTATGGTCTTACTACATTTTTATGAAGTGAAGATTAAAGGTTTTTTTTTACGTTGTCTGCCATTTGACAGTTTACTACTAACTATTGGTCGCCCAGTGGTCGAAATTCGACCGTAATTTTATTATGGCTGCACGGATTGTATCCTAAGCAATGAAAAATTAAAAAAGATAGAACGTGAGTTTGGATTGGCATTGACAGATTACGGCCGCTCCTCTTGCATTTTTGAAATTTTTGAAAAGAGTATAAAATATGCGTGTGTGTCAAATACATATGCGTGTGTGTCAAAAACATGGTAGTGTGTGTAATGTTTGTTTTATTGATTTAATGTATTTTTGTGCAAAATAAAAAAAAAATTAACATTTGCATAACGTTCTCTATATAAATTATAAGTGTGCGAAATTTCATACTCCTCCGTCCGCGCAATTTTCGTAAAAAAGGGTACAAAGTTTTTGCTTCCCGTATTAATATATAGATAACACATGAGAAACTTTAAATCTTCAATGAGGTTTGTTATCATCGTTGTACCTGTACTTATGAAGAGGTTTTATTTGTAACAAGAAGGAGTAGGATGACCAGGATTTTATTATTCATAGTTATTATTGAGAGGCTATTTCCTACAATTTTCGCGGTGGAATCTTGACCTGCCCTAAGTGTGACCGCACTTTTATCGCAAAAATTGGCTATATTAGTCACATGCGAGCGCACGAAAGGGCAGAGCAACAGAACCTCCGTGACGGCAGCCCATAAAAGCGGTCGCTGTAGCCGGAATAGGCTAGGAGAGAGTAGTAGTAGTTATTATTAACTTACTTCTCAGACAAAAAAATAAAAAATGTAACGCTGACATGTAAGTTTTATTATTATTGCAATGGCCATCATTTACTTAGTCGGAATTGATCGATAAAAAGTCTTTGTGCCTTACAAGTAAACAAAGAATAAGGTCCGAATAGTTATTCCGTGTTGTGTCTCTTTTACTCTAATTAGAAATGACGTTTAAATGACAGAAACAAAACACGGAAACTACTCTGAGCTTATTCTTTGTTTATTTGTAAGGCACTCAGTGTATATAGTTCTTTCGCTTCATCTACTCTCATTAATTTCCAAATACATAGTCTTCATGATTTAAGTTTAATTATTGCAAAGGAAGAGCTCCTACCTAGATTATATTACAAATTGCAAGGCTGTAAATAAAAGTTACGACTACAAACATGGCCGAAATAATCGACGACTAGTCGATACATCTCTATTTCGCAACCTCTAACATACCGTATTATACTATCGTGGCCCTCTCCAACCCGTGAAAATGTATTAAGCAAGCAGTGGCGAATAAATAAATAAATAAATAGTACAATCTTAAAACCAGAGATGTTACGGAGCTTCGATTCCGATTCCGAAAAGTCGGAAGTTCCGTTAGATTTACACCTCCGACTCCGACTTCGGATCCGATAAAAATGAATCGGAGGTATAAGTAAAAGTAGTACAAAGTAATAAGCTTTTGTTTATTAAATACAATTTGCTACTGTTAGAGTCACTCAAATTGATCTAAAATGTTAAAATTAAGCATATTATCTATCTTTGTGTGTTACCTTAATCATCCTTCGTGTGTGACTATTATTATTTGACTGATTAAAGAGACTGATTACTTAATTTTATTAAGTAACAAAACAACGTCTCTTCTACCCGGACTGGCACCGTCACCGACTCCGATTCCGATTTCAACTCCGATATATCAAATTTAAAAACTTCGGTTCCGCCTCCCTTTCCTATAAATTCACGTCCGTAACATCCCTGCTTAAAGCCTAGCACCAAAAACCATCAGTCAAAATAAAAGTAGGGGAACAAATACTCATTCCAACACAAAAGGTGTACCAATAACAGATAACTGCCAATTCGCCACCACCGAAGGAAACTACGTGTGTTGGGGGGTACCTAGGGTAGTGACACCAGTTTTCAATAGGAACTATAGCTAGACCGCTTAGCTGAGTCCTCGCCTGCGGTAGGTACGCGGGGCGGGAGGTACGTAGGGCCTCTGCCACGAGTACGAGCGTTTTGCGACGTGGCGAACGAATTTCTAGTTCATTGCGTTATTTCTATAACCGTTGACTACGACTGCAGTTGTATAGCGCGCAATGAACTAGAAATCCGTTCGCCGCGTCGGAAGTCGCTCTTGTTCGTGGCAGAGGCCCTACGTACCTCCCGCCCCGCGTACCTACCTCAGGCGAGGACTCATTTAAGCGGTCTACCTATAGTGATCTATTTTTCCTCTTTAATCATTAAAAATAGGGGTCACCAACAGTAACTGACTTTAGTTTAAGCTACAATTAAATACAGACCAACTGCTCCCTAGCTGTCATAGCTAGGGAATGCAATCCCGATCTCGCGATATCTCGTGTCATTTTTCGAGATCAATCCCGAAGTATAATATGACGTCTCGTTCAGGATTGACGAGATTGGGCAGCAGTAGTCAAACCCAGACGACTCTTCAAGAGGTATTAGAAGAGACTCTTGAGAGCATCTGAAGCCCTTTTTTGCATGTTTCTACTAGTTCAGATAGGCTTTAACTGATAAAGAAAGAAATGGATTTGTATGAGTATGGGGGAACAAGGGGTAGCTTTTTACAGTTCGCTTATAATAGCTTACTGACGCTGGTGCCAACCAGTGTCGAGTCAGAGAGGAAGTGTTTTATTAACCTCATAATTACCAAGCAGTTTTCAACGCTTTTTAGTCGAATTATACAATATTTTTTCGTAAATTCCGAGATCTCGCGAGATTATAATTTCTAATCTCGATTATAATTGCGATCTCGACTCGAGATTGCATTCCCTAAGTCATAGCGTAAAATATCAATAAAAATCTATGTTATTTCTGGCAACGTAAACTGTGTCTAACACTGGGCTCAATGTGTCGTACACTAGTGCCTCTGCAAACTTCATCTTAAATTAGAGTTAAATACACAAAACACGGAATAAATATTCGAAGCTTACACGCTGTTTATTAGTAAAAAGACGACTCGACTAGAAGACTAGTCGTTAGGACTAAAAAAATTCGAGTTTCACTAATTGGGGCTTGAAAGGACGGTTTAGCTTCGGGATCTACCACGTAAAATTGCTCAAGGACCCCCTAAAACTCTCGTCAGGGAGAAAGAACATAAAGTCGCTTTCACAAAAATAATAAGTATTTAATCTTTCGCCTATTTTATGATTACATGCGGTGGCGACCTATAATTAAAATAACATAGCACCTAACTGACATCGAATCATGCATAACATTTTTGTATTTCTGTATATTTTGTTGGTTGTCCTCAAATAAAATAAATAAGAAATTAAAACAAACAAATAAACAACAAAAAAAAAACAACTTTTACGGATCTACTAATGTTAATTTTACTCACTGATTTTTTAAATTTTATCTTGACGTTTCGAATCTTATACAGGGTCTTTGGTCACAGAGACAGTGTAAAGGGTAAATAAATATAATAAACGCGAGCAGATCTGTAAAAGTTGTCGTTGCAATGTGTAGCGTTCGCGTAAACTTAAGAAAACAATATAAGTAAAAAAAAACACCTCTCGCCACAGAAATATACCCCGTGCACTATATAACATTAGTGTACGTCATGACGCGTGCGAAACTGCGAATATTTTTCAGGTGGAGCCGTTGAAAAATAACGTCACATCGCGCGAGCGCTACATTATTAGAGCAGCCGTCCTTAACATTGTTACATAAACGATCTTGAATATTTATTTGCACTTGAATGTTTTCTCAAGGAAATGGGTACACACGATACTTTGTTCAATACTAATGAGACATGCTCATACAATGACGTCATTAGAAATAGTACGATATTTGTAGGTACTATAACTTTTTATAGAGGAGCTCGAGTGCGCAGTGGTTAGCGCGTCCGTTCTGCGATTGCCGAGGTTAAGCACTTTCGCAAAGGCGGGTCGTCGGATAGGTGACCAAAAATTTATCATGTCGAGCTCCTCCGTGCTTCGGGAGGCACGTAAAGCCGTTGGTCCCGGCTGCATTAGCAGTCGTTAACAATCACCAATCCACACTGGGCCCGCGTGGTGGTTTATGGCCCGTTCTCCCTATCCATCCATAGGGAAGGCTCGTGCTCTAACAATGGAGACATTAAAAAATGAGCTCATATGTTGTTTTTAACTACCTCTTTGTTCTATGGATTAGACCAACGGTTTGGGATCCAGAGGCCCGGGTTTAATTTCCTGTGGGGGGCACATTTATGCTCAGTTTAGTTGGTGGTTGAGCTTATTATAAGTATGTAGTCTATTTGTAGTCTAAGCCACAATGTTAGTATTGTTGTGTTCCGTCAACTTATTGAAGGTGTTATAGCCGGTTTCTCAAAACAAGTGCTAAGTGCACATTTCATTTACTAATCTTAACCCCTCTTACAAATAAACTGAGTATAAAAGCTTGGACTAGTTATTCAGTGTTTTGTTGATGTCATTCTAATATAATTTTAAATCGTATGAAGTGAACACAGACAAAACACTAAATAACATTCCAAGCTTGTTATGCGCCATAATTATTCGATGTTTCATTAAGCAAACATGAGTGATTAATTTTATCCAGTACTTATGTAATTATTGAAAATATGTATTTTCTTTGTTAACAGGGAGGCAACGAAAGCGAGTTCACAACAGACGACGAGGTGGAGGAGGAGTAGTCGACGAAGACCTAAGTTATTTTTATAGTGTTTATTGTGGTAGGTACGTGGTGCACGAGGAATCATTTGTTGTATGGCCGGAGAGTGAATGAATATAATGTTTTATATTCCAACCGTCTTTTGTTTTATTTACCCCAACTTTGTAAAAGGAGTTCGAGCGAAACCAGCGCATTGGTAATAACGCTCGGTCGTAATTGCTGAAGTTAAGCAACTGTCGCAACGGCCGGTCATCAGATGGGTGACCAAAAGCTTTTATCTTGAGCTCCTCTAAAGCCGTTGGTTCTGGCTGCATTAGTCGTTAACAACTATCAATCCGCACTGGGCCCGCGCAGTGGCCTAGTGGTTCTATTAACAGGGAAGGCTCGTGCCAGCTTCGAGGACATGAAATTAGCTGGTGACTGTAATCATCAACTCCAGCCTATATTAGCTACTGCTGGATATAAGCCTCTCAAAGTGAACGCCATAAACGTGATTATTTAAGTATTTGGGATTTTTCTATCTTTATGCGAGGGTCCGTCATGTTTTGTTAAGTTATATTAGGTCCTTACCTATGAAATTGACGTTTTGTATGAAGATTTTTAACCTTTTTACTGCCAACAACTTCTATAGAAGTTCGAGATTTTCGTGCCGTCCACGCCAGCACTTCTATAGAAGTTCTTCTTTGTACCTATTTTATTAAAATATATTTATACGTTGGCGTACAGCGGGACATCGCGTGCAGGATAGTTGGGCGGTGAAAAGGTTACTAAAATTATATTTTTCATACTATCGTTTTTTTTAATTTTCTTAGCATCTATTTATGTTAACACTATAAAAATTGTAGAGTAGTGTGTTTGTTTTTGTTTCACTAGCTAAATATAGCAGACATTAAAATGAGATAAAATCAAGACCCTTCAAAGCTACAATGAAACAAAAGGTCAATTCCGCAAACAAAAAAAGAAGTCAATTTAAAAAAATATTTGGGCGTTAAAGACACAAAATTAATAATCATTGTTATTACTGAAGCCTAAGTAACATAGTCCTAATTAAAGGTGTATAATAATATTAACAACCGGTATTGACTTTTAGAAGTAATACACCTATTAATAAGTCAGAAAAAAACGTCAATTTTATAGGTAAGGACCTATTATTATGTAAGCTATAAACTTTTTGAACAACAAACTAAAATCTTAGATTCATCAAATAATGCCGACCCATAAAAGCGTACACAGACAGAATCTTTGCAAAGCTAGCTAGTAATATCATCATGTCCATCCGTTTCTAGGTCAAATCGCATTTTTATTTAGACTATGTTTATAAATTTTCTAGCAAATCTGAGATTGAAGGCATAACGTTTGAAGTATGACGCGTTCTTTTGATATTGTGATTAATTTTCTTTACTTTTAAAGAAAAGGAATATAATAGTTGTAGACCGCACACCGAACTGTGAAACCAAGGTTTTAAGAAGTTATTTTCAACAGACAGGCCAGCTTTGAATGTATTGTAAAAAAAAATGATTGTGGTACATAAAAACAATGAAGGTACTCTCGGGTACCATTGCGTCTGGGAAAACGCCATAACCGTCTGGTTATGTGGGATTCTCCTGATCCTCTCACGCCCTAACCAGGCCCGAAGCACAGTTGAATCCCGAAGAGCCCTGTTCAGCGGGGGGTCTTCCTCGGGAGGCATACCCACAAAGAACTCCAGCACTTCTCCTCTTGCTATCAAGATGGAACTGAGACCGCACTTGGTAATCGCCGGAGTTAGCTGGCTATTGCCCTGGGAAAGGGGAACGCGGCCCCAGGTGGTCTCTCCTTGATCTCACACGGTCTGATAAAAGTACCTACTTGTATAGGATCCCTTCCACCCCAAAATAATAGGTACTTTGGATGGAAGTTGTCCACTAAAATCCAATAATACGGTTGTACGTTTCACGTGGGTCTGTTCAACGGATTTGAGTCGCATCTGAAACAGTCGGTTCTTTCATGGGATGATCCTGGAGCCTGGAATCCGACTGGATAGCGATCAAACTAATCCCAACTTTACTGCTGAGCTGTATTGTCTTGCATTGCTGTGTTCCGTTGTTGAGGATAACGTTCCGGATGACACCCTTGGTGATTCGCTTGTTGGTGTCTCAAGCGTACATGGGCTGCAGTTCATCAGGAGGCAAGCTCCATTGCCGCCCGGCTCAGTCACATAAACAAATAAAATCAAACAAAAGACGTAAAAAAATCCCAGCTTTTATGTTTCATCGATCGTTGTATAGGTGCAAAGTCGGTGTCTGGCAAGGGCCGGCACTGTGTCAGTCAGTCGGCAGTCCACACAAAGGGTTGTTAGTGGTCGAGGGTATCGTCCTCGGAGGCTGCGCGGGCGCCGGGGGGGCGGCGGGCGCTCGCCGCCGCGCCGCACTCGCGCGCCGCCGCTCGCCACCGCACCACGCCCGAACGACCGACGCCCGCGCCCGGTGTCGTATTACCGCTCTAAAAATATCCCGCGAGCGCGATCGCCTATTTAGAAACGGTCGCGCGGCGTGTTTTGAACCAGTGATTGACAGTGTCAAGTGAAGAAGCCCCCAGATTCCGCGAATCAACAACTGCAGACGTGAGTATCCCTTGCGTAGGGCCTTCGCGCCCGCTTAGATTATGTTACCGATTCGCGGTTTTAAAATAAACAGCTGTTCTCGGAATCGATAGCGCTGTAACGCGCTAATTTGGGATTACGCTTACTGTTGAGGTTTTAAGAAATTTGAGATGAACAAGAAAACCGTGTTAAAAGCTACCTACTTGTGATGCTCGATATGAGATGAGATTCTAACCAGAATCTTGTATGAAAATAGGTACCTATTCCATAGTAATGTAAAAGTACTTACAAAACTCTGAATATGATGCTAATACCTTTAAGATTCATTTGCCACTGATGTTCTGAGGTCTGATAATTGCTAAAGGTCTGATAATAAATGATATTTATGATGTGTACAAGAGAGAAACATTAGTACCTTTAGTGCTTTAACTGAACCATTTTCTTTACCTTTACCTACATCCTATAAAATAATTCTTAGGTAGGTAGGTACTTGAACTAACTTAACAAAGTTTTAATTAAATTATCTGACACAATACTTGCTGAATGATCTACGGTGGGTGGCGTTGCACATTCTGGTCTATATAATCTAAATACAAGTAGAACTGCTGATGTTGGAACCTGGTCAATTGCATAAGCGCCAACTGCCCGGGTGTCGTACCGACTCTCAGCCCATGTTGTTTTGTGAAATCCAACAGTTTGGCATCGAGGATCGCAGAACTAATTGGCAATTATACAGGAGAATTGACGGCCGACACTGAGCCCCCGGGCCCATCGTGATCACGATGAACCTTGAAGATTGTTCCGCGCTTTTCTTCACGGATAATGCGCCCTGTCCGATTTATTATTATAGAGAAACATCGGCAACACGATTTTCCGCTTTATCAACTCATGTTACAAGTTCACGATTCACTTTAAAAGTTATTTTGCGATGTTAATGAAACAATTACTTAGTACTAATTGCATTTATGTTAATTGACGACATTCCTAATTATCATTATCAGAGTTGATGGCGGAACAGAAAAATATGGGTTTCAGGTCAATTGACGGGATGTTATGATATCTGACACCATTGCATTGTTTGGTAACTTTGTAAATATTTACTTAAATGAGGTTTTACTTATGTTTATTAGCATATCAACATGCAGTAACAGTTTTGCACTAGGTATTCGCAGTGACTATCTTATCTATAACTATGATTTAAAATATAATAGGAACATGCAAAAAGGTGTTCGCTAAAGCCATCTAGTTAAGAACATAAAATTGACATGGTTTTCTTTATTGTGTGCTTAACGATACTTAATGCTCTTTTAATTACCGGCCTATTTATGAGAACCTACCTACTGGCATTAAAGTTTCAGATTATACTTATAAATCAAAGCAGCCTAAGGTTATACTAAACCAGACAAAACTGAGGCATTTCCAAATTCCAATTCGATAACGTTCTCCTTACAAAACGCAGACGTTGCAGTGGCTACATAAAGTGCAAGTTTCATTAATTTCTATTAAAACGAGAATTGGTACCAGCAGCCTAGCTGCAGCTTAGTGACAAAGTAAGTCATTTAAATTTTTGACAAACTTTATTCTCGTTTACATTAACGTGATCCGATGGTGAATACAAATCGCACTAAGCAATCAGGGTGCCTAGTGTGAGTTTTGTTTATTAGCAGTATTCATTCGGTTACGTTTACGAAAACGAAAATTAGTATGGCATTGAAGCAGCGCCTCCTGGCGGCGTACGAGAAGAGTTAACATTGTGCCACACAAATTCTCGTTTTCGTTAACGTGATCGAATGGCGAATGAAACTCACACTAGGCACCCAGGTGACAAAAGAGGTGACTTAAAATGTTGCCCTTCAATTTGTCTCATATTCGTTAAGAGCGTTTACGCCGCACACTAGCGCCACTAATGAAAAAAAGAACATTCTAGTAATTAGACGTTATGGCCACTTTTAACTATAACGCCTTATTTAACTAAACCATAACATGTGAGGTGTTCATTAGGTGACGTAAAAATGCTAAATTACTTCATTCAAATAGTTTGTTGAGCATAATTTGATTTTCTATCTCTAATTACTAAGTAGATATGTTTTTTTTTCATTAATGGCGCTAGTGTGTGCCGTAAACGCTCTTAACTTGATTGAATCAATGGTGAGTAAATCAAGCAGACAGGGTGAGGTTGACTGATTGCGATGTTTTCACGCTGCACCTGTTGTCTTCGCGTCATCAGGTGGAGTAGAGTGATTTGCCGAGCTAGGTATAAAAAATGAAACTAAAAAACACTTGCACTAAGCAATCTTGTAACACACGAGGTACTTTTCGTTTTCGTTAACGGTCAATAAAACTCGCACTCAGTCGGGCATCCTCAATGGTGGATGGTGGGTTGAATAAGGCCTGCAGTAACGATTGGTGAGGTGGGTGCCAGCACATTGGCCACGGCGCGATGTGAATCGGCCCGCGGACTGATAGTGGGCCGGTTAAACGAGTCCCAAGCTACAGAGTGCAACGGACCCAACCAAAGGGAATTTTAAAACTCGTAGGTACTCGCGAGCCCTTTGATTTTATAATACAACTTTTACCTTTACCGAGACGAGCGATGTTAACGCAACTTTCTCGTATCTTCTTTATGTTACAAAGTTACAACCTTCGACTGGACGGCTAATAAGTGTTTTAAAATTTGTTTTATATTCGTTTTGCCTTCGACGCATACGTTCCGCGAACAAAGGAAAAGTAATAAGGAAAACCAATATGCAAATTTCGTAAAGGAGTTTCTTAGTTTCCATTAATATTACAAATGGATAGAAGCCTATGTAGGTACCTACTTCACCGGTGAGATGTAGATTTGTATGTACCTACCTATAATAGATGATGATTCGTTTTGTATGTTTACTCACAAACATTCTCTTCCTTATTGCGTAGTTGATATTCAACCTGTACATTATCAGTACCTACTTACCTACTCGGATAACACATGTTATGGTTAACTAATGAACCTGCTAATTTATAAAGTTGGCAAAGTAATTACTAACTTAGCTTATTTAGTAAGTAATACGGCGGCCGGCGGCAGCGTATCATCTTTATGGTAATTAAATAGAATAAGTGAATGTAATAAATTTCTGTTTTCAAATTGTCTACCTAATAAACTAACGCGCATATGGGCTTAGTATAGGCTGATGATGATGATATGGGTTTAGACTAAAGTCCCTATCCTAAGCCCGGAAAAACTTATTTTAGTAAAGTATAATAACCGCTTTATCAAAAGCAAGCGCATTATTGACTGATACTTAATTATTAGTACAAAACTCCGTTTAATTTGTTTAGTAATTAGAGTCTACCTCAGTAATATAAAGACTCATTGACTCGTTTATATTTATTTTACTCAAAAAATGTTTAAACTAAACAAGAATAAGGGTAAGTACCTATCAACAACAAGTTGAAGCAACACTGCCAAGGCAAGAAAGAATATTTTCATACTTTTAAATTTTATTTGCGATAACTATCCCTAGGTAGTTGGGTACCTATGAAATACCTCTATAATACCAACATATAGAGCTGTAGGAGCATGGTTTAGTGCGGAGCTAGAGTCTGTCTAATGAATCGAGTCCCTCGCTATTTTTTGAAGTATAAGTATGACAACATTACAACTGTCACTTTGAAGTTACGAATTACGAGTCTGGTGCATTGCGTTTTTCAATAAATTGCGAAAAATAATAGCGATACCAATTAAAAGTACCACAAGAAAACTACTTTTCACTATGATAAATAAATACGAGGATGTGAAGAGCGATTTAAACTCGAATTGTGAGTTGAAAATATGTACAACAATTAAATGAAATTGCCACGCTTACAGGTAAGTTTTTGTGTTTGGATCAACAATCTTTGATACTTTATTTTTATCTGTTGATAAGATTGATTGTAATTTTATTATATTATTATTTATTTATTTATTTTTATATTATTTATTTTATTTTATTATTGACAATAAAGCAACAAAGGTTTATAATTAATGTTGGAGAAGACAGCAGTGACGAACATGACGATTCGGATTCCATTATATCTTGCTGGATTGATTATGAATCCTCTTGAATGATGTTAAGATACAATAATTATGATATAATGTTTTTTAATGCGACAAAAAAATATTTCCTAAAAGGAATAAAAAATATACAATAATATTATTTTCTTTTGTGTTATATTTTAATCTAGAAAAATTTACAACTAGAGTCATATAAAAGCATGCTGTTCTATCGCCAAAATGAGAAAGGATACGTTTTAAGAATGTAAGGGTTCGTTTATATTATTATCTGTGAGTCTGAGTGTAGGTATATAATATATTTTTAGGATTCCGTACCCAAAGGGAGCCAACGGGACCCTATTACTAAGACTCCCCTGTCCGTCCGTCCGTCTGTCCGGCCGTCCGTCCGTCTGTCAACGGGCTGTATGGCTGTCAACAATAGCTTACATACTTACTTACTGTATGTCTGTCAACAATAGCTTACATACTAAAACACAACTTATAATTGTTTACATTGTTTCTGTAAAAAATAAAAAGTATCAAGATGGTTTTTTTCCATGAAATTCAATGTTTACACCTAAAAGATTTTTGAAATTGCCGCTCTTTTCTAGTGCCACCTTTTATTAGTCAGACTCTAGTAGATAACCAGTTAGTTAATTTAAAAAAAAGCGGAGTATTCTTAAAATCAATTATAATAATCAAACAAAAACTAAGTACGTAGGTACACATAGTACAATACGTATGTAAATTTCAACACTAGTAAATAGGTAACCTAGTCTAAAACAATACTAAATCGAAGCGTTTTATGAGGCCATTCCTAAAAAAAATATGAAATCATCGCTCGAAATGGGCCACACACAATAAGTATCATTAATAATAATTATTACCTACAGTTTACATACCATTTAATGTCAACTGAATCATCAGGAAAAAACTTAACTACCAATAGTCTGGTTTGTATTTATAAATAAATTCTTGACTAAAATTATGTAGAAACTTTAACCATCTATCTAGTTAGGTAGGTACCTACATTGAAGAACAGTCTTCGATACAGTTTTCGTCGCTAAAAACTTTACTGGATTGCTAGGGTTGCCAACCCTACTATATAATATAGTACTTATCCTACTATTTTAGGTGTCTAACTACTATTATTTTAAAAATATATTACAGTAGGTGAAACTGCAATATTTCATCAGCAAATTCGCTAAAATCAGACTATATTATCTAAAACGGAACACACAAAATATTCATTTAAGAAATAAAATAAATATTTTTTAATATACTTACTATATTTTTTTAATTAATTCCCTATCTACCTACGATATTTTTATGGGTACTGAATTTAAAAATACTATATTTGGTCTAAAAAAAGTGTGCATCCCTAATTGCAGCTAAGAACTAAGAAGCAGGCGTTGCTTGCTGACCCCTATTTTTAATGATTACCTATAGGAAAACAAATGATAAGTGATAATGACTCCATTCCTCCTGATGTTAAATAAACTGTAAAATTATCCTATGGGTAACTACATCTATATAATTGGTAGGTACTTTTATATTATACATATACGAGTATAACTATTCGATTTGGGCCAATAACAATAACTGCTGGCTGAAGACTTTCTACATATTTCTACATATTTGTACTTTTGATGACGTCGTTCTTTCTTTTGTCTTGTTTAATTCTTTGTACTTATATGGTGCTGGTTAATCTGCTACCTATCTAGATTGCTATACAAGTCTTTATTATGACTTAACGACCATTTTTTGTCGTCTATTAACACGATTTTCAAGTCGGAGTCATAATTATAACCATATTAAAATAAACTGCAAAAACAACTTTAAAATTGAATGAAATTAGGTTTTTTCTTACGATTTGACCCTCGTCTAAACCGTTATGTATTGTTTTATAAGTATGTGGACGCATTTGTATAATTTCGTCTTTGTGTGTTAGGTATGACTCAACACAGCTATAATATTTAAGTGATTTTCCTACAATTTAATTAACATGCAACCGTCAGTTTTGCATATCGATGGAGTAAACTAAACTCGTTTTTGTTTACAAACGTTATGTGTAGTTAAATTTACTATTCGTCACACTCTATAACGCTATCATCTTAATAATGGAGCTAATATGAAATTCTTATGACCATATTAGTTCCTATCTAGCCTGTGACGAACACAAACCGGTGTCATTTTATTTTGTGTTGTCATTCGCGCTAGTTCCTGTCGAGATCTTTTAGCTTCCTATTTCCCAGTTTCTTACTTTAGGCATTTAGGTAAGTCATTAATTATTAAATGTCAAACCATTAGATAATACCGGAATACAGCAATAGCAATTTTTTGAACAGGTTGGTGGCAATACACACCATGATTTCGATTACGAATGTGCGCTTTCAGTGCACTCGTTGAAGGGAACCTTTGAAGTTTCTCGCCGCCCCCAAAAAGTCCGGTGACGCTAAATAGACCGTAGGCTGTATGAAGCCATCAGGAAAGTCTCCAAAAAAATCGTAGTGAAGTCGCCGGCGACTATTCTGATCATTGATACTCAGAAATTCTCAAATGGTAGGTAAATCTACCTATATAATGTATGTATATAGGTACCACCTCTTTACTAAACAAACAAACGTAAAGAATGTAAAGTTCACATATGTTTGTTTTTAGTGTATTTTTGGTAGGTATGAGAGCTGAACCATCAGTTTTATTAAATGAAGGAAGTAATTTTGTTTTAATATGTTTTTTAAATAAAACGTCTCCTATGTATGAATCATAAGGTCACTCCGTCGGTCGTCTGGCCGGTCAAATTATTAGTGAGCTGTTATGCACACCCACTAGCGGGTTACTGAAGCCCGATTATGCTGTGTCGCTGCAATTTAGCATACATTTCTACAAGTAGAAACCTACCAAGAGTTTTGCATATAATATATAGACTGTGATATTATGTTATCGTAGCACATTCCTAAACAATGTTTTTATGTTTAGTTAATGACGTGTTTGGAAGGCTTACATTTTATTTATTTATATGTTGAGGTCCTGCTGCTGGGACTTAGATATGGAGCTTGTTTCTGCTATTTAAAAAATACCCAATCTCGCGTAATCTTCAAATACTTACCTGATTTTTGACATTTGGACCATAGTCCTCATAGGGAGAATGTAAGATAATTCTAAATTAAAATATTTGCATTATAATTATAATAAATGCATTATTTACTCAGTGTTAATGTATAGTCATCTATTCGGTGACTTTGAATACGAGTGGGAGGGAGGGCACTCGTAAAGACAAATTAAATACCGTGTACGAGAATATTCAGTGTTAATGTATAGTCATCCATTCGGTGACTTTGAATACGAGTGGGAGGGAGGGCACTCGTAATGACAACCCAGTGTGGGACACCGGTTCGATAATCACACCCCTGCCAAAGTAATAGTTACTTCGCCGCCCTTGCTCAAAAGACCAAAATAATACTAACTTAGTAGACTGAAGTTCAATAATAAAGGTACTTAAAAAAGACAACTTATCCCTGGTGGGACTGATGACTGGACGCACGACATGTCTCTTTTGGAAAAGGACATGGCTTCGAGTCCCACTTGAGGCCAGTTACCTTTTTTCAAGTGCTATTTTCATTTTCGTTATATTATATTCAATTATCATTGTGATTGCAAAATGAAACAATTAAATTACTTAAAGGAAAACAAATATTTATCGTAGGACTAGGTAGCTACTGATGTTCATTGCTGATGCGATAAAGATGCATTTTTTGCTTTGCCATTAGCCTACCTCAAACCAGAGCAGCGAAGGAGACCTAGCCGCAATTTCAGAGTTCCATTTATAAATATGTCAATAAGGCATCGGGATCAATCAAGCACATCCGTTCTGCTCGCATATAGCCAATAAATACATGCTCTTTGTGCCGAACAATCGCGCACTTTAATATTAGTCATGTCGCGAAAACGATGACGTCATGCGCGGACAGACCATGTTTGTAGTTTCTGAGAAAATGCACCAACTGGTTTTGATGTAAATACAAGTTGTTTAATATGTGTAAGTGTATAGGTATAATATTTTTCAATAAAATTCTAGCTTCGGTAACCTTCGGTCTTAGGACTGTTTCACTATGTTTCTTATTTATCATCACTGAAAAACAATAAAAGATGTCCTTCCAATATGCATAAATAATCATTAAAACCTAATTTTATTTTTTATAGTTAGTAGTTTAATTAGAAAGAAAAAAAACTGCATTCAAAAATTTTCAAAAATTCGCTTGCCACACCCGGGAATCGAACAAGGTGTAATTTTTACAGATTCGGTTCGATGCCCGGGTGTGGCAAGCGAATTTAAAAAATCTTTGACTACAGTTATCTTTCTTTTCAAAAATAAAAGAATGTTTTCTTTGAGTAAAATGTTCTATCTACAGTATTAAGACTACTTTCCCTTTAGGTGGCATTACAAAATTCCACCCTGTATAAGTAGGTAGGTACTTTAGTACTCATGTGGTACCTACTTGCAAACAGTAAACATCACTGTTTACTATATGCAATTTATTTTCCTCGTGATAACTTGAATACTGTAGGTACTAATGTAACATTAATTGCAACCTGGAAATTAATCCTCAACTATAAGTCTATAGGGAGGGTAGGCCTTTGCCCTGCATCTGCAGAGAAAAAGTAATGGCTGAATTTAATATTAGAATTCTAAGATAAAATTCAACTAGCCTCAGGAAGCTCGATTGAGAATCGATATAATTCTATATTACAACTTACATGTAATAACAACATTTCTTGATTTTAAAATATCAAAGACGCCATTTACACAACAAAAAGAAACAATTCTATATTTCATTTCAAAACTTCATCATCATCATCATCATCTTCAGCTCATTTTTATGTCCCCACTGCTGGGGCACGAGCCTTCCCTATGGATGGATAGGGAGAACCAGGGAGAACGTGCCATAAACCACCACGCGGGCCCAGTGTGGATTGGTGGTTGTTAACGACTGCTAATGCAGCCGGGACCAACGGCTTTACGTGCCTTCCGAAGCACGGAGGAGCTCGAGATGATAAACTTTTGGTCACCCATCCGATGACCGGCCTTTTTGAAAGTTGCTTAACCTCAGCACTCGCAGACCGGGCGCGTTAACCACTGCGCCATCGAGCTCCTCAATTCAAAACCTACTTAGTCAGAAACTTGAAAAGGTAACAATTTGCCTTTGCAATTGAATAGGGCTCCTTTCTCCTTTGGTTTATAAAGTAAAAGTAGATTGTGTTGATTAATTTCGGCGAGTTGGATTGAGCCACGATAGCATAGTTGGCAGTGCACCTGACCCGGCATGTCATGGGGTGCGGGTTCGAATCCCGCTCGTGGAATTTTTTCTACACTTTGTCTTTTTTTAATTTGCCTTAGTTTACGTTGAAGCATAGACATTGTCTATAGTTGAAGGTAATTTATGATTTACTCAGACATTAATTGTTTAATATAGATACGTGTAATATGGGTCTAGTTCACGAAATCGACAGTCACAACATCGACGGTCGCTGTATCGAAAACGTTCCATCGACGGGTCACAATAGCGAGAGTACACTATATCGATGGTACGCTATATCGACAGTACACCATATCGATGGTACGTTGCATCGACAGTACGCCATATCGAAAGTACGTTGCATCGACAGTACACTATCGACATAGTGCATCGACAATACACCATATCAATAGACGCTGCTTTTTGTAGTGTTCCGCGATTTTTTGTAGTTTCGGGTTATACTTATAGTCTACCAATATAAAAATGTGCAGTGGAATTTTAAACGCTTTCATAACACCTATAAAGTATATTATTATGCTACATTTATGATAATGCAACACAAGCTTTATTTCAACATCCGATCGGCAAGGCGAGTTAGATTTATTTGCATTAGATATAAATGTGTGTGCTCTGATGAAAATAACGAGTTCTATTTTATCTGACCCATATCAGTCGGATAACAGTACACTGTGCACAACAAATTAATAGAATTCATGAGTTGCTTTTAATTTTGCAAGTTTTTGGTTAGTGACAGACCGATCTAAAATTGGATGTTAGCCAAATGTTTTCGTACTATTGCAAATTCTATTCATATCTTGTTAATATCTATGGTATGTAAGATATTCGGTTCTTTCACATTGGTTACACATTTAGCGCTTTGAGTTTTATCAATGTGACTTTTTATTGGAGAGTGTATGCTGATTGTCTCTGGGCATTTAATTAGCGGCCGGTGGGCGGCGGCGTCACGGTTTTACGCTGTGTGTTAGTATTTTAAGGCGAGGGTTTCCAAAAAAACGTGTTTTTAAATGAGTTTTATTCGAAATGTATAAGGATTTTAAATCCAAAACAAAAATGTTATTCATTGGCCTTTTATCTAGTAATTTCGGCTGGTGTTTTCACGATATTTTACAATTTCCTGCATCGAATATAGTATAAACATACTTCTTATTAATAAACTAAATATCATTTTATTCAGGCTATACACCGTTTCAGAACAAAGAAAAATATACCAAACCAATACCAACCAACCAAAGCCTTTGAATATGTAATAGTTGTCGGCCATTATAATTTTAATAATAAGTAAACGTTCAATAAAATCCACATTATTGCCTAATTCGACGCTCGCGCCATCATTCAGTCCCGAGCGGAACGCCTTGGAAATCTCACAGTCGGAAACGCTCGCCTTATGCACTAAACTTTACTTAACTTCAACAATTTGTATGTGTTTGTAATCGTAGGTGCGTCAGACAATTTTTCCAAGTCACATAGAATGATGTTTATTGAGCAATTATTACAACAACGATGAATTATGATAGGGCACATATTAATAATATAATGATTAATGCGATAAGATATCCATCCTCATCGAAATATTGTACAGTATGCAATATATTGGATAGTGTGATAAACGTCAGTGGTTTTTTTTGCTGAATTTATGTTAACATTTTTTTCAAGTAAGTGGTATGTTTCTCGATAAGTTTGTTATCCTACCGCTACGATAAAAAGTCCTATCTACACCGTTAATTAAATAGTAAGAATAGTTCCTTTTGTTTATTAGAATCTTCGAATCCAAAATGAACAGCCAGCTGCTGCTTTCCTCCTGTTTTACTGCCTCTGTGGGTCCACTAGACCGATCGATTGAGCATCTTCGGACTTTTCATCTCCAAAAGACTAAGGAAATGAAGACTTTTAATATTTACAACTGATACAACATAGTATGTAGGATTGTAGGTACAGTCACAAACAAACATTGAACAATATTCAACAATACCTTAATTTACTACCTATATCTAAATAGATTAAATATTACATATTTCGGTAAGATGGTGGTAATAGGCGAAATAAGTGGAGTTAGATCAAGACCTACATTACTTATGTTTCTCCTCTGGGAATCTAACCTAGAAACCCTTTCGGAGTTCGACCAGTTTGACGGTGTTTAAGTTAATGTAGAACTTCAAAATTCTAGAAGGTAATTACGATTTTAGTACCTAAGTATTATATAGATTATGAAAATTCTGGATCGTAGATAGATGGATGGATAGTCGTTGATCTAATTAATTAGCTTATAACTAATTAGCCAAAGGGCTGTTTGGAATGAAATTAGAATTTAATTTTAAAATGTAGTACCTAGGGTAGTTGTGGTAGTGTTTGACACTACAACTCATAGTGTTTCATTCCAGTTTAGAATTTCATTGAAATTCTACTGGATGACCAGCTAGGAAGTAGGTGGCCGTATGAGTTGTTGCTAAAGTCACAGAATAAGTGGTAAAAGTATACTCTAAAGTCAAAAAACACCTAGTCGAAATTCGACCGTAATTTTATTAAGGCTGCACGGATTGTATCCTAAATTCCTAAGCAATGTAAAATTAAAAAAGATTGAGTGTAAGTGAGATGAGTGAGATTTTTGAAAAGAGTATTAATTATGTGTGTGTCAAATACATGGTAGTGTGTGTAATGTTTGTTTTATTGATTTAATGTATTTTTATGCATAATTTAAAAAAATATATTAACATTAGGATAACCTTATCTATTTATACTACTAGCTGTGCTCGCGACTTCGTCCGCGTGGTATAGTGACTTTCGGCAGCATTTTAAATATTTTAGGCTCTTGAACATCAGTGAAAAATGTTGCAAAAACGGAATTTTTGCAACATTTTTCACTGATGTTTCGCTCCTATTGGTCGCAGCGTGATGTTATATAGCCTAAAGCCTTCCTCGATAAATAGGCTATCCAACACAAAAATAATTTTTCAATTCGAACTAGTAGTTCCTGAGATTAGCGCGTTTAAACAAACAAACTCTTCAGCTTTAATATTATAATATTATAATACAGATAAGTGTGCGAAATTTCATACTCCTCCGTCCGCGCAATTTTCATAAAAAGGGGTACAAAGTTTTTGCTTCACGTATAGATAACAGATAAAAAAGAAGATCACTGGTTCCTCTCGCACACTTATGTCACTAGTCACTACCCTACCAATATTTAAGCTAGGTGTACACGAATCCCTAATTGTTCACGGTTGTTCAAGGATACGAGAGCCGTGTTATCAACGATCCGTCTGATCGTCGTCGGGCGGATCGCCAAGTGTTTCGCAACCGCTCTATATTTACACACCAAGGTTTTTACTTGCATTTTGGGGGTTATTGACATTACGCACAGTTACATAATTACGTATTATTCGATAATTTTACGTAACACATTCAAAGCGACTGGTAGTAAGACAAATGACAGTGGTCTGCGAGATGGGATGGGTCGCGACGTTGAGAAGTTTCATGTGCCAAGTTTACGCCACCCACCGCACGGTGCGTCCGAGGTACGCTCACAAAAATAACTCGAGGTTGCCTAAAAATATTGCCTTCGGTCACGTAATTTCGCTGGAAATTGAAAATTCTCCAGAGAGCGGAAGCATTGCATAGGCAAGGCAATAAACCTGTGTGATGATAACGAAACCAACTGAACGACAAAAAACATTTGCTGTACAAGTTTTGGCGAATATGTTGAAACCTAACCTAAAAAGCATTAGGTTGACGCTTAGAGCACTGTTGGTTTAATGCTCTAAGGGTTGACGACCTTATGATTTGAGGTAGCATAGCAGCGCCTGTCAATATTTACAAAGAGCCCTCGTAAATGCAATAGTTGTGCTGACAAGCTAACGAACGATAAGTGTGGTTTAAAATCCGTCTGCCGAATATGTTTGCTAAGCTGCATAAGTGTTATACTTTGGTGTCTACGTAAGCATTAAATAAATGACGAACAAAAGTACGCATGCAATGCGCTGCAAGAATTCTTTGTTTGAGAAACCGTTGTTAAAAAGACAGAAATGATTTATTTAGGCCAGGCATTGTTGTGTGTGGAACCAATATTTATGTCTGTCAGATTATCGGCATCTATTCAAAAAATATGACTGATAAATGTTGCAAACAATGTTCGGCATTGTAAATCACCACCATTTGAATCAATTTGTATTCATATTTCAACTCTTGCCAGTTGTTGCTGAAAACGTCTAGCAAATGGGCTTGACATCATTAGTGGCTACATTATTAATCACCGGTGGAATAAAGATATCAACGTACTTATTGTTATAGGTATAGACAACGCTAACAGTCCATATAAAATAATATATTACAGAAATCAACATATCTCTCAATTCTCAATAAAATGATTTACTAGACGGCAATAGCAAATACCTGGAAAATAGGTAGGCACCTATGTGTTTAAAAAAAACTAAAACCTAATTGGTTCTTTAACACAATATAGGTAGGACTAACGCTAATGTATGACTCTGCCTGACGACTTAGTAAGATTAAAGAAAAAATACTAGTAGACTTTCAGATCTAGTCCCTATATTGGGTCATTGTTTATGCTCATACCTACCTACTAAGGCTAAAGTTTAAAAAATTTACTAACTTCAATTTGTTAGATTATAAAAGTTACCAAAATAACATTGTTGGTATTGGTTTAGATAACTTAATACAAAATACAAACGCTAATGACTACCCTGTACAATGCAAACTGGGTGGGTGTATGAATAATAGAATAATAAATCCAGTCCACATTTCACCAAGGCTTCAAATTTGGTCCTACATTATTAATACCCAAAAGCTTTAAAAATGCATCTTAATTCTAATTTGTTTATTATAGTAGCGTGCTTTGTATTTGAATACACGTAAGCGATGTGGGTATTACCGGCGGCGTGTCACGATGGCGCCACAGCCGTAGCCGGTCAAGTTTGACCGCCGAAGCCGCTGCAGCCAACAGTTGCGACATCGCACCTCGATCGACGCATAAGCACCCGGATTCTGGCACGCAGCGTGGTGCGTTCGTTTACTGCATCGCACCGTCATCGTCACACCGGCACGGCACCGTGTACAATGATTGATGGCGTAATTGAAAACAAAACACGGTGAAAATAAAAAAAAGAGAATTAGCATAGCCCTTGTTATTATTTCGTCAACAGTTTTATTTGTATTGCTCTGTAATACTTAAACACTCATTATAATACTTAAACATATTTCGATTCAATAGAAGACGAGCAAGTTACCGAAATAAAAAATCGAAAGCAAAAAAAATATCGATAAGTACCTAGTACATGATGATTAGGTACCTACTTATCCTGAATCATTCATAAGCAAAAACATCAATGTTTAATTGCTATTGAGGCCAGCCAGATTATACATACCTACTAGCCGAACAAAAGATTGTGGCTTTAACATAACGGGACGGACAGTGAAAGCATGTCGGCCCGATCGTAGGTATTGCACAAAATGATAACCGAAAGACAATTAATGTGATCGCCGACTGGCGACCGCCGATGCCGACTGGCGACCTCAGAAGGCCGCAGCTGGGCAAACACCTCTCGGTACACGTATGTGTTTTGTAATTACATCTCTGGTAATGACATCACCCCCGCAGCGCAGTAAATGTTTCACGTAAATAATTCTCTTTTAACATACACGCCGATTAGTTTGCCAACTAATTGCGAGTGCGACCGAAATATCTGAGACTCTTGTGCTCACTACACAACCGTCTCGAATCAGTGTAGGTATACAACCTGTCGTGCTGGACCAGGATCCACGTTTGAGACGTTTTTAAAGTAGGCATCCTTTGCTAAGCTTTTAGTTGCGATTTGCGAAACATGAACTTCACCATTAGCCTTTAAAATATATCCTCCTGCTGGTCTCATGTTTTCCCATATGATCAAAACTCATGTAGCCTATCATGGGTTTTAACGACTTGTTAACTACTATTAAAACCAACTAACGACCAACGACGAGGGCTTAACGTACCTGAAAGTACGGAGTAGCTCGAGATATTTTAATTTGATCACCTATCTGGTGAACAAATTTTACGAACGCTCTAACACTGCGCCCTCAAGCTAGTTAGGACTCATATATTAAATTAATCGTAAAAAACTTAACCATCTATTTACCTTGTAACTATAACTAGGTACGTAAAAACAAAAATGACAATCTGATTAACCCAGAATTGGAAACATCTACCCACAGTTGCAGTGAATCTATCAACTCAGAATCTGGCTAACGGTAAATCTAGAGCTACAATATACTGGAGAAAGAAGTCTCCCACGCATCCCACATTAGTTCCCGCTATCCTATCGCCAGTTGTGTGAACTTGTTTACATATTCTTTCATGTTTTTTATCGCACATGTTTCCATACTGTTTTGACACGCCAAAGATAGAGCTGCATATTTTTGTATTTCTCTTCGAATACCTACCTCATAAAATTCATAAATAAAGTGAACTTTTCATACTTACCTAAATTACTTCTAAAGGAAAGATAAATCTGATGCCAGGCATTTTCCGATTTGCTGAAGGCTATGGAAAAGTAGCTGATGAAGACAAGCGTTAGACGATATCAGAAGCTGGTTTTGGCCTTTTGCAACCTGTCCGAGGGAACTTAAAAAGTTTAAGTTCAATTGGTAGACGCTTTAAAACACTTTTAGCAATTTTACTAGATAATTTTTGTGGACATAATCAAAGGCCGTAAATCACGCTACGGTTCATTTTTGCCTATAAAACCGAGTAGAAAAGGATTTAAAGATTGTAATTAACAAACAAAAGATAATTATTGTTCTTCAGGTCGTTTCGCGTGCACAAGGAATCGCGTGAAAGTTAATTTATCTACGAGTAGACACACCATGGTTATAATTAATTAGGTTGTGCTAGGGTTTATCTGCTTTAGAAGTAATTATGGCTATTCGCCGACACTTAAAAAATTTAACAGGTTTACCACATTAATTCGTTGAACGACAAAAATGATTAATTAGTTCTTTACAGCTCAACTTTCAAAACATTCCACCAGTGCTTAATTAAAGTGGGCATAAATAAAAAGGTAACGGTATTTTGTTCGATAATTACGCATAATGCAAGCCATTCTTTATCTGGAGTCGAATGTTGACACCTTAAATTTAGTGGGTGTGTAGATCTATAGCTATTTTTTGGAGTATGTTGGCAAGATTTTGGACATGACAAAGGAATCTTCATCTCAACCGAATACCTGGCTAATCGGTCAGAGAGCGACGACGCGACGACGCAGTGGACGGCCGTTGAATATTACTCATACAATGCTCATACAATGACGTCACTACTGATCAATTCGTCGTGACTAAGTGTGAGACGAAAAAAACCAATGCTCGATCAAGTAAATAAACACTTCTTCCGAGAATAACAGACATAGATATCGATGGAGAATTGCACGGCACATAAATACGTTTAAATTTTAAAAGACAAATCAAATATTGAGGAAGCGGCTTGCTAATCTTTATTAACTATAGATACATTACAAACGAGTATAATTACACGTCTAATACCTATCAATAGTGTACAGTGTACCTAATAAATTTAAACGAATCAAGACAAAAACGCGAAAAAGTTTTTAAAAAACGAACAATTTTTGTCCAATGTGCGAGTTTGAGACTATTGTGATCCATGAACGTTCATAATCGCTGCATCGTTGTTTGTGGCATTCAATATTGAATGGCACTTCGAATGTTTGGATTTGGAACAACGAGACTAGTCCTAAGGAAATATTTACAAAACCTTTTTACTTTCGTTCAACTTGAACACGAGGCCATTTGTAAGTTGTTACGCGTTAGCTCATAATGGAAAGTGTGAAGCAAGACGCAGCAACGAGGGCCCTAACCTTGCTCGCCTGACCAGTATTGATGCGTATCTCGGGGGCTTTGTCGTTTTGACGAAGTGATCTTAGGAGCTTAAGAAAATAATGGAATCTCAATGAACGCATCAGTAGCCGAGTAGCCAAGCGCTCGGCTCTGATATCCGTAAGTCTTCCCAGGTCAGGCAAATTGTGTTACGGATTTGGCAAGTGCAGACTGAAGATTAAACCTGTCAATTGTAGCGATGACTGTGTCTTTCAATAATTAAAGCCTTTTGCCCGGCAGAAAAAAAAGTATAAAACA
Source organism: Eudonia lacustrata (assembly GCA_947562085.1). NCBI lineage: Eukaryota > Metazoa > Arthropoda > Insecta > Lepidoptera > Crambidae > Eudonia > Eudonia lacustrata. The sequence continues at coordinate 10,411,208 of OX387313.1, read as the reverse complement.
ATGAAATTACGTGACGAACCACCAAATTTTATGGAAATATGAAGAGCAATCAGGCAAATTCCAAACAATGTATTCCATATATTTACGTATGCATGTATTGTAAGTGGTCATTAGCATTCACAAACACATTAACGCACCGCAAGATAAACTAAAGGACTATCTTTAATAATTATCATGCAATGCATTCCTGAGATAAGGCAGGCAAGGCAGCCCTATGTAAATGACGTTCAATCACGAACAATTGCTGCGGATGATGTCGTGCGGGGAGATGCGATGGCTGATAGTGGTCGATATAAGGCCTTAAAAATATTTTAAATGGTTACTTATGTCTGGTACCTATATAAAGCCAAATACTACTCACATACCTTCTGTCTGACATGCTTATAACAAAATCTTAGGATAAATCTTACAAACTTGTAATTTGACAGATGGCAATAAAGTTATTAATTCCTTCAGAATCTAGACTTATTGAAATTAAATGAAAAATATTTATGTGCAAATACAAAAATGTTTTCAAAAAAAAAAATGTTTCTATGTGACATATAAAGTCGGTGACTCAGCATAAGATCAAGGCACCCTAGGACCCGAGGATGCCTCCATATTACAGTCGTAAAAACAACTAACTTTCAATTGTTTATTTTATGTTTAAACCAATGCACGCTGATCCCACCTGGGCTGAATAAGATGATATTCCGTCCGCCCAGTAGGATAGATTTATGAAAGAAGAATAGACATAAGTAAAGAAAAGAATAAAATAGAATAGAATAATTCTTTATTGCACATCTGTTACATAATAAAAGTAAATCTTTTCCAGGAAAACAGTACTCATATTACCTGCCCATATGTGTATAGAATTGTTTATTAATGATTCAAACCTTTTTACTACTATGTGTTCGAGGCTGGACGAGGCCAATGCAGTGAGAGTATTAGTGACGCGATGCGGCGATGCTCTCTGGAATGCTGTTGGAGCCTGTCTCGTGTGTAGACCATCCTGTTCCATATTCTACAGCGCTTGATATTTGGCATAGTTACGGAACTTGTTTGACTCAATCTTTTACAAACAAAACAAATATTTTGTTGTAAAATTTAATGCAGTGGACTACCTACATTTTTTTATTTCGTTTGAAAGAATAAATAAGTTTAAAGCGTTGTAGACGATACAAACCCAACCAAAGATATAACTAAAACAGTTTTGTTAAAGTATAGATTTGTGCAGAAAAATAATATAATCGATTCGAATTTTTTTAACCTACAATAACGAAAACTTACATCTCAGAACAGAATCACCAGATCTGTTGTCAACGATATACACTATGAGGGGTTAACTTCAATATCCTTAAATTAGGGTTCTAACTAAATCTATATTTCGGGTGAAATGTTAAGTAACAATTAAGTAAAAGCTAACGAAGAAAGACTAGGTATACAGAAAAAGGATGAATGTTCACGAAAATTTTAAAGCAATATAAAATTGCAAAATCGTACAGTTAAACTGAATAGGTAGGTACCTAGTAACTAACGCCTCGTTAGCCGTTGCTCAACGTTTTATTGTGAGTTGAAGTCGATTGATGCGTTTTGTAAAGACTGCCAGGCCATCACTGTGGAGAGTAGCGAGCGACCTCTTGATTGGCGCGGATGCACCGAGCAAGGCTGCGGAATGTCTCGATGGAAATAAAGGAGCGAATACAAAAAGTATACCTACTTACCTTTATATAAATTTGCATTTCACAGCGAGCTTACGCGCCGACGGACGACACAATGAGTTTGGTCTCCGAATTTTTTGTTATGAATTTCCTTGTATATATATTATATATGTATATATAGTTTTAATTTTATTAGAGATTTCAAGAATAAATTTTAAAAATGTCTTCAATAACTACCGAAACGTCGATATGCATTTTACTTTATGGTAACTATTTATAATCTAAATTGGAACTGTTCTTGTTAATGCTACCGGGAAGCATAATGGTCAGTGCAGCCGCCCGGATTGCGGAAGACCCACGTTCGATTCCTGGCTGAGTCGGGTAGGCATTTAATTTTTTCACTGTATTTTATAAATATTTAATTCAGCTTCAGTGCAGCAATTAGCACTTAAAAATAAAAAGTAAAATTTATTAATATACTTGAGGTCTGAAATATTTCGCATTATCAAGGTTTTTTAATTGAATTACTAGTCTACTGATAATTTTACACAGGCTTTTTCGCTGTACCTAAGCGCATTAGTCTTATCTGAGGCAGTTAGGGCCAGTATGAATATAGGTACGAGTATTTTGTTTTGACGCATTCCGTGGGCCTAAATATTTTTATAGTGACATAATTATAAAGATTTTAATTACTTACGTAAAACTTTAACTTCTATTCTTACTTATTATTATCAAAACGCAAAGTAATTTGTGTAATGCAAATGTGTAGTTTGTGTAAATGTGTAAACATTTATTTTTCAATTAATTTAGGTATTTATTCAAAAATGAAGGATCTTGTGATAATGAAGAATTACCAAATATGAAGTTTCTTTGTAACACAAGAAAAAAAAACATTCCAGTAGTCCACACGATCTATTTTAGTATCCAATACCTATAGTACATGTAGTTATTACGAATGCCTCTTTCCTGTATATAAATATATAAAATGTATAGACATAAAAAATAAAAGGAAAGGTGCATTCAATTCATCTCAGAGCTAATGAAAATGCGTTGTCGATGTCCAATTGATCGTATCAGCAAATTCTTTGGCTAATCAAATTGGTTGTATCTTGGAATGGGATCTGCGGCCAGTGAAAACCGATAAATGATTCGGTTATTGTTTATTCCCTGCATAAATAAACGAAAGTTTTACTCTCAACCTCCTTTCACTAATGTCTTTTGGTTCGCACTTATCTTGATCTAAGATAAAATAGATCGCACGATGTCTGAGTGCCTACCGTGGAGTGGAGTGCGGTCAGCGAGCCTGGGCCCGAGAGAAAATAAATCTTCAATTGGGTCGATCAAATGCCAGCATTATGTTTAGGCGTAATATATGCATTAATCGTGCTTTCGTTGGGTCCAAGTCTGCTTTCATGCAACAGGGCAGGATGTGTAATAGACCGCTTTTATTATTCCTTATATTATACTATCCGGTTGTTTCTTCGATTCGCAAGGAATGTAGCATTATATCAGTTAAAGATTTTTGGAATTAGTCCTGCAGTTCCAGAGATTACCCTCATCAAACAAACAAACAAAGCCACAAACTCTTTATAGAGTATAGAGGAAAGATGTCACGAATGTTTCGTAATATCAGTAATATTCATGTTGGTTATGTATCCATTTGTACTTATACTGTTTCTTCCACAGATGGCACAGTTGATAACTGTGCGGCTGAGCAAATCCGACCAGCAGCCACTGGGCTTCCGGCTGCAGGGCGGCAAAGATTTCGGCACACCACTCGTCGTTCAAAAGGTACAAATCTAGAACATATACTTACATAATTATTCGAAGAGAACATACAACATACAAAAATGACAATGACGGTGCTAATTAGATAAAAATTGACGCCATGTTAGAATGATTGGCACGCCAAAACTAGGATTGCTCTGTTCTCACAAAATGTTCTTGAAGCTGTGTCAGGTATCTAGAACAGAACAGATATTTGCTTTGCTTTAGCAACGTGAGATCAGTTAAGAAAAGTCAATATGTTAGTACGATATTGTAGCATATTTATTCGATCGTTTTTAAAAATATATGTTTCGGGGACTCCTTTGCCATACAAACTTTAACTATTCCAAATTCACACTCCTATGCATAAACAGGGGCACGAAGTTTTCTCGTAACGTATTATGACTAGTGATCGCCCAGTGGTCGAAATTCGACCGTAATTTTATTAAGGCCTATTAAATCCTAAGCAATGAAAAATTCAAAAAGATAGAATGTGAGTTTGGATTGGCATTGAGATTTCTGCCGATCCTCTACCTTTTTGAATTTTTTGAAAAGAGTATAATTATGCGTGTGTGTCAAATACATGGTAGTGTGTGTAGATAGATAGATACACATACACACACAGAAAAGTAAAAACAAAACCAAAATTTTTATATCGGGGTGGGCAAAGGCGGTCTTATCGCTTAAAGCGATCTCTTCCAGACAACCATTGAGGTATTCAGGACAACTGAAAGAAAAATAAAAGGTAGTGCACAGTATAAAGCGAAATAATAATAATGTGTAATGCTTGTTTTATTGATTTAATGTATTTTTTATGCATAATTTTTAAAAATGTTAACATTCTGTACTCCTTCTCTATATAAACTATAAGTGTGCGAAATTTCATACTTCTCTGTCCGCGCAATTTTCGTAAAAAGTGGTACAAAGTTTTTGCTTCACGTATTAATATATAGATAATGCCTAGTCAGTTATACTAGAAATCACTTAACACAACTAATTTGGATTTAATGCAGCCAAAGTTCATAACTGGGTAAACATTATATCCAAATAAGTGAGTGTTAATAAGTAAGATAACCGCTACTGTTCCTATTTGAATTTTCAACTCCAATTCAACTCACGCCCACACAAGTTTTGCTAATGTTACTCGATCATGGTGTGAGCAAAAAAGTAAATGAGCACCTAAGTACCAGTATAAGCAGTAACCGCTTAACCACTAGGGTAATCGTACAGGATAATAATATGGATGGACGTTATGCAGAGAATTGTAATATACGGCTAATAATAGAAGGACACGATCCAATGTCAGTGTTCCCGACAAATATTAACTTTATATTACCTTGTTTCGGTATATTCATTAACATGCCCATCACCTGAGTAACTACAAAAGGCAAACCCATTTAGTCCGACCAAATGTTTGTGTGTTGTTGTAAATAAAACTCTAAAAGTATTACATTATGGTACATCTATATAATACTTTTAGGGGTGTTATAACACCCTGTCGGAGCAATTGGGTATATTGTAAACAACTGAAATCGAAAATAAAATCTAAAGGGAGTTCACAGATTTTGGTATTTAATCAATAAGTTAAACCGTTTTCAACACATTCACCTTTGCAAAAAGGTTTATAGCGTCTTCGCAATTTCAACAGAACGGATATAAAAATTATTTCGTTGATAGCTTTACAAACCTGATGTAGTACTTAATCATTTATTTTTTATCTCAAGTAGGTACGCATTTGTATTTATTTACAATGTTAAAGTAACGCAAGTTAACGCAAACATTGCATAGATCCAATAGGCATGCCTTTAGTTAGAAATAACCCTCGTTTCTGCTTAGTAGCGCCAGCCGTAGACACAGGCTTACCTTGGATTGCCTTTGTTTTTTTAAAGTATTTGGGTAGATAAATACCTTTTTACTCATAGCTCATAACTTACAAAGCTTTTACTGACTCATTAACTGTCAAACGGCCTCCTGCCGCAGAACAAGCCTCCTGTTAATGGACAACTTTGTCATTCGTGACTCGTGACAATCTTAGAGGTGATAGATGAGCCTTAATACCTTGCCTTACCTCGGTTTATGTGTTACGAAAACTTATTGGAGGTAAATAAGTTCTTGCCATAAAGAGGATATACATGAAATCGCTATTATTATAACTACTAAATAATTAATTTAAACAGATCAAAATAAAAACTGTTAAGTATTGAGATAAAGAAACAACAAATTTTCATTCTCTAAAACTCCTGTTTTTATCAATTAGTAGACAAAAATAAAATCCGATGGAAGTCACGAAAATACCACATAAATATGATTTATTTCACTTTGTAAATAGGCAGTACTAGAGTCCAAACTCCAAAGCACGAGTAAAATCGAACACAGTGAGAGCATTAACTAGGAGTTGCTCTCACCCTATACCGTGAGGTACCAACGAGTATATTCGCCAGCTGAACTTGTTTAATGTGTGCCTATCCAATAATAGCACAGACAGAATCTTGTAATCGTGAGCACGAGCTTGTTGCAATAATGCTCTAATACCCGAACATATCACTGCGTTGTGGGCGGGATATTATACGTGTTCCGTTGCTACTTTATTTTCATAATAAAATGTTATATCTGAAGGAAAGTTCTGCCTGTGGATTATATGTGGGGCTGGCATCTGTCCGGTTTTCCCCGGATTTGTCCTAGTTTGAAGGGCGTCCGTGGAGCGTCCGGGCGGGGTTTTAGAAAACCCGGGCACTTTTTATGTCAGGGGAAATCCGATTAACTTGACAGAAAATGGAATGATTAACAATAAATAAATTACAGCATTTCATAGTTTCGTTAAGTTTCGGTGCGGCAAATATATCCGTGCGCTCGTAAGTCTCGCGTGACGTGCCGTAACCCCCCCCCCCCTTCCCCCCTAGTCGATTAAGTTGATTTTTTATATAGATATAAGAATATGATAACTAGGTATGTTTTTGTTTTATTGTAATTTTTTTTCGAGGGAGTCCGGGGAAATTTTTCTATTTTACCCAAATGTCCTGGGTTTTTGAAGTTTTTGTCCTGGGTCCGTAATTTAGCTGATGGCAGCCCTAATTATATGGGATCTTATTTAAATCTCCTTTAAGTTTTATATCTAGTTATATTTACGAACGACTGAGATTTTGTAAGCATATCAATAGTTGGAGTTATCCTTAGTATAAGTTAAGGTGGCTTGAATAATTTAAGGAGTGCTTATTATTTAGGAAAAGATTAAGAGTATGTAGACTATGTAGATAAGCCTGACCTATTGTTTTAGTATACATAAAAGCATAACAGCATACTTTTTTAATTTTGAACGTATTTGTTTACTCAGATATGGTTGGCAAGCATGTTTTAAATCCTCCTGGATACCATACCACCATCTAATTTTCGTCGTCCAAGCATCAATTTTCAGTAGCAATGTTGTGTTCCGACAGTTAAAGATAATATAATAATAATAAATAATATCACAGAACAGTTAAATAAGGTAAGGATAACCTTATTTATCTATTCCGTGGATAATATAGCCAGTTCCTCAGTAAATATTAATTCTGGGTGAAGTGCGCTTTCATGTAGGCCTTATCGTCACTCCCCATCAGGTAAGATAAAGGCCGAGAGCTTCCTCGTGGTGATAAAAAAATACAAGTTATATTTCCTCGTACAGTCAACAACACAACAGGCTGTAGCGGATAGTTAGATCGCGCGAATATTGACAGAGACCGGCGGTGGCGGCGCGGCGGGCCGGGCACCGCGCCGCCCGGCTGTTTGAGCAGTTGCACCCATCCTAGCCAACGCGGGGGTGAGGGTCACACCTTCCTTACACATAGGTAGCATTTAAACATCAACAGAATTGTTTGAACTGACTCTCGAAAGTTTCCCGCATCTCAGATCAGGTACTGGAAGGGTTTCCATTTAGGCGACGACGACAGTGACTTTATCTAAGCATTTATTTACACTGTTACTGTCGCGTCTGATGTGTGCATGACTATACATAATTAAATTACGGCTCGTTTTTTTTCTTTTGCATTCTAGTCTTAAAGGTATAGTTACGGGACTAGACATTGTTACATTTGTAGCACATGCATGATCTTGCATGACTATTTAAACAATATAACGAGCTGTAATGATGAAGTTAGCAGAACACTAACGGTATATTAACATGACTTATTGCCGGATTACTTATGACTGCTTAGTCGCTTGCGATAAGTAATTGAACTCTATAGCACTGACAACTTAGTACCTAACGGGTTATTGAACTGTTGTATCCCGAAACTGGAATCGAATCTAATCAGTCGATTATAATTGCTATAGTGAAAGAATATAACTTATGTTTTGGTAGCCATAGGTGCGGGTGAATGATAGGATCCGTTTAATGATGACATTTGCCGGCTTGTTTGAACAAAATTAATTAATAGCTACGAATAACTAATTTATAATAGCTGATTATTGCACCAACAACAACGTAAGAAACGAAGATATCTTATCTTATAATTACTTTTTATGCAATCGATTACCTGGTTTATCATTTTTCTGCAAATCGAATTCAATTTTAGAAGAATAGTTGTTAATCCAAGTAAAAATTGTATTGTTTACAAGTAATTTTTTTAGGTTCCAGTTAAAGCGACTGCATTCGAAGTTAGCTAAAGTGCCTAAGTTGTGAAAATCTATGTATCGACATTATTTATGTGATTGATTGATTACCTACACTGCCCAGACTGTTTATAGTTATTTAACAATGAACATTCTCACAGTTGAAATGTTTATAAAAATATTCAGTTTAGGACAAGAAATGAAATGAAATGAAACTTTTGTATGGCTCGTAAACTTAATCGTGCGTTTTTTGAAATTATTTTACGACTGCCTTTGTAAGTTTATTTAATATCCAAAATACCTATAGACAGTAAAAAATATGTTTGCCTTTTGGCGCGGCACAACTCAATTTTAATGCCCTGTAAAAATATTATAGGTAGGTACTTAAAACCGCTTGACCGCTATATCGAAACCGGTTACATATGAGCACGTATGATGAGTAAGTACCTACTTCTGTCATGACCGTGTCAAGAATTTGCACTTGAATCAAGATGTATGTTCCTTTTACTCTCAAGAAAACCCCTTATAATTTCGATTTGGGGTATTATGCACCAAAATGTTTGATAAGTACTATAAAACTATCTTCGCGATATAGGTACGTAATTATTGTCAGTACCTTTTCTTATTTTGATAGTAACGTGAGACGAGTTGCAGAATGAAAATATAATTTATTTTGATTTTCTGTAACTAGTCCCAAATGGGCATGTGGGACGAATGGGACGAATAGGTAATATCACGTATTTTGCGCAAAACGGCAAAATACGTTTGCACTAACTATTTCATCAAACTTTTAACTATTAATATTATCTTAAAACTCCTCTGGTAGTTATAGAACTACATATTAGTAGGTACTTACCTACATTCACATATCTACTAAACGACTTGCACATTTAGCCAATGACAAAGTTTGGGAATTGTAAAAATAAAATTTTCTGTTTAATTTTTTCGATAATTAGTCATGATAGTAATTTTTAATGGTAAATTGTATTCCAAATTCTCTTGAGCATAGGTAACTGATGCTGGAAAAATGTAGAACGTACCACACGTTATGTGAATGTGACAATACTCAGACTCATGCGCGGACTTCTTGAGGGAATAGATATTAAGTATTATTTATGGGTAGGTACCTACATAAAGTTCTTATCTTCTATTTACGAAAATAGCGCGGACAGAGGAGTATGAAATTTCGCACACTTATGGCAGAGTGAACGCTTATGGTTTATACGAGTATAGAGAAGGAGTACAGTATGTTAATATTTTTTTAAATTTTGCATAAAAATTACATTAAATCAATAAAACAAACATTACACACACTACCATGTATACAAACGCATATTATAATCTCTTTTCAAAAATTTCAAAAATGGAAGAGGAGCGGCCGAAATCTGTCAATGCCTCAGAATCCTACTAATATTATAAATAGGTACGAAAGTTGTGTGTATGTATGTTCGTGTATTTGTTGCCTCTGCACGCTGCAACGGATGGTTGGATTTGGATGAAATTCGACATACAGATAGTTTATAACCTGGAATAACACATGGATACTTTTTATCCAGATATTCCCACGGGAACGGGAACAACGCGGGTGAAACCGCGAGCAACCGCTAGTAATAAATAAAGCTTTAGTTATTGTTCTGAGGTCAATGCCAATCCAAACTCACATTCTATCTTTTTTCATTGCTTAGGATACAATCCGTGCAGCCTTAAGAGCGTTTACGCCGTACACTAGCGCCACTAATGAAAAAAAACATATCTAGTAATTAGAGATAGAAAATCAAATTATGCTCAACAAACTATTTGAATGAAGTAATTTAGCATTTTTACGTCAACTAATGAACACCTCACATGTTATGGTTTAGTTAAATAAGACGTTACGGCCTATCTCTAATTACTAGATATGTTTTTTTTTCATTGGCGGCGCTAGTGTGCGGCGTAAACGCTCTTAATAAAATTACGTTATTTAGGTTATTAAGTCGAATTTCGACCACTGGGCGACCACTAGTTGTAGGTAAATGTACTAAAAGAAGTCCAAGGTATAACTTTACCCATCTTTAACAATCTTTTCAATGTGGAACAGGATCCGTCGGCCCTTTATGCAATCTCTATAGTCTCCAACAACATTCTTGAGGAAATCGCGTCGTTAATACTTTCACTCCCCTCATCCTGTCTTTTAAGAGACTCATTCATCTAAGAGTACACTATATTTATAACTATAGGGTACAAAGTTTTGTTTTCCTTGATAAATAAGTGACTGTCATAAAACGTGTCATATAAAAGACATTTGATCTCCTGTTATAGACTAAATTAATGCGTCATCAGATTCCTTAATTTAGAAACACGTGTCATAATATACAGTATAGCCATAAAGAAAATAGTATAGCTCATATCAGAGACCAGAGTACCTACCTAGTGCGAGTTTTATCTGCCATTCGATCACGTTAACGAAGATAAAGATAAAGATATTTTTATTTGCAAATATGGGTACATGATTGGTGGTACATTAAAATTAAATTATTTCAGCCATATTTTACCACTAAGCATGCAAAAACACGTGAAACATAATGAAATTATTATAAATTCGAATTAATTATATTATTAAGATAACTAATCAATTATTAATTGTTTCTCATTCAGGAAATCACTTACACTATAATATGCTTTACCTACTAATAAAATTCGAAGTTTTACTTAAATTTCAATAGTCCTTCCAGCACTTGGGTATTTTATTATAAATATAGAAGATAAGAATTTGTATGAATTTGAAGTTTTGAAGTAGCGCCTTGTTGCAAACGTGGGAAACTATGCACCCTGATAGCTTAACGAAAAGAATCGATCACGTTAACGAAAAGTTAAATTTGTATGGTTTTTAAGCAGGCCTCCTGGTGGGATACGAGGAGAGTAAAAATTGAATGGCGAATGTAAATTGCGTCTCGCACTAACCGCTTAGATACAGTGCCCGTACAGAATATCTATGCTCTTTTCATAAGTGAGGTGCTATTTTTGTAACATTTTCGTTACGTTATAGCTTAATAAACGTTAAAGCGTTTTATGTCCATGTACCATACCAGATTCACTCTTATTATATTGGCCAGAACCGGGTTGGTGGTTTGTTATGCAACCGGTCGGGTTGTGTCGCTCCGAACACAATCTGAGTCACGTACTAACTGGGATTTGTTTTGAAATTGGAGCAGCGACCAACAGCGAAGCAATACGCCTTTTGTGGATTATTGCCACCGGTATTTCTAATTACAATGACTAGTTTTCGGTCATTTCGTAGGCTCGCATTAGGACCTATGAACGTCTATGGGCCGTTGTGAGAAATTATACCGTAATTCAGGGTGCCAAGTGCGTTGTATCATTCGTAATATGATCACGTTAACGAAAACAAAAACTTGTATGGCATTAAAGCATGTGCCTTCTGGTGGAATACGAGGAGAGTTGAAATTGAGCTAGTTACATTTTCCAGGCAGTATTGAAAAATCACGAGCGGGATTTGAACCTACACCTGCTTTCAATGCGGGTCAGGCCATAGACTACCTAAACAATAGTTACTGTCAGGCCATAGACTTTTTTTTTCGTTTAGTTGATGGCTTCGTGTGATTAGTTCATTAAGCCAGAGTCAAAGTAATTTTCATACAAGTAATACATAAATAAACAATATTTCCTTCTTCCTCCAGTAATGATGATGAATGATAATAGAAATGAGAAGTGAGAAATGATATACTCCCCAACCCCTCGAGTATCTCACTAAAGATGTGGGGCTTTACTAAGTCCTCACGCGGAGTTCTTGAGAGAATTTGAAAAGTGACGTTGCACTGTTTTGTTTCATTTGCCAACACTCATGCACACTCACGAACACTTAACGGTTAATAATCCACCATTATTTCACTTTAATATTCGACATAACACAAAATTTAGAAAATAAAGCAAAACCGCAGACAGACTTCACTTTCCCGCCAAGGTTCCAGGCGCTCTTCCAATTTGACTATCGTGGCTTTTCTCTTGTGTGTGAGAGAGTGTGTGTGTTTTTGCAACATCATTGGTTTGCAATAAAATTTGCGTAAAAAACAAACAATTTAAACACTTTTTACTATACCAGACTAAGGACGATCTAACTGCCCTTGCCCTGTGTGTGGCCACGGACCCTGAAAAGGGTTCAAAACGCCAGGATAGAATAATATGTACCTACACAAGTAAAATAAAACGCGAATAAATTCGTAAAAAGTGTTTCAATACGCTTATTGCGAACTAATGATGTTGCAGAATCCCACACTCACAAACAAGTAGGTTTACTAACCTAGTGCTTGCGTAAACTTTAGTAAACAACATTTGCGAATTGAAATGAAACAACTTTTACGGATCTACTTACTCGCGTTTATTTTACACTTACAGTTTACAATTTTTTGTGTAAAATAAACGCGAGTAGATCCGTAAAAGTTGTTTCATTTCAATGTGTTGTGTAGTGTAAGCTCCCGCCCGATCCTCTAAATGCCACTACACATTTACAGAATACACTAAACATGCACACTAGTTTAGGCCCGTAGTTAGTAAGACACCGTACTCGCAGAACAAGGGTACGAAGAACCGGTTCACACGCGCTCTATTCCAGGTACAGACATGTACCTGGGCGCTTCTCTCCACCACGGCCCTGTCAACCCGAGCCGAGGTCCGAGCCTTTAGAGGCGCCCTCGGGTTGTTCCGCTCCCCGATCCGATCCGAATCCTTCGGAGAATCTAGTAGGGCACGGGGACACGCACTTAATTGCGTGATGCCGTTTCCTCTTGAAAACCTCCAAAGGTGATTCGTTTCACATGGCTTGAGGAACCCTTTAAGTTTCTCGCCGCCCCCAAACAAGCCCGGTGAAGCTGAAAATACAGTTTGAGGCAATCGGCAATCTCTCCAAAAAAAAAATCGCGTAAACTTTAGAAAACAATATTACCAACAAAATTTGCGTAAGTACCTATAATATTTATAGCTACATATAACTATAATAGGCAGGTAATCTAAAGTCCTTCTCAAACTAGTTTCCGCAGTTTATTACAAACTCAAAACAATAGGTGCTTAACTAGGTATAGGTATCAAAACTAGTTTGGTGTTCTCATTACTTTAAGACTTAATAAAAATGCCAATGAGATTGACAAGTGTGGTAGGTGGGTACAGTAATTTTGAACGATAATGTATGATCAGCCGTTTACCTTGCTTTAAATCACTTTATTTGAACAATACCAATTTGTTCAACAGTGAACTTGTAATAAATCAATAAAAGTAATTGCTTCATTGTCATACGAATGCTCGTCTAGCTTGTTATAAGTATTAACACCATAATAAACTACATATATCACGAATCGTACTAGTTAGATAGCTAACGATAACTTAAACACAAAAGCAATTTATGCAAGAGTTGATTAAATAACACAGTGTCCACATGTTACAGTAGTTAGGTACTCGAGTCGTAGGTAATTTAGTTTAGATATAGAATTTTGTTTCAACAAAATCTTTAATGAAACTACAAGTAGGCCCTATTCTTCTAGACGAAGAACGTATGATTGTTAAATGAACGTCAAGCAAGACTGACTTCATGAAGACTACAAATTGCATGACATTGAAGCAATGTCAGCAATCAGCATTAAGAAGCAATGAAGTGAAGTCCCGTTGACTAACGAGGGGAATAAAGTTTTACAACTTACCTACCTCTTTATTTTCGTTAACGGTGATGGTGTTGAATAAAACTCGCACAAGTCACCCTGGTCAGTGCCGTCCAATATGGGGCTAGTTATAGCATTTCAAGAGAATCATGCACACAACTGAAAGAAGCACTTAAAAAAAACCTCCTCCTTTTTATGAAGTCGGTAAAAATCGACTTCCTTCAAGTGATACTAGAACCCAACCTTTCAGCAGCCGAGGCGAGAGCTCTTCAATCTGAGCTACATACAGAGACACTTCCGTTAAAACCATAGTTTCATGGACTATTAGGTAGAGCGATGATCTTCGCAAGTTGGATGAGAGTAGCCGCAGATCGTGCTTAGTGGTGTGCACTTGGCCTCTCGGCCTATGTCCAACAATGAAATAAATTATAGGCTGATGAGTGATGGATGATAGATGATGTTGATTTAATCCGAATAGGTACTAAAATATACCTAATATAAATTATTTGCAGTTTATAGGTATGTATAGTCGACAATGAAATTGCTTTACCACCTTAGAAGTGAATTTGATTTGCTTATAATAAATCAACAAGTTCTATTTTTGTTTAAAAGACCAAGTGACAGATACGTTGTCATTATTGACAATGAGCCTTAGTGAAATTTTATTGTAATGGAAGTTTTTGTCAAAAGTGATAAAGCAATTTCATGGTCGACTATACATACCTATAAACTGCAAATAATTTAAAGACAGGAGGTACATACGTGGGGCACCGAGGCCAAATTATTTATTTCGGAGCTGGGTCGGCGTTGCAGGGACAAGGGCTACGACCCCCGCTCCGGAGCGTACCTGGTCCAAAGAGTTTCCTTAGCCATACAGCGGGGTAACGCTGCAAGCGTGATGGGAACTTTTGGGCCGAGTACGGTTCGAGGGGGCTAATAGTACAATAAATAAATTGTTGGCTTCAGGTATTTGTTTTTTATACTGTTACATGTTTTTTGAATAATGTTAGAAATTTTAAATTTAAAAATACCTGTTTATATAATTTTTAACGCAAATTTTGTTGCGAACAAATTACAAAAACACAAATGTTGAAAAAATTTCCACGAGCAGGGTTTGAACCTGCACCCTTCTGACGTAAAAAGTAAATAGTGTTGAATAATTTCGGCGGGCTGGTTAGAACCACGATAGCTCAATTGGAAGAGCACCTGACCCGGTATGTCAGAAGGGTGCAGGTTCAAACCCTGCTCGTGGAAATTTTTTCAACATTTGTGTTTTTTTAAAAATACCTGTACAAGTAAAGTAAACAACAGAGTGCCTACTGTGAGTTTAGTTTACTATCCGTATTCATTCGATTACGTTTACGAAGACGCAAATTAGTATGGCATTGAGCAGCGCCCCCTGGCGACATACGAGAAAAGTTAAAATTTTGCCATACAAATTCTCGTTTTCGTTAACGTTAACGATTGGCGAATGGAACTCGCACAGCGATGATGTAGAACTAGAATCGTGTCGCTGCGGTCTGTCGTCGCCGCCCGCCGTCGGCTGACAATATATTTTGAAAGAATAGTAAGTAAGTAGTAAACAATAAAAAAACATAATAGCCGGCCTCGTGTGGCGCCGAGGCAGGGCTGCATTTAACTTCTCGTTCTTTTTGCTCCGCTGCCCTACAAGGCATGCGCGTGCGACGCAGTCAACCACTTACATAGAGCATTTCAAGTACACATGCAGAGCCGTCACTTTTATCCTACCTGCTAACAAAATAAGATTTGCAAAATTTTAGTTTTAATCGCTAGAGAAGCCCGATGATTCGGTTGCGCGTAGGGAATGTGAAGCAACTTACACAATGCTGGGTCATCGGATGGGTGACCAAATTTAAACATTTTGAGATCCGTGCTTCAAACAGCACGAAAGCACGTTAAACCGTTGATTCACATTATTTTCATAACATATCTGTTCACCAACCCGCATTGGGTCAGAATGGCAGGTTACTCTAACCCGATATCCCTTAGTGCAATTATTTATATGTGGAAAGGCCTGAGATGAAACCATCACTGGGACTTTTAAGGCTGGTTTCAAAGCTATTTCAAGTGAACACGACAGGAACCTCATTCCTGAGTCCACATAAACGGAGGCGCGTTCAGAAGCCAGTAATTAATTATGCCCTACATTCGACTATCGCCAAATCGCTGCGACATTAACTTGCCGATGTGATAATAGATCGGAATATAATTAGACTGGTATATTTCGCAGTTGGATTTCGATCTGCAATTGTTTTGTTGATTCATTAACATAGCATTGGTATGCATGAGATTTAAAAGTGATTCATAAACAGTGACATAAGACTTAAACATCATTAAAAGGGTCTTTAAAACTATACATGAAATAACATATAAGTACTATTTATTCTAACGTATCAATCATATCCTTTGCCAGTGCTTGGTCACAGGAAGTCTCCCATTTCAAAGTGTAGTATTTCGATAACATTAGAAAAGAATACAAGTATAGTGCTTGATCCTTCTCCATGGGAGAAATTGCTTTTCCGACTGTAAGACATCAACGAGTTCTAAGAACTGATTTTCGAAAAGTTTTTTTTAGTAATACTTATTTGAAATGTTTGGTTGTATTAGAGAAAAGAAGAAGAGCAAGAAAGTAAAAAAAAATAACTCTCCTCGAATTCCACCAAGAGGCGCTGTTTCAAAGCCATACAAATTTCGTTTTAGTGATCGAATGGCGAATGAAACTCGTACTAGGTAACATAAACTTTTGTAGATGTTTTCTTAAAACAACGAAAAACTAAGCTTGTTCGAACTCTACTAAGCCTAGGCGAGCTATTGTGGACTACGCTTATTGGCGCACATTACCTATACGTTCTTACGGACATTAACTACTCTATGATAGAGTTCTGTGGGGTTGCCAGACGCCGAGGTCATTGCCGACCACTCGGCGCGGCCGGAAGGAGGCTGTGCCTCGCAGACAGCTGACTAATGAGGGGGGGAAGACATATAAACGTGACATGTGCGCATGCGCAAGCTTAAAATACTTCCACTCGCATGTGGTAATCAATTGCAAGTTGTCCGGCTATATTTGCAGACAATTACATGTTACGATCGCTGTTTGTGAAATGTATGGACGCATTTATTATATCTATAAATAGAGTGGTTTATAAATAAAACTGAAGTGTGTTCGTGACAGAAAATTGTTGAGCCGCAGCCAGCGAACGGATTCGGTGATCAAAACTTTGGTCAACTTAATTTGTGAAGTGTTACTTCGTTTAAAAAGTTTTCTTTTGTTTATTGCTATCATTTACGATCGTAAGTAGATGTTCTTTTAGCTCCATAATATAGTGTAAGATATGCAAATTCTATATACTCGTATATGCTATTACTTAATTGTTATTCAAAATAAGTTTTATTTAAATATATAAATTTATATAATTTTGGGTTGATGCACGCCTATTTATAAATTATTCAGAATATAGCATAATTACGACATTAAACTTAAAAATAAGTTTTACATGGTACTACCTATATTATTATATTATGTACTAGCTGACCCGACAGACTTCATACCACTTTGACAGTTTCTATGACAACAAAACAAACTAATCGTGGAACATTTTGTATTGGAAAATTAAATTGTCGTTTTTAGTATTTTCCGTTACTTATTATTTATGTTTCTCACCGTTTAAACCTTCCCTGAACTTCCACAAATATTTCAAAATAAAAATTAGCCTAATCGGTCCAGCCATACTCGAGTTTTAGCGAGACAAACGAACAGCAATTGATTTTTATATAATATCTCTTCTGTGGTAACGTACGTAAGTAGGATTTGTTTGAAGGATGAAATGTTGACGTGACATCTGGCAGGAGAGGTAGGTACGGATGTTGGATAAATAAATGATTCACCTACGTATTTTCCTCAAACTTTCGTCCTTTTCCAAGGGCAACAAGACATTTCTGGACGACGGTAATAAACAAATAATTCAGTAATTGCTTGATCTTTAGTAGGTATAAGTTAGGTGTGCTACACACTGTTGTTTTGTTCTTCTATATTGTAGTGCGAGTTTAATATATTATTCGAATTCATTTGATAATGTTAACAAAAACGAAAATTACTTAGTATGGTAACATTTTAACTCTTCTCGTTCGTCACTAGGTTGCGCTGCTGCTTCAATGCCCTTTAAATTATGTTTAAAAAGAAAAACAAATAAAACTCGACCATGGCAGTGGTGCGGGGACTGCGCAGGGGGGAGGGGGGGAGTAACCACGAGCTCTTAAAGCAGTATTATTGCAGTTGTAAAAACGAGACGTGTGTAGCGGCGAATATATTCGCGTCTCTTTTCCACAACTGCAACAATAATGCTATAAGAGCATGAGCTCTTATAGCATTATTATTGCAGTTAATGACCTGCCCCCTGATTATGAAGTCAGGGGGCAGGTATGGTCCGTCCTAGTCGTCGTCGCCGCTGTCATCTAGTTTTTAAGGAGGAGGTTTCTCAATTCGACCGTATATATATATATTTTTTTAATGTATGTTTGCGGATAACATTGCCGTGTATGAACCGATTTTGATGATTCTTTTTTTATTGGAAGGGAGATTTCCTAAGGGTGGTACCAGGATCTGATGATGGCATCTTAGAGAAATCGAGGGGAACCTTCGAATATCGTAGTGGCGACTAGTGCGTTTGCTAATTTTTTCATTAAGTATTTTAAAGCATTACTGTTTAATAAAGGTCTGGAATCGATCAGATGATGGAGCCGAAAGACAGTCGAGGGAACTCCTTAACGATTTACAGAAATTACATGGTGTTTGGGCTTGATTAATTTGTATTGATGAGAACTTTACACCTAGATGGGTTGTGACTGTCATTAGGGGTCTGATGATGAAGACGAAGGTCAAGGGTCAAGGGAACTCCTCAACGTTTTACAGTAGCTACCTTGTGTTTGGACTTAATTCATTTCTATTGATGATAACTTTGCAACCATAAGGGTTTTATGTTATGTAAAACTTCAATCTTAATTAGGTATTATTTTTTTAATACTAGACCTACTATTCCGTCGTTTCCTCACCCAAAAAGCATCGTGTTTATGTCTACCCATCACTAAAAATCGTAATGTAAAATATATATTTTTTTAAAACTGCGTTCAAAAAACAGGAAACTAAAAAAAGTAAAAGCAGCTCTAAAAAGCAAGAAATAATATTGAAATCATATTATGAATTACCTTGATACCTACGCATATCAGTTTTAAAGAAGGTCTATTGAAGTCGGGTGGGGCTTTTACAATAAAAAAGTGATAACTATAAAAGTTTAAATGAAACAAAATTGTCCCCCAGCCGACCACTAACAACCCGACTTCAATAGACCTTCTTTAAAACTGTTATGCGTATCTAGGTAATTATAAATAATATGATTGCAATATTATTTCTTGCTTTTTAAAGCTGTTTTTACTTTTTTTAGTTTCCTGTTTTTTATATTTTTATTTTATTCATTTGGAACAACAAACAATTACAGAATGTGTATTTAACTACTAAAATAAAAAAGCTTACTATTTAATGTTGTAATCAATAACAACGTTATTCACAAAGTAATATTTATATCAACACTTTTCGTTCTAAAGGTGTAAAATGTACCTACGTTTTAACGTGTAACAAAAAGGTGTGGTTCTTCAGTTCTTATTTAATTATTTATACTTTTGTTTCAGTTTGCAAAAGTAAAGTATACTTATTGAAAATGAAACAACTTTTACGGATCTACTCCAAAAGATACTGTAAGCTCTTTCTGTGTAAAACGGAACGCACCTGATTAAATTTAAATGAGGGTGTATAATACCCTCATTTAAATTTAATTGGTAGCTTGTATAAGCTACCAACTAATTATGAGATGACCAACACCTCTGTCTCCCTGTGACCACGGACCCTGCAAAGGGTTCGAAACGTCAAATAAACGGAAAATAAACGCGAGTAGATCCGTAAAAGTTGTTTCATTTCAATGTGTAGTGTTCGCGTAAACTTAAGAAAACAATAAAGTATACTTAGTTAAGAGACCTAAACAAAACATTGTACACACGCCAGCACAAACTATAAGCTATCAAATTTCCTCAATAGACTTTGAACTTTATGTAAATGGCATATGGTTGAACATTTAGTGAATAAATTTGACTTTTGGATTGGTTGATGTGCTGGTGTATGTACCTACCTCCTGTAGATTGTAACTAACCGTGATGTTTGTCGACAGGTGAACGGAGGCAGCGCTGCTGAACGGGCGGGCCTGCAGGCGGGCGACGCGCTCATCCGCGTCAACACCACCGACGTGTTCACGCTTCGCCATCAAGAGGCGCAGGACACCATCCGCGCGGCTGGTGGCGCCCTCGAGCTAACCGTGCAACGGTACGATTTTTTTTGTGTAACATCTTTTTGTTTGCTGCCTACTTACCTATACAATTTGTGGGAGTGATTTCGTGAAATGAGACGGAAGTAGGTGTAACAGTGTGGCAGGAAGTCGGCAAAGCGCGCAAGCGCGCGCCATTTTGTAAATTTAAAATCCATATTATGAACATGACATATTATTATTGTTATATGTGACATATTGTGTCATTTGAATATCAAAGGTCATTTTGATATGTCAAATGTCTTTTAATGAGTATTTACAAGGTATTTACTGCATTTATTTTATAGTTATAAAATTATGTACCTAATACCTGACCCATTTTTTTTCAGAATATAATGTTAAAATTGCTTATTGATAAGGTGAGAGTCAAATGATACACACATCATATGCGACTACAGGCTCGCTCGTTTTTTTTTAAACTTTTGACCGCCTCTGCATTGTCGCCGTGTCCTGTACGCCAAGCATTCAATTCAGAGTAAAAACTTGCAAAAGGAATAGGGATTTAAAAATTTCCGAATATCTCTATTTTATGTTTTTGTAAACGATCATTGCCGTCGTTGGCGTACGCGGCACGCTATCGCTTGTCGATTATACCCGTCTGTGCCGGTCAAAAGGTCGGAGGATTTCTAGAGGGAACGAACGGCATAACGCAAGTGTATACTCGTTCTCTACTAGATTCTCCGAGGGGTATCTGAACGCGAACTGAAGCAGAAACAACCCGCCTCTAAAGGATGGAGTGCACCTCTCATGGCTGGAACTCGGCTCGGATTGACCGGGTCGTAGGGGGTGAGAACGGTACGACAGTCGGCTGGACTGTTGTGCAGAGAGAAAATACGAAGTAAAGTGGCTACAAGCGGACTTTTAAATCAGCAGTAGAAACACAAAGTCACGCTTGTAGGGCTTGTAGCTACTCACTTTGTTCGTATGTCTGGCCATTCGCCCGCCAAGTGCTAGCTGTCGCCAACGCACATCGGCGACATTTTGAGCGTCTCTAAAAAATTTGCCTATATCTGAGTTGCCCAGCGGATAATAACGGGAGCTTTTGCCATCCATTTTTTTCGTAGGATTTTTTTTTATGGATCTAGTCAAATTAAGTAGATATCGGAACCATGAAATCTAAGTGATCCTTATGCACCCACAGCGGCGGCGGCACCTGGAAGCCCAGCGTGACCCCCACTGGCAGCCTGCCGCGGCCCGGCTCCCGCGCGCTCGGCTCCACGCCCACGCCAGTCACAAACACCTCGCTCAAGGCCTCGCCCCAGCAGAACCGCGCCTTCGGCTCTGGACACAACAACGTCGCCAAACCGTTCGGATACGTGAGTAACTCAGCTTGACCCCTAATGGCAGCCTGCCGCGGCCCGGCTCTACGCGCACGCCGGTCACCAACACGTCGCTCAAAGCCTCGTCGCCCCAGCAGAACCGTGCCTACGGCTTTGGACACAACAACGTCGCCAAACCTTTCGGATACGTGAGTAACTCAGCTTGACCCCTAATGGCAGCCTGCCGCGGCCCGGCTCTACGCGCACGCCGGTCACCAACACGTCGCTCAAAGCCTCGTCGCCCCAGCAGAACCGTGCCTACGGCTCTGGACACAACAACGTCGCCAAACCTTTCGGATACGTGAGTAACTCAGCTTGACCCCTAATGGCAGCCTGCCGCGGCCCGGCTCTACGCGCACGCCGGTCACCAACACTTCGCTCAAGGCCTCGCCCCAGCAGAACCGCGCCTTCGGCTCTGGACACAACAACGTCGCCAAACCGTTCGAATACGTGAGTAACTCAGCTTGACCCCTAATGGCAGCCTGCCGCGGCCCGGCTCTACGCGCACGCCGGTCACCAACACTTCGCTCAAGGCATCGCCCCAGCAGAACCGCGCCTTTGGCTCTGGACACAACAACGTCGCCAATCCGTTCGGATACGTGAGTAACTCAGCTTGACCTCCACTGGCAGCCTACCGCGGCCCGGCTCCGTAATTCCGTATACGTATTCAGATACGTAAGTCAATATTAAACTTCTATCAGCAAATTCTTCGGATCCGATCTGAATGCCTCGAAGAATATGTAAGGGCCGGGGACACGCTTTGTGTGTCGCCCTCATGGCATCCCCTCTATAATACCCTTTGAGGTTGTCCAAAGGCTAGTTGTAAAAATGCTTGAAATTTCAACCGGATGGTTACGCTGTGAACGCCATAGGCATCCAACAACAATGCCTTTTCTTAAAAATAAATAAAGTGGCAAAGCGGCGGCACCCCTTGCCAGATAACATGTCCCGTATAAGCCCTTTAGAAAAAAAAGGGAAATTCGCACCTGGAAATAAAGTTGTTGGACACTAGTAGGTACTAACTACGAGTCAGGCTTTTTGCATTAAAAAACAACAAAAAAACTTGCCTGACACCAAACATTACATGGATGAATGCGCCAGATATTTTTACTTAAGATTAAATGTAGGTAAGTATTATATAATACATAGGTTAAAAACATATTTACCGTAACGACCTTCACGATCACGATCAACCTTGACTTTGACCTCTTTGTTCAAGTCATCTCACTCAATAGGCACGTTGAGTGGTAATTTATTGCAATAACAGACAAGAGTTATAGTGATTGATGTTTTAATGAAACATTCTAGACTTCCAGACACATCCAATAAAAAACCTTACGTTACTTTACGTTGATAAGTCACGACACACTGTACCTATCTCAATGAAGTTCTTCACTAGACAAGACAACCAAAACAGTAGTCACTAAATTGGTAGAAAAGGCTCTGACCATTAAGTCCGCCACTTTGTTTTTGACCTCTGAACTATAAAGATTTCAATTCATACATACACATACACTCTCAAGTCGTCGTTCTTCCAAAAGGGGCACCAATTTTTAGTCAACTCTGCTTACGCCTCACGTAAGTACCTACACACCTCGACGCCACATATTAAATGGGGTTAATTAAAGTCTAGCAAAAATTTCGCATAAAAATGTACAAAAAGGCTTTTTTAGAGAAATACCGCTAATTAATTCAATAAAAAGACCAAATAACACAGATTATCGGGTTGTCATTGTCAGTACTAACGAACTGTCCTTTCCCAGATGAATGGAAACGACTCAGTGAAGAGCATTGTAAACAAGCAGTACAACACTCCCGTCAACATGTACAGTGACAAGACAATTGCGGAGACCCTGTCGGCGCAGACGGAGGTCTTGGCCGGAGGCGTGCTTGGGTGAGTGTGGCGCCACCTTTACCATTGAGGTTGGAAATAGAATAATTGTAAACCACTTTAAAGTTGATTCTAAATAATAACAATAAAAAACGATTTTCTTAGCTAGCACTAACGGCACTTAGCTAAGTTAGCGCTGTCTTTGTAGATACTAGTTGTACGTTCTATAAACGATACAGGTTACAAAACCGAGAATTTGTATGGCATTGACGCTGCCCGCTTGCCTTTGCAAATTTTATTTGCCATTTGATCCCGATAATGTAAAACGAAAATAGCAATTGCAATTTTGCTATACAAATTCTCGTTTTCGTTAACTTGATCGAAAGGCAATTAAAACTCGCACTTTGTCTTATATTGAATTGCACACACGTATTTATGTTCATAGAGCAGTAGATGATAGACGTTCCTTTGTTTTAATATAGGTAGTTGTTACATGTATAGTCAGCAACGAATTGATCGAAGCATACCTACTGAATGGTCAAAGAAGTTTTAATGTGATAGCTTAAGGTCTGTTTTTGCTTAAAACATTTTTTTTGTGAAATATTGTTTTTCTTAAGTACTTACTCGCTAAAATTTTTCAACACTTACATTCGATCAACTTGATGCTGATCGTACCAAAATCCTTAAAAACAAATAATAACATTACTGACTCGCAATGTGTGTTGTGTTAAGTTTCAGTTAAATTGTTAGAAAGTACCTAGTTAGGTACTTAATAGATAAATTATTTGATTGATTGCACCTGTTACAATGTAAACTGCTAATAAATGTTTGTTTCTTAAATTTATTTATTAGGTACCTAGTTACCTACGTTTATCTAAAAGAAAGTTGTAATTATCTAATATTCAAATACCAACCAATCTTTTCTCATTAACAGAGTCAACTTCAAGAAAAATGAGAAACATTACGACTCAGAGAAAAGTGCAGTTTTCAAAGTTCTGCAGGAGGCCGAAAACGATCCCGAACCAGGTATCTTGAGGGTCGACATTAATTTTATGTGTTTTATAAAAGGATCTTGATCTTGAAACATTGGATTACTTATTCTAATTGTTTAAATCTAAGTAAGACGAAAACCACAGACCTATGTATATTAAATTTGGTCTGTGACCAAAACTATACTGAATTTCATCAATACCACTTCTTCGTCACTTGTAAATATATTTCATGTGACTCCACAGTATCCTCGATTCATATTAATCATACCTACATTTAACTATCACATAAAAATCGATCAAATCTAGGTATTATTTAAACATAAGTACCTACTTAACATCTGCTGTAGGTATTAAAAATCATATTAAAGTATAAATCAAAATTATAACCATCGGTTTCGGAATTTACAAATCTTAGTTAAAATTAAATCGTATGTGCTCATACATTTTGAATTTTCTTTAAATCTAAAACAATAAGTACAAAAAAATACATTTTCATCTCGTAAACATGCAACCGCTTTACTTGCAAGTCACGCAAAAAAGACTCACCTTTATTTAAAAATTTAAGAGCTTAATAAGTATTTCGGTAAAAATTAACGCATCGTGTATGAAATTGGCACATAGTAGAAGTGGCTCCCCCGAGCGGCGCGCCGCCGACCAGCGGGCTGCGGCACGTGCAGGCGCCCATCACACGCCCCGACGCGCCCCTCAACAATACCGGCGGCTTGCCCGTCGGACAGAATATTTGCGAGGAATGCGAACGACTCATCACGTAAGTCGCGACTTACGCGCGGCCGACACGGTTGCGAACCGCCAGCGCAAACCTCTTAAAATCCGTTTAGGGCAGAACCTTCATCATCGGCATGACCTCAAACTTCTATACCCTTCCGAACCCCAGGAATGCACAGTTTGTCCAGTAGCGAATGTGTAATAATGGTATGTTGCGGGCCGACAGAGGCGTGTCACTTTTACTCGCGAGCGAGCGTGGCGCGCGCCGGCACGCCGTGCAGCCTGCACCGCACGCACCGCTCGCGCTCGCGCACGCCGCACGTGGCGCACACGCCGGCGCCGGCCGTGGAGCCGGTGCGCGCGTGCGCCGGCACGCAGACGCCGGCGCCGGAGCAGCTGGCGCCGGAGCCGCAGCACCGGCCCAGCATCCCGGTGGGCTGCCACCAGGTGCTACCGGACGGCCGCATCGCGCTCGGCGCGCCCGGCGTCCCGCAGCCGCACGACTCGCTGCCGGTCGTCAACGAAACACCCTATTGCTCCGACTGTAACCGCTACATTATGTAAGACGCGTCCCGAGGAATGCCTAGACGTGTTTGCGACCGTGTCGACCTGTGCCTAGTTAATAAGTGTGTAGTTGTAGATTATTTGTTCGATGTGTTCGGTGTCTACAGTTTCATTGCCTGTGTAAATATTGAATTTATTTATTATTTCAAATCGCAGAGCAGCATCACTCGATTTGTACGACCATCGCATTTCGATATTCCGCGTAGAACAAATCGAGAAATGTTATAAGTATGCGATGGTTTTACAAGAATCGTTGTCATCTTTCACCGTCTTGATCGTCTTCATCTCACCTTTAGTAGTTAGGCGGAATGGTAATACTAGAGAATGTTAGAGGGCAAACTTATAATCACTCAGCATGTCGTCGTTTTGTTGCACTATACATATAGAAGCACTCGTTATTTCCGCTTGGCAGGATTGGTGAATTAGCGCAAGCGATTGGTGAGCATGTAATAAGTTGTATAAGAATCTTAAGTCAATGTTCGTTGACCCATTCCCTTTTTATGGTAACACGTAAAATTTGGCTAAGTTTAATAAATGTATTTATTGTCTAGCGGTGTGTTCGTCCGCATCAAGGATAAGAACCTACACGTGGAGTGCTTCAAGTGCTCAACGTGCGGCTCGTCGCTGAAAAACCAGGGCTACTATAACCTGAACGGCAAGCTGTACTGCGACATCCACGCCAAGCTCGTGGCGCGCAACAACCCTCCCGCGCCCAACCTCGAGCCTGTCACCGTGCCTCCGTGAGTTGAAATAGCAGCCTATTCATATCCTACTACTCAATATTAGTTTTTAAATATTGACAGTATGACATAGACCCGTTTATTTTCAAACACGGACTAGTTAAAGCCGTCCCCTGCGGCAGGTTCAAGTAGCTGCACAGCGGTCTTCTTATTCACACGTTCCGGTATACCGTACAGGTACACCTGCCAGGTAGACCGAAACGTGTGTGGCCGGCTTAAGGCTCACTAATGCACATCAAAAGCAGGTCAAAAGCAGACGCGGAGTCAGCAGCTTCACCGTGGTCTACGCAGTTTTATTACATGGCCGCCACATTAATTCGTCACACGAACGCATAAGTATAAGCGGGCCGGCCCGCTTTAAAATTGCCAGCTGCCTCCAGTGTGCCGCGACCCGCACTGCTCCTGACCTGATTTTGGTGTGGAAGCCTTAACCTAGTCTAAAACTGAAGCTTATCTACATTTTGTTGATGAACAGAGCATCAGTTTAACGTTAGTTCATGTTTTGTAATAAAAGGGTATGTTAGCAACTTCTTCGGCCTACTGCTGGTTGGAGTATAACGAAAACAATTCAAAGGACCGACGAGCCTGAGATAATTATATCTCGACCTTGTTAGTAGGGAATATATATAACGTAGATAGTAGTTCAGACTCAATAAGAATGTGTTCTTTGTGAACGTATTTATTAAGCCTCGGAAAACAAATAAGCTAGTGCTGTCTTATTTCTGGATAATGGCGGAAAACCTTTTCCCACTTGTAAGGTCGAAGGCATTTTGGGACCCATACTTTGTTTTTATTCTTTATTCTTTACAACATGTAACATTACGAGTCTAGTGGCCTATGTTCATTTAAGAAAGCTATATACCTACTACACAGTGATAGTAAAGAGAAAATTTAATAGGAACGAAGTCAACTGAAAGGTGAACACAAATATTTAATTTTGTTATGTCAGATTTGTAAACAGAACGGAGCTACATGACAGAATATATTATTCATTTTATATATCTAGTATATAGGGTGATATAGGTACGAATATGCTGGTATCTGTAACGGATACACGATGATTCACAGTTATAAATCGGTCAAGGATACATTGCGAGTTACATCCATTAGGTTAAGTCTCATGATATTTTTATGTGATGGATGTTTTACTGTTGAAGGTCGCGTTATTGTATTCTTAATTGCTGAGCTGCAATAATATTTTGGTATTTTATTGTTTACAGCGGTGGCCGTCTGCCTACAAACGCATATTCGACGCCGTTGCCTCCTCTCTCTACCAACAACTACACGAATGGTTCATCGGCTCTGTTTAGCGTGAGTAGAAAGAACAAACTCGAGGGATTTTCTCGTGGTTTTCTCTAATTAAGAAACAGAGGGATTTCTCTAAGAAGGAAAGAGCTTTCGTTCTTGAATGAAATGTATGATTCAGGCATGAGTGATTAAGCCCTTATGTCTCTGTGGTCTAACCATAAGTCCCAGAGGTCCCGGATTCAATTCCCAGCGGTTATACATTATTGTACTTGATTTTGTTGGTTGTAGGGCTTGTCCTATGTCCACCTGGCTTGCTACCACCATGTTATTAAATTATGTAGCCATTACAACAATGTTAGCATTCATAATAAATTTATTTATCTATATATTAATACGTGAAGCAAACATTTTGTACCCATTTTTACGAAAATTGCGCGAACAGAGTATGAAATTTCGCACACTTATAGTTTATATAGAGAGGAGTACAGAATGTTAATATTTTTTTTTATTATGCATAAAAAATACATAAATCAATAAAACAAACATTACACCTTTGACTAGTATATAATCAAAGCATTACACACACTACCATATTTCTTTTCGAAAATTTCAAAAATGGAAGAGGATAGGCCGAAATCTGTCAATGCCAATCCAAACTCACATTCTATCTTTTTTAAGTTTTCATTGCTTAGGATACAATCCGTGCACCGTGCAGCCTTAATAAAATTACGGTCGAATTTCGACCACTGGGCGACCACTAGTAATCATTAATATATAATTTTATGCCACAGCCATCAAGCAATCTGTCGGGCCCGAAGCCGTTCGGCTCATCCATCGGGTCAGCATACTCGCCGTCCCTGTCGCCGCGCTCCGCGCCGATGTCCCCCGCGCGGCCCGTCAACGCGCCCGCGCCCGCTCCCGCCTACGCGCCAGCGCCCGCTTACACGCCCGCGCCCGCTTATACGCCAGCGCCCGCGCCCGCTTACACCCCGGCGCCCGCTCATGCCCCAGCGCCAGCCACGGCTCCGTTCGCACCGAGTAAGAGAGTCACATTTGCAATCTAACTTACCATCTACACCTCATTACATAAACTTTTTAATCGCAACCCCTTCATAATACCGACTTTGACTAAGTTGGAAAATTGAGCGAAACTTTAAGACGTTATCGCTAAAAATGTCAACCTTTTTGAGATTTTAAATTCAGAGTAAAAATATAGGTAGATATTGAAAAGATTCTCTATATTTATAATGTACAAAGTATTTTTATTTAATTAAGTAAAGTCAATAGCCTATAATTGTCCCACTGCTGAGCAAAGGCCTTCATCATTGAAATCAAGTCATCGCTACAATTGATGGATATTGGTTTAATCACCGCGCTTGCCGAATGCGGGTTGGTGATCACAAACCCGGGCTATGTATTGGAAAATCCGAAACACACTTTTGTCCGACCTGGGAATTGAACCCGGACGGAACCTTCGGGTATCGGGTCGAGCGCTTTGCCACTAGGCTACCGAGGCGTTAATTAAGCAAAAAGTTAATTATTTTTGTATTTGGGTCTGTGAAACTATTTTACGGTCACCCGTGGTAAAGTATTGCAAATATAAACGGGTCTTACTTTTAATAATATATTTATTAGATTATAATTTTACATACTAAACGAATTTATTTTTTAACTAGGATTCCTTATGAGATTGCCAGGTTCGAAGTGAGATAATTGTGTGGTAGATTTTGTAAATATTTACAATTTATTTATTTTATATTTTAATTTTACAGTATTATTTATTAACAAAGCTGAACATTTCTATAAAATTGCAAAACTGAATGGCTTCAAAACCGAATTGGATTAAGAAATTTTATAAAATCGTAATTTATTTTCAACAGAGGTCCCAGTGTCCCTTTTTAAAGGTAATTTATAAATAGGAAGTATAAATAAATCAGGCTCAGCTTAATGTAGCTAATTTTGTATTTTATGTATTATAACGAGTATAACGAGTATGCGCTACGCGGGCAGCAAGGCAAATAGCAGCATCAAAATAACTACTATCCTGGCACCAAACATCTTTCGAATCATGCAATACATAAGACTTGATGGTGCCTGGGACGCTTTGTCAGATTTTTAACATTCTCGCTTCTTCTTAAAACAATTAGATGTGTAGTCACGTAACTTTTTCAAGTAAACTAATAATTACTTTCATTTTTTCTCCCTTTTACCGTTACCCATCTTAACCGACTTATGTATCGAACTAATAGCTCAAAGTGTCAAAAGCATCGTGTGGCCCCCACCGAATCCTCCCGATGACGAACTTCCAAAACATGAGTCAACTCCACAATGTAGTAAATTCCGTACTGAACCAATGCCATCCATGTCTGAAGCTATGTCTTTGTCTCAAATAGCCAACAATGCACATCTACTGATGGAACAAAAAATATCTCAACAGCATACCGAGTATGCATCAAATGTATCATACGCATCTGCCACAATGTCAACTGCAACAGCGACTTCATCAAAATCAGAGTCTGTGGTACACTCGCAGCAAACTCAGGAAAAACGCGAGAGCAGCCGTATAGTTCAGTCGTTCTCAGAACAAGCATCGGCAGAAAGTCAAAGTGTTATGATATATCAGCCACAGACCAATCCTGTTCAAAGGCATGATGATATCCCACTAGATAAATCTGACCAAGTTCAAATGGAGGAAAAGATTCAATCTCAAATAACGGTTAGTTCTTCGGCATTCGCTGTAGCGACAGAATCCAAGACGGTAAATACGATAGCTACATGTGAAAATGTACAAGACGTGAAGCAGACTACATCAAAAGCAGAAAAAGATATGCAAAATAGTGAAATAGTTACGACTGCTGAATTCGTAAATGTAAATAAGTCTGCTGACAAAAAAGTTGAATTTAAAGAACAATGTGAAACATCGACTACTGATATTATAGCCAATATAGATCCAGCAAAAGAAATAGTTGAATCATCCGAAAAAGATATAAGTAAAGAATCGGAAACTATGCTTAAAGAAAGTAATGTTCAAGTTCAAGATAACTTCGTATCGGAAAGTGTTACAGCTGCTACAGATATAGTTATGGAAGTTGTTCATAATGAAGTTACAAAACCAGACTACACAACTTTAAAACCTAATCCACCAGCTACTAATCTTGGACCTCGTGCTCCTACCATAGGAATGGTAGAAGCATTAACTATTGCATCTGACCGCCCATATTCACCTTTGCCTACTAATTTACCAAACCCTACTCAGCCTAATAATAGCATACCTGAAGCGGCTACTGTACCTGGAATCCCAGCCAATCCCATTCCTATTGTAGAAAAACGAGAAGTACAATTACCACCAGCGCCATCCCCAATGTTTTCTCAACAAACGAAGCGAGGTATAACCCCGATACAACCGATCAAAACATACAATCCTCCAGAAAGTAAGCAAGATCCGATACCGATGCCTCCCGAAACAAAACCTTATATTCCTCCAGATTTTAAAATTAATATTGAGCCCAAGGTACCTAGAGAAGAAGCTTCTTCTCCCTTCGTAGACGCATTGACAACAGCGCCAAATCGCCCATATACTCCAGTTCAATTTCAGAATATAGAAAGGGGATCTCTTATAGACGCTTTAACTATTGCTCCAGATCGTCCATATAGTCCACTACCAATAAATGAAGCTACGCAATCTACTCACAGTCATTATACCTCAACTTCGACAGTTCAAGTCCAATCAACTTCTTCAGAAATCATTAGACCAATTGCGACCCAAACTACAACGCAACATACTGACCAAATTCATTCTGAATTTTCAACGATGCAAAATACCTATAAATTGCAATCATCAACTAATACGTCAGCATTTAGACCAGTCGCAAAACAGGTCTTTCCCCCGCCTCAACCTGAAGAATTTTGCAAACTTGCAACGTTTCCTCCAATAAGTGACGAATTAAAAACTAGTTTTGAAAAATCTACGCGATCAAAACAAGAGATGATGATATCAGAATCTAAGATAGCTCAACAATCTGTAGTGACCACTAGTAGCATGAGCTCTACTACCTCGCAAGGGTTTTCTTCAGTAAAAAATGCACAACAATTTTTTGAACATTTAGACCAAAGAGAATCATTGTCTTCAACTGCTGTGCGATCAAAGTCAGGATTGCAAAAGCCTGATAAAATTCCTTCATATCAAAGACATTTTGACCAACTGCCGTCACAAAGAGGCATTACCCCAGAAATATGTAACGCACCAGCTATTCTGCAAAGACCAATTACTCCTACTACAGTCCCCCCAATTAGACCAAGAGACAAATCCCAAGAACCTAACACATTCACGTCAAGTGCCCCTCCACCAATGACCACGCTTAAAATCCCTCAAGTCAAAACACCCGTACAACCAACATATACACAATTCCAGAAAAATACACCGATATCAATGACTTTCCAACCAGTAAGTGATGAAAACTTTTTGAGGGCTTCTCCAGCACGTAGTCGCCCTACAACACCTAGTTTAATTAATAAACCTGCCCCTATTATACCTCACTATCAAATGAATTTGGTAACTGTAGAACATGTAGCACCAGAATGTCATTTACATGACCCATCAAGTCGGGAGGGCAGTCGATCGCCTACACCCAAACTGAGATCTAAGTCTCCAGCACAAGGTCCCCCTCCAAATCCGTTAAAAGCTCAAGCGCCTCGACTTAAAGAAACTACACCACAGCATCATGTGGCTCACACACTTTTGACTCAAGCTACTTCCAATTTAAGAAAGGAACATGAAATGGCACAAAAGGAAATTAGAACCGAGAGCGTACAAGGATCAAATATAAACGCTGCGAGTAATTGGGCACAAAATCAACCTATGATTAAAGAGCAGAGACATTCTAATGTTGGCTATAAAAGTGAGTCTTATAAAAAACAAGACATGAACATTAAAGAGGATTCAATGATTAATCAAAATTATGGTCAAAGACAGATGCAATCACAGAATGTGGCAGAGTACGGTAATACAACGGTGCAAACGACTAGAAAAACTTTCGAAGAATATGAACGAACCCAATCTGCTAAGGTTGTAGAAATCAGAAAAGGTAGCTCGTCATCTACTGCGGGATATCCACAAATCGATTCTAATATTAGACCATCCAACATTAATCCTAAGCAAGTTTTTCCGCCCCCAGTCATGAGTATGCCGACGTCCCAACAAAGTTCATCTCATAACCTGACTAATGAAAGTTTTGCCAATGCTAGTAGATCAATAGAGAGTGGTCAACCAAAGCCTTCGATTTCTGGTGCTAACCAAGGTCCAGTGTGTGATCCTACCCCGTCGACAGGTTCCAGTGTAGGAGCTGCCGCTCGTGGCAAAACTTTTGGTGTATCTTCGGCTCCCAAGCGAGGCAGAGGTGTATTGAATAAAGCTGCGCTGCCCGGTTCTAGGGTGCCCCTATGCGGTTCCTGCAATGGGAACATTAGGTGATTCGAGCAGATAAATGTAGTATTGTATTACTGTGTGTGACATGCACGTGAGTGGAGTGAGACTTTAGGAGATCAAGTATCTTTTATAAAATTTAATATATCTAATACGAGTATCTATTAATAATTAAACAATTACTCTTATGCTAACTTAATATAGATTTAAACTTGCTTTTGTTATGTTTGTTCATTGGAGTGTTTTGTTTTTCTAACAGTTTTAGAATCGCAGTCAGTAAGCAGTCCTTCTAAAACAGACTTTAAAAGTCCAGCTGAAGAAAGACTTATAAGGAAAATGGCCAAAATGGCTCTAAATGGATACGAAATCGGAATTCAAAGGAAGATTAAACCAGCTGATCACATTCAAACAATGGCCGATAAAATTCAAGATACTGTTGTCACCAAACACCCTCTTAATACGGACGGTGTGTCATCTGGCGAAAATAGTCGTGATAATACATTAAAAAGAACTTTAAATAAATCTTTTGAGAAGGGATATAAACCCCAGGACAGTATTTTAAGTTTGGGAGATAAAATCAAAGAAACCATTATAAACAACCATCCAATGACAATAAATACTGTAAACGGTCATGCACCCGCTCCCCCGCCGATACCTAAATCCCCAATACCAACTTACAATTTTCATAGTACACCAATTGTACCACCACCGCCACCACCACCACTTAACAATAAAAGACCTTCCGATTTTATTCCTAAAAATCTGAATTCTAACTTTACGTCAGATGTAAACAGCCATGAAAAGAATCAAAATGGAAGTGGCTTTTTGAATAAGGAAGACTTCAGTAAAGTGCAAGACAATAATGATAGCATAGTAAACTCCAACACATTGAGGAAAAAGACTGGTTTCGAGAAAACCTCCTTCCTCAATGGGATGAATACCACTAATAACGAAATCTATAATAATAAACAGGAAATTAAACTGGACAGTAATACGTTAAATAAAAAGAAAATTTTTGAAAAACGAGAAGCTATGAATGGCTCTAATAACTCCACAGGTAATTCGGTAAACAAATTGTATGATAAGAACAACGTCATTGGCTTTAACGCATCAAGCAAAGTTAGTTCTGATAAAAATACAGAAATTACAAATCTTAAGAATTCGTTACAAGATGAAGACTCGTCAAAAGCAAGCCTTTCCAATAATTTATATGACAACACGTTATACACTTACAAAGTTAGTAACAACGGCTCTAATAACCAGCATGTACATTTTAATGGAGATACAGAAATACTCCATGAATCAACTGATCTTAACATTGATGATAAACATGACGATACTGATTCAGGATTAATTGTAAAACGAAGACCGAAAAAGAATATAAAGAATGACGATGGTAGAAGGGACTCTCATATTATAGCTAGACCACTAAGTACAATGACATCTACAGACGTATCGGATGGGCTAATTCCAGTATGTCACATATGCGATAAAGCTATTACAAGGTAACAATCATGTACATGTATAATATTAAAATAAAATCCACATACATTCAAGTCAGTAAACGTAAGTTATAGACGTTTTGTGTGAGTGTTAGTTACTTTTGCACGAGTGTTGTTTTCGTTTTAATAATGACAATTAACACAATAACTAGTCGGTTAACTAAATTCAATAAGCTGCTCTTAACTATTCGTCATAGTAAATATCTTTTTTGAACAGGGGACCGTTTATTACCGCATTGGGTCGCATCTGGTGCCCTGAGCACTTCATCTGCGTAAACGCAACGTGCAGACGTCCACTTCAAGACATTGGTTTCGTCGAAGAGAATGGTCAACTATACTGCGAATACTGTTTCGAGCAATACATCGCGCCAGCATGTGACAAGTGCCACGCTAAGATCAAAGGCGTAAGTATCGACTTACGTAGGTAATCTGAACTAGGCTTTCTAAGAAAATAAGTTTTTATATCAACATTTCGTTTATATTTCAGGATTGTTTAAACGCTATAGGAAAGCATTTCCATCCGGAATGTTTCAACTGCGTATACTGCGGGAAACTATTTGGTAACAATCCATTCTTCTTAGAAGATGGTCTGCCTTATTGTGAAGCAGGTAAATATTTTATTGGATGTTCAATATCAATGTTATGTACCTCATGATTATTATGATAAAGTATGCAAATAAATGAATAATTTGACAGACTGGAATGAGCTGTTCACGACGAAATGTTTCGCTTGCGGGTTCCCCGTGGAGGCGGGCGACAGGTGGGTCGAGGCGCTCAACAATAACTACCACAGTCAGTGCTTCAACTGCACGGTGCGTATGATGCGAGCCTTACTAAATAAAACATACACTTCTGATACACCTCTTTTTAAAACATTATGAATTGCCAATATCCGAACAATCTTCCATTTAGGTATATCTAAAATGTACACTTTCTTCTACCTAAGTTAACATGAAATAGTCAAAACTTAAGTTCACAAGTTATTAATAAAATAACCTTGTTGAGTTTGCCAAGATAACATACACAAAATCAAAATAAAGATTGAACATACTAATTGAATTGCTCATAATAATAAATATTAAACTTCTTCTTATTCATTATAAATAGGTAAATCATTTTACTTGAATACTATTACGATAGACATAGATGAAAGTACACAAAATTCACATGATTAGTACGATGCTCGTCATACGCTGCCACAACTGTGTTAATGTTCCCCGAATTAACAAAACGAGTGATTTGTCATCTGAGTGTTGTCCATAAGTTTAATACTAAGTACCTATATTTATTGTAAATTTATTATTTTTAATTCCCCCATCCTCAAACTTCCGATAAATCAGGAAGCGTAGTTAGAATTTATAATGTAAATATTATTTTTTTTGTTTATGATATAAGTTGATTGCTTGCCGACTGAATGCTTAATTTTATAAACATCTACGATAACACGTACTCATGTAGAACTGTTTTGGCTATTTTATGTAGAACAAGAATTCAATACTTTACTGACTGGTTCATGGTTTGCGTTAGTAGTATTTTTTTAATAATTTTGTTATAGTTCCTCTATAAAGAAATTGAAAGAAATGTGCAGAGAGCCTAAGATGCGATCATCGTACATAAATTATTTTTAATTTAACTGTCTGGAAATTAGAGACAGCTCTTTGACAAAGAATTGTCTTAACCGTTAAAAGCCTATTACTTAATTTGTAACATTAAAACTGGAATGTCCAGGGGAAAGAAACATTTTAATTTATCAATTTTACTATATTTTTATTATTTACATTTTTGCATACACAATGCTATACAATGTGACTTTTTTATCACCGTCCAAACCTTCTGAGATGACTCCCGTGATACAAACGAACAACTCTTACTATTGGATCAACTCCCTTACTCGAAAATAAAATGCAGTTGTTCCATACGATACATCAATATTCATTCGACCAAAATGTATGGAACAGCTGAATTTTATTTTCGAGTTAGGGAGTTGGTCCAATAGTTTCGTCCAATCGTTTGTATCACGGGAGTCATCTCAGAAGGTTTGGACGGTGATAAAGAAGTCAACCTGTTTAAGTAGTTCCAATCTAAAATATATCTAGAAAAAATTAACCAGTCTCCGGAAGTCGAGTCGAGTGGGAATCGAACCCACGACCCTTAGATTAGCGTGAGACTAATTGATTTTTTCAAGTAAAATATTTTTCTTGCGATTTATTTTAGTAGAGATGGTACATTTTTTAAAGTTTGTGTTTTTGTAATTTGTTCGCAACAAAATTTGCGTTAAAAAATTATATAAAACAAAACAAAAACATTTTACAAATAGCTTGCCTACTTCTTAACTGATTTTTAGTACCTATTTGTAAAAATATTATGATCGGATGTTAATGGCGGTAGTTGTTGACATTGAATGGGCGCCTTTGGCTTTCAAAGTAAAAAGTAAATAGTGCTGAATAATTTCGGCGGGCTGGCTAGAACCACGATAGCTCAATTGGGAGAGCACCTGACCCGATATGTCAGAAGGGTGCAGGTGCTCGTGGAATTTTTTTCAACATTTGTGTTTTTGTAATTTGTTATGGCACTTTAAACAAATGGTCTAGCTGTAGCGTTATGTATTATATAATTAGGTAAACGATTTTACAATAAATATGTTTACTGATATATTTTGCTTCAATAAGAATTAAGACAGTACCTACAAAGTTTTTCATTATTAAAATTAAATAATAAGCTGTCTAAACTTAACTACCTCTTTTGAAGCAGAGTTTAAATGGCTTATGTTAGATATTTTTTAAAGTAATTGAATTACGATGCGAAACGTTAGTCTTGCGACGTTTTAGTCAGAAGCCTGTGCAATGTCAGTTGATATTCTATAAAAGAAACGCAAGCGATTTGAAGCGCTCGCTAAGTGATAACGTGATTAAGACTGGTAATTGATTAACAGTGCTGAGGCGTGGAGGCTAAAAACACAAAAATATATCAGTAAAAATATTTTGAATGTAACTTGTAGGATTTGTGTGTGCGTGATTTCTAGATAGGTACTCATATTTGTTGTTTTAAATAGGTTATCTAATTATGTAGTAAGAAAATCTATTTCTTTTTGGTTGTGCTACAATTAGAAATCTCTAGGTCTTCATCTCACTTGATGGTAAGTGACATAAGGCTGAAAATGGAAGTGCACTTCACTCAGAATCAACTACCAACTACTACTGAGGAACTGGGTATCTTATTTCTAACTATCCAAACAGTACAATGCTTCGATATTGTTAGGCAGACAGAGATAGCTACCGACCAACTACAATGTAGTTATAGAATCGAAACCTGGACCTGTAATCTGAGATCGGTGGTCTAACCGCTGGACCAGGCGGGCAGGCGGCATTTCTGTCTACAATGCTGCTGTAATGTCACCACTGTCAGTTTTATTATGCATGCATCAGCATAATTGTCGGTAATATCTAGTGAATAGTAGAATAGAAATACATGTAACAAAAACTATAGATAACACATTAAAAATGTAATTTCAGCTAATCAAAAATGTATTATAAACACCATTGTCGATTTCAGGTGTGCAAAAAGAACCTCGAAGGACAGAGTTTCTTCGCCAAGGGAGGTCGGCCTTTCTGTAAGACTCACGCCCGCTAGTCCTCCACAGATGATGTATAACTCAGACACTGTTTATTCGACTACTACTTTCCGACCCGTATCTCCTTCTCCTATTACGCCGCCAGCTCCTGATACACCATCACCGCAAAGGACGAGGAAGTTGGAAACGCCCCTCCACTTAGATGGAGGGCTGTTTTCTGATATAAGAAGTACAGAAGGCAAGTTACTAAGCAAAGTTACTGTCGACCGACTACACAGTTCGATGCGCCACGACATTACAGATTCTCCTAGCGTATTTGAAGGTATCGGTTTGCACGGTAACAAAGATTATGTAAAGGACATCATTAAAACTGAAACAATTACAAATGAAGATGTTATCAAAGTTAAATTTACTCCGGTACCGCCTGAAATAGACTCTCCTAGGCTACTTACTCCTTCACAATTTCATATTGCCAAAACAAGAACTCCAATTGAGTACTTAAAAGATAACTATGAAGACTTACAAAGCTATAAGATTGTAAGTTCTTTGTGTAAGGACAAACAATTCGAAAATGATACAATAAAGTTGAAGGAGAGCTTTGATAATCCAGTTGTTACAGAACCAATGCAGCGGTGCAATAGCCCACTGGCGAACTTCTTGGTGTCTGAACAACTGACAAAAATTGATACTTACTTGCAAGAAAGTTTGGATGCATGTTCAGGTGAAGATAGAATTAGGACAACTCCTGTGCAGATAATTTTAGAAGGAAATATTCTGTCCGAAAGTAAAGAAACATATATAAGTGAAGCTGAAAATGAAATAAATCTCCAATCACAAATGATTTCAAAAGACTCCATAGACAGTTACCAGACTGAAGAGAAGTTATGTAGTCAAACTGAGTCTGAAATGCCACATAAAATGCAAGTTTCTGAACCACTAACTACAGTACCAGAAACTGCAAAGGATGTTTTAATAAAAAAGTATATCAAAGTAGACAGTGTCAAAAATCAAGGAATCTTAAGAGCTATATATAATATGCCAATACATTATCATGCAGCAATTCTATGTTTTATATTGATTGTATATAATCTGATATTTCAATATATCAAAAAGAACTGTCATGATCAAAAATGAAATTTAATTCAAGAATAAAATATTAGTGAAGTTGTATGCATATACTAGTCATTGAGTAGCAACAATCAACGGTTGATTAAAATTACTGTTTCAATATAATATCTTTTAGAGTAATTAAGAATGAAATAGGAAGATGTAAATAATCAATCACATATGATAAATTCCTCTTCTTCTGTGTAACATTGACAATAACATTTTAATAATATTTTGGTGCTTTGCACTACCATAAAAGAAAGCTCGCAATGTAGATGTAATACACAGTTTTATCTAATTTTAATTTAAGGCTTTTGTATACAGCTTCCGGAATGTTGCGGTGAACCGTCACTAACATTAACAGTAATAATAACTAATTTAATTAAAATAATAAAGTTACAATTTAGGAAAGATTCGACAAAGATGGCAGTAGAAAGTTACAATAAAATATTGGTGCACCAACTCCGTATATATTATGAAATCAAAGTAATTACTATATTTTTGTTTATAATCAGACATTAATGTAATACCTATTGTAGTCTTTTTTTTATTATTTATAATTAAATACTTAGTTCAAAATTGTTTGTCCTATGTAACATTATGTATTATTAATTAATTAAGAGATAGCAAACAAAATAAAATATTTGTAAACTTTTTTATTTACTGTTGATGATAATGTTATTTTTTAAGATTATTTATTTAGACCTATTGCAATTAGCATACAACACATAATCTATGTGAGCTTAAATAAAGTATTTTATTTTATTATGAGTTTTATTCCAATTTCAAGCTGCAAAAAAGATAAAAAAAATAATAATAATAAAGTATATTGCTAAATAGTGTATTTATTAAAAACTCATCTTATTTACAAAATTTCATAATCTACTAATATTCTTGATATTTACATTTTGTTCAAATGCAGCTATTGATTTAGGTATGCTTATCATCAATTCTGTTACTTATATTATCCTGGATCTCTTGGTCAAAGTTTTTCTCACCAAACATGAATTTAGAAATCCTGAAATTTTCAAATTCTGTTATAAAGAAGTAAGCTCTTTCTATAATGTTTCTACTTAAATTTTGAAAATATCTACCACAATGATAGGTTAAGGTGGAGACTGAACAAAGCATTTTGCTGTAACGTAATGTAATATTGGAAGTGAGTATTTGCACGGTCAGTACAGTGGGTAGAGTCATTGTCGTGTGCGTTGATGTACCAGTCAGTCAGCAAAGCCATAACATAACAAGCTTGTTGTGCATGGTATGATATGGATAAGCTACGCTCCAGACATTCGCCACCATTGAGGCCTGCGTAAACGAGGCACAGTTCTTGGCATACTTTTGTTTTATTAACGTCCTTCGTCAACTTTTTAGGCCCTATGAAGCGATAGATAGATTAATAATAAAGAAAATAAACGTCGGTCAGAGTGACCTCTCTAAATTAGTTTGTATGAGCAACAAGCAGTTAGCATTCATATTTTAACAAAAACTTACACATCCCACTCCAAACTTAGTCCAATAAATGTAAAAGTAAGAAAACCGTGCCAGAGAGTTGTTATAAGAGGAATACGTTGCCGTTTGTGTCCAAAGTTTTTAAAAGTCCTTGTTGGCAGTATCAAAGCTTTGATAGGTTGTAACATTTCGTCGGTGTATTAAAACAATTATATTTATACACTCCTGTAATGTTTAAATAATTTTAAAAATATTATTCAAATTATTTGGTATGATTATTCTTATTTGTAATTCTACAACAAATTCTTTAAGCGAACGGCGAGGTCCAAACCAAAATAATCCAAATGATATTTTTATTTTTTACTTTTTTGAAGTTCTTTTTTTTTTTTTTAGTGTAGTTTGTTCCTTGAGGAACCGGCTAAGGTCATAGACCATGCTGCCATGTTATTAGTTTAAGTAATACATAAATAAACAATATTTTCATATATGATGATGATGATGAATGATATTAGAATTGGGAAGTGAGAAATGATATACCCCCCAACCCCTCGAGTATCTCAGTAAAGATGTGGGGCTTTACTAAGTCCTCACGCGAGCTTCTTGAGAGAATTTGAAGTGACGTTGCACTGTTTTGTTTCATTTGCCAACACTTATGCACACTCACGAACACTTAACGGTTAATAATCCACCACTATTTCACATTAATATTCGACATAACACAAATTTTGGAAAATAAAGCAAAACCGCAAACATGACGCTTCAGTTTCCCGCCAAGAAGCCCTTTTTTGAAGTTCTATCCGTCACCTCTGTCACTTTAAATGGGATAGCAAAGGGATCTACAAGCCCATACAGCCTTAGTTAATTTACTCGTAATCTTTAGCCAACAACTTTAAAAAAAAAAGTGTTATTTACTCAGAACAATAAAGGACTTCTTGGCGGGAAAGTGAAGAGTGATGTCTGCGATTTTGTTTTATTTTCTAAATTTTGTGTTATGTCGAATATTAATGTGAAATAATGGTGGATTATTAACCGTTATGTGTTCGAGAGTGTGCATAAGTGTTGGCAAATGAAACAAAACAGTACAACGTTACTTTTCAATTTCTCTCAAAAAGTTCGCGTGAGGACTTAGTAAAGCCCCACATCTTTACTGAGATGCTCGAGGGGTTGGGGGTGTATCAGTTCCCACTTCCCATTTCTAATATCATTCATCATCATCATATATGGAAATATTGTATGTTTATGTATTACTTGTAAGAGGGATGACTTTGACACTGGCTAAATGTGCTAATCGCACAAAGCCATCAACTAAACAAAAAAAAAAAACTATAAAGGGACTTCTTGGCGGGAAAGTGAAGCGTCATGTCTGCGGTTTTGTCTTATTTTCCAAAATTTGTGCTAAGTCGAATATTAATGTGAAATAATGGTGGATTATTAACCGTTAAGTGTTCGTGAGTGTGCATAAGTGTTGGCAAATGAAACAAAACAGTGCAACGTCACTTTTCAAATTCTCTCAAGAAGCTCGCGTGAGGACTTAGTAAAGCCCCACATCTTTACTGAGATACTCGAGGGGTTGGGGGGTATATCATTTCTCACTTCCCATTTCTAATATTATTCATCATCATACATGGAAATATTGTTTATTTATGTATTGTACGAAAAATTACTTTGACACTGGCTAAATGTGCTAGTCGCACAAAGCCATCAACTAAAAGAAAAAAAAAATAACTATAAAGGACTTCTTGGCGGGAAAGTGAAGAGTCACGTCTGCTGTTTTGTTATATTTTCTAAAATTTGTGATAAGTCGAATATTAATGTGAAATAAAGGTGGATTATTAACAGTTAAGTGTTCGTGAGTGTGCATGAGTGTTGGCAAATGAAACAAAACAGTGCAACGTCACTTTTAAAATTCTCTCAAGAATTCCGCATGAGGACTTAGTAAAGCCCCACATCTTTACTGAGATACTCGAGGGGTTGGGGGTATATCATTTCTCACTTCTCATTTCTATTATCATTCATCATCATTACTGGAGGAAGAAGGAAATATTGTTTACTTATGTATTACTTGTAAGAAAAGTTACTTTGAAACTGGCTAAATGTGCTAATCGCACGAGGCCATCAACTAAAGAAAAAAAAACACTATAGTATAAACCTCACAAAGACATTTAACTACTTATTATAGACAGGACATAGAGATCGAAACTGTAATCCACAACTTATTACCAAGTGGTAACAAGTCGCTCAGTTTGATGTGACACGCCCCTCTAGTGCAGTCGTGTTTGTGCGCGAATAGATTTGACAATAACTACACAAAAATGCCAAATTGCGTATTGCGATATTGCAAATCTCGATATGGTAAAAAGGCTGAACGTGATTACAGTTTACTTTCGTAAGTATTTTTTATATTTACCCAATAATCAGCCTATATATTAATTTTCAATAAATTATTCTAGAATATTTGCCTATGCTCTATACCGACCTCTAGTGGTAAAAAGCAAAAGCACTACTTTTAGACTTTGTAGATGATTTAGTGATGTTCAAGTGATGTCGTTTTATTTATCGATTGATGTTATAGATAATATTTTTATATCGTAAGTTTAAGTTTAATATAAGTAGTAATATTCTGATACTATGATCATTGCGTTGGAGGGCTATTATGAACTGTAACAGTAAGTGTTTGGTCGGGGTTTTTTTCAATCTAAAAAATGTTTATTGTTCAATAATTATGTTTTATTGAAGGTTTCCGCCAGTTAATAATACAGCACGCGAAAAATGGGTTCGATTTGTGCAATTGGAACGAACAGAAGAAAATTGGATACCATCTGCTGCATCTAAACTGTGCTCTAAGCATTTTAGAAGTGAAGATATATACTTCGGAAAGACAGATCGAGCAGTTCTAAAATGTCAGTCCGTCTTCAGGACCAGAACTCGAAACCTATCCAGTTGCAGCGAGGAGTGAGACAGGGAGATGTGATATCTTCGAAACTGTTCACTGCTGCATTGGAAGATGTTTTCAAGCTTCTGGACTGGAAAGGACCCGGCATCAACGTCAACGGCGTATACATCACACACCTTCGATTTGCTGACGATATAGTGGTTATGAATGGGACCCTGGAAGACCTCGGCACAATGCTCGGTGACCACAATAGAGTCTCTCAACAAATGGGTCTTAAAACTTGGAGAACATGGAGAAGACAAAAGTTATGTCCAACTCACGTGTCGTACAGTGGCCCAAGAAAGTGGTGTACCAGTTTTGATTTAGTTTTCTAGTCATTGAAAATTACAACAACGTTCATACTAGATCTCACTGAGAGATGCATAATAATGACGTAAACCTAATTGATATTTTTATAAATATTTACAAATGGTATTGAGTTTTGGAAGTAATGCACTTATTAATGTGTGAGAAAAAAAATCGTCAACTTCATAGG
This sequence comes from Eudonia lacustrata, assembly GCA_947562085.1. Lineage (NCBI taxonomy): Eukaryota > Metazoa > Arthropoda > Insecta > Lepidoptera > Crambidae > Eudonia > Eudonia lacustrata. Next base: position 10,367,278 of record OX387313.1, on the reverse strand, counting down.
TAAAGACCCAATATTTTTTATACCGATTTTGGTTAACCTTTATCAAAACTATCGATACTTCGAAATCATAACGGAACATCCCTAGTGCAGAGCGACACCTATCGTGTGGTAGCTGAAACTCATTCTAATTTATTTTAACCCCTCTACCTTGCCGCGGTGTCATGACACCGCGGCAAGGACGCTCCGTCAAATCCCGCGCGGTGTCATGTCACCGCACCCGACCACGCGACTATAATCTCAATTTTCGGTAAGTTACAGCCTACTTTTGTATGAAGAAGTTTGGCTATAGACAAACTAGAGTAAATTTGCTACACTAAAACCCGCAACAATTGTATGCTCTGTGCGTTAAATTTTTTAAAAAGTCAATGTCAAATATGTCAAATTTTGACAATTGAGCGATCGAATTCTATGGACTCTATGTCGTCTAAATAGAGCCTACTTTTGTATGAAGAAGTTTGTTTATAAAAAATCTAGAATAAATAGTTTGATCATTTACAACTAATAAACTATTTCAGTAATTACAAAATGATAAAATATGATCTAATTGCAACTTATTCATTATTTTAGTGGACATCGACTTTAGGTATTCGCGATTTTGCAAATTACGCAATACTTCGGCGGAACTTCCGCATTCTGCGCTCTGGGGGAGAGGGTAATGCGCTGTTTTAATTTTCAACGTTAGATGGCGTTACTAGCGCCCCAGCTCAAAGTTTTTGTATGAAACGGTCTTTATTAGCCGCTCTATTATTACTATATATTAAATCTCTTTGAAACCTCAGAATAATAACTAAAGCTCACGAAGCCATTAAAAGAAAAAATAAATAAATAAAGCTATAGAATCCCTCAGAACAATAACTAAATAGAAGAATAAAAGGATGGCTAAAATAAAAATCGTGCAACTATGTTTAGTTCCGTTATATCGTATGGCTAGAAAAGGAGGTTGGGAGGTTTGTATTCCTGTAAATTAACACCATTCTTGGTAATTGGACGAAATAGACATACTGGACGTTTAGGGAATTGGACCTAGGTGACCGGACCCTTTCCTTTGTAGTTTCGACAAAATTTCATTGAGCAAACTGTAATTTGCGAACAAATTCAAAAAGCGAGACTATCACTGCTTGACGGCACAAATGACACTGACAGCCGGAGGAACGCGTCATCGTCAAGCCAATACTGTGTGGTGCGAGCACGGATCTTACCGATCGATAAATTTATCAGTCGACAAAACCGTTTATCGAATTTTATCTACAACCGCTAGCATGGGACTCGGATCGGTAGGTTTTATCGTGTTCTATTTTAGGGATATTTAAAAATGGCAACACGGGAATTTTATCGACCCATTCGTTCATCATTCATTCGAATCTTATATTTTTAAATGTTACCTAGTGATTAAATTCTCTTTGGAATTTTAATATTATCCATATATTGTTTTCTAAAGTTTACGCGAATACTACACATTGAAATGAAACAACTTTTACGGATCTACTCGCGTTTATTTTACACATTACTTTTAATTAATGTTTATCCTGACGTTTCGAACCCTTTGCAGGGTCCGTGGTCACAGGGAGACTCCCTAAACATTAATTAAAAGTAATGTGTAAAATAAACGCGAGTAGATCCGTAAAAGTTGTTTCATTTCAATTATCCATTTATTTATTTAATATTATTTTACTATGTCGGAACCAAAAACATCGTACGTAATATTTACTCATTTGTTAGTGGATTACTTGCTCCATGCTTTTGTAAAAAGCTGTTAGGGCCCTATCAGCAGCGGTGCTGGGAAATCGAATGTAAACGGGCAAAAGACGACGCACAATAGCTTCAGAGACCTCTTTCACAACTTTGCTAATTGTGCATTGTCGCAACGACGGCATGAAACCGCACATCGGTGAGGACCGGCAAAAAGTAGATTGTTGAGGTTAAATTAAAAATATGGAATAAGAAAAGAAAAAACTAAATTCTTGCTACTTACAAGTTACAACAACATGGACGGGCAATCCGTTTGATCTAATCCGTCGGATGTCACCCCAAATGTTTTCGATAACCACAAAGGCTAATTCTCGGGATATGCGAAACAACCTCATGAATCAGAATCTTCTAAATCCATGGGGTTGTTTCTCTGCCTTAGATGGCGCCGGACAATGTTAGTTTCTTCGCGACGTCGCTGTTGCGTCTCTTCTGCAACCAGATAAAAGTGCCTGAAATCCATATTTTCACGACCGCTAAAGAAAGTGTAATATTTAGTAACTTTCCAATGGCGTCGATAACTTTATCTACCAACTTTTAGATGCCGATAAATTTATCTACATATCGATATAATTTATCCACAAGAAATGTCACTTTCGAGTCCCATGCTAGCTTTTAAAAATTTACCGATTTTATCTACGGGTCGATAAAGCAAGTCCCATGCTGCCGATGTTTATTTGTCGACTTGAACTGTCAAATTTTATCGTCTAATGTCACTTTATCAGTCGATAAGAGATCCGTGCTCGCAGGGCCCGCAGGCCTATTACCTAAAATTTAGCAGTCAGCAAAAGTTGCGCAGTTATCGCGCGATAGACGCGCGATCGATTGCTTAGCGTCAACAAAACTCGTATTACGTATGTGATCGCTGGCAAATCGCTCGCCCATCGCTCGCCTACTGATTGAATGCACTTTTTGCTACGACACTAGCGCCAACAACAGTTTAGTAGCAATAACAGGAACTATTGGCATATTGGAGACTTGGAGTGTGTGACAGATGTTTGCGCGCTAAGATTTTTGTTTACGAAAAAAAATTCAGAAAAAATTGCTTGGCGTCCGTTTCAAGTGGTAAATGCGTTGGTTTAATGTTAAAAGTGGTCAAATTTATGTTAGCGTCGAATCAGTGTGTTGATTTTGTTTGTATCGTGAATTCGTGAGCAAAATTTTCTCCAACACGTCTCGCAAAGTATAGTGAGTGATGTTAAATAAAGAAATAATGCAGCAAAGTTTGTTTTATGACTTAATGTGTTGTTTATCGGTGTTTCAGCAATGGCAAACAAAGTATCCAACGATCAAATGGACGAGTTATTAGATTTCCTGGCCTTGCATCCTGCAATCGCCAAAGGAGTAGGGCTTGGAGCAAGGTCTAGAGAAGCAGTTGATAGGCAGTGGAATGACCTTGCTAATAAACTCAACTCCTATGGCAATGGATCAACAAAATCTGGTGAACGATGGAAAAAGGTAAGCTTCCTGAATTTGTTACTTTATGTTTTCTGCATTAACATGGCATAATACATTCGTTCATTTCTTGTCCCTCTTTTCTCATATCACTTTTAATTTTATAGTACTGGGCTGACTTAAAGCACAAAAGCAAGACTAGGTTGTCTAAACGGAGGCAGGAAGCTTTGGGGACTGGTGGTGGTCCTAGTAGCCAAGATGATCTTTCCGAAGTAGACAAGAAAGTCTTGGCTATAATAGGAGAGCAAGCGGTGGTTGGTGATATTATGCACAGAGTCCCCGTATTTGTAAGTTTCAACATTTCAAAGCGTATATTATTAATTTATGTAAAATTAATAAACTTGTTCATATACTTAATTTTTTTTCAGGGCATTAAATCTGAAACTCACAGTGAGGAAATAAGCCCTCAATGTGAAAACATAGTTTATTCCCAGGAAAAAGTTATACCTGATAGTAAGTTATTTAATCACACACATCACATCTCATCATCCATGTTTTAAATAATTTGATATAAAAATTATTTTAAAATAATCATAGGTGACACAGAGAATTTACCTGTGGTGGTGAACTCGCCACCTGCGGTGGTGAACTCGCCACCTGCGGTGGTGAACTCTCCTTCAAGAAGAGGTCATACAAGCCGAGTTTGTAAGTAGTAGTAGTTTTGAAGTTTTATTAGTTAGTACTTAGTATTAGTTAGTACCTATATAATATTAGTAGTCCTCACTTACAATAACTGTACTTTTTCTCACTTACAGATAGCACTATAGAATGTGACCCCACTAAGAGACAGATACAACAAGTATTGGAACCACAACAAACTGGTAAAAATACTTAAAATATTTTTTAGCAATGGACTATGCTTGTATTGGTACATTAAATGTGATTAAAATTTGTTGATTGACAAAATTCAATTTAATCTTATTTATTTTTACAGGAGTGGAGAGTCCTGTCAGTCGGCCCATTTCTGATTGCCCTCGCCTCAGACGTAACAGAGCTTCTGAAACTACAAGTAAGTCTAAAGAACAATCAACTTTGAAGGCTTTACTTACTATGTGGTTTACTATAAAAATATAAAACTATAATGCATGTAACTACCTAATTATAGTGCACTAGAGTTCAGTTATAGTGCTTATAAATAAAACACCATTTTTATTTCAGTTCCATCTAGAATCAGCCCTGAATGGGTAATGGAGTTAGAGAGAAGCAGGACTGAGGCCGAAAACAAGCTTGCAAATGCTGCTCTCATAATGGCAGAATCATCTAGAGTTCAAGCAGAAACAGCACGTGAACAGGCAGACTTGACACGCCAGCTCGTGGAAATTATACGTCGGCAATCGGACGACATAAAGGCGCTGCTGGTGATAATGAGAGCTGCTAACACTGCTGGAGATGTGAACTGATGCGAGCTGCTGACGCTGCTGGAGATAATGTGAGCAACAAAATCTCAAAAAAGAAATTGTTTGTTATTAGGAAAATCTTTTGTGGCATGAATTTATAGTATAATAATTAATGCATTGTAAGTTTGTTTATTTTTTGTAATTTTTAGGTCTATTGCCTGTTATTGTGACAAATAAATAAAATATATAGGTAGTTGTTTTCAAAGTTTTTTATAGTACTTAGGTAGGTACTTAGTTTGATTTTTATAATTTTGTTTATTTGTTACCTAATTAATTTTAAGTTTAAGTTATAATTATGTCGTTTTATGGGTGACTGTCCTACACAGTTGTAGTTTTGAAACATATATTTTTTAGTAATTTTTGCAAACTTTTTTGTTCATCACAAAAACTAGTTTGATTTGAACCCACTCATTTTTATATGTTTTGTGTGGTAAGTAATTATAATGTTATTAAACTGTAGTAGTATTATGTTGAGTTGTAATCAAAATTGTGACTAGAATTAAGATAAATTGTAAATAAATATAAACTATGTTGTGTCAGTTGTGTGAAACATCTTTTATTAAATGAAGGCTATGGCAGAATACCCCCTATTTTCAAAGAAAATACGCAGAAATTTACATTTATAACCATTTTAATTCAAAGTAGAATTTTTTTTTTCAAATAAACTTAGCTTTTATAGAAGTCACAACATTTACAAAAAGAAAAATTATGTCATTACCAAATCATACAATATTACAATAAATTTACAATTAAAAACTAAAAGAACCCGGTTTTACAAATTATGCATACATCCACATATTTAATAAAAAAGTAATTCTAAAATGATTGTACAGACGTACTTGGGCACTATGTATCAACGATTCAAACTACAAAACCAGTGTGTGGGAATTGGAGGAATGTCAAATCCATGCATTTTTAACATTAATGTAATCATTTACATTGTAATAGCCCTTTTTTAAATGTTTCTTTAACTATATCATTAACCACAACAACACTAAGAAATTATTCTATACAATTATTTATTTGCAATTATTTAAATCTAACTAAATTACTTTATCCTATTTCGTTATTTTCTATAGTTAACATAATACTTACACTTCTTACACACTAACACATATTACTAGATAATTCTGCACAATATTAATTTGACCTCGAAGACCATAATCTCTGCACAATGCGATTTCTTTGCTGTCGGCCATTAGCCAATAGCTCTTGTTCAACTCCAGCTCCCTGTTGTAACTGATGAGTGATTTGATTTTGCTGATCTCCCTGAGTGTCAGCACTTGGCAATGGTGGTACCGGCACCATATGTTTATTGCAGATGTTATGCAACACAGTACAGGCATTAATTATCATAGCCACCGTATGATGGTCATAATGCAACACTCTATGTGCTAGCAAACACCTCCAGCGAGCTTTCAGAACACCAATGCAACGCTCCACTGTATTCCTAGTCAGACAATGTATATTTGTGTAATTCTCATCTGCACTATCAGGTTCAGCATTCACAATTGGAGTTAAGAGCCATGGCCTTAACGGGTATCCAGAATCACCTGTAAATTATAATCAATAAATGTTTTTTGATTTATGTGGTAATCTACTCAATACTAAAATAGTAAGTTAGTACTATTACATACCAAGCAGCCAGACAGCTTCTCCTCTATTATGAAGATCTTGGACATGCCTTTGTATTTCAGACATTCTCCAAATGTATGCATCATGCGTAGCACCACCAAATGATGCATCTACATTGAGAATATTTAAATCACTATCACAAATCTGAAAAAAGTAATTATACAAAATTATTATTACACTCATTCAAAAAATATAAGTGGTCAGATAATGTAACTACTTACAATTTGTACATTTCTTGAATGAAAATGTTTTCTGTTAAAAAACCTTTCCTCATGCTCTGTTGGTTTAATCAGAGCCACATGAGTTCCATCGATGCAACCCAAACATCCTGGGAATCCAAATTTGTTGAAAAAACTAAAACAAAATGACAATGATTATGCATTAATTTAAAAAATACAAACTTGAAAACAAAAAAATATTGTATTGAAGACCTTGTGCCGTTCTTGATATAAAGTTATTTTTACCCCATAGGTGTTATTATACTTACTATTATCATAATATAAGTAATTCAAAATGAAAAACCTACTATATTTGCATTAATAGTAACTACTTTTGTAACATGGAAACTATGAACCATAATAGATTAAAATCTCACCCATTAATAATTAACTGTCTCTCTTGTGATGTTTGAGGAAAACGAATATGCTTGGCAAGAACTCTTGGATTGTTTAGAGCCCTTGTGACTTCTTTTACCGCATTCGATACGCTAGCCTGGCTGAGCCCATGAAGGTAGCTCATACCTACAGGCTTCTGATAAGAACCCGTGGCAAAAAAAGACAATGCTGTGAGAACCTGAGAACGAACGAAATTGTATAAGAACATATCTACTTTATTAAACGATGTACTCTAAGGAATAACTTTTCAGTACCTACCTTATTTTCCACACTAACTTTTGTTCTTCTTCTCGGGTGAGCCATGTAAGGTTTCAGCTCCCTACACAGATCTGTGAACAGCTTTTTACTGAGTCTGTAGTGTGCTCTGAACTCTGAGTCGGAGAGCTCCAATGCCCTGGCTTGGTCACGAAGGCTACGCCTCAATCGTGCTGTATTGTTGGTTTCACCTCTTCTATACTCAACATTTAACGCTTCTAATAACAGTACAGCACGAGCCATGTCGACACAAGAGTGTAATAAACTTTCAAATACGTAGCGATGGTGAAGCAATCGAAAAGATTATCCTTTTTTGTTATCGCTATTTGACATCCCAAATTGCTCACTGATTGCTATTGTTGTGCTGTCAAAAGTTATAGGTAATACGAAAAATTTGACAAGTCATAGAGTTTGAGTCTGTTGAATGCACATTTTAATTCATCGATTGTTCGGTAGAGGCAGCACTGTCACAAATTGCTGTGGCTTCGTTTTTGCTGATACGTAATACGAATTCGCGATTTTGGAGCAATTATTGCGCGTTTTTCGCCATCGCTTGGCTTTTGCAAGATACGTAATAGGCCAGCCGATAATTTTTGTACGTTTTCTGACGGCCAGGCTCTATCTAGACAGTTATATAATCAAAGCGTATCAGCTTGAAATTATACCATCATCATTATCATTTAGTGCCATATCAGTATACCAACCCAATTTAATCTCATCATGTAAATCTTATCAAAACTTCTCTTTGTAACACAACGGCCCTAGTACGAAATTGATTAGTCCTTATTAAGAAAGTTAAGTGAAATAAGTTTGAATCCAGTCCTAAATTTATTATAATAAAGGCGGCCTTACACTGCTTTTCCATTTAAGATAGCATACCTTAAATTATATCACTTATTATGTACAAAAATAAAATCAACACTTACTAAACTTACATTTAAAAAAATATTTACACAAATGTGTAGGTTGAATGTTACATTAATAAAAACTTTTATTATTAACTATTACAAAAATGGATTTCATAATAATATTAAATGTATCCTGAATGCTCAACTCAAATATAAGTTGTTAAAACACTGGTAATAACGACATTTTTAAGATTACATCTAATATCTCTTTATCTGTTACAATGTAATAGGTATTATTAGGTGGTACATGGTAGGTACTACTTGGTACTTACTTAGTTAGAAGTAAGTTAAACAAAAAATAACTAAGACTAAAATTCTTATTTCAGACAGATGAATCTATGTAGATCCAAGTCATAGTAAATGCAAAGAGTGAGGATTAATGTTAAACTATTGTCAATACTTTGTAATGGAAACGATTGTCTGTAAGTCACTTAATAATGTCAGTATATAATGTTCTTGTATGTCAATCTTCGAATTTAATGGAATGGACGCCGATGTCGATAGCGCCCCCGCGGTATGAACCCCGCTTCTTCTTCGTTTTCTCATGCTTGAAAGACTTGCCACGAGTATGCCTCAAGTCATTGCTTGCACGTTCCCCCCAGGAACCGCGAGCTCCACTCTGTAACAGGATATTTTATTAGACTACAATTTTAGTAGATAGTTAGTAGTGTAGTCTACAAGTACAATGATGATTACTGATCTAAGCATACAAAAGTAACAAAACATTCGAATATTTGTCAAAATCAACCTTATTGCAAGATTTTAGGGTGCACTTTAATTTGTGTTCAAACTTCAAGTGTACTCAAGTCTTTGACATAAGGAATAATTTTTGTCAAATTGCATAAATTCGGGCGCGCGAGGCTATTCCCCCTTGGCTAGCGCTTTAACATATTTACATTCAATACAAAACAGTTTCTATACATAAATCTTACAAAGGGCCCATTGATTGATTAAGTTGAGATGTTTTACAAAAAAGTATTAAATTAATTTTTACTTAGATTTATAACTTGTAATCAATATCATCTAAATTTGCAGTACCTACAGGAATAAAAAGACAAAATGGTTATTCAAACGCTCACCTATTTAATCGAATACTATTTTCTTGTTCTGGTTGTCGCCGCTGTCAAAGCTCTTCCTTTCGTTAAAGCCCCCTTTGTTAAACCCCCCTCTGTCCCCTCCCCAAGAGTGCCGGTCTCCCCGGCCGCCCCGGAAGCCGCCGCGGCCACCCCGGTCTCCGCCCCGGTCTCCACCGCGCCCGCCGCGGTCTCCTCCCCGGCCGCGGAAGCCACCACCCCGGCCGCCGCGATCGAAGCCTCCGCGTCCACCTCTACCCCCTCGCCCGCCTCTATCGTTGAACCCGCCTCTATCGTTGAATCCCCCTCGGCCCCTGAATCCACCTCTGCCTCTATCGTTGAACCCTCGACCGCGGCTGAACCCACCACGACCCCGGTTTTGCCAGGTACCACTTTGATTGTTCTCAGTTTCTTCTTCTTCGCCTTCTTGAGTTTCACCCTCCTATTGTGAAAATTAATTTATGAAAACCAAGACAACTCTATGTAACTATCTTGTAACTTTTTTAAAAGTAAATGCCCGAAATCACTAAGCCATTAAAATTACATCATGATTTATAGTTGATAGATCTTTCTCACTTAATTTTAAATTACATGGAATTGTCTTGGCTTTTATCAAATTTTAGGGCATTTACCTTGGCTTCAAATGAATTATCCTTAAGTCTAGGGTCCACATTCACTTTTTCAGTTATGACCCGACGAAATGGAGAAGGCTTGTCACCATTTAGTTCATTATCTTTCACATTCGGAGTAGAAACTGTGTTGGTACCCTAAAGTAAAAATGAACCAAAATATTGTGATTTAATAATGAAATAAATATGATATACAACAAATTGAAATTCTAGTTTTATTTTAGTAGGGATGAGTACATACCTTTACAAAATTATTGTATGGTTTTTTAGCAGGTCCAGATCCAGAATCCCCATCAGAAGCTTTCCTTTTCTTTCCACTTTGGAAGCCATTAACCTAAAACAATTGTTGACTATTATGAATTTAGTGCCTATAAAAAAAGAGTACCTATTAAGTTTATTTTTATTTATACTGTCTTTGAATTCTGCTAAGATGACAATTAGGCATATCGCCCTCCTGATGGTAAGTTATTACCCAAGCCTGTGCAACACTCACTTACATGTTGCCTGTCCTGTAAAACCATTTTACTCATTTTATAGTACTCATTAGTTTAAGTGATATTGAACATACCTGTTCTTCAGCATTCTTAGTTTTCTTTGAAGGTGGGGCATCACTATCATCGCTGTCATCAGAGGATTCTGCTTTAGCTTGTGCTGCTTTGGCAGGTGTTTTCTGCACTGGAGTTTCTTCATCACTACTATCATCATCATCATCAGAAGAATCAGCCTTTTTAGCAGGAATGGGTTTAGTTTTTGCAGGAGTAACCTTTGCTGGCTTTGGCTTTTCATCCTCACTGCTATCATCACTGTCTTCTGATGAGTCTGCCTTAGCAGGTGCTTTATTGGCTGGTTTCACTGGAGTTGGTTGTGGTTTGTGCACTGCTTTTTTGGGTTTGTCATCATCACTGCTATCATCACTGTCATCAGATGACTCCTGTCTCTTAGCTGGTGTAGCTTTAGCAGGTGTTTTGGCAGGAGTTGGCTTGGTAGCCGGTTTTGTTTAGGTTTCTCATCTTCACTGCTGTCATCACTGTCATCTGAGGATTCTTGCTTTTTAGCTGGTGTTGCTTTTGCAACAGGTTTGGCAGGAGTTTTCTGTTGTGGCTTAGACTTTTCATCACTACTGTCGTCATCGGAAGATGAAGCTTGTTTCTTTACTGGAGTTTTAGCTGGTGTGGGTTGCGGTTTGGAAACTGGTTTTTGTGCTGTTTTGGACTTCTCATTTTCACTACTGTCACTGTCGTCAGATGAATCTTGCTTTTTAGCTGGTGTTGATTTGACAGGTGGTTTAGCTGGAGTTTGCTTAAGGGCTGCTTTCTGTTTAGGCTTCTCGTCTTCACTGCTGTCACTGTCATCAGAAGATTCCTGCTTTTTCTTCTGAGCCGCAGGTGCAGCTTTAGCTGCAACTTTGGGTGGGGCTTTAGGTTTTTCATCTTCGCTATCACTGTCTGATGATGAGTCCTGCTTTTTTGCAGGAACTTTGGCAGCAGGTTGTGCCTTAACTGGAGTTTTTAGCGGAACATTTGGTTTTTCGTCTTCACTGCTGTCACTGTCATCAGAAGATTCTTGCTTTTTCTTCTGAGACGCAGGTGCAGCTTTAGCTGCAACTTTGGGTGTGGCTTTAGGTTTTTCATCTTCGCTATCACTATCTGATGATGAGTCCTGTTTTTTAGCAGGGGCTTTGGCAGCAGGTTGTGCCTTAACTGGAGTTTTTAGGGGAACCTTTGGTTTTTCGTCTTCACTGCTGTCACTGTCATCAGAAGATTCTTGCTTTTTAATAGGGGTTGCCTTTGCTTGAGGTTTCACAGCAGGTTTTTGTGCTGGCTTGGGTGGTTCATCATCACTACTATCATCAGAGGATTCCTTTTTGTTAGTTTTTGCAGCAACATTGTTTTGAAGTGGTTTCACTGGTTGTTTTTTGGGTTTAGAAGTAGCATTATCTTCACTGCTGTCGCTATCATCCGAGGATTCAGCTGGCTTTGCAATTGGTTTTTGACCAGGCTTTGATTTGACCTACAAAATTGGATATTAAAATAGCTTATTTGATTTTTTTCCTTAATTAATTAGATACATTGAATTTAATTTACTCAGAGGTAGTGACGAATAATGATAATAACATCATGGATTATCAATAAATATCTGATTAACATCATGGTATTATAACCTATAAACAGTAAAGATACAAAATCAAATAGAAAACTTACTTGTGCTTTACCATTGACTTGAGGCTGTGCTTTCTTAGGTGTTTGCTCTTCATCGCTGGAATCGTCAGAACTGAAATATTTAGTTTAAATATAATATTATAATACTAAACATAGTTATAACAATTTAGAGCTTTTTGAAAACAATAGTACAAATTGTTATATACTTTACAACTGAAAAAAATGAATTTCATTTATTGTAGCTTACCTAGAAGCCGCCTTTGCGGGAGCTTTACTTTGTAGCTTATTCCGAAGTAAAATTTCAGTGAGTCGTGAGGGCAAAATTTTGCCACGATTTTTCTGAAAAAGTTTGTATTATAGAAATGCATTTGGTACTTATAAACACAAATTTAAATAACTGATAGTCAGTGGTAGTGACGAATATCGTACATCATAGAATCTCAATTACACAACTTTTGTCATCACGGAATATACTCTAGCCAGTATTACTACTACTTAGATACTTCTTCCTTTACAACAATGAATAAAATCAGTAAGTATCGGCGAAGTAAAAAATAAAAAGAGCACGTGTGCTGTTTGGTCACACGTGGTCTTTGCTTCTCAAGATACATACCGCTTTGGTCTTCTCCAAAAAGCTTTGTGCTAGTGATTTATCAATGCTTTGAATAAACTGGTGCACTATAGATATAGCTTCAGCCTGAACATCTGAAGGATCTCCCATTTTAAGGCTTTGTCATGCAAAACTACTTGCGTGCGTCGCAACACCGATATCCAAACCAATCAAAGCCTGCCCAAAAGAAAGTGACACAGTGACAGATCTACGTACGGACCATAGAGAGAGAAACTAAGGACGGAACATGGACGGACCATAAAGTTAATATACCAACGGAATAGCGCAACAAACATGAGCTGTCAAAAGAAACCGAAATAAGATGACAATTTATGTGTGTAAAATTGTTTATAGTGCGTGTCAGTGATGTATGTCATGTCGCTTTTTACATTAATATCGGATCGGATCGGATAGGATGGGATGGGATTTCGCATGACTGAAACCACGTTTCTTTAAGAAAAACTCAGAAAATATTTTAATTAATTTATTAAACATTGCTCATTGCCCTCGAAAAAGTATTATTTTGTTTAAAATTTCTCAAAGTTAGCTTTGATACATTTTTCAAGTTCGTTTCATACCTCACAGGTAAACATGTTTCAATGATACATTTGTTTAAGAGATCAGATGTGATTCATATCTAAACGTCATATAGGTGCTTAACAACAGTAATACATATTCGTTTACTGCGTGATAGACAGTGGACACGAAATATCGATGACTTGATGCAGCCCTAGTGTAAAACAAAAGTTATTTCTTTATACAAAATATTTGTAAATTCTGCATTATGTGTATTCGATCTTTGGTTCTTACATAAATAAATGTTATATAATAAAAGAGGAGAATTATCACACTTAGTGCTTAAAACTCGAAGCGCATTGGCAAAAATAAATCCTATGTCAGGAGGTGTCGGATACGTAAAATATGACATTACGGCCACCTTTAGTGAACGCTGTGATCGTAATAATCAGTTCAACAACGTCCAGCGCCTATTATCGTTATCTTATTATCTGTCCTTTCAGAAAGACTCTTTTTACAGGTAGGGTTAGTTTTAAATGAGCAAAAACGATTGAAGGGAAAAATATTAAGAAAGCTTTTGGTTTTACATAGCATTGAAAAGAAATATTAGGATTTGTAAATTTGATTTTTAATAAATATTTTTCATTATACCTAGTTTTCTTTTAGTTTCGGATTTAGTTTCTTGTGGGCTATTAGACCAGTGCCCTAACAAACACTAGTGTAGTTTTTCACCTTACTGCCTAAACATGTCGATTGAGAAAAACATTCAATGTTTTGAAAAATCGATGTATTTCTCAATATTACGTATCAATATTGATTCATTACATCGAAAAAAGTATCGATTTTTTTTCAAATGTTTGATTCGGACTGGCAGCAGGCGAGGCGGTATGAAATGTCAACTCAAGTGACGTATGATAAAATCAAATGAGCAGATAATAAAAAGCAACCATAGATTTAAAATGAAAGTTGTTACTTGTAAATCGTTTTCAAATACCTACAATTACATCTTATTAGAACATTAGTTGGTTTAATGCTCTAAGACTTACATTTATTACTTTATAGTTATTAAATAATCTTCGTGAATTATTGCATTTATTATTAATAATTAAACTAATCTATCTAGATAAAAATCAATTGTTGTTCGTTTGAGTCGCTAAAACTCGAGAATGGCTAGACCGATTTGGCTAATTTTGATTTTGAAATATTTGTGGAAGTCCGTGGAAGGTTTGAATGGTGAGAAAAATAAATAAAAAGAATAAGCAATGGAAAATACTAAAAACGACAATTTAATTTTCCAATACAACATGATTTGTTTGTTTTGTTGTCATGGAAATTGTCAAAGAGCGGTACGAAGTCCGCCGGGTCAGCTAGTAAACTGATAAAAATAGGAATGTATTGTTAACTTAGTTGTCACCCGCGACTTCGTTCGCAAAGATTACACTATCCCACAGGAACCTGTTACCGGGATAAAAAGTATCCTGTATCCTAGTCCGAGTCATGGTCTGTGTCTATGTGCAAAGTTTCATCCAAATCCGTTCAGCCATTTTCACGTGATGCGTGGTCAATTAAACAGACAAACATATAAACAGATAAACAGGCAAACAGACAAAAAATCTATAAACTGTTGGAGCGTGTTCTGTTATCGATTATAAGTTAGTATCCCCAGCCAACTTTTTTTTAATATCTTCGATGTACAGACTTTCGACCTTCCTTAGCTTTATTAAATGTATATATTAAAGATGGTTTAATGCTATATGACCGCTTTAGTTATTATTCAGGAGGTCAATTCTATTAGAAAACTGCAACTGCACGTTTACGCCTGTCATTTGTCGCGTGTAGGAGTAGTGCCGTGGAAATAGACGTATTCTATTAAAATTCTCTGCACCACAACTACACTACAACTGCGCGTCTACTACACTACAGCTGCACGAATCCTGCAATAAAAGTAATAGAACTAATGTTACAATTCGCTTAATACGTAAAATGCTTATAATACGCTGTGCAAAAGTTGCTCACGATCTACTTCAATAAACCTGCACAAAAACTGCACCAATACTGCTGTCATTACTACACAAATGTCAAAATATTTTAATGGAATACGATTATTTTGCAGTGAACGTGCAGGTGTAGTGCAGTTTTGTTAGTGGAATACCTATTTGCGTTACTTCTTCGTCCCTGCAACACTACGGCAGCAGCGCTGCATAACAGAATACCGAAACGTCAAAATTTGCTCATTTTGGCACACGCGACGCTGCAGTGTAGTTGCAGTTATTTAGTAGAATCGGCCTACTGAGCTAAGACCATTTTTTTTATTTATTTTATTTATTCATGACCATGGATACTAGTCCTTCAGTCGAAAACTTAATTTATAAGTTTCTCAAATGATGATGAATGATAATAGAAATGAAAAGTGAGAAATGATATACCCCCCAACCCCTCGAGTATCTCAGTAAAGATGTGGGGCTTTACTAAGTCCTCACGCGTAATTCTTGAAAGAATTTGAAGAAAAAGTGACGTTGCACTGTTTTGTTTAATTTGCCAACACTCATGGACACTTAAAGGCGTGTCCGCTGTGCCATGTTTTGAACAGAACATTGTTCTTGAACATTTTTGTTCAAAACATTTTCCGTCCGCTGCGACTTTATGCAATGTTCAGTAAACAAAGTTTTTAAATAAAACTTCACATTGGTTTGAAAAAATGAGCAGCGACGAGGAAGATGTTAACATTGTTTTGGCTGTGGTGGATTTAGTTCTCGGAAGAAGAAAAAGAAATAGATTTCGTGTCAGACCTTACTTACAGCAACGCTCTTTCAACTTTTATCAAGAACTGCAAATTGAAGACACAGAAGTTCACAGAAGTACCCTGAATCTCCGCCATTTCCGCGAAGGCATCTTTTTTTTTAATTTATTTTGATTTTCTGTTGAATAGGCGTCCTAAATCACGGGTCTTTCACGTATTAACATGATTAATTCTAGTGTTGTCTCTGTATTCCACTCCACAATGCACTCCATCATGATAGTCTATCTATCAATACACTTTTTATTCCGAGCTAAAACGTAGTGGTTATATCCTCTTTGTTCCGAGCGAAACGTCTTCCTGCGTCAAAATCAAACATAACGTGAACGATCCCCTCCGCCCGCAGACGAACGCGGGGGATGTTTTCCACAAACTCCGGCAAACATGTTCAAGGTCGACAAAACATTTAGGCCACGCCCCTTTCTTATGTTTTCGAACAATGTTCTGTTCAAAACATGGCGCAGCGGACACGGCTTAAAGGTTAATAATCCACCATTATTTCACATTAATATTCGACACAACTCAAAACAGACTTAGAGAATAAACCAACACCGCAGACATGACTCTTCACTTTCCCGCCAAGAACTCCAGCTAAGACCAAAGTCCATAGACTTGATAGTAAATTAGCCATGCCAACGGTCTAAGGCCAGTATCTTTAAAAAATAAATACATTTTATTTGACAGCTCTGGCATCCGAAGGAAGGAAGGAAGGATATTGATATTTTTCTTTCGTGTTGTTTGGGTGAAAAGTTTAGCTTTCGAGAATAGTTCTTAGAATTACATTACACCACTTCTTTACCGATTCCATTATTCACCATAAATAAACATGGCTATGATTCTGTATTAACTTATTGTACATTATGTGTTTGCTTTGTCGAAATGCTATTTGTTCATAGGTCCTAGTTTGTAAATGAGATACATTACGTGGGCTCTTTTGAGCATAAAAGTAGTGAGGAACCACGATGCCAGTACAGCAGATAAACGTGAAGAACTCATCTGATATTGAGAGTTGGGAATGGGGAGGTGTATGTGGCAGAGAGGCGGTGCGCGCAGGGTCAGGCAGCAGCCGCACGTCATGCAGCAACTCCAGCGGTGATATCTGCCGCATTTGCCACTGCGAGAGTGAAGCACACAATCCTTTACTTGCTCCCTGTTATTGTTCAGGTATTGCTATATTTCCATAAATTATAAACAAAATATAATAAACATTGATTTGGCAGACAAACTCATTTCCTAACAGTGCCATAATACCAAGCTGCAGTGAAGAAACATAAATAAATTTTAGCAGGTGTCTTACCTGCTAAAAGTGCAAAAAAAAAATTGATGATATGACAAGAAACACATTGAGTTGAGAGAAACTACATTTTAATTAGTACCAAATTTTATCAATTTCTCATGCATGACTTGTGGTTGTGGCACCTACTATTTAATTTCAGTATTGAAATTGTGCACCAGCATTTATTTTAACATTAAGCAAGCATTATGGATGAGTATTGAATTGTGGCCATTAGTTATTTGATGTTCATTTGGTGTAATTAGAGCCTAAACTAATTCAAAATAACTCATAACAACTTTACTGAAGTATTATTATTTAAATGTTTTAAAAACCAATTATAATTTATTGTCATCTAGTGTTTAAAGTAGGTTCTTGTGCGTCATAAATTCATTAATTATCTATTATTCATAAAGTCATAAATTATTCAAAGTTTGTAAGAGATTTAGCAATAATAGAACATCACAAACTTGTCCTAATGCTTATGACAACATCAAACCAAATTCAAGGTCTATTTACATATTCTTTACAAACTTTAACCTTCTAGAGGTCATTCACTGTTTATGCAGTTCAATCATCAAATATACTAGATAAATAATGTTATTCATATTTATACTGCGGGTCCTAAGCCTATTCCACTTTTGACATTTACATTTTTGCTGTTAATCTTATCATCACTATCTTATCTAGCACAAGACTCTTTTTTATTATTATTCATTATAATATATTAATTAATATTAATTGCTTAATTATTTTCTTTTCTGCTTAATCATTGCTATAAAAGAACTAATGAATTTATTCTGTCCAATACTTTATAATGCAGGCATTAGTTTTTTTTCTTTAGGTTTTACATATTTGTAAAACTGCATCTGCAGCAAATATGCTGTACTGTATTATGTTGTAAATGCAATGACCAGAATGACTTAGCACTCCAAACAATTACTTCTTGAAACACATGTGGTATCATTGACAAAGGGAAGTACTACAACGGACACAATACACTTTGTTGCATTTTGTTGTAGTATTGTTTAATAATTGTTCCAAAGATAGTCATAAAATTTATTCATATTTACATATCAATAATTATTTTATAATAATTGCTTTATTTAATCCTTAAAAAAATTAAATGAAAGGTTAAATAAAATAGCAGCAACTGCCATAACTAAACTACATAGTAAGACAGTGAATATTAGTATAAATAATCTCAAGCTACAAGGAAAATGTGAAGACAATGTAGTAGTAGCTGGTATAGGATAACTATTTTGCTAAAATGTCACATACTGTTTACATAATAATAACAGCATGAGTGGGTAGATGGCATGGGTTAGATAATTAATAGCATACATCATCAGTCTTATCTAAACTTCCTGAATGTAATTTATACTTTTTACAATGTTTGTATACATATAATCACAAAAAAGTTTATCTATGTTATAAATTATTCGTTACACATTATTGTGAGTGTGAATGTAACATTAAAGAGTAATTATTCCAAACATTTAAATGCCCAACAAATGTTATAGAAAAAATGTGACAACAATGATCTAAAAAGCTACATCACTAAAGACAGTGTTTGTGCAGTCCTGATTTTAGTAGACTTATTGTAAAAATATTGATGCCATAAAAAACTGGTAAAATGATGTGGATGTATTTATTTATTTTATTTTCTTAGGTTAATCAACAGTATATGCAAGTTATATATTGTTGTATGTATCTGTCTGTAGATTATACTTTTTTTTAAATATCTTACTGGAAAGCACTTGGCCTTTCATCTCACGTGATGTTAAGTGATGATTAGGCCGGGTAGAAGCGCACTTCACCCGGAATCCTCAACTACTGAGGCCCTGGCTAGCTTATCTCTAGCTGCCGGAACACAACAATGCTACAAACATTGATGTTATGGCGAAATATTTTGATAAGGTGGTGGTAGCTAGCAAGGCGGACAAACAAGCCCTGCCACCAACCAATCTAAGTATACAAATTTCCCCGCTAGATATCGAACCCGAGACCTGTGGGCCCAAACTGGTGGTCTTAATCACTGGACCATAGAGGCGGTTAAAATTAAAAGAATAATTTATACAACCCCTGTGGCTAATTAAGAGTTATTTAAATAAAAAAATACATTTTATACTGTTCACATTTGAATGTTAAAAACTTAATAGTTGTTTTTAATTGCAGGGAGCCTTAAATATGTACACCAAAGTTGCCTACAGCAATGGTTAACAGCATCAGAAACAAGATCCTGTGAGCTTTGCAAATTCAACTTCATCATGCACACTAAAATTAAGCCCTTTAATGAGGTAAACAATTTTGTTAATGCTTTATATTTTACACACAGTAATAAGACAGTGGAAGCGAAGCAGATGACCTTAGTTGCCATTAAATCTATTACAACAATTTATTTAATAATGGCATTGAGATACAGATGTAATAATTATAGTCAGAATTCTTTTTCTTATAGTTCTTATTCTTTTATTCAACTGAGTTGGCAAACAGGATTACAGTCAACTTGATGTTAAGAGGTCATCACAATCTATTGACTCTAGTATCACTGGTGATTTAATTTGCCCATTGCAAAAGTCTTTGCAAGAAATTGCTTGAGGTTTCAGTTATTACTGCTCTTTGTCCAGTTTATCTCTTTGGAATAAGGCAATTCAGAATAGTGGCAGTTAGTGGCAGAAAAAGGTTTGATTGTGTCATCCAGACGGCTTTGTTGGGGAAACCAACAGCTGGCTATCTTCTGAATGTAGTTAAAATAAACTCTTATAGTTATCCTGTTTAAAATGTATTTAGAGTTGTTTTGTTACGGTGTAAACAATACACACATTTAATGCAAACAAAAGTTCTAAGAAATAAATATTTGTGATTTTCATGTGGCCCATTGTTTATGTATTTATGTTAATACGCATGTCTTGAAGCGAAATTGGGTTGAAAGGATTCTTTATAAGTGGGTTAGGGAATTCCTTAAAGTTGTTCACACAGAACAAACACTTAGTATATTGTAGTGAGTTTTTCAAATGTAAAGGATATTTATGTTGTATCGTTATTGTTAGCTTTTAAACATCCTCATCATCATCTTCATTTATGTCCCCACTGCTGGGGCACATGCCTTCCCTATGGATGGATAGGGAGAAGGGCCATAAACCACTACACGGGCCCAGTGCGCATTGGTGGTTGTCAACAACTGCTAATTTAGCCGGTTCCAACAGTTTTACGTCCTCTCGCCTTCCCAAATGTGGATAAATGCAAAATTAGTTAACCTATTGCGATGATTGGCCCATCACCCGCCATCACTCGCGCTTTACGCGGGTGATCTTACGATAGGCAAGATCGATAGCCAAGCAAAGACAATAACTTGAATTGCTTACAAAACAAGGAGGTATTAGAGATAATTTTTAATATTATAAGTTAACCTACTAAGGAGCCGGGATTCCGAAACTTGCTTAATAAGTTACATATTGACAAAGTAAAATTAATGAACCCACAACACTAAGTTTATTTATAAATGTTGAATGTGTATTCAGCTGTATGTATTTTAGTTTTCTGATTCAAGAACCATCAATATTTATTTTTGCCTTAATGTGTTTGATGACATGCATGACTCGTGTAATGTCTCATTAATTTTATGGTTTACTGTATCCCCTGTATACCATCTTATGCAGACGCCCTTGACGTTAGTACTCCTGGTTCATTCTCGTATATTTAAATTGTAATGTAGATCATGAAACTGCTACTAATACAAGTTAAGTTACCCCCTATCGCATTTATGCTCACTCGTGACTCAATTAATATAAAGTAATGATTCATGGTTGGTTATAGCACTAAAGTTAGTTAAAAAATGACACATAAGTAACTTGTAACTTTTTGCAATAATAATCAATAGGTGTTTAAAATATTAAATATTTGATTGCGAAGCAAATACCTATGTTAGCTTACATTGTCTACATCAAACTTTTATTTAGGTACCTAGTTGCTTTGTAAAGCTTTGCGTGGAATAATATACCTTATGCTGCCAACGGCTAATCAGTATATTGGTTGCAGTGGCGTCTATTAGAGATGTCTGGTGTGGAGCGGCGGCGGCTGTGCTGTGCGGTGTTGTTCCACTGCGTGGCGGCGCTGTGCGTTATGTGGTCACTGTTCGTGCTCATAGAGCGCGCCGTTGAGGAGGTCAACCGGGGCATGATTGGTGAGTAGAGTAGTTAGTGATAGCAAATAGTCTGTCAACTCATAATAGATAAGATAGAATACTACAACTAAAAGTAGCCAACCTTATCGTATATCAACGTTGTTCTTCAGCCAAATCAAAGTAAAGTCAAGACTTGGAACGACTCTTACATTACCACGCACCAAACCCGTTAGGGATGAGAAATTTAAAAACTTAGCTTTCAAATTCAATGTTTGCGTTGTAACTTATATTCTTAGTTTTTTAATTGAATTACGGCAAGTGCTTGGCCGCTAACGGACCTAAAGCATACCCTACATATTGTATCATATCGTACTCGGTGAAGTACGATAATATGTACCCCCGGCTGGGAATCAAACCTAAGATCGGTGGTCTTATCAATAGACCGCAGAGGCACAGAGGCAGACAGAGGTTATCAAAGTACAGAAGTTTATTACATGTTAAACATGTTGATGTCTGCAATAAGTTTTAAACGGTTTCGCACCATCGACAAAGATAAGTATTACCTAGTAATATTATGTAAACAAGGCGGTTAGTAGTAGCATCTTACTGCTCAGCAAAATATCGACCGAGTTTTCTTCCTTTTTTTTCTATTTGACATAGACGTTTCCTTTTAAAATACAATAACAACAATGTCTCCAACCTGTTATTATTATTTTTTTGATCAGGCATCTAGAATAGTTTGATTTCGAATAACTATTCATTGCGCCCTCTGCATTTTCAAGGTTAAAGCAAAAGGTGAAAAGTATCGTTATTATTATTGTGTATTAGACATTAAACATCATCACAATAATTACTATTGACTGAGCATTCGACTACTAAAATAATGATTTAATAATAAGTAATGAAATCTCACGTCAGGTATTTCAGTGTTTCATATTATTTAAAAACATGTGGCCACGTTATCGTCCGAGATTTAAAACGTGCGATTTCATCGTCAAAGTCACGGATGTGTGTTTAAGAGAATTGCGATCTTGTGCAACTCGTGTTGTTCAACAATACAATTGCAAGTAATGGGTTTCTTTATAGCCTGTAATCTTTGGGTGATTAGTTACAAAATATCATATGATATACATGAAAAGACCTGACTCACTCGCTCACTGATTCATCAACGCACAGCCCAAACCCTTTGAACTTATTATATTAGTATTCTTTAACTACTGTTATTTGTTATCTAACTACTTCTAACCTCTATTGTTTTATTTTATACCAAAATTATTTTTTTTATATTTTGGTCTCACAATTACATTTGCTCAAAAATAATTAAGCGACAATTGCTAAAGTTGAAGACATGTTACGGAATTGATATCCATTAAAAAAATACAAATGTTTGCACCATTTGCCAAACTACTTGTCGGCAGGTACTATTATGCATTCTGTTTCGGCAGTAGTTCTTGTCTAGTTTTTTTTTACATTTACACCTTTTGTATTCTTTATTTTTTGATTTAACTAAGTATGTATAAATTATTATTATGTTGCATGCAGAAAATATATTTTTTAAAATAAAAATTAATAAGTAACAGTCTCCATCTCACCAACCGGTTGCCTTTTAGCCTTACACCTTAGGACCGATAACGCCTCGGTGGCCGAGCGGCAGAGCGCTAGGCCCGATACCCGAAGGTCCCGGGTTCAATTCCCAGGTCGGGCAAAATGTATTTCGGATTTTTTTGATGCATAGCCCGGGTTTGTGATCACCAACCCGCATTTGACAAGCGTGGTGATTAATCCATTACCCATCAATTGTAGCGATGACTTGATTTCAATGATGGAGGCCTTTGCCCAGCAGTGGGACAATTAAAGGCTGTTTACTTACTGCTTACTTAGGACCGAAATGGTCGCGTACTGCGTGGTTTCATTAGAGCTTCCTCTCGCTCTCGCTCGCTCGTATATGCGGGCTGTAACATGAGCTCGATGTCGAAGAATTCTCAAAGGAATACGGCATCAGGTTCTACAGAAAGGGCTTATAAGAGTATTTATTTACACAGTTGTCAATGTGTGTTAATCAATGCTACGGTAATCGCTTACCCAACGCCGGCTCTAGACATTGATCAGGGTAGAGCAAGAATTAAAATAAAGCAAGATATCACTCATCCATCTTAAAGAAAATAAAAATATTTTTTTTTTCTAATTTTCGAATTCCGAATTTTCACATTTGGCATTTTGCGACTAGAGCGACCGCTCTACTCGCTCTTTCCAGAGTAGGCGCTACGCTTACCAGCGCAGGCAAGCCGCATGAAAAAATAGGTATCTTTGGCAGACATCTTAAGGCCCCTATTACATTTTGACTATGATTTTTGCGTAAAATGGCCATTTTTGGCGTTCTCGATCTCAGAAATGAAAATACATTAACAATGTTGACTTATTGAATAGTGTAGAATAGCTATTGGCATAGTTCGTAGCGGCCTCGCTTTTTGTAAATTTTGCTTAACTTTTTAATGAAACCCAAAATAGCAGAGAAAGATTTTTATAAAATGCGCGAAGGCACTTTTTTGAGCTCCTAGATTGAACTACTGTTCTAAACAAATGAAATAAAAAAAATAGAATGTTATCTGTTATATAGTCGAATAGTTCGTAGCGGCCTCGGAATTTTTAGATATCATTGATTTTACATAGAAAAAAAATCTTATTCTAAACCAAAAAAACTTCGAAAATCGCTTTAAGATCGCTGTGAATTTCTCCTATCTATGATAATATTATTGAGCAAATTTTATACCAGAATAATTGTTACTTCATGAGGAATAAATATTTTATAATTAATTTATTATCCTGTTCCGATAAAAACGATAAATACAACTGCAAAATTACTACAAAATGCGATGCGCCGGCCGTCCGAACTCAGCTTTTTCTCGCAGAGTGGAAATTTGAAATACTAAGCATACTTTTATTATCCTATTTCGATAAAAACGATAAATACAACTGGAAAATTACTACAAAATGCGAAAATGGGCATTTAACGCAAAAATCACAGTTGAGATGCAATAGGCCTCTTAAAAACAAAACAATGTATTACAGAGTTATTTTGTTTGTTCCATTTTATGTGATTTTACATATTTGTTTGGTTCTAATATAATGAATATATATTTTGGCAGACTGGCCGTTTTGGACGAAACTAGTGGTGGTGGCTGTGGGGTTCACGGGCGGCGCCGTGTTCATGTACATACAGTGCAGGCAGTATCTGCACCTGTGCAACCGCTGGCGGGCACATAACAGGTAACAGACAACTTCGTGAGACAAAAAGACGGCGCATCCAGTCATCTTCTTCTGTCACGTGCAATTTTCAGGTTTAACAAAATTGTTCTACTTGAATGAGTGTTTTGTTTTCTATAATTGAAATATGTAAGTGTTAATTCTGCTAACTTATTTGTTTGTCAAGCTTGAATACAGCATGTAAGTAATGCCCGCAAATATACGCACATACCATTGATTTCAGCAAAGTAAATCGTGATTCTCTATTTGTTTTATTTAACTGAATTTATGAGATTAAATTTTGTAATCGCATCAAATCTTAGGAACAATTTTTTTAAATATTTTCTATTAAATGTCAACATCTTTGTATTTCCTTAATCATAGAAAGTTCAAATAAAATTGGCTTTTTGGTTTGAAAGGTTTATAGCTTAGCTTAGCTTTGAAGTTTGTGTGGGATACCGAAAGGTAAATTGGCTCTTATTACCGATTAATACCTAAGATAAGTCAAGTCTAAGAGAGCGACGTTGATAGCGCTTGAGAAACCGCGCAAAGTGCTCCAATGAAACCACAAGTTCTAAAGTTAACGTCATCATAACGTTCCCAGGATACTGCTAATCCAGAACGCGCCAGAGAAGCTGCCTATTGGGTCGCCGCCATCGCGGCGGCGGCGCGAGCGCTCCGCCCGCGGGCAGGTGGTGGCGAGCGTGGAGCCCGCGCCGCCGCCCGCCGCCTTCCACGAGGAGGACGAGAGCGGGGGCTTCGACACCTACCGCCCCAACCCGCACCGGCGGCTCTCGGCGCTAGCAGACGGTAAGTTACGTCCAACCTATAGGGGCGCTCCGCCCGAGGGCGGGTGGTGGCGAGCGTACGGCCTGCGCCATGGAGAATTCATGTAGCTTCATTATTTCAATGTAGGAACTACACGAAAAATGCAATAAATATTTATGTTTTACGCTACTTAAGTACGTAGGTGCTTTTATTATATTTTACTAACGTTATTTCGAGCAGCTCGATGGCGCAGTGGTTAACGCGTCTGGTCTCGACTGCTAAGGTTAAGTAATTTCACAAAGGCCGGTCATCAGATGGGTGACACAAAATGTATCATCTCGAGCTCCTCCGTGCTTCGGAAGGCACGTCAAGCTGTTGATCCCGGCTGCATTAGCAGTCGTTAACAACCACGAATCCGCACTGGGCCCGCGTGGTGGTTTATGGCCCGTTCTCCCTATCCATCCATAGGGACGGCTTGTGCCCCAGCAGTGGGGACATAAAAATGATCTGGTAATAATGATGATGATGATGATAATGAATATGTTTGAAGACTAACAATAACGATACAACATGAATATCATTTACATTTGAACAGCTCACCGCAATATGCTAAGTGTTTGTTCTGTGTGAACTACTTGAAGGAATTCCCTAACCCACTTATAACTATCATCATCATCATCATCATCGGCCTATCTTAGTCCACTGCTGGACATAGGCCTCCCCTAATGAGCGCCATAGCGCCCTGTCCTCAGCTTATAACTATAACTTATGTTAATTGGTGTTTTCCGTTGCAGATGGCCGGCTGCGCGTGGAGCACGAGGACACGCGCCGTTACTCCGACACGAGGCTTGTGCAGCCCGCAGAGACCTGCCCCGCGCCGCCGGTCAGTACACATAATATACAATACATACTATACAAAGTTATTTTTAACACGGTAGTCAAATTTTTTGGAGCGACTCAGAATCGGTAAGTTAACAACTTTCTCCTAGTAACATGGGTCGAAATATGGCAAAAAATTTTGGACTCATACAAATCAGGCTTTTGTATGGGAAGTCCAAAAATTTGGCTACTGTGTCAAAAATAACTTTGAATACATGCTTATTAAGTCAGCACCCACATCAAAATTGTATCGTAAACGCTGACGTCATAAATTCTATGGAATGACGTTTGTCAATTCTTAGTTCCATTTACGAACGTTGTGGCGCAGCTTCAATTTTCTCTAATGAGCTCTACACGAATTCGATAATTGTTTGTGCTCACATGTTGCTTGCGATTTGTTTAATGCTCACGTACAGAAATGTTCTACCTATGCAATCTACTTTACATCATAAGTCAGATCATCGGCACGATTATCAACACAATAATAGTATCACGCAACGTAAGCATGCGCCCGCGCGTGCTTCCGTATTTGTTTTAGCGGAAGCACAAAGTTTAAAGTTCTTTATTGCATTCATGTTGTACACAGGCCATTCATGTTGTACATTGCCATAGACATCTGTTGATCATATTGACCTGGCCATATTTTTTTATATAACTTATTCGGCAAGCAATCTTACCCTTATGTTCGTTAGGGACTCAGAAGAATAAACAATAACATTTGACCGTCTCACTGGGAGTGTCATAAGATCGCTCGTAGAGCGAGATCTTTCAACTCTTTTTCAGAAGCTTAGTTTAATCCTTTCACCGCCCAACTATCCTGCACGCGATGTCCCGCTGTACGCCAACGTATAAATGTATTTTAATAAAGTAGGTACAAAGAAGAACTTCTATAGAAGTTGTTGGCGGTAAAAAGGTTAATTGCAATAAAATTTGTGTTTGATTCGCCAATACATTTGTTTTACTTATTCGTTCAACAGGGCGGCGTGTACCACATCAGCGTGGACCCCCTAGAAGCGGACATCCGCTCGCTGCTCGCGCTGGAAGCGAGGCGGGCGGCACGTGCGGCGAAGTCCCTCCCCAACCTGCGGGCCAGCCGCGAGAGCCTGCTGCCCGCCCCCCGCGCCCCCGCTCATCGCCCCCGCCCCCCGCCCCCGCGCACGCCTCCGCCCCCGCGCCCGCCCCCGCGCCGCCCTCCTGAGGCCCGCCCCCGCCGCCGCCGCTGCTGCTGTACCCCGACGACACCGTCTACTAAGGCTCAGTCGCCGGCCGGCCGCCGCGCGGGACGCACGTCAGCGGTGACGGGTGATCTTCGGACTCGAAGTGAGAATTTAGTTTTGTTCACCGTCGACGATCGCCGCTCGCGTTGGAGCGGCGCTTGAAGCTCCGGCGGCGAGCGTCGCTTTATCGAAGTGCGGTTGAACCGCGGACACGAGTGAAATTTGTGTGTATATCAGAGAGATCGCTTTTGTGTATCACTCAAAGTCCATCGACTTGGACAAGCCATCCCTTCTGCCTTTAGTTTGGAAAGGACCCTGGATGGTCAGCGATAAAGGCGCCAAATACTTTAGTATCATACCACTTAAACTTGTTGTCTTCCCGTAGAGCGACTCGAATAAGTTGCCATGACGAGGTGCATATTAAAATATTTAGCGTCTTTGGTATTTCGTTGCGTTCTTTATTTTATCTACGATAGATTAGATATAGATATCGGACTGCCGTTTTGAGTGAGATGCGATGTAGAATAAAGTCGACCGTTATCTTAAATTTTTGGCAATTTACTAAGTGCATATAAGCTTATCGCATTTTCAAGTTTGGACGTGAACAAATCGCATAAAGGACAAACCAAAGAAGGATGATCGTGCTCATTGTTTCTTCAAAACTCACTCCTCTTTTCAAGCTCTCTGTTAAAAAGTTCCTGTGTTATTATTCAATAAAATTATTATGAAGGATTTTATATTTGGCATTTGACGAATTGCCCATAGCCGAAATGTCAGACCTCTTCAGTTAATTGATGTGTCCCAATAATTTAAACAATAAAACGAACATTATTTTTACTATGTTTATTCTGTTGCTTCATTATTTTGACTCAGTTTTTTTAAATAAGTAGTAGATAACTTTAATTTTCCGTAAACTCCACCATGTGTTAAATATTTATAAAATACAGTGAAAAAATTAAACGCCTACGGATTGCGGAAGACCCAGGTTCGATTCTTGGCTGGGTCGAGTAGGCGTTAAAGTTTTTCACTGTACTTTATAAATTTTATAAATATTTAATTTGGCTTCAGTGCAGCAATTAGCACCTGAAAATAAAAATAAAAAATTTTCCACCATGTGTGTAATTTGAAAAAAGCAAAGGTATTTATTTTATACAGCCAAGTCAGTAGTGTACAATGTTATTTATTTCAAGATGTCTTTGTGCGTCATCATTGTTGTTGACTGTCACAACAACACAACAACGACAGTGAAATGACTGTCTTATTGGCTCAAAATTATAATTCAAGGCATTTCGATCCCTGCAGACACATTGAAAACTTCACATTTTGTGCATACGCAACTTAGATAACAAACTTTATTACCGATTCTCATTGTGTGCTTTGTATAAACTGGGACAACATGTGGAAAACCGAAATTATAGAAGATAAAGAGAAATCAACTTTAAAAGTTATATTTGCCTTAAGGTTTCCTTGGATAATTATTGCTTTCTAATGTTTTTCTAGATTTCCTATGGTTTCGAGCTTCCAAATACTACTCCAGTCAAAAGAACAAACTGTTCAAAAATGTAAATCCATGAGCTGTGCTTTAAGCGATCAATATTGTATATAGTAGAGTGAAATGTAAATAGAACTAAACAAAACCATTTTATCGTAATTTTTTAACATACATAACAATATATCCGACTTATCCCACATTGTAAATGGCCATCCTGAATTTCTCTTTTCTATTTTACTGCGACTTTTGCTCTCTTTAGAGCTGTATTGATTTGCCTTATCATGGACATACACCATTTAGAAATATAGCTCCTCCTAAGTCCTTGGTGCCTGTGCAAAGAACAAAATGGCGTTCATATTTGAGTCCTCGGTGTTGCAAGTTAGGTGATATCATTATGGCCGAATGTCCTTCATAAAGAACAAATAAATATCTTCATTGAGTCCTGAACGTTTAACACCATTTTAATTAATGTTATAAATAGCTACAAACTTTTTGTTTGAACAAAAGTTGTCCATAACGATGAGATATATTTGCGCCAAGTTAAATTATCCATACACTTTTGTCTCAATGTATATTGAAAATTCTTTTTTACTATGTGCTTGAACCAAGTACAATAATGTTTTTTATAAGAAAAAGTCAGTACTTTTTCTTATTATTTTAATTGGTTTAAAAAAATATATTTTTATCACAAAATAATCATAAGATGATAATATCGGACGGGAACTTAAAAAAAAGAACTTCTCTTTTACATAATATATTAAATCAAATGTAACAATAACAATCTTATACTAAATCACAATTTCTTATTAATTTTCATTGATATTTATGGCGTGGAACTTTGGCAAAAAATATAAAATAAATAAGGAACTTGTGTGAGAATCTGCAAAGCAATATCTTTTTGCAGTGAAACACAAAGGTAAGTCACAAGCTTTACAATAGACGGTAGTCTTCATCACACAACCCTTTTGTCAACACCTGTGTTGTGAAGATCCCATTGCTGGCAAATGAAGGATACCGCAATGTCGGAAAGCATTTGAGGGCATCGCTTTAACTGCAGGTCTACCTCTTTTTAAAGTGTTGGTAACTTCTTCCAGCACGTCCACTGACTCAGCAATTGCGCGTTCAATTTCATTTTCTGAACTATCCAGTGTCACCTTTGCAATACATAGCTTAAAAGCACGCAGTTGAACAATTTTGTGAGAACGTGATCCTTGCAACGGATCAAAATCCGCCTTATACTTTATCCAGGCATTAACAACGGACAAGTCAATCAAATGATTGATAAATCGTACCGTCCACTTTTTGGTGTGCAATCCTGAGGGACAAACTCCTAATAACTTGTCTGTAAGATCCACGCCCCCCATGTTACTATTATATTCTCTAACTACTTCGGGTCTTTGGACTTGGATATAGCTCCGCAGTTTTCTGTTGTATCGTTGACGTTCATCGACAATTTCTGCCGCGTGAATGCTAGACAACGTCATGACGGGCTTGTTGTCGTACCATTTTGTAAGGTCTATTTGCTGGTCTTCTTTTACTAGAGCGTCATAGCTACCCTTGCCCTGACAAATCAAATCTGCAAATTGTCTAGTAAATATTAAAGCAGGCGGTTTTTCATCACAGTACCAGCACATTTAAAACCACGTCTGTTCAGCTTATCCAGTAACTTTATACGGTAGATACTGGTAACTGGAGCATCAATCTCACCTCCCGAGCTACAAAAGCTTTCATTTTCTGAGCTGCTGGAAGACTTCATCAACAATTTCGTCGCTATGGCAATTATATGGTTCGGGCTCTTGATTCGTATGCTCATCATCCTCAACGTCTTTTACTCAGAATCATGAGAAGCTCACTTATTTCATTTTCAAGTAGTGCTGCAATAAAAAAACATGAATAATTTGTAATAATAGAGACCGAAAGTCATTTTAAAAGAACAAATAATAGAGTCGAATTTACTATGTAAAGACCGAACACACTTTACAAAGAACATATTGAGTTTACTACAAATTATTTGATTTATGCTGCATGTTCTGCATAAATAATACATTGCAGATATTATTCACAATCAAGCTAGTAACAATACAAAACGTCTTCTTAATAATATCAATATTTCCATGTGATATTTACAGATTTACTTGCGTTGTTTACGATGTGCCGCCATTGTCACCTGCTTGTGGCCACTGAATGCAAATATGACGACTTGCGTTAGCTTAACTCAACGCATGCGACAGAGACGAATGCATAACTCTTGAGATAACGTAATTTCCTTCTAAAATATTGCCTTAGATAACAAAAATTAAATACGTTCTCCACTTAGAACGTTCGGACATAATGACATCTTACATTTCGAGATTGCCAGGTCATAACAATGGTTTGCCATTCTGTTCTATATGAAGCCATTTCGGTTTTTCTTATAACTAATATTTAAAAAGCCCAGGTCTTAGGAGGTTATAAATTAACAGATTATATTTTTTTATATAAACATAGCAGCAAAACTGTTTTAAAATTTTACTTAAATAAAGACTGGCTTACACCACAACTAAGTACGATTAGCGCTAAGCATATTTAAGACTAGCTTCCGCTTGCAATTGGACTCTCACGAATATCTTTATTGTGTATCTCAGGCACATAGTATTTTACCGTGATAAAGTGGCCTATGTATAAATCGGACATAGTAAAGTTTTCTGTCTGTTAGTGAAAGATTAAATTTGAACGGTTCAATAGTTCCAGAGAGATTCCCCCTAAACGCAAAAAAATAGATGTAACTCATTTTTAAACTTTGTGTAGATAATACATTTGAATTATTTGAAAAAGAAAGAGTTTTCTACAGGCAGAGATTGCTAAACACAATTAGCGATTGTGATTATTTGCTGTGTAAGCCATCTTTAATAAACAATATACATTTAATATATATACAATACTCATTAAAAATTTATTAGATTATAATTTTAATCGGAGGGCTTTATTTGAAGCTTCAGTGCACCAGACAATTTTGACCTCTTTTGACCTCCAAACCAATCTGCCGAGACATTTACTTGAATCACAGCGAGCCATAAATAAGAAATTCTATTGAACTGGTAAGAAAAGCTAATAATAATTAATTGGCCATTCCTAATATAATGGTACTTTATATAAATTTGTGCTTACGACCGCATAACATGTCACTATTCACTCACTTTGACATCGGTTCATACTAAGGAAGTGCTGAGTATGAGTTTCATTCACCATTCGATCACTTTAACGAATACGAGAATTTGTAAGGCATACATGACGTGCCATTCTCATTGGTCTCATGGATGGTGATAAACGAGTTGAGTTTGAAACTTTCTGTATGGAAGCTGGCCTATCAACCCGCCGCCATTTTAATTTTTTTTTGAAATCGCGGCGCACGATGAAATTGGTATGTATAGGTAGAGGACACATAGAGGAACAAAAAATGTCAAGTAACATGGTACTCTAAAGTGTCACGTTACCGAGATATTTGGAGGTAAAGATCGACATATGAGTACAACGAAAATCATTAAAAATATACTTATTATGTGTCTATAGGCGTCAGATTGTATTCAAATAATCGTTCCCAGGTTGATTATTATTGTTGTTACTGTTTATTGTAAGAGAGTAGGTACAATACATACAAAAAAGTAACCTACATTACATAGGTACATGCCGAATTGGATCTACTACTAGCCAAACGCGCGCGGACGATACTTTGAGATAATGTAGCGTTTTATTGCGATATTTGCGATGTGATGCGATTTAGTAGGCAAATAATTAATTATAGTAGGTACTAGTTAGTTATCATGTGCTTCTAGTAGGTAGTAGTAGTAGTAGGTATGTAATGTAATTACCTACTCTCTTACAATAAACAGTAATATTAATAATCAACCTGGGAACGATTATTTGAATACAATCTGACGCCTATCGACACTTAATAAGTTTATAATGATTTTCGTTGTACTCTTAGGTCGATCTTTACCTCCAAATATCTCGGTAACGTGGCACTTTAGGGTACCATGTTACTTGTTTTTTGTTCCTCTATGTGTCCTCTACCCATACATACCACTTTAATCGTGCGCCGCGATTTCGAAAAAAAATCAAAATGGCGGCGGAAGATATGCCAGATTGTTTCAATCCCCTTTCAGTTATACAAATTCATGTATGGCACAAAAAGAATGGAAAATAAACGCGATAGGCACCTTGATCTTTAATATTACACGTACCGTGGGCTTATTGTTAATGCTTCATGTTATTGAAGAGCCATGAAAATCGTTAAATACTTGTTTAATGGGCTGGCCAATACAAGCATGAATGATGTATAGTTACATAAACAATATTTTTTACGGTTCTCATCTGTTTACACAGTTTTCTTACGCAAATACAATGTTTCTGATAAACCATTGCAACTTACTCATTCAATAACACATTTTATTATTAACATTAAACTGATTTATATATAACAAAAACATGCCTACAATCGCCTAATACCAGTTGCAATGCGTACTGTACTTTGACTGTTTATTTTGTTTATTAAACTTCGTGTTAAAATACCTGTCTTCGCCAGATTTGTAGAGCTTGTATGTAGTTTCTCTTAAAATATCGAATCTCCATGTAAACTATGCGTCTTCAATAGGTTCTCTCTAAAGTTAATAAGTAGTTATCTATGGTTAAATAATGAAATTGTGAAGCATTATGGGGAAGAATCGGTCATCAGCAATGTTTACTTTCAAATATTTTATGATAATAAGCAAAGCAGCTTTATGTAGGCGGTAATTAATCAACATTTGGT
This sequence comes from Eudonia lacustrata, assembly GCA_947562085.1. Lineage (NCBI taxonomy): Eukaryota > Metazoa > Arthropoda > Insecta > Lepidoptera > Crambidae > Eudonia > Eudonia lacustrata. Next base: position 10,333,700 of record OX387313.1, on the reverse strand, counting down.
AATGTTCTTCTGCCAAATATCATAGTACCAATGAGATGCATTTAAACAGCATTTTAAAATAAATGTTTTGTTAAAAATTTGGACTAGTACGTAAGGTTTAATTTAGCAATGATTTTGTGTAGTTAAAAATTTATATTTTTAGATAATTTCGTTTATATTATGTATTTCAAATTTACTTATTACTTGTGTATTATTATTTTTAAATCAATACGGGGATTAGCCTTTATCCCACCTGATGGCAAGTAATGATAAATTCGAAATCTTCAACCTCTGAGGAACTGACTAATTGGCTATCTGGCATCTAAATGACAAAACGCAACTATATCAATACACGATGACAATTTCACCGCAATTTTTAGACTAATTGTGATTATACATCATTTTTTTTATTGAATGAATTCGCGTAACATCTTGTACCTCTCCAACGTTGTTATATTTTTGGCCGAATTTACCCCGTGATGTTTAAGAAGTGAATCATTAATTCGCCACCATATTTTGTTGCAAATAGAAGATTATTCTGCTAGCTGCAACTAGTCTACACAAAATCACAATTCTTAGGATTACTATTTCTGTTACCAATTGACTATATAATTTTTGTTTGTATAATAAATAATATAAGCTTTAATGTAAACTCAATTACTTTAATTATTTTTCTAATTGTAACAAAAATAGTACTCCTATTCTATAAAGCACATTCCCTTACGTGCGAAATATTTGTATATAGTTATTTTAAATGAAATCAAATTAACAATACGTTACATTTACGATTCACAAGAAACAGAAAATAACTGTAAAATCGTAGCTAGATAGTTACTTATTAATTATTATAGAATGGAATTTGGTGCTAACAAATTGATGAATATCAGTCCAAAACTAGGTGTGTTGTGTGGTTTCCTGATTAATGTTTTAATGATTGTATGTTGCAATAGTTACAGCGAGCGTGCACATCACTTCTGTAAGGCCTTGTCCGCGCAATAATGCATGTCTTCTTTCTAAAAAAAAAACGGTCGACTTACTTGTTCCCTCTACGTACTGCATCGAGCGTTAGCTATTGCACTACCGACCAAAGTGTCTGGGCGAGTTTTATTCGCTATTAAACCGAGTTAGCGTCAACTACAATTTGGACAGCATTGAAGCAATTACAAGTTGCTTACGGCATTGCGCTGCTGCGATCTCTTACAAATTAAAGTTAAGTTTACTCGTTTGAATAGTCAGCACACTGCTCAATAGTAGTCAGTAAACAATGCTAGCAACTTCTTCGACGTTCGCATTGTGCGATATAAACTTTTAAATTATGCGTTCCTTTATACATAAAATGCTTTTAAAGATTTTAACGCAAACTGCTTGAAATAGGTATTATAGGCGTACCTAACGTTTTGATCTAGTTGCGCAGCCGTACAGAACACAGCTGGATATCTATATTAAGCAGTTGGCGTTAAACCCCGTTAAGAATTTTATTACGCAATGTTTCTGTCCCAAGTGCTGATTGCTAGTTTTTTTACTATCGTAAAGTTAAGTACAATTTGTATAAGATTGTAGCGGCGGCGATGGTTAAGGACTATGTTGGTTTCAGTAGTCAGTTACTAGATGGCGCTGCTTCAATCGCGTGTGATTTGTAGTTAACTTCAGTTCGATCGAACTATGCAAACTGTCTATAGCGGCGGACAGCAATGCCCACGATTAGCATGCGATAGTGCGGACGAGGCCTTAGTACAAAAGTAATAGAATCATATTTTAATTTCTGCACCCTACAATTTGTTATGTAGTAATTTGTAGTAAAACATGACAGAAATATATTTCATTTAGATGTTATTTAATGCACCCTTTTGTGTTAGGTGATAAATGTAAAATTATGTAATAATAATTTTGATTACTCTCTATGACTGTATATTTTTATCGAATTGGATTCCTGACTATGTTACAAATAAATAAATGAGTTGGTTATGTTTTGTATGTTTTCATAATTATAGGATTTGTGATGTCATTTCTCAGCACGGTTTCTTTTTTAAATATTTTCAACTATTAAAATTCTATTGTTAGAGCAAAGATTGCGTTTTACAAAATTATTGGTATTTAGTTTGGTGTGGCCATTAGCTTTTCTTTAAATAGTCAAATCCAATTTTAATATTTTAATCAGTCCTACGTGTAATACTAGTCGGCAATGACGATAAATATCGAACTAGTTTAAAATGCATTATTGTTTTTAAAGGGCTTATATACTTTCTCTCGTGGATGTTGTAAATTACAATGTATTGTATAATAATATACGTATACTAATTTTATCAGTCACATCTGTATATTTGAAATTAGAATAAGTGGGCTGTATTGTGCGGGTACTTGGAGATCTCTCGATATAATTGATAATACGCATTTGACATACTTATTTTTGCGTCCTTTTTTATTTTACACATATCACATGCATACGTCAAAATTTGAACTACAATCAGTGTCCTGACTAATATTGTAAATGTTAGTGTGTTTGTTTGTCCTTATTTCACGTGAAAACAGAGCACCGGATCGGTGTTCATTTTACATGTCACTTTCTGACATAGGGTACTTTTCCGCGCGGACGACGTCGCGGGCGGGAAGGTAGTATGTAAATAAATGCTTCCGAATAATTGATGTATCCATGTGCATTTAACGTCGATGCATCTCCACGAGTCTCGTGCGCTGAGAAGATCTGACTCCACTGCTATTATTTGTCGAATGTTGGACGACGTAGTGCCTTATTTAGATTTCAAGATTTTAGTTATGAACATCCTTCAAGTACAAAATGTTACTATACACTGTGTGGTGAAATGTTGAATTCTTCCTCCCGCTATGATGAGGCTATAAAACCCTAAAACAATGAACACTTCAAATTAACAGGTTATTTCTAATATTACATGGAGCACCAATTTGATGACTGACAAAACTAGGTTGCAGGTAATAAGTATGCTCTATAAGGCTTTCTTCCAACACTGGTCTGCCAATTTAGAAGCCAATAATATCCAAGCAGCAGCAAGCAGGGATATAAATGTTCAACAGATACACAATCGAAGCACCAACGACTTTTGCTATTACTGCCAAGCACATGCTAGTGTTGTATCCTCTGCTAAGTTCTTAGTCTGCAATTGCGATATTATATACCCATTAGTAATAATAGAAGGGGAACTGTCTGTTGACATATACGTGGATGGCCCACTAAGAGGTGACAATAAATTGTACTACTTTGACAATAAAATGTGATAGGAATTTATTATTGTTGGCATCTAAATTGGTAGAACACCCCAGTGTTGAAGTAAGCCCTTTATAGCATACTGCAACACAGTTTTGTCAAATTTGTCATCAATTGGTATGACATGAAAATTAAAAATAACCTGTTACTATGAAGTGTTGATTGTTTTGTTTAATAGCCTCACTACAACGGGAAGAAAAATTCCACGTTACATTTGGCGCCCGAACAGGGACAGCTAGGGGGTTATTCTTCCTTACCGACACAACTGTAGAAAGATATTTTTCTGCGTACGAGACGGGGCCCGTTTTATATAATGTGATATAAGTTAATAAGTGTTTCTTTTTTATTTTGCTCAAAATTATTTTATTCCTTTTGATCTGTACTTATCATTCATGAAATTTGTAAGACTGTATTTTTATTTTGTTGTGTAACATTGTTAGTTCAGGTTATAAATATAGTTATTTTGAGAAGAGGTTATTATTTATTTACTTACCCACTTTTTACAAGGTTCACAATGAAACTAAATAGTAGTTAAAATTAAATAATTTATTTAAAATTTGATCGAATTCATAATTCTTCGCGAACGCGACCAGAGCTCGGGTCGAAGTGACTAGACTGTACACTCAACATTTTTCATAATGTATATACGTAAACAATATATTTCTGTACAAACAGAAAATCAACACTTAGTTATATAAACGTTACACTTCTACTTAATGTAAATATAAATTATATCACTAATACTCGAGTATTAGATTCATTAAATTCACCGAAAAATATAACACACTGCCGGGAGCATTATAAATAAATAGCTTCCTAAAATTACTTTTGTTAGTCTTGTTTCGTTGCTAATCCAACGTGTCGGTTAAGTCTAAACGTTTGGCGCCATTTTACCGTCTCTAGTAAAAATCAGTCATCATAGATGGCAAATACTTGTCTACATAAACGCATACTATGCGCTAAGTGACTGTATTGTCTGATACTTTAGGAGTGGGAGTGTTCGTTCGATGTTTGTGAAGTATCAGTGCCACGAAGGTAGGACCATCGCTGACGCTGCAGAGTCCGCTAATCGCCGAGAACATTGAACATGAGGCGCTTGAAGGAGTTCGATTGCTGTATGTGCTCTTCTTGCAGGGAATTCACCTGCGAAAAATAGTTTTATTTAATTAAAAAACAAATTTTCTAAAACGTTTTCAGCTTTGCTTCGTGTCGAGAGGAGACGATTTCACAAGAAGGGATGTCTCGATTGTGATAATGTATGATCACCATCATGATGGTGATCATAATTGAGTAACCACCTATTATAAATAATAGGCTCATGCCTCTACACGTTTGCTAGGATTTGGCCGGATTTGCTAGGATTTGTGTCGGGTCAATAAATTTAATTGGTACTCACTAATAAAAATTAGAAAGCCGATACAAATAAATTAATCACATAAAGTATGTATGAAATAGGTACGTAAATAGGCATGTGCAAAAAGGGTTTCTTTAAAAATAAATTGATGATAAAAAAAATTATAAAATTCGTATATATACAAATAATATCATTGTCACTTACGAAGGACGTTTGTTTTCCTTTCGGTATCGCGTCGGGCTGCTTCTGTGGTTTCGGAACTGGCCTCTATAAAATAATAATAACAAATGTAACACCTATATAGAGATAAGATAAGTAAAATAGGGTAACATATCTTATTGTTTGTGTAAGTGAAAAAGGTTTCATAAACATTTCAGATTTGGCTGAATTAGTTTAATAAAATAGCCAAAACCATTATTTTTCTCACACTATCATTATATTTTTGTCTTATTTAATTTTGGGATTAGAAATAGAAAATCACATTCCTGGCAACTTGGGTTACAATCATTTATAGGTAGTACGGTCAGCAACATAGGACGCCAACCAGTTTTGTTCCATTTTCGTTTCGGTTGGCCATGTAAATAGTTTACATGATTGCTATGCCAAAGTTCTCTCCAGCCTACTAGCTGTTACAGTACAAAAAAACTAACTAACTTTAATACTTGTAAGTGTAAGTTATGTTACTTTGTATAATTTTGCAATAAAAGTCTATTTATTATCTATCAAGTACTAAAGTGCTTATCGACTATCGTTGCATCAGGGTGCCTAGTGTGACATTTATTTGCCATTCGATCACGTTAAAGGCAACGAGAATTTGTATGGCATATTAACAGCGCAGTGACAAATAAGGAAACCATAAATTATAGTTATAAAAATCCCGTTTTCGTAATCGTGACCGAATAGCAAATACAACTTAAACTGGACACCCTGTATACACCCTTATTTTTTATCTACAAGAAAGTTTTCAATTGTTTGCCCATCATTTCACAAAACTTTTACTATGGAACCAACTCTGAAATTGTGAAAAACAAATCAGCTGTTATATACATTTTGATCGAGTAAGGTATTAGATACATAAACATAATATATGGATCAGCTGATATGTTTTACTAGGGGAACAACTTTGAAATGTATAACATTTCAAAGTTGTTCCCATAGTAATTTTTTTGCAAAATGATAGACAGAGATTACCCTTTAAAAAACTAGAAGTTTAGGCTGTTTTAGTTCAATATAAAAGCCAAATCTATAATTTTCTAACTCATTATAATAGTATATTTTTTGTTACATTTTATTTCAATCTGGAAATCTGGAAGTTAAAAATTATGGGTGTATAACGAGCGAACATGTTTCGAGTGTGAAGTTAGCTAGTTACCTTGTTAGGCGGCGCGCTGAAGACCTTGGTCTGCACCGGCACGGGCACCTCCTGCACCACGTCGCCCAGGCCGTCCTCCTGCAGCGCGCGGAACGTCTCCGACTTGGCAGGGTCGTACAGCAGCGTGGGTCTGTGGCTGCCCCGGGTTAGTATTAGTCGGTTAGCGGGCGCGACCAAACGGAAACGTTAGAGGGGGGGAAGCGGTTAGTACACGAGAGCGTTTAGTGTTTGTTTTTCAGGAAGGACAGGTCGACAAAAAGACTAACATTAATCGTGTAGAATAAGTTCTATTATCTTAATAATATTATTATTATAAATAAGGTGACGCTTAGAACTAGTGACCGCATGTTCGCGTTTGACCATGGGGCGCGTGAAGTGACGCATGAGTGTCGCTTCTGTTTAAAAAGAGTTTTGTCGACGTCGTCACCATGCTCGACGATAGACGAAGACGGAGATCGTAAGAGTCGAAAGATAGCGAAAATAAAAATAAATAAGCATTAATGCGTCATGGGATGGGCGTCGACTGTAGTTTGGCGGCGTTTCTAGTAAAACACTTGCCTCTTCACTACGTGCGGCCGCCCGTAATGGCCGTTAGCGCTATGTGAGCAGACAAATAACCAATTAGTTATCATACGGGTAGAACAGGAGACTCATAGCCAATCACTAAAATTTGGTAAATAACATTTACAGGTATTTACAGTTGGTAGGTAGGTATAAAATTTTTGTAGAGCACAAAAAGCCAGGGGAAACACGCTGACATTCTTACTTTATTACAAAACAGGTGTTCCAAATTCACGATATTTACATGAAATATACTTTATTTAACACAAGCAATCAAATATTAAGCTATTAACAAACGTGACTGTTTGTCCAGGCGCGCATTATATATGTAGAGCATTTTCTTTGGTAACATTTTCAGTTTGGCAGCGAGCCATGTTATTGTAATTCAGTGCCAAGATATTCATCGGCATTGCACGCGAACTTTCGATTTTTAAAAACCACTTGTTATTGGTATAATCTACTTAATTTTTCTTAGAAACTGTCTCAGTTTATATGTATATAAGAAAATTTTTAACGTCATCTAAAAATATTAACTTCACTGGTTACATATAGTATATTATACTCACGGCAAGGGCGAAGATTGTTGCCTAATCGAGTTGGCGATGTTTTGGTCCGAATATAGATTGATAGGAGAGTTGAACTGCTTGTGCACCATCTGTGATAACAAAGTATTAGGTGAGTACTATAAACACACCACACGATGGTACAATTATTAATTATATGTTAGAGATATAACGTCTAACGGTGAAAGATAGTTAAAAGATTCCTTTGTTTTTAATCATATAGATATTTTTATACTAAGGATCTTCGTACAGAAATTAAAATTATTTATCCATTGTAATGGAAATTAAATTTTAGTCAGAACTAGTTTTTACTGGGCAAAAGTCATCGGTAAAGGTTGGCTCGGTTGTCTTCCCACGTTTGACTCGCGCGTCGTAGTCACAACGGAAACCTTTATTACTAGGTGGTCACTCCTTATGCATACCAGCCCGCTTAGTTCAGCAATCGGGTTATGCCCCATTTTCTCGCTTACACCCCTGTAAAGCGGGAAGCACATCGATTATCGCGGACCACTTGAGATCAGCGAAACACTGTATCTCGCTGAAAAAGCCACAAGTCAAACCAAATTTGCCTAGTCAAAACTAGTTCAGATCAAAATAGGTATTGACGGTAACATTTCTATGGAAATCTGGAGTAAAGATGAAAGTAACCCTTTAGAGATGAAATAGAACAACTGAAAATTATGTACAGCAATGCGAGAGGCTCAAACAAATGGCTTATAAACATATGAAAGTATAACAACGTGCCCATGATCCACTTTAATACAAGAAGACTTTGAAATCAAAATGAAAATATATGTTTCCTAAAAGTTTTTACGAAAAGAAGACATTTTTTTATGTATTTCAAATAACAACAATTTAATTTACTAGATAACTCCCATTTTCATTATTTATAAAAAACAATTTAGCTAATATACAAATTTTATAAGGTACCAAAAAGTCTAATAAAAGTTTCACGAAAGTATACGACTTCCAAAAGATAAAAGCTTAAAAATAAAGTATTTGCGAAGTGGACCATAGGCCATTTGTCCTCAAAGTTTGTGCGCATGAAGGCATGCTCGAAGCTGTCACACAATTTGAGAACCACCTTGTTTCCCTCATCGCCGACCACTCGCTGCAACACCGACTCTGCCACCTGAGTTATTATTAAACATGTATTATACAGTGCAATGCGTGCGCTAGTGCATCAATCATCAATATCATACCTATAAGTAAGTATTAATCAATTTATTAATTGCTGGTTGATAAGAGCCATTTCACATTTAGAATTAACATACAATCTTCAAAGCTAACTAACTCTTTCAAACTAATAAACGTTTGTATAACTGAAGACTACCTTTAAGCGACACCAATACGACACAGAGAGTGTCGTAATAATTACTATTATAGATTAAGCTTTATATTACTAACAAAAATTGTATTAGATTATGTATGTTACACTTTAAGGAATTTGTATTTGGGCCATCGTAGCCTGAAATAAATATTATTATTACTATAACTGAATGTAAGCGACTTAAAGTCCACTCTGGAAGGTTTCAAATCGTAGAAAAATCATTTAAACAGACGTTTTTATGGTTTTTTTTATATAAACTGTCTGTTATTGCTCTTGAGCATATAGAAAGTTTTAATATGGTTTATTGGTTTAAAAGAATTCAGAGCTTTGAAGTTAGTATTAATACCGAAATGTAAAATTCAAGGAGTTTTCCTCGCTTAATAACTTAATACTGAGATGACAAATAATGAATAATACTGACCTGATACTTTTAATTCTGAGATTGGATTTTTTTACAAATACCTTGATGTTACAAAACGTAGATCTAAGTTAAACCGGTGTTGGACTTATGCTGTCTCTCTCTTGCCTTTATTAACAAAAATGAGACAGCAAAAGTTATAAACCAAGACAAATTTAGTCTACGTTTTGGATAAAAAGGGTAGTATTTGAAAGTAGGTTACAAATTGAAAAGAATTTGAAAAAAAAATAAAAATATCGTTTTATCGTTAACTATATGATTAAAACTAAATGCTATGGACGAAATTTAATAAGATACTTTATACTTTTTACTTCTGTGCTTTTACTTCACGGAATTGGTTGGATGTTTTATTTTATTGGTGGTAATGGTACTCAAGAATAATATAAGTACAAGCAAAGAAAAGTTTGTGTAAGTTGCGCCATTAGTTAATGTATTGAGTGCAAAAACTATCCGAAAGCGTGTGAATAGTGTAAAGATGTTACGTGCTAGTAGATAACGAAATACCATTTCATATCAACCACAAAAATAAAATTCAAAATTAGAAATATTAAAAGTAAACAGCCAAGTGGAATCCGCAAACTGTTTATCTTTATCTTGCATGGTCCTTCGAGCCGGATATTCTGGAATTTCGTTGTCTGAGAATTTGTTTATGTACAGTAGTGCCTATTGCAAACTGAGCATAGCCATACCAATATCACACATCACAGTGCAAAATATTGCTATTAAATGTTACTACGTAAAGTCTACTACTGTTTTGTGTACCTATTAAGATGAATGTATACAGATAGTTCTAATGATTGCAAACGTTTATCTAAAGTATATACGCATGAGTGGTAAACAGACCCTAAGGCCCCTTCTACGGTCTTGTTTGTTATTTTTAATTAAAAGTATAGTACAGACGCCTGCACATCAGACTATCCAAAACTATCAAACTTCAATAAATATTCAACCTTAAATAATAGACATAGTGCCTTACAAATAAAGAAAAGATAAGGTCCGAATAGTTATTCCGTGTTTTGTCTCTTTTACTCCAATTTAAAATGACATTTACATGACAGGAACAAAACACGGAATAACTATTCGGACCTTATTCTTTGTTTATTTGTAAGGGCCATAAAGTTCAAAGTATGCTGAGACAATTTGACAGTTTATTGTAGTCTGATTGATGTGCAGGCGTGTGTACCTTCTGTATACACTTTTAAACTTTCGTTTCCATTACAAACAAGGAAATTAAACTTTTACCGCCACAGTCGGCTATAATCGACAAGTTATAGCGTGCCATGTACAGTCGAGTTCAATAATATGTATACACTTTTGACAGATGTTGATTCTTATTACAAGGTAAATAAAGGTTACGAACTGTCAAAAGTGTATTAATAATTTTGAACTCGACCGTACGCCAGCGACGATAAAGATTATTTTATTCCCTCGAATCCCTATTATGTTTGCAAGTTTTTACTCGTGTCTTAGATTCTTGGCGTACAGTCACGAGCATAAACATGTATCCAATTTTGACTCTTCATCATCATCAGCTCATTTTTATGTTCTCACTGCTGGGTATTTTGACTCTTATTCCATTGTATTAAGAGTTACATTGTTTACATGAAATATCATGCAATAGCTATAATATGCAGAGCAATAGCTCGTGAATGCACAGACATGACATGACAACCTCCGTAGCCGAGTGGCTTGCACGCCGGATTTTGGGCGACGCTAACTCTGAGGGTTTGATTCCCGGTCGGGTCAATGTCGAAATCGAATTTTTCGATATTGTGTCAGGTCTGGGTGGTTCTGATTTTCATAAAACGAGTGCTTTAGCTACATACTTTGGGATCAGAACAATGTATATGATGTTGTCTAATATTAAATATTATGGATTTGTTCGAAAAATTTCACAAAATATTTTTTTCATAGTAGCGAATTTTCACATCGCGTTCTTTCATATGCAAATTTAATTATTCGTCTTTTTTTCATATAGCGATTTTTCATAAAGCGTTTTATAATGTTCGCGTTTAATTTTTTCGCTTATTTTACCTGTAGATTCTTTTATCAATCGCATATATTTGTAGTCTTTTTTTTTCAAATCTCGATTTTTTACACGTTAATATTTTAATATTAGCGTACTATAATACCCATATAAGACTACGATTAAAATAAGAATATTGCCGCCGTATTAATTCACTGATAGGTAACAGTTTATTAAATAATTATCTTTAAGAAACAACCTCTTCAGAATCAGATATATGTACATTATGTATTTTTACATTATTAAAAGCAGTATCGTAGTCTTATATGGGTATTATAATACGCTAATATTAAAATATTAACGTGTAAAAAATCGAGATTTAAAAAAAAAAAGACTACAAATATATGCGATTGATAAAAGAATCTACAGGTAAAATAAGCGAAAAAATTAAACGCGAACATTATAAAACGCTTTATGAAAAATCGCTACATGAAAAAAGACGAATAATTAAATTTGCGATATGAAAGAACGCGATGTGAAAATTCGCTACTATTAAAAAATTATTTTGTGAAATATGTCGAACAAATCATATTATGCTGTGGCGTCCAAAAGGTTATATCGGTTTGTTCGTTACCTTCTGCTTCATGAGTGTGTCGCGGTAGTCGTGGTGCGGGGCCGCGCGCATGGCGGGGTTGGGGTGGTGGCGTAGGTAGCTCTCCGTGGGGCCGGGCTCGCGGCGAACCTTCGCGCCGGGCAGCACCAGAGGAGTCGTGCGGTATGGCTACAATAAACAAATAATACTTCATAAGGATTGAGGGATACATTATTATGCCTAATGTCCATTTAAAGGAGGCAGTGTCTGCTGGCTTAGAAGTGTACACTCAAAGTCAACGTCAAATAATTTATTCAATACTAGCGGCCGCTCGCGGTTTCACCCGCGTGGTTCCCGTTCCCGTGGGAATATCTGGATAAAAAGTATCCTATGTGTTATTCCAGGTTATAAACTATCTGTATGCCGAATTTCAACCAAATCCATCCATCCCGTGCAGCGTGAAGAAGTAACAAATACACGAACATACATACACACAAACTTTCGCATTTATAATATTAGTAGGATAAGCTTTGATCAATTAGTACATTTGATCAAAGAATATCAGCCTTCACGGACACTTCACATCATAACATCACCAGCTCATTTTATGTCCCCACTGCTGGGGCACGAGCCTTCATGGATGGATAGGGAGAGCGGGCCATAAACCACCACGCGGACCCAGTGCGGATTGGTGGTTGTTAACGACTGCTAATGCAGCCGGGACCAACGGCTTTACGTGCCTTCCGAAGCACAGAGGAGCTCGAGATGATAAATTATTGGTTACCCATCCGATGACCGGCCTTTGCGAAAGTTGCTTAACCTCAGCACTCGCAGACCGGGCGCGTTAACCACTGCGCTATTGAGCTCCTCACATTTGTTGATGTCAAACTATAGTTCTGATTTATAAACAGATTTTATAAAAACATCCAAATAATTTTATAAACTAAAGAGAGTCTCCGACCGAGAGCAGGCAATAAACTCAGGTTTTTGTTATTTCGTCATCTATTTAACTAAACTAGTGGTCGAAATTCGACCGTAATTTTACTAAGGCTGCACGGATTGTATCCTAAGCAATGAAAAATTAAAAAAAGATAGAATGTGAGTTTGATTTTGATTGACAGATTTCGGCCGCTCCTCTTCCATTTTTGATATTTTTGAAAAAGTATATATGCGTGTGTGTCAAATACATGGTAGTGTATGCAATGTTTGTTTTATTGATTAAATGTATTTTTTATGCATAATTTTAAAAAAAAATTAACATTCTGTACTCCTTCTCTATATAAACTATAAGCACAGTATAACTATTTCATACAGTAGGGCATCGCCTTTGATGTGGGGCGATGCCGCCGCCCGCGTAGGTATCTACGCGATCGTTCGCCGATATGCAAGGGCTGTCACAAAATTCGAAATCAAATAATAGTTAATATTTTTATAAAATAATCATTTATTATTAAGAATAAACATCTTTCCAAATGTTGCACTGCTAAATTAACGTGAAGGTATATTTTTAGATTTCAATTTTCTATTATTAAAACAATATATTGAATTCGCATTCGGATTGCTTAAAAAATGAAAAAAGAAACAAGCCTAGAAATTTTAAATATAAACCCTAAAAAATAGGTGAATATAGAACCTCCTCTTTTTATGTTGGTTTAAATAAATCATAACAGTTGGATATTAGAAGAATACCTACTCTTTCTGTGTCCGACGTCCCAACTACTCCAATAAGTTGTAAACATAATGATTATACTTTGTGCAAGAGCTTGCGCCGTAAAGAATACATATAACCTACACTAGAAAAACACGCTAGGTTGGAGTTAGAGTTACGAAGTAACTATTTAGTAGGGAGAGCCCGTTGTGCAACTGTGATACAGATGCTAACGATACCATCTTACATCTAATAACAGAATGTCCACTAAACGCCAAGGCAAAACAAGAACTAGAGCAAAAGATAGATGGTCTCGTTAACAAAAATTCGATTCAATTGATAATTGAGAATAAAAACACAGAAATAGCCTAATAAAATATATGGAGGCTGTTGTAGATATACGAAATAAAAACAAGTGAAAATTGTAGTGTTTGTGATGAATTAGAATTTGATATTTGTAATTGAATTAGTTAATAGGTATGTGTTGTAAAAACGTTCATTATTAATCAATGAGAACTTGACAAAATAAATGAAAGAAAAAGAAAAAATAAACTATTTACCTAGTCATTTAAATCTATGAAACTTTAAATTCTTGTTGTGTTTCGATGTCGACTTACAACTGTATACAGAACAACGTGTAAGCACCATTATATTCAATAGGAATCACTGAACGTAAATTCAAAAAACGTTTAAAATACGCAGTACGCGCACGTGGCTGCCTTTCACGGTAGCTCCCACAAACTGCGCTTGTTTGTGGGACACTCGCCGCAGCGCCCGCTTCCCCGCGGGTTCCCCTCCCTTGCTCTGCGAAAGTACCTTCGATGCGCAACTGTATGCTTGCTAAACTGTGCTATAAGTGTGCGTTTCATACTCCTCCGCCTCTGTCCGCGCAATTTTAGTAAAAAGGGTACAAAGTTTTTGCTTCACGTATTTATATATAGATTACATTTTTGTTAATACACAACTTTACTACAATTCTATACTCATTAAGAATACTAAAAGTTGTATTCCCGCTAGTGAAAAGATTTTAGTACTTCAGAGTACTGACTGCTAACATTTTTTTCACTGATCTGTCGAGTTAATATCACCTACAATTTGTATGGAATAGAAGCAGCGCCTCCCAGAAATGAACTTGTAAAGCTTGTCAGTAGGCGGCGCTGGCAACCAAATTGGTAGTCAACTTTTACTCGATTGAATTAAAAAAAATAATTAAATAGTTTTAAATTTTCTTGATCTGAGGTCTCATCGACGATACACCAAAACGGTAACTCTATTTTTTTATTCAACAAAGTTGATGCTAAGTCCGAGTAAGCTCGAGTCCTTATACGGAGAAACTGGATATCATAATTAGCTAACTGTTGTTAATATTGTTGTTACGACGACAGTCTTGTATAGTGGTTCACTCATAATTAAGTTGCATTAAGGATACTGCACGAGTTGCATGACGTATACGAGTATGATAAGGACGTATGTTAGGGCACAGAATTTAAACTTCAACTAATTACTAATTTACTATTTACGAATTTGCGTAATTACGCAAGAAAAGCTATACTAGTTATCTATTTTAGAGCTTAGCGTGTTATTACGTGTGAAGAGAAATATTTCAGGAACGTTTAAAATTAAATTGTCTTTGGCTTTGAAATATTACACGTAGGCATTCAAGGTTCACATGTGTGACCAGACCATTATTAGATTCGTTCAATAACCTCCCGGCTACACGAAATATGCTCAAGGTGCATATGACAAATTCTTGCTTGCGAAGCGATATCAAGCTATATTTTCATGAAAGAAACGCAGTATTACATGTGCAGGCGCTCCTCGGCCGCACGCAGCGCGTCCATTCTAATTATACCGCGCGAGGCTGTTCCATGTGGGTTATGATTTCTGACACTATTTCGTTATATTTATACGATCGCATGTTATAAATGTGGGTCGTGGTCAACTTTGAATGATATTAAAGTCGTTCCCTGAACGTTATGCCAATGTCGCCAACATCGGGAACGATTTAAATTCGTAGGTCACCTACACGCCGATAATTGAAATACTTGGTCGATGAAAATAGGCGGTCCAGATTTATGAAGGGCATAAAATTTTATGTTACCGTCGTCGGTAAGCTTAAATCAGCTGCAGTGGTGATTAACCAGATTATATAATATTAGTTCAGTCAGACCTTACGCTAACCTTTTAAGCGTCACGGACATGTATAGAAGACAAACGATTTCGTGCTCCACACGCCACGTCTTTTATAGAAGACAATGTCCAATTAGAACGTATATTAATAAATATACATAAACAATTTTATTAGTTTGTTTTTCTTTGTTCGTAATGCCTGAAACCCTAAACTTACATTTTTATTTCAATAGAGGCCTTTGTTTATTTTAAAAACAGCAAAATTATTCTGGCTTCAAATTTTTACGTGCCCCAGACGCCGTAGTCTTTATAGCAAGATGCCTAGTGATGTGATGTGATTCGATAATAAGTTTTTAATGAATTCATAGACACTAACGTTTAAATAAAACAATAAATAAAATTTGATTGTTTATATGTTACAAAAAACTATCTTATTTTGCTCTAGATACAAAGTAGATTAATAAAAATATTATTTGATGTCATAACTATAATATGATACTACAGCGCTGATGTGTTGATGTGAGTTAACTAATATGAACAAATTATAAATAGTATATATTTTTGAACAAAACTTTTTTTTTCAGATTAATACTTTTTAATATGAAAAAAAAATCTTTTATTACAACGTTAATGTATTAAATAAACCGGTTTCATTACTTTATTTCACCGTTAACAAATGTCAAAAATTAAGAATTTCCATAAAATGTTCTAAACTTTGAGCTGAGGTAAAAGGCTAAAAAATATATCCAAAAAGGCAACCTTTTTTAGGTATTCGAGATATTTATGATAAGATTTACTTTTCTTCATACATTTGACGCTCCACCCTAATGGACATCCCTAATAAAAACAGAATTTAACATTCTACGGGCGCCACGGTCTTGTTAGGAAGACAACGTGACGTCATATGATGATGGGAAAGTATCTACCCAATTTATTATGGCTAATTCTAGTTATGAATCTGTTTTGTTTTTATTTGCATTGCATTCTTTATTTCCTTATTACCTTAATTGTGAAATAAAACGAAGATTTCGAAGTTCATTATTTTAATTTATCTGAAACCCTTTAAAGAAAAAAACACGTAAATATAATTTATTGATAGAACAATTGCCCTCATCGCTACTTTTTACTATATATTCGTTATAGATTTGTAGCGTGGCGCTGGGGGCATATCGCGGTCGAAATTGCTTGGCGCTCAAAAGGTTAAAGTTCTTTGCTTGAATTTGAACGAACATTATATTTGTTTATATACTAGTCTTATATAATTATGCGACTGTTAATTTGCTATGCATTGGAAAACCCGAACTCTGCCACCGAGGCGTGAACTAAAAACTTCTTTAATAAAAATCAACAACAAATCAATGCAGTATTAATTATTTTACTTCAGAACGTAACGTTATATATATATATACCTACCGTACCATTATGTATAATACTAAAATCAATTCTTTGTAACTTAAAACTTTACATTGACTTTATGTTCCAAAAACCTACAAATAGTAGAAAATAAAACACGATTGAAAATATTGTTTTCTAAAGTTTACGCGAACATTACACATTGAAATGAAACAACTTTTACGGATCTAACCATGACGTTTCGAACCCTTTGCAGGGTCCGTGGATCAGTGGTCAGGATAAACATTAAATAAGTAATGCGTAAAATAAACGCGAGTAGATCCGTAAAAGTTGTTTCATTTCAATGATTGAACAACTTTTAAAATTAGGAACTCCAGATGGGATGAAAGAAACTAAGCGTTTGTCTCGATGTCACTATGCTTAACGTTGTTCTATAGTTTAATGTGCAGAATGAAACTAAAATGACTAAAACTAAGAAACCTGCTACTTCGAGAAAGGGTTCGCACTTTGCGAACACGGATCATTTATTCGCAAATTATCTATTTAATTAATGCTCATATTGGCATATTCTGCATTCTAATGGTAACATAACATACCTAAAGCAATAATACAATACGTATTTACAAACTAAGCGAATAGGTAGGTACTCAGTTATTTGCATTAAAACATTAAGAAACTAAAATGGCTTTTATCGAACCTAGGCTTTTAAAAAAGACTACCAAGTAAGAAAAACATGCAATATGTATAAACGAAGCTCAAACTGAGTAAGCCTAAAAATAAAAGTTAAAAATGATTTACACAGGGTAATTACTGGCGCCAGTGTAGACGACAGGTGCGTTTGTACCGCTGACAGCGCTATGCAGACTTGAAAGTTGACAAATACGATGACAAAGTGCCTATGTAGGCAAAAGGCAGTAGGTATGTAAGTACGACTATTTTTTCGAGGTAAAGTTAAGTTTTAATTTGTATGGGATCGATGCCACGCCCCTAATAGTGACCACGACTCGATAACTCGAGCCAAAGTCGTAATCCTAACCCTTTGAGGCGCCCTCGGGTTGTCCCACTCTTGATTCTGATCCGAACGCCTCTGAGAATCTAGTAGAGGATGAAGAAACGCTTGCATGATGCCATCGCCTCTAAAAATTCTCCGAGGATGTTTGATCCCTACTGCTTGAGAAATTTTCAGTTTCTCGATTTTTTGTTTATAATTTTTTCAAAAAGTAATCATATTTCAATCCCAATGATAATAATGTTTTAAATACAAATTAAATTTAAAACTTCACTTTTCTTTGACACACACCATCCAGACACAGAATTAAACTAAAGCAATAAACAAATATATTTTATGCACGTTAGTTTTACTGTACGCTGAGCTATTACGCAATGTCTAACGGCCTTATCCTAAATTTATTATGCCTAGTAACAAACAGTGGGAGGTCGCAAATAAACATAGGCATTAAAAACAAAGCTGTGTTTGCGAATTTTCGAATCAAGCACAGGTGGTAGCCTCGGCCTGCTCATTACAAGAGCAAAGCGGGTATTAAACAGTTTGAAGTATCCAACCATTATATCAGATTCGATAAGCCCTAAATACTCTAGAGAACAACGATTCATCCATTGAATTATTCGCGAGGTTACTGATATTACAAAACATCTTCATTTCAATAGAGAATTTGAAAAAAGATAGTGTTGAAAAAACTCCACGAGCAGGATTCGAACCCGCTGAATAGGGCAGGGCTCCTTTAAGCCCACAGAGTAAGAGTAGATAGTGTTGATTAATTTCGGCGAGTTGGATTGAACCACGATAGCATAGTTGGTAGTCCATCTGACCCGACATGTCATGGGATGCGGGTTCGAATCCCGCTCGTGGAATTTTTTCAACACTTTGTCTTTTTTCAAATTGTAATTTGTTTGCAACGATATTTGCGTAAAGATATACACTCGGCGTCAAAAAAATCGCACCTTTTAAAAATCATCTTTAAAAATTCTTAAACCTTATGTAGAGGATAGTGTTGGGTATCATTAGAAAGGTAACAAAAAGGAGTATCAAAAAACAATTAAATTTAACTTTCTGTTTAATTATAATTATACAAACAACATTAAAATTAATAAAATAATAAAAATCCTTAATTAAGTCCTAATTAACAACAGATAATTTACAAAGAAAAATGTACAAAAAGTGTCTTAAAATTAACTTAAAATCTAGTGTTACCCCCCCTTGCCCTGATCACGGCTTCCATACGGTCCCTCATGGACCTCACCAACTTCAGGAGCTCTTCTTGAGGGATAAGCCCCTATTCTTCAATCACCGCGTCTTGGAGCTCCTGTAGAGTCGAAGGAGCTGGATCCCGAGATCGAATCTTACGTTTAAGATGGTCCCAGAGGTGCTCTATTGGATTCAGATCCGGACTTCGCGCTGGCCACTGCATCACAGAGATTTGGGACCTCTGCAAGAAGTCGCTCACGATGCCTGCAGTGTGAGCGCGAGCGTTGTCGTGCATTAATGTGAACCCCTCGCCAAAAGATTCGGCAAAGGGGACCACATGCACTTCCAGGACCTCAGTGACATAGCGGCGAGCAGTCAGCGACCCTTGTCCGCGAGCACCTCCAGTCCGGGAGACGCAGACAAGGTCGGTTTTGCCGGCAGCAGACATACCGCCCCAGAACATGCAGGATCCGCCACCATATTCCACCGTCTCCTGGATGCAGGCTTGGGCGAAACGTTCACCCTGCCTCCGGTATACTCTTCTCCGTCGGTCGTTGCAGAAAAGACACACTCGCGTCTCGTCTGAGAAGAGAACAGCTCTCCACTGCTCAAGGGTCCAATCGACGTGGTCACGAGCAAACTGCAAGCGGGCTCGCCGATGCGCTGCAGTCAATTTTGGACCCGTAGCAGCTCTGTGGGCCGCTATCTTCTTCTCCTTCAATCTTCTTCTAACCGTAGATACGCTTACGGTGCGTCTGCGAACTGCCTGGAGCTGCTGTTGCAACTCAACAGCGTTGGAGAAACGATTTCTCAAAGAGTTCGACACAACGAACCGGTCGTCTCTTTCCGAAGTGCAGCGACGTCTACCCGAACCGTGTCTGCGGATATAGCCACCGGTCTCTATGAAGCGCTGGTACACTCTTCGAACGGAATAACGGCTCAGGTTCAGTTGCCGGGCGACATCACACTGCCGCACCCCTGATTGCAGTAGTGCAACCACTTGAGCGGCTTTATCAGCTGTGGTATCCATCAAAATCTGTGCGTGTGTCCTCTTCAACGGTTGAATAGCGAATGACCCACATTGAACCCGTGTTGACCGTTTTATACCCACAAAGGAAGCGCAACTAGCAACTCTCACGGGTAGCAAAATTTGCATCGAATTTTTGTGACACTTTATTTGTTGCATTAGGTTTTATTTGATAATGAAAAGTAATGTTTTTTATTAAGTTAATTAAGTAACCTTGTAAATAAAATCATAATTAATGCGACTGCATGTGCATATCAAGAGTAAATGACATTTGAAAGTGATTTTCTAAGAGGTGCGATTTTTTTGACGCCGAGTGTATATAACCACTAGCTGACCGGCAGACTTCGCACCGCTTCGACAGTTTCCATGACAACAAAACAAACAAAACGTTGACAGTTTCCATGACAACAAAATAAACAAATCATTCGTCCGCTTATGACGATCCCACGATGCACCCCTATAGCAGCGCCACCTACCGGGTCCAATTGTAAATCTAAACCATTCTCGAATCCACTTGAACACACACAAAAAATTTCATCTAAATCGGTCCAGCCGTTTAGAAGGAGTTCAATAAGAAACACACGCACAGAAGATTTATATATATAAAGATAATCATTAAATAGAGAAGATTGTTGAAATTTACCTACTGCATGAGTTCACAGGTAATTAAATCCAAGCCCCAACACCACATTGAAAGACCAAATCCTGGAAGCTGATTTTGCGTAAAACGGAATGCATCTGATCAGATAATTAACGGTATTCAAGTAGGTAATGCAAGTTACAAATTAATAATGAGACAACCAACACCCCAATCTCCTTGTGACCTAGATCCTGTACTTTAAAACGTCAGAATAAAATAATGTATAATTTAAACACGAGCAAATTCGTGTAAGATATTGTTTAATTTCAAGGTATTAAAGAGTTTAATAATATCTCACCAATAAAGTACCTTGACGCTGTTATTTATAGTTGTCATGGAGCAATATATAAAACTTAATGTGACAAGATATAAAACTGCTCAATGTTTTTAAACTCGACTGTAAAATACCCGTAAGGTGCCTTTGGTGGAGTTTTGTAAGATACCTAATCACGTGCGAATTTCAAGGATTGAGCTACTTTAATTAGTAGGACTACAACACTGTGTCCTTGTGGCTTGTAGTACTTATCAGTATTGTATGAAGAATAGTGCGCAGTTCTCCAGCGTTATGATCTGACAAAGATGGTCCCTTGCGTTATTTAGTTTGATAGGGCAGTGTATGGCAGAGTAGGTAGTGGAACCACTTACAGGATTGAGGTTATTAAGAAGGGATTCTACTTTTTTTGCATGAGAGGATATGTTTTTGGAACGAGAGCAGAGAGAAAGTATTCAGGCACATAATTGTACACACGCATGCACATCTACCACAGACTGTCAAATTTCCTCAAATGACTTTGAAGCTTATGTCTATGGCATATGGTTGAACATTTATTAAATAAACTTGACAGTTCTTCTACTTTGTCACCATCAATGTCTAATAGCAACTTGGAGCACTGGAATCGATTGACAGGAGAGCTAGAAGGCTCATTGACGATGGCGAACTGTTTCACGCCAAGCTGCAGAGCTTAGAACATCGGCGCCAGGTCGCAAGTCTTTCGATTTTTTATCGGATTCACTTCGGAGAGTGTGCAATGGAATTGTTCAATTTGATTCCTCCATCACCTTTCTATCACAGGACAACCAGACAAACTGCGCGACGCCATAGTTACACAGTAGAGATTTCACCCATGCGTACGAAGCATTTTGCGTCCACGTTTTCTTACGTACCGCAAAGCTGTGGAACTCCTGGCCTCAGTCTGTGTTTCCTATCAAATAATATAATATTGGGGTCTTCAAATCACGAGTGAATCGGTACCTTCTAGGCAAGCATGTTACATCGTAGGCTACATCATCACTTACCATCAGGTGAGATAGTAGTCAAATGCAAAGCTATCGAATTATAAAAAAAACACAATTATCAACAAGATTAGATTTACCGCCTCTGTGGTCTAGTGGCTAAGACCACCGGTTTTGACCCAGAGGACCCGGGTTCGATTACCAGCGGGGGGTACATGTTTGTGTACTCGGTTTGGTTGGTGGTATGGCTTGTTAGTCTGCCTGGCTGGCTACCACCATCTTATCTAAATATGTCGCCATAACATCAATGTTTGTTTATCCGGCAGCTAGAGATAAAATAGCCAGTGTCTCACTAGTTGAGGTTCCCGTGTGAAGTGCGCTTCCATTATTGGCCTTATCATCACTTCACATCAGGTGAGATCAAGGCACTGTGCTTACCCGTAACATATTTAAAAAAAACGATAAGAATTACCCCATTTTACAAAATCTTTTGTTTTGTTTTTATACATATATGGCAAGGCCTGCCCTGGAGAAACATTATTTAATTATTTATCCTAAGCAAGAAGGATATGTCCTAAGAAAATGCCGTAACAACTGAGCAAATGTGCCAATAGATGAACACAGCTTTAGTGTTTATTTGCGGATATGTTTACAAGACTTAGCTTTCGCCACTGACGCAATGGTCTATCTTAGTCACATTCATTTAGCCGGATTGTACCTACTAGTGAATAGTATTTATTGGCTCTCTTTAATATAGCTCTTAGTAGTACTACGATAGCAGGTATTAATCACTGTTCAATATTTAAATATGGCATCAGAGGGTATGTTTGAAGTAAAACTTAGTGCCTAAGTCCAAAAGTGTACTATAACGTAATAAAACTAAGGTCGTTTAATGATTCTCACGCTTTCTATCATATACTTTGAAGATCTGAAATGTAAATGCTAGCACGCTCACGAATCGTGTTTTAGCCCTGTTGCATGTATCGCGTTAGCGTCTTACTGAAAGTTCAAGTGGGTGTGAAATTTTTGTGTCGTGACATTGGTTCGAAAATAGAGCACATACAGCTGCGAATTCATATCAAATAGAGGACGCGGGATTAATTTCAACTGTAAAGAGAAAGGGATGATGCCGAGACTCGCTTTGACAACTAAATAGGCGATCAAGGTGGTGCGTAAAAGTTATCATAGATGACCTACTCCATGAAGATGTCCTGGGACAATATTTGCAACAGAACGAGATGTATAGTAATAGAATATACTTGATTATTGTTATTGCTCATTACAAAAACAGTAACAGCAATTAATTAATTCTTTCAGTTCTAAAAGCAACACTAATAAACCAAATAAGTATTCGGATTCTTTATATATCAAAATCTAAAAATTTATATTTAAACAGATGCATCACATTAGTTTATAAAATTGAGAAAGTGTTAAAGGTGTAGTTGATGGTAAAAGCATGTTAAAGACCTACAATAGTGAGTGAAGAAGTAACTAAGTTTTATAAAATTAAATAAGTTAGAACTTCTACAAAATGTCAAAGACAGATAATCTTATTATATGTAAAATATTAAAAGCTCACTCTATGCTGTGGTATGTTAAAAGCCATTTTATAGGAAAACGTGATAATAACGACCCCACCTTAATATTAAATTCAGTATTGTTATTATTAGATCATAAAATGCCAGTCATCGGAGCGCATACACTTTTTGCAGAAGGAAATTTACACACATACGAATTATCATAACGGAAAAAACATCGTAAAGCTCGCGCGTTATTACATCACATATTTTGTAACACAACGAGCGGGCTTCAAGTGCTCCAAAATTAGATGGCGTTTGAATATTATAGCCGATGAGCTGGTGCCGCAGCGCCCAAGCCGTGACGACTCGCATCTGGATCACGTTAATTGCGACCTTCACTACGAGGCAGTAACAGAAGCACATTAGTATTCGACAGCAGCGGTAGGTAAGAGAGCACACGCACCCAGTTGGTGACAACTTCATCCTCAGGATGCATAGGATCCTGGTACCCGTTGGGGAAGAAATTTGGGTTGACCGCCATTGTAGCACTAGCGCAGACGTGTGTCGTTCAGCGCACGATCACAGACTGGCGCTCCAGCCGTTCCTCACGGGTAAACAACGCGATTTCAATGCATTCTATTTTGGAAATTAGGCGGGATAATGGGCGGACGTGGGCGAAGCCTATCTTACCACAGCCTTTGGTATACGCGCACATAATCTTCCGATATTTATTAAATCAAAATATTTAAGAAAAGTTCTTCTAGACTCTTTAAACTTTTACGTTATTAGTTATTTATCAGGGCTCCATGCCAGCTGGATTGCGTAAACAGGATAGCCGTCAGCGCAGCATATTCTCATTTACTAATTAGCTTGCAGTTTGATTGACGTAGGTATGCGACATTGTTGTATGAGATAATATTATATTATGAACGAAAATGTTTAACGTGGCAGTAAAGTTGTTTTGGAATCTATGATTATTAAGGAGGGACACCTTTCTTATTATCTTGTGACCGTGCCCTAAGTACTTATGACTTTAATGAAAATTACTTATCGAAATATATTATGCCAAACTCATAGGTCGGTAAATACCTAAACGCTTATTGCATTATTGAACCCAGTCAAAGACTGGTAAAATTGAAAAGTGTCTCTTCTTAACTAATTCGCTCGACTTAAGCCTATTTCGCACTATAATGGCAAATTAACCGTCTGCCTGAATGTGTACGTTACTATAAACTAATAAATGGGCCTCATTGCTCATATACGATTTCAAATAACGAGAAATCCTGGCCACGTTCTATTATTGCGATCATGATTCAGTAAACCGATTTAGACGGTTTCCAGAACGTTCTGGAGCCGCAATTAATTCCTTCAAGCTTTACATGGCAGCCGCTCCAGATATATGCCCTATGGGACATCTTGATTTTGTAATGTCGTCAGCCCGATGCTACGTAATTAATAAAGCAACATCATTAGACCTAAGAGCAAGTTGGCTGGTGGCCAAGCACCGTCATTTAACGCATAAACGTGATTTGGTTAACCCATTTCGTTATAAAATCAAGGACGACCATCTAACAAAATATCCGTTTCGCGAAATGTATAAGCGGATATTGTAAGAGTTATGTGAATTTTGTGGTAGGTATTAGTTTTAACCTGGAATTTGGTTAATGGAATGTGAGGTTAGACGCAATCTTATATTACTTTTTAGTTTTGGAGTAACAGTAAAGTTTGTAGCCAAAAAGTTATTTATTCATAAAGTTTTTGTATAAAAATATTGTTTGTGTAAAAATGATTTGATGATTGACCCGAAAGTGAGTTGAATGATTATTTAAATAGATCGACATGAAAGAGAACACATCAATGATATATATATGCAAATGTAAATAGATATGGTTTAATATTGAGCGATGCTGTAGTGCTATGTAATATTTATGATTTTTATTTCTCGAAAAATCATTTTAGAGACAACAGTCACAAATGACAAACTACAAAAAAAAAGATTACTAAATACGCAATTATTTAACACAAGGCTTACAATAAAACTAATGCTGTTAGTTATATCAGTATTATATTGAAAATCAAAGAGTAATGAAGTTATCTAATTTGCTATTCACTAAAAAGTGGTGTACCTACCACCAAGGATGTCTGCTTAGACAGTTGGACATTTGGTACATATACGCGTTGCCGACCCTAAAGCTAAAGTTCAAGCTACTATATCCGGTAATTTCACTGGATCAAAATTCTACCCTTCAAACCGGAATATGGCAATGCAACACAAAACTGCTTCGCAGCAGAAATACATAGGTATTAGAGTGGTTGCCCCGTCCAGTCGGATTCTGGGCAGAATCTCACCGTAATCGACATAAACATAAAAGTCATTTCAGTCGGTGAGCACATACTGCTGGGTAAGAATCTCAACACGATAACTTAGCCGGTCCCGTGTGAACATTATCCACTGCCTTCCGGCCACCTCGACGATATCGTCTGACCATCTGGCCGGGTGGTCTGTCTCGAGGCCGCTTTCCATGTAGGAACCACCAGTCCGTCACCGTCCGTGTCCGTCGTCCCGCTTAACAACGTATCCTGTTTATCCTCACTTGAAACATGCAATACCCACAACGACAGCGCATCACAAAACCTGAAAGTACCTACTTCTTCGAGGAGCTCGATGGCGCAGTGGATAACGCGCTCGGTCTGCGAGTGCTGAGGTCAAGTAACTTTCGCAAAGGCTGGTCATCGGACGGGTGACCAAAAATGTATCATCTCGAGCTCCTCCGTGCTTCGGAAGGCACGTAAAGCCGTTGGTCCCGGCTGCATTAGCAGTCGTTAATAACCACCAATCCGCACTGGGCCCGCGTGGTGTTTATGGCCCGTTCTCCCTATCCATCCATAAGGAAGGCTCGTACCCCAGCAGTTGGGACATAAAAATGAGCTGATGATGATGATGATGATGATGATGACCTACTTCTATTTCCACGTTGGATTTGTGGTCGAGGAAGCAGATGCCGAGCATGGTGCGCCAGGGTGCCTAGTACGAGTTTCATTTGACATTCGATCACTTTAAGGAAAACGCGAAACAAAATTTTAACCCATCTCATTTTCCACAAGGAGGCGCTTCGATGCCATACAAATTCTAGTTTTCGTTAACGTGACCGAATGAATACGAATAGTAAACAAAACTTGCATTAGGCACTAATCTTATCTTATCTTATCTTAGTGGGGCCTGCCCAGGTTTCCACCTCCCAGTAACACTTCGACCCATTGGGATCTTTAGTGCAACTCCATCCTTTCACTCTTCGCACTTAGGCACTCATACGTAAAATGATCTAAAATGGATCACAGTATACACTCTTGCACTAGCTACCTCTAGATTGAGTACCTACCGACCTGGCTGTGTAAGGCACACAATTTTTGCGTGACTTGCCAAAACGAAAACATACTAAACGTTTCTCCATCTAATCTCACATTCCATTTTGCTTAAAACCAACGAAAACTGACGCCGCAAAATTCACTCAACCCTTGTGTCCTCAATGTCCGCTTACACATTTCGAAAAACGGATATTAAGTTACCGGATCTTATATAGTACAGCCTTTGACTAACACGCTCTAAAGATTGGGCACTGACCTGGCTCTGTAGGGACTCGTCGACGGTGTCGTCGGTGCGCGTAGATGAGGGCGACAGCAGCATACTCCTGTAGTCACCCTCGTACTGTACGGGGTACGGCGAGTGGTTCGGCACGGGGGTGCTTCTAGGCAGGGAGTCGATGCCGCGCCAGCCCTGCGCTGGCATCGGGCTGGGTGTCCTAGATAAATAATATATGATATTAAATTATATTTATTTACACTTCATCATCACCTCAGTTTAATGTCCCCACTGCTGGGACACGAGCCTTCCCTGTGGATGGATAGGAAGAACGGCCCATAAACCACCACGCGGGCCCAGTGCGGATTGGTGGTTATTAACGACTGCTAATGCAGCCGGGATCAACGGCTTTACGTGCCTTCCGAAGCACGGAGGAGCTCGAGATGATACATTTTTGGTCACCCATCCGATGACCGGCCTTTGCTAAAGTTGTTTAACCTCAGCACTCGCAGACCGGGCGCGTTAACCAATGCGCCATCGAGCTCCTCCCTTTACACTTGTTAGTAAGTAAATAGACAGCCTATAACTGTCCCACTGTTGGGCAAAGGTTTCCATCATTGAAATCAAGTCATCACTACAATTGATGGGTAAAGGCATAATCACCACGCTCTTGCCAAATGCGGGTTGGTGATCACAAACCAGGGCTATGCATCGAAAAGTCCGAATCACACTTTGTCCTACCTGGGAATTAAACCCGGGACCTTCGGGTTTCGGGCCAAGCGCTTTGCCACTTGGCCACCGAGGCGTTATTGTTAGTGCTTAAGATATACTATGTTCACGTTGTTTTAAATAAAGTTGAAAAGTTTAGTTTCTCGTGGAAAAGTATTTTTATTTTTAAAACCAGATTTTGTTGATTGTGCCATAATTTTTTTGTTAGTGAATTGTTGTTTTGTCTTTGTTCACGAAAGCCTTGTTTCATTTTATGCATTTTTTATTTGGTGTGTAAACTACAGAAAATCTTAATTTTAAATGACATACTAAAGGTAGTATGTCATTTAAAATTAAGATTTTCTGTTGTTACTAACTGTAGTTAGAACTACTCTCTGTATACGGATACAGTCAGTAGTTTAAGTACAGCATCTAGATGCGTACTGAATGAAAATGAACAACGTTTTTGATCGAAATCCTCAACCAGTATATTATTATTGTACACAGTATATTTATTTTTTATTCACATTACACTAAAATAAATGAATTATGGAGATGTACCTGTATGACGGTGCAACGGAGTTTGGGATGGGTGACCTCGGTGCCAGGGGTGTCCCTGCCGGGATCTCGCGGTCCACGTCCCTATACACATGGTGAAAATGAATGACAACAGCAAATGAAAGATGTACAGTCGAGTCCAATAATATATCAACAGTATGGGACCCTGTCGCTCTATTGTATTATCGACAGAAGTTACTTTGACAAGGTACAAAAGCGCTTATATCGTTGGACTCGATTGTATAAGAAAATAAACGCAGTGGTATCGTCAACATGATAAGAACAGACCCGTTTTACATCCGGATTTCTATCATGATCTCTATGCGATCTTCATACAATAAAATAATAAATCTTTAATCTTCATATCCGTAAAACTAAGCTGAAGTCGGAAGCGGCTTTAAAATAAAAAGAAGCGGATTTGACAAAATTTATTTTAGCAATCCGAGATTTCTAAAAGATGTTTGGTCCATTAGTGCGGCAATGACCTTATAGGACAAATTAAAATTACTTGCTAAAAATATTATATTTATGATAATTTTATTTCAATACATTTAAATAATAGGTCTAATTAAAAATAATGAGAAGTAACCAGTCTTGATCATAATTGGATCTTTTATCATGTTGACGATTTTCTACAACTAAAATTGTAAACTGCTAAACATAGACCAATTGTTGCTGTTATCACGAAATACATAATGCAATGCAAGTTTTATTACGATTACAGGAATAAAAGAGCGTTTTCTAAACATATCATAATAGAAAAGTAAGCAATAGTCCATTTTTATCAATAAATAACTCATTCTTTTAAGATGTTTTTTTTGAAAAAGATGTTTAGAAAAAGCTTTTCAATAAGACGGAGGTACGGTACATAAATCTATAGGTATATCAAGAATATGCAATAATCATAAAGGTAGAAAGAAAAGGTTTTTGTATCCGCATTTTATTATTAAGGTAATTATATCTTTTCACGATGCAATAGTACCGATTTTTTTCACAAGTGTCATCCAGTTTTTACTCGTACAGGAAAAGAGAGTTCAGAATATTATTCTACTAAAATAAAATAGGAACATGCTGAAAGTTTTATTACTACGCATAACATCATTCATAACGAACATCGATATAAGGAACGAACCAGAATTTTGAAGATACGGGTGGTAAAAAAGGTAGTCTTACTACGAGCAGAATTGAAGATTTCTGAATTATAAAATGTGAGACTTTATTGGAGAGTATGCAAGGTAATTTTTCCATCTTTTTTACATCAGAAATGGACAATTTTAATAGTTACATATTAACACCAAGCTAGATAGAGGTAAACAGAGTCACATTTGAGTACACCTATAGGTTGCAGGTTCTTACTCGGCGAACTCGTGATAGAAGGTGGGCGTGGGCACTCGGCCCACGTAACTGCCCGAGGCGCGCGGTACTGAGTACAGGTGTGAACTCGAACCTCCCCTGTGGTTACACTAGGCTGTTAATAGTTTATAGGAAGACAGATTATAGTCGAGTACTTCTTTAAAAGTTGATTTTTACTCGGCGAACTCGTGGTAAAACGTGGGCGCGGGCACTCTACTGCCTACGATAACTGCTTTAAAATCGCGGTACTGTTTACAGGTGCGAACTCTCGGTCTTCCCCGTAGTTAAGACTATGCTCATAATAGTGGTTTTAACGACAATTACAGCTAAGACTCCTATAAGACAAGTTCTTACTCGGCGAACTCGTGTTAGTGGTAGGCGTGGTCACTATCAAAGTCAAAGGTCACTTACGTCAGAGCTATAAAATCCAAATCATTATAAAAAAACTAAACAATTAGTTTAGACGCTTCGGATTTTGGGAGAGCCTTCGACCGAGAAATGAAGGCAAGAAACTAAGAAGGCTTATTTCTTTTTCTCCATCTTTTCAACCAAATTACAATCATGTAATTTATTATACAGTACACTATGACTTTGTAACTACTACAAAATCGTGGTACTGAGAGTACTCGAACTCGAGTATCTCCTGTAGTTACACAATGCTGTTAATAATGCGGTACTTATATAAAACAACAGATTAGGCGAGTATTCCTTTCAAGCTAATTCTTACTCTGCGAACTCGTAACAGAAGGTAGGTATTTTCTTATTAATTTTCATAGCTGCCCAAAACCTTTAACGAGTACTATAAATAAGTTGATGCATACTAACTATCACTAGCAACAATAGCGATGATGCCAGTAAAGGCGATAAAATACAGTGAAGTGCACCTATGAGAAAGATACAAGTGTTTGGATGTAACAACAAAAGTACAAAATGTAACTAATATTTCATTAGTATGAAATACGAATATATGATGTAATATTTTCAGCTGGTTTTATCGCGGTGGCTAATGCGGTTTGATGAGCTGACTCTGCTGCCTTATGAGCATTCGCAATTGAGTAAATGATCCTTTGCAAGGATTCGTCTATCAGGGTTAGGCACCCTGATGTGATCTGACATACTATCAGGTAAACTAAAACAAGTGTTTTGTAGCATTGACGACCTCCTTGGTCGAGTGGTTATTACATCGGTTTTCATGGTGTCGCCATCTCTGAGGTCCCGGGTTCGAACCCCGGTCGGGTCAATTTAGAAATAATTGTTTTTCTAAATTGTCTCGGGTCTGGGTGTTTTCTATGTATAATAAGTATTTATTTAAGTATTTTAAGTATGTTTATCCGTTGTCTAGTAACCATATAACGAGTTTCATAACGAAGCTTCTCTTGGGCTAGATAATTGGTCTGAGTGTAGGAAAATTTATTTATTATTTATTTATATAGCATGGAAGCAGCGTCTCTTGGTGATAAATTAGGAGTTATCACCAGGAGCCGCTGCTTAGTTCAAATTTTGCCATTTGAAAGTATGGCAAAATTTTAAATAGGAGTGTTCAAATTTTGCCATACTTTCTCGTTTTGTTAACGTGATCGAATGTATACGAGTAGTAATCAAAACGCGCACTAGGCACTACTAACTCAGAAATTTGAGCCCTAATAGGTTATCAGTACTCTATCATAAATACACGAGTGTATGCTGAATAAGCCTGATCAGGAAATGGTGAAAGTGGCTCTAAGATTTGTTTAACTATTAAGTAAAAGTTTCTATCCTTATTGATTGGAGGCATATCTGTCATAATATCACCTAATCTTGAGTAGGTATAATAGCTAAATACGTGTCATCAAAAATTGGTGAAGCACCAAAACGTAAAAGTTCCATTACCTTTGGATAACTATCCTTATTTGATCCATCTCTGTCATAGTATCGCCTTATCTTGAGTATTATGGCTAAATATGCCTTATCAGAAAATGGTTAAAGTGGCTAAGATTTTTTGAACTATTATGTATAAGTTCCATTTCCTTTGGATAACTATCCTAATTTGGTTGGAGGCATCTCTGTGATAATATCGAATAATCTTGAGTAGGTATAATATCCGAATGCGCCTCATCAGAAAATGATAAGGCTGTCTCTAAGATTTGTTGAACCAATATGTAAAAATTCCATTACCTTTGGATAACTATCCTAATTTGGTTGGAGGCATCTCTGTGATAATATCGAATAATCTTGAGTAGGTATAATATCCGAATGCGCCTCATCAGAAAATGATAAGGCTGTCTCTAAGATTTGTTGAACCAATATGTAAAAATTCCATTACCTTTGGATAACTATCCTAATTTGGTTGGAGGCATTCTTGAAGAGATTCTGCGCGTCCTCGTGGCGCAGGTCGCGCGCGTCGTAATCGTCGATTTTGGCGATGATGTCGCCTCGTACCAATTCACGGCCAGCGGGGGTGCCGGGGGTCACCTGCAAACAAAAATGAATGTGTTAGACTTAGACACCATTGCAACAATGTAAGAACATTTTAATTTATTTATTTTTAAACTTTTTAACCGACTTCAAAAAAAAGGAGGAGGTTCTCAAATTTTGATGATTCTTTCTTTATTTGAAAGCTGGTGCTTCCCGTGTGGTTCCATTTTAATTTGGTCCAGTTCTGATGATGGAGTCCTTAAGGAATTGAGGGAACTCCTCAGATATTGTAGGCATACCTATAGCGATTTTGGTATTTTAAGCAATAAGTCAAGCATTTGCATTCAGAAAGTATTATTTGATGAAGTGTAACTAATGAAAAGATTGCCACCGGATCCCTCAATGATAAGTATTTCACGGGTGGCGATAAGATATATCGATAAAGACAGCAAGCGACTATGACGAAGCAAAAGAAGGCAGGCATCGGAACTCAGTTTTTGATTTCCTACTTTGAGATAAGCGTTTCTCGTTTTCTTCGCTTGTCTCATTTAAACGGAGCTGTCTCATACAAGCAGCACGTTTAGTAGGTCTACCCATATTCGCTTTTGATAAATAGATCGAAACGAATCATTAAAACGCAAGAAATAAACAAAAAACATTACAAAAATAAAAACCGACTTTAAAAAATTAGAGTGATAAAATTGCACTAAAAAATAAAAAATAATTGCGTAGTTTAGTTTGCGCAATTTAATTAACCTTTATTATACTCAATCTTATATTCTTAAAAACTATGCGACTGTCATATCCTTAACTTTACATCTAACAGAACACATATTATGAAAAACAAGCAAATACCAAATATTTACTTGCAATCAAATAAAAAATATTTTTAGACTGCTTATGTAGACAATCATTTTATTAGGAAAATATATAAGTAGGTACAATTATTATTATTTTTGGAGCCGGTGCCAGTCCGCGTTTGTAGTCAAAATTTCACGCATAAGATTGAATGTACTATTATGATTATATATAGTATGTCGTTAAATGTTTATGTTAAAGTTACCTTGGCTGTTATTCAATACGGATTTAATACCGTTATTGATGATTCTTTATTAGGTGGTGTTCTATTAGGTGGTGTTCTATTAGGTGGTGTTCTATTAGGTAATATCATGTTGTCTTTTGAATATTTTAGTACAATTTATTATGTACACATGACGCATGCAAACGTACCGAAATATCGGACTCTCAACAAAATAGGTACATTAGGTACTCCAATTTACATAAAAGCTTTTAAAATAATACAAAGATTAATGACTTTACATTTTTTTAAATGATTTAGTATTAAAATGTAAGTCCAAATCAGGCAACTTATAATTTGCTAATTAGAAAACAACTTTGCCATGCGTTTGGCGCTACTCGTAAAGTCAGACACTACTCCTTTACCTAACCCATCTTATTTTTAATGTAAGGCATTATACTTAGTAGAAAATATGAACGAAATAGAAAGTATGACGATGGCCAAGCGTTTTCCTATTGTAGAATAAAAAAACAAGTATCGCCAAACATAATAATAAACAACTATCAAAGAATGTAGAGTTCCGTTATAAATCAATATAAATGTTTTAAATATTTCAAGCAAAGGAGATTCTATTTATTGCAGAAGCAAAAACGTAAACTTTGTTTGAATTTATAACTTCCATCCACACTTGTTGAAAACAAGACAGCCTCAAGAATCATTGAAATCTGTCGGAAAATGCGAAGGCAGCCTCACTTCAAAGCAGTTTTATTGAATTTCTGAATGATGCGCGTCTAAAATTAGACCTGACGTCTGGTCTAGAGGTGACCTAATTTTTTTAAACATAAAATATGTTTAATGCTTATACGAATGGTGCATGTAAAAAACCAGTGCATAGGCACATAATAATAACACGAAGGTTAGGTCAGCCCTGAGAGACGTTCTGTCAAGGATGATAAATTATTGTAATAATAATAATTATTATTATTGATGTGACCTTATTTGCAGCTGTTAAAAAAGGTAGCATTAAATAAAAGAAAGCTCTAGTTACCTTAATTGATTAACCTTATGACAATATTTTTAAAAAGGAATTAGAAGTTTAGGAATAGTTCCTATTCCTACACAATAGATTAATAATTGTCCGCATAATTATGAAAATATATTACAAATGTGATCAAACTTTTCAATAACAGCTAAGACATCGAGTAAGTAAAACAACCCCTTGAAACTACTGTCCCCTATCTAGACTGTATGTCTACAAGGGATTGTTATACAAAGGGTAGGTCATGTTTTAGTAGGTAGGATGACCTTGTGCGCGTAAGAGGGAAGGTGCCGTATGCACCGCGTTGGCCTGCCGCCAGGCTAAATGCGTCCGGCGGCGTCGTCGCGCCAACCTGACATTTTTATTGAAAACAACCGCCGGATCGGGTGGAGGCCGCGACGCTTCGACGGCTCGACCTGCGCAAATCCATCACTTCCTCAAGTCAATGGCGAGGACAGTCGACTATATTTATGCTTGTCTGTCAGCGAGGTGCGCGTGGCCACTTCGGAATTATGCGGCGACGTCAAGCGATGCGCTCGCGCACAACTCTTGGGATACGTGCATAGCTGTTATTCTTGTGAATAACGCGTATGATTAATCATTGCCAAAAAATATTTTTATGACATCATCAGTTGCTAATTTTACTCGAGTATTTATAGAACTGTTTTTTAAATATTTCATGTTTAGATTATGTATATATATTCTATAATTTTTTTTGGACTAATTAGAGCTACTTATTGCGATGATGAAATAATACGTAAGTAACTTACTAAATGACATCAACTTCCAATTTGAGAACCTTGATAAAATTAAACAATAAGTACTTACTTTTAATTAAAAAGGAAACCTAAGCAACCCCAATGATGAATCTTAGTTTGAGTAGTTACGAGTATAACATGAAAATTAGCAAATTACTTACAAACTGTAATTTTGATATTAGGAGTGATATGCTAATAATTTGAAAAATTGCAAACGTATTTAAAAATCTTAGTAAATACGAATAAGGTCATTTTAACGTTGCGTAAGTAGGAACCTAGATCGGATTCACAGATCAATTAATATTAATAATAGATATATGATTGGAGCATTGAAATACAAAGTCGTAACATGTGAAAAGTAATTATGATGACGACGCCTCCTGCCTGACACAAATCAACCGAAACAAATCGTTGCCAAAGCCGATTTTACACGTACTAATTACCGAGATCGATCATTCATAATAGTGTACAGTGTGTTTCATTTCAAAGTGTACACATTTGTTATATTTGTTCGTGGACAATTTTGTCCTATTTATAAATAACTAGCAGTATCGCCGCGACTTTGTACACGTCGATTTCGAATTTAAAGCAGATAAAAATCTTCTATTTTTTTGTCAAAATAAATTATAGCCTATGTTACCCGCAAGGATCCATCGTTTATCGTTCCATCATCGTGGGCCTCTTCTTAGCCCTAGAGATTCGAATGAAGCCAAGAGCAAGCTCATTCTATAATAAAAAAAGGAATGTAGCATTCAATCCGTGAAAGATTTTTTGGGATTGGACCAGTAGTTCCAAAAATTACCCTTCTCAAGCAAACAAACAAACAAAGTCACAAACTGTACCTCTTTAATAGAGATATAGACATATAGGGTCTAACAATATCAATAAGCGAACGTTTAAGGGCGGTATCTATACATAATTCTGAATACAATGACAAAAAATGGGCTCCAGTTTAAAAATACACCCTTTTCAAAACCCGTAGAGCTGTACTACACGCACACAAAGATAGCCGTGTGTGTATGAATGTCATACAATGGTTTTTCAATTGTATGCGTGTATCTGTACACTATCTTTTTATTGACGCTTGCGTGCGTGTTAGTAAAGATACAGCATGTTTGATGGTTTAGTTTGTTAGAAAACATAACTTTGAAAAATCAGTATAAAACTCGAGACCATTTTTTGTAATTGTATTCAGAATGATGTATAGATACCGCCCTTAAACGTTCGCTTATTGATTTTGTTAGACCCTGTATACAAACTTACATAAACCGAAAAATATGCAAATAACTACATATTATAAATATAAAATTTTATACAGTAATTGATGATGTATTGGAATATTCTGTACTACGTTATACGAGTAATAAGATATTTTTAATGAACTTATGTGATGTTTCTCCAACTTATTTATTTGCCACACTTTTTATATTATTTTCGTAGAATTTAACTGTCATAATAAATAACTTTATAGAATCAAAAATAATAATGTCTATAATATACAGGTGTTCTTCACTACTGTAAATATCAGCATCATCATGATCATAAAATATTATATTTATGACAAAATGGGGACATACATACAACTCCTCGGAGTTTTGAGTTCTTGGTTTATTCCGTTTGCTCTTGTAGCACTTAGCAACCATTAGTACCCACCAATACCTAATTAGATTAAATAGTGTTTTCTCAAGTTTACGCGAACGCTACACATTGAAATGAAACAACTTTTACGGATCTACTCGTGTTTGTTTTACACATTACTTATTTAATGTTTGTCCTGACATTTCAAACCCGAAAAAATACACTGTAAATTTTTTTTTTTGTGAATTAGGTAATTATATTATTTTGTTTAGGAACATTGTTCGAGGATATTTTCAGTGACAAATTAGTTACTTATGACTTCGAATATGAGTGAGAGTACTCGTAATTGATTATCAATAGCGTGAGAAATATTATCACCTGTTCGGTTACTAGATACTTTAGTATAATTTCAAAGACGAATCAAAAAATGTTTATCACTGCATGATAAATAGCACCCAGGCTGGGTTTAGTAAAAGCTAACCTAATTTATTGTGTGGTAGATCTGTAGTTGTGAGTGTTTCAGTACCAAACAAACATACTTCAATACCAAATGTAGAGGAAGTAATTAAACTATTTTTACAGCGACGTCATGGAAAATGGCTCAAGGCTGCCTGTCTGTCGATCGAGTGATTGAAAACATCGAAGGCCAATGGAGATGCGCTAAGCACCTACGCCAAAAGATAAATAAACGCGTTACAAAACACAAATGTTGAAAAAAATTCCACGAGCAGGATTTGAACCTGCACCCTTCTTACATACCGGGTCAGGTGCTCTCCCAATTGAGCTATCGTGGTTCTAACCAGCCCGCCGAAATTATTTGCGTTAAAAATTATAAAAACAAAACAAAAACATTTTATAAACGCGTTACAGTCTGCGGATTCCTAGAAAGCTACAGTAAATGGTTGGTTTTATTACAGAATAAATTTTAGTTCTCTAAGAATTTATTTATAACGCTTGCCACTTCGATATGAATAATTTTGTTAGGTCCACCAAATGGGAAGTTCCAATTCTTCATCACAAACATCTTGACAGGCATAGCAATGTGGAAAAGAGCGGGTCAGATATTTAACGCAACTTATCACCAAAATATATGTATCCACTAGTGTGGTGTTTGTATGTGATTTTATTTCTTTCTTTCTTTAATAGTCGTTTGTTATTTTCCTTTTTTGGGTAGGTACCATAGATTGTCCAAGCCACAACGACATCACCAAAAGGGGTTCCTTTATACGATCATAGCCCTTTTTGTTTCCTCTGAAGTCTTTTGTTGATCGAAAACAGTAGGAGTAAAAGTAAAACTTCATTTAAAACTCTAATTTTGGTTACTATAGGAAGATAAGAGTTTAGCATCAGTTTTTAACTAGGTTTATGTTTAGACATAACAGGATTGAGAATAGAATAGAATAGGCTAGAATAGGCTGATGATGATGATGAGATGGTAACAGGGTTTAAGTTTTCAATAAAAGTTATTTATAATGCCTTTGAAGTTGTGTATTAATAAAATCAAAGTACAAACGACACATTGCGAATTTCTTAACCAACTTTAAAACTTGGAACGATATAATAGAATAATTTAAAGTAGACAAAAGGAAGATTTATATAAAACAATTTAATTAACTATTCTCCGACCAACATTTTTATTAGGTAATTGAGATGTATGAATGAGTCATCTCAACTAACATATTTAAAAAAATTTTGAATTCATTTGCCAAATTACATAATATCTTTACACGCATTGTTGTTTTTGAACGTGTTGACATTTTTACGATACCCAGCGAACTGCGTATTTGGGTTACATCAAATTAAACTGCAGCAGTGGTTACGGCACAGTAACATGGATCTACTAATTATCATTATACTGTGATATTACCATTTAATTTATATTACAAAATGAATGTTGCTACATTCCCATTTATTGTACTTTTATCTTTTGATCAGTCGAAGATCCATTGGCATATCAAAATATGTTATACCTATAGCTAAGTTATATTTTGATGTGTTTTCGATATACAGAATTAATTGTTTGTTTAATTATGTAAAATATTTACAGTTATTAATAGAAAGACATATAATAAACTTTTCATAGGATGACACATGTAAATTTTCATAACACAGTCAGAATTTTTAGGTTGAAACCAATATAGGTGGATGTAGGTACAACTCATAAAAATCTAAATTAGGCAGTAGGGTACTCATAAATATATATAAGTGTTTGTACGTTGTGTTATAAAGTAAATTGTAACATCTCAAAAACTGCATTTCCAGATTTTTTTAAGATTTTACGTAATGGAGTTATATGTAAACTTAAAGCCCAAAATACTTTTTAATAGCACCAACTCTATGGAGTTATATGAATATGAATATTGTATGCAATATTCAATGATACTCTACACATGGGCGAGGAGAACTACATAGCAATCTACTAGTGATAGATTAAAACTAAGGCGTCTGCCAAATCAGTCTGAGATTTGAGGGCTAGGTTGGATTAACAAAGCGCGAGTATATTGACCGGGCACAAATGATCATGTTTTGTTTAAGATAATGAGGTCGCGTCACCGCGCGGCTGTCGAACGGCCGACCACCGATACATATCCCAGAATACATCGGATATAAAGAGACATCGACGACCAACTAGACACTCGTTCTACATAAAATCTGATGAATAAATTTAATTGTCTCGTTTTTTTATATTTTAGGAGCTCGAACACTTATGTAGCGATTACGTTGGAATATTCTTTAAAATCATAAGTTACTTAATACTAGATGTTGAGGTAATGTTTTAAAAAAATAAGCGTCTGGAAAACATTTGAACAAAGCACCGGTTTCCAGTTAACTACGTCATGCGGTTTGTTTACACCGGCGGCGCGCGTTACCGCCCAAGCGTTGTCACCTTACTCACAAACACTTTCCTTGGAGAACTTTTGGAGAACGCGTCACTACATACCACTAAAGAAAAAAAAGCATCCAATTAGAAACGTTGTTTGTGAATATGGGTGGTGAAGTACCCTGGTGACGATGAGTGGGGTGGCGAGGTCGGCGCCGCCCACCAAGCGGAGTCCCCAGTTGGTGTCGCGGCTCTCCCGCCGCAGAGTCACCACGAAGGTATGCAACCTCCCCATCGCTAGCGTGTAGGGGTATATGCACTGCGCGGGCGCGCGCTCTATGCGCGGACTGAACTCAGCGGCAACACGCGACGTTATGCGAGCAAAATTAGCCTCACTACTCGACCTACCCCTCCCGGCTCCCCTCAAGCTGTGCACTTGCATTACGCGTAACCCTGCCATCGCAATCGACCTAGTTCGATTAACAGAATCCGAGGGTAATGGATTCGGGTAGCTTAACGCGTACACCAGGTGTTAAATGTTTGTTAACCAAAATTATGAATACACATTAACATTATTGACGCATCGTATAATTAGGTCAAGATTTTCGAGCAAAAAGATTTTGTTGTTGTAATTTATTTTAACTCTGATTTACTTGTATTATATCATCCTCAAATACTGAGGCACTGGCTACCTTATCTCTAACGACAGACTTACAATTACATAGTGGTAGCTAGCCAGGCGGACTTAAATCAAGCTGTACCACCAACTAACCAACTCCGTTCGAACATATATCCTGCTGGAAATAGTATCTGAGAGCTCTGGATAAGAGATCGGTGGACTACCCGCTGAACCACAGGGCCGGTTAAACATCTGCGATAACTTAAACCTATTCATAATAAAACTTTATTTTTATTATTATAATAAACATTTTATGGAAAGTCTCTAATAATTATTTTGCAAAACTTTTACCACGGGACGTTCTCTGAAATCGTATAATCGTTTTGCTGATCTATACATAATGTATACCTTACTCGATCAAAATGTATAGAACAGCTTTTTTTTAAATAAAAGTTTTGCAAAATGATGATCAGAAATTGTCCTCAAAGTTTTTGCATTACTGTATTTGGTATTACTTTTATTTTGTATTACTTACCCGTCTCCTCTGACCGAAGTCTCTGCTATCGTCAGGGTCCGGGCGCTGATGCGGCACGCGCCAGAAAG
Organism: Eudonia lacustrata; assembly: GCA_947562085.1. Taxonomy (NCBI): domain Eukaryota; kingdom Metazoa; phylum Arthropoda; class Insecta; order Lepidoptera; family Crambidae; genus Eudonia; species Eudonia lacustrata. The sequence goes on along the minus strand of OX387313.1, from coordinate 10,293,541 downwards.
GCGGCCTCTGGTACAGAGGCATTGTGGCTTCTTCAGCAAATATACACAGCTGGAAAGTAACACCGTTATTCAGTTCTTTATACAAGTCATAACATTACTAATTACTAAGAAACTGCTACAGCCAGCTTTGAAAAGCCGGGCTGGGGTGGTAAAAATACGTACCTATAATCCTTATCCGTACATGGGTACGGATAGGCCTTAGGTACCATAGGCCTTCCCATAGTAAAAATTGCACAAGAGATATAAGCCAAAGCGCACTACGCGGGCCCAATGCGAATTGGCGGGTTTTAACAACTGTGATTTAACGACAACCAGGACCTAGTAAGCTCGAGTGGGAATCGAACCTACGACCCTTGGATTACCGGTCCAATTCTTTGACCGCTGAGCTACCGAGACCACAGAAAAGTTTTTTTTTCTAGTAAAATTTATAATGTCTTAAATAGTGTTTACTATTTAAGTTCAGAACACTTCTGTAGGTAATCAGAACGTAAGTATACATAAAATAATATATTGCCCCCCAATCAGCATTCATTGGGCCAGCGTGATGGGTTATAGCCTGATCGCTCCATGTGTTTATTGTTCATGTAGAAATATTTATCTTAGTATGCTATGACTGATCAACTAGTGAGTGACTGTATTTTTTTTAATTACCTATATTCAAAATTTTGCTGAAATCTATTCAGTAGCCGATTCTTTACAAACTACTTTCATGTGTTACTTACTTACTTTTATTGTACCTATAATAAAACACCAACCCAAACCAATAAGGTTTTGTTACGTAAGTATGTCATACATGAATCTATGACGTACCTAAGTTCTGGACACAAATTGATCTGGAAAACTTATCTACCCCATTTTTCACTGAATTATTCCACAACGGTTGAAAAAAAAGCTCACAACGTATCTACTAAAGCATGGAAAGGGTAAATAACATTATGTAAAAAATAAAAATTAATAAAATTTAATAAATCTTCTAATATATAAAATTCTCGTGTCACATTTTTCGTTGCCATACTCCTCCGAAACGGCTTGACCGATTTTGATGAAATTTTTTGTGCTTATCCGGTATCTATGAGAATCGGTTAACATCTATTTTTCATTCCCCTAAATGTTAGGGGTAGTTCACCCCTAAATTTTTTTTTTTTAAACAAAATTTTTAATTTCTATTTTTTTATGATACAACATACAAAAATACATACAATCCTCAATTTTTATATTTTTATTTTTTATTTTTATTTTTTTTATTTATATGGCAAAACAACGTTTGCCGGGTCAGCTAGTATCCTATAGAATACTATAATTTTGATTGATAATTTTTAGCCTATAAACATCCCAGACTTTCGACCTGATAAGCACATGGATAAATTTATATTCGGGGCATATTTTACAACGTAGCTTAATGTAGGTTGACGAGTTTTAAAACTAAAAAAACCCGAAACTAAACTAGATAAAAACACGTTGTGGGTTTTAACGTCTGTATCTTACGAGAACAACCGGGACCAACGGATTAACGTGCCTTCCAAAGCACCGAGGAGCTCGAGATATTTTTAATTTGATTATTCATTCGTTCACTAGGCATTACAAAAGTTAATTATCTTGCAAGATAGCAGCGAGTTTTAAATTTTTAAACCGAATTTTTGAATCCGCGGCCCTGTGAGCTTCGACGCAATAGCAACGGTAGGAAAAAGTATGGACTTCAAAATATTTTACTAATGTGAATGTGAAATGTAAAGAAGTATGTGAGGAAAAATTAAAACAGAGAATAATTATAACGCGCCTTTAGAAAATTAGCATACTAAAACGCTAACCGCTAATTCAAAATATGCAACTTCACATCAGCACTTCAGCAGTAAATTTTAAAAGAAGTAGAAGATTTATATCTGTAATTCAATTCAGATTAATGTGAAACTATAACCAACAGACAGTGCAAAATTCATAGTTATATCGAGGTCTAATAAAATAACAGCAGACGTCGTAGGTGGTTGGCAACGCCTTTGACACAATAAATTAGGTCCGATGGTGTTGGAGAACTGGCGGCACATGGAAAAACATTGGAGTAGTGGGGGGCTAAGGTATCTAAGGTGGGTGTTGCAAGGTATTTCGAACGAGTGGGGGGAAGGTACTCACCAGAGGGCGGCGCAGCGTCGATTCCCGGCGTTGTCGCGCAGCCAGCGGCTCCTACTATCCGAATAATTCCGGGCAACATCAAACTATATCTATTTTTCGCTGGGACCGCGCCGCGCGTCCGATAGCTCGTGCTTCGAGTGATTTACAAGGCGTAGCCGCCGCGCTGTTTCTGGGGCAACCCGAAATTTGCAACAATCCGTCCCGTTTAACGCGGGGTTCAACGCACCCGAACTGTTTCGCGTTATAATGACGATTTTAGACGGACGAAAGTTTTATAGGCGGACTTTTGCTTCGATTTTTCGAGGCTTAATAAAAATTTAAATTGATATAATTTATCGTCATATATTTTTTGTTGACTTAGTCGGAAGGAATTTCTTTATTCCTGGTAAACAACTGTTTGTTGCTCCAGAAAAATACTGTTTTTTAAGAGCGGGTTTTGATAGGACTCGCGACTCTTGGTAGGTCATAATTGGCAGCGCGACTGATGCGCTGGTTTAATTCACGCTAGAAATAAATATTTTTATTGAGGGATGGAAAAATTATACAATAGTGATTAAAAAAAACCTTAGGTTTAATGTTAAAAATAAATAAAACAATCTTTTGAAATGTTAGAATGACTCAAAACTTAATATACCTATATTATATTGAGCTACCATATAAAATGCATATATGTAATAATAAACCAAAATGATTTAAAATAAGCGAGAAGCCTTATCTATAAGTTTATTAATAATTCATCAACATTATATACTAATCATGAAAATACAATAATTAAAAAAACAGTAACGCGATGAGATAGATTTTTATCACAAAATATTAGTTAAAGATCATTGTAGTGATTTCACTTAATTTACAATAATGAGTACCTATTTAGAAAATCGGGAACGCAATAAGACGATACATATTTAATTTTATATCAGCATGTTAATTGTTCATTATTAGCATGATGTATTTCGAACTACATTGGGAAGACAGTTTTTTTTTTAATGATTGTATCGTATTTAGTTAAACATAATTATATTGTATACATACATATAATTGTAGCACATAGTGTGTACGTATATTATGACAGAACAAGGTTCAAAGTTTTGTAGTACAATTAAATAATTTGTTATTAAATACATATAAACTCAGCTAAATTTGTGCTACATCATTACACATTATTTTTAATTTAAACAATATGAATTAGATAATTCAAAAATACTTAAGTTACATTTAACAATTACTTAACAAGAAGTGGTAACGCGGAAGCTTTGTGATAAATAAATTACGATTATGATTAACATCAACTTTAAACACAATTAATATAATAAGCTTATTATTAATCACTAAAACACTTCTCAGATAGTCACATAAACTAAACAGATTTAGGACGCATCCACAAATGAATAGCGTGACAAACATAACAGTCCTAAATAAACTATGACAGTTTTCAATAAGATGACACCAAGCGCATTGTACTTTTTGCTCTTTTTTCATCACAAGTGAAATATTGTGATAATGCAACGATAACTCTTTTAGTACCTTAACTTTCAACATTTAACATTTTTATTTCATTTTATAATATTTATGAAGGCACATCACTCTTCTGAGTCTTTAGAATCGTCTTTAAATTAGTTTGAAAAGATTCACATGAATGAGAATTATCGATAATAATTATGTTCTACATTCAGTTATTTGTTCATAATTTGAATGTAATTTAGTAGTTTTTAAATTAGTTCATAATCAGTTTTTTTTTATTATTGTTTATCAAAGAAAACTTGTTCTTAAAGATCGAAGTCATAACTTTTATGTCTTTATTATGATGTAGTAGGAAACTTGAAACATATCAATATTAAATGTTGAATTAAAAACCTAATACACAATGTTGCATTTAATAAAAATTTAAAGTTCGTGTTTAACACCATAGTCACGTGACGGTGACGTCAGCGCGTCGCTCGTTCTCTTCTTATTTTTGATTACAACAATTTGGTAATTTGATTCGAAAGCAACTTTAATCGTTTATTTACTAACACAATTTTACAATATAAATTTGATGCAAGTTCCCTATAAAGTGTTAGCTAATTAGGATTAAAAACTTCGCTGTCCAAAAATTAAAACAATAGATTAATCAATTGTTATGTATCACATGTGACTCATGGGACAGGGAAGTTGTTTATAAAATAGAAGCTACAATAATGCCATTATTTGTTCAGCTATTTATATTATAGTACTAATTCTATCTATGAGATATTTAATAACAAGAGAGAGCTTATTTCAGAAATTGTGTATGTACATTTACAATCTTAAAACCGAATACAATAGAAATAAATTATTTTTAAACGAGCTTTTAAAACTTAAATTAGTCCGAGAGCTAGCTGTCATTTTTACTTTTACCTGCGGCCTATACGTCGATGCGTAAATACGACGGTATACCGTTCCGTGGCCGCTTCTGTATGTGCCGATATCTGTGACAATGTAAAATACACGAGTGTTTATTTTTTTGTTATTTATTAATGTATTTGTACGTATTTGTTTATGTTATTTTATACGAAATAACTAATAAGTGTTTGACTTTCATCACACCTTACCATACCTTAGTATGTGACTATAAGGCAAAATACAATTCAAATTAAGCCTGCAGAGCAATATCAACATGCTCGGTATGACGATTCGCTGTGATCTGAATCAAAAGGACTACATAAAAGCCGTGATCAAAACTGCCTCACGAAAACTCGGTGTCCTGAACAGAGTGCGGCGATTCTTTACGCCTGACCAGTTGTGTCTTTTGTACAAGACTCAGGTACGGTCTTGCGTGGAGTATTGCTCGCACATCTGGGACGGTTCCGCAAAGTACCTTCTCGATGCCTTAGACAGATTGCAGCGTCGCGCTGTACGCATTATCGGCAATGCAGAGGTCACTAATACTCTCGAACCCCTACAATTGCGTAGAGATATAGCGTCACTCAGCGTTTTCTATCGCTTGTACCACGGCGAGTGCTCTGAAGAACTCTTTGACCTTATCCCACCTTCTCCTTTCCTCCATAGAAGTACACGTGCTGCTCTCCGGAGTCATCGCTTTACTGTCACACATATCCCATCGCGCACAAAGAAATTTGGTGACTCGTTTCTTTGTCGCACCTCCAAAAGATGGAATAGTCTACCAGCACACGTTTTTCCTCCTTCCTATGATATTGGGTCCTTCAAACGAGGCGTGAAGAAGCACCTTGTGGGCCGGCAGAGTGAGGTTGACTGATGCTGCGTTGTTTTCACGCTGCACCAGTTGTCTTCGCGTCTGGACTCCATTTCCACTTAACATCAGGTGGTATGGAGTCATTTGCCGTGCTAAGTATTAAAAAAAAAAAAAAAAATTAGGTTCTCAACCGTCTATGGTTGAGGATTCCGGTTGAAGTGCGCTTCCACGCTCGGGCTTATCATCACTTTAACTTTATCAGATGAGATGAAGGCAAACTTACTTACCCGTAGCGATTTGAAAAAACCTAATTACATCATGTTAAATTGATGTTGTGTTGAATGTCATTTGTTGTGTACGCAATAAATAAATATATCGATTTTAACAGTTTAGCAATATTTAACTTTAATGTGAAATGAAGTTTAGCATTACGAATTTCATAAATTGATGTTAATGTTTCATACAATGTCTCACTATATTAACAGTCCTTCTATTTTCTAAATGTCTCTCGGCAATCATCGTATTTCCCAATGGAGTCCAATATAAATTTCCATGTCCCATTAATTATTAGATTTATCACGTATAATAATTGAATTTAGAGCAACGTACTTTATTGTATTTCCGTGTCAACTATGTATAATCTTTATATATATAAATCTTCTGTGCGTGTGTATGTCACTGAACTCCTTCTTAACGGCTGGACCGATTTGGATGACATTTTCTGTGTGTGTTCAAGTGGATTCGAGAATGGTTTAGATTTACAATTGGACCCGGTAGGTGGCGCTGCTATAGGGGTCCATCGTAGGATACGGGTGTTCTTAGGCGGACGAATGATTTGTTTGTTTTGTTGTCACGGAAACTGTCAAAGCGGTACGAAGTCCGCCGGTCAGCTAGTAGAGCTGTAAAACTAGAAGTCGTAAATCAATTACGTATGACACATTAGTCTTTCCCTCCATTCTAAAATAAATTAATAAAGTTTAAAGAGTAGTAGCAACTCTACTAATACTTCTAAATCGATTGAGAGCGTCCGGTTTGCACCAAGTGCAAAGGGCAACTGATAAAAATCCGACGACACAGCCAAAACATAAAATTTGCCAAGAGACATTTAGAACCTAAAAATAAACAAAAAATAAGCTTCGAATCTCTCTACTCTGTTTTGTTCCCGTCATGCAAACTTCATTTCAGATTAGAGTAAAAGAGACAAAACATGGAATAACTATTCGCAGCTTATATTCAGCTTATTTGTGAACCGCTTAGAAAATAGATGCACTGTACACTTTTTACAAGGTACACAATAATGTCAAACAGAGGAATCAATAAAATATGTACCTGTTGAGTCTTCCTTAGAAGTCTAGTATGGCGGGCTTGGTGTCCCGCGCGCACTTGACCAGCGAGTGCATGAGTTTGACGAAGCCAGTGTCTTTGGGCTTCTCCAGGCCGCGAAGCAGACGGTTCTTCATCACCGCCACGAACTCACGGTTGCTGAGCTGCCCGTCCACTGGGAAACAAGAACTCTTTTAAAAAAACCTTTTAAGTGTCATGTTGTGACCGGCAAACAAAAGGCAAGATGACAGTATTAAAACATCAAAATATAAACTACTTTACAAAAAAAAAATGTTAAAAGAATTTTTAAAAATGACTTAGTTTTAATAAAAACAATGAGATAACCCACTTAGTCCTACCGGTTGTTATAAACAACACCTTTAAAAGTAATAGATGTACCCTAAAGTGACACTTTTAAAGTTTCATTTACAACCACACACATACGCCTGGTCCGTTTAAATGGGTAATAAGATTTTCAATAAAATAAAAGTATAAAATACTATTATCGGCCATGTTGACTAAAACACCAATCTGAGCGAATAACATCACGCTTCAGTAAACTTTCTTGACTTTCTTTGTTGAGCATAGATGTTTACTGAGGCGTGTGACGTCACTCTTCAGTAAAGCAGACGCCATGACACCTGCTAGGGTTTCGCGCATTACTCAGTAGGTAGAACTTATCAACTCACTGTTCTCGTCGAATATGGTGAAAACGACGTTGATGACGTGCGGGTCAAGGTCGACGTGTCCTTTATATTTAAGAGAATTAGACACACATTCTCTTCTCAACTAGTAAGTTAAACAGTAGTAGAAGAACAGTAGTAGAAGACCGTATTAATAAAGTGCCCTGTATGTATGAAACTAAGACACAAATTCCCTTCCCAACTCACTGTTCTCGTCGAATATGGTGAAGACGACGTTGATGACGTGCGGATCAAGGTCGACGTGCGCGACGGTGTTAGCCACGTGCCGCAGCGTGGGCTGGTCGATGGACGCGCCCGCGATGTGGTAGAACGTGAGCGCCGTGTCCACGTCGTTGATGTTGCTTAGCAGGTGGAAGAACTTGAGATAGTCGTCTTTGGTTATGCCGACGCCGTGGTCGCGGAAACTGTTGAGGTTTTCTTTTAGTTTAATAGAGATTTCGTTTTTCATATTTAGAATTTATATCTACTCGTATATACAACCTTATTTTTAGTTTATACGAAAATCGAAACACGGGTCAAATATTTTCATTTAAAGAATCAGTACAAAAAAAATTAAAATAATATCTTGAAAACTCACGACGTTACAAGCTTTTTGTGCTGTCCTGTTGTCCTCGTGCGAACATGGTCACATACAGCACGCGACACTGCACTTATTGATTACGTATTGGTAACGTCGCACTGCCGCGGAAACGTTATCACCACACACAGCTAGCCTTCGTACCATTTCTGAGCGTTGGTGTATCAAAATCCCATTTTCTTGATACGGAAACTAGCACTGCTCGGGAGCAAGTCAGGCAGGACGCGCGGGGCGCGTGCGACACATATACACACCGGTCGCTAGCTTTCGGGTGACTGACACGGAGGGTGGGGGTGGCATGCGTCCACGAGTGTGGAAGCGGCGCGTGCCTCGATTGGTGCGCTGTGCGACCTTGCGCCCTCTTGCATCCACGTGACAAACGAAACGCGCGGCCACGCCGGCGGCGCACGAGTGAGATTTTTCTTAGTAGGGTGTACTTTATTTGAGATTTTGTAAATATTATTTGGTACATGGTATAAAAAATATTAACAAACAGTTTTCATGTTTCATATAAACTAAAAATAACATTATATATAAAATTCTCGTGTCATAAGTTAGTTGCCATACTCCGAAACGGCTCGATCGATTTTTATGAAATTTTATACGTATATTCAGTAGGTCTGACAATCGGTCGTAGTTATTATTTATACCCCTAAGTGATAAGGGTGGTCCACCCCAAACATTTTTTTATTTTTTGGATTTTTTTATTTATTTGCCTTAAAATATGTAGCATCAAAAAATACATTCAACCCTAAATTTTCACCTTTCTATCACCAACCCCTATTTTTTATAGCCATATTAATCACTTGATCAGTTGTCTCCGCCAGGCGTCTACCGATGTCACTTCTCACCCAGTAAACAACACGGAGTAGGAATGACTATCAATAAGTCTCAAGGCAAAACAATGTCTGTTTGTGGCTTAGATTTGAGCACACCATGTTTTTCACACGGTAAATTATACGCGGCGGCATTATAGATGTGAAGCCGGTTATTAACGATTTTAACCAAGCGGTTAAAAATGCATTTTCGTTATTAACGGTTACTTAACCGCATTTTATACTTGTTACGGTAAATAAAAAAAAATTAAAATACCACCGCTAGGTGCTAGTGGCTTGAAATGCATATCGCGAATTGCTCTGTTCCCAAAGACTACCACTACTACGCGGCATGTTTAGTTCGCCAATAAGAGCTCCGCACTATAATAAACAAACGTACCTACGCTCCTGTTCACTGTAACCGCGAGACTGAATACCTAACTCCCTCAAAGGAACGCACACTTCGTGTCATTTACACGCATACGAGATGACGATATGTCTACTTTGTGTGCGTTCTGGGTTAGAATAATGCACTGCACTTGCGCTCGCTCGCCTCGCGCGACTCTACCTGCTACCCAAACGACGACGTTGCCACTTCGTTCAATTAAGGGTGCGCCATCCGTAAGTGACAAGTGTCATATGTTTTATTTGAAATGTCGTCGTCCATATTTATTTGATGCCGCGCGGCCATACTAATTTTGTATGGGGAATTTAAGGTGCTTAATAAAAAAACATTATTTAAATAACCACTTGATGAATCGAAAATGTAGTCTAGCAATTTGTAGTTTATCCATTGATGATTGTTTAGACAAAATCAGAGGTACAATAATTTAGATAAACTATAAGAAATCTACTAAACGCCGCCACTCGTTTTCATGATTTTTGCTTAACTTTAAATGATATTGTAGAAAAAACTATAGCGTGTTATTAATTTATGGTTCTGACAAATTGTAAACACGTTCCCTATGATACTAAATATATATTTTGTTCATTTAATACGATAGTATTTTCAATTATATCTACTTAACCGTAACTGCATTTTTGGCATTTTTTTGTCGGCGCACCCTTAAAGCGGCAACGTCTCGTTTGTTCAAAAAATGGTACATGTTTAGTACCTAGATTGTATATTTTAGTTACGCAAATTATTTGCGTTTACGTTAAATTACTCATATTTAAAGCTGGATAATGTATATTTGTCGCTTTAAATATGATTTATAAAATCTAAAACGGAATCTTCATCCTACGCATATCGATTTTTCACTTCACCTAGGAGTTGACTACACAATAAAAAGACAGATTATTAACCCTTTTTCTTGTCGCAGTCGGATATTAACCGTTAATAACCAAATTTTATCGGTAGCTAACCATAAATTTGGTTAAGTAACGGTAGCTAGCGGTAGTAGCTGTAGGTAGTAGCTACAACTATAGGCGGCATGCTCTCGAGTGGGCAAACCATCCAGTTTGTTTGTGTTAGCTAAACATAGGCTAACAAAAATATTGAACACAATGTAGCATTAATGGATTGATATTGTTTGTTAGTGTTATTGTCGTAATTAATGATATATATAGGAATAAATTATAATCATTATCAGCTCATTTTATGTCCCCACTCCCCACTGCTGGGACAAGAGCCTAAACCACCACGCGGGCCCAGTGCGGATTGGTGGTTGTTAACGACTGCTAATGCAACCGGGACCAAAGGCTTTTACGTGCCTTCGGAAGCACGGAGGAGCTCGAGATGATATACTTTGGTCACCCATCCGATGACGCGCCTTTGCCAAAGTTGCTTAATCTCAGCACTGGCAGACCGGGCGCGTTAAGGTATGATTCCGAACTCCGTTGCACGCAGCAGTGCTGCGGCAGAGTGCTTCTTGCCGCGCTGATTCCGGGCAAGGCAGCAGTGTTGCGCTGTTCGTGGTGATGCGCTGTTGTGTATTCATTCATTTGCTTTGAGTTGACATGACAAGATGTCCATTGATGACCAACTTTTATTTATATTGTTCGAAGAGGAAGAAGATGACGATGATTTGTTGTTGTTTTATGCCAATAGTAAAAGAAAAGCAACAGATTCGTTTTATAAAAGCAGACAACGGGATGGATGTTACAAGACGCTGATTAAAAACCATTTTATAAGTGATGAGGAAAAATTCAGAGAGTACTGTCGTTTAAATAAAAACAGTTTAATTTTATTCATAGTTTAATTGTTGACAAAATTCAAGCAAAAGCAAAAAAGCAAATACGCACTATTTTAATCATGCTTTTTTTAAATCGTACAATGCTTTAACGTGTGAAAAGATTAACCAGTTTTTCCCTTTTGGCTACTAAGGACCATAATGAAAAATTACTAGGTATAAAAATAACTGTTTCCATCTCTAACTACACTGCCGCGCAATTTATGAACGCAGTAAAGAACATGTGAACAATTTCGAGAAAGTAGATCGTAATGTCAGCACCTCAAATATCACAATCATAAACACAGTAAGTGGTACTTACTGCGTTCATAAATTACAGTACTATCGCTGCGGCGGGCGTCAGACGCGTCTCTACTGGTCTGTCGCGGCGGTGGGGCGACGCTGCACGCAGCAGTGCTGCCGCAACATTGCTGCGTAGCTCGGAATGTAATCTCATATAAACTTATAGAGAATATATTGGGACCAGTAGTGCTGCGACAGCACTGCTACGGCAGCACTGCTGCGTGCGGCGGAGTTCGGAATCATACCTTTAACCAATGCGCCACTGAGCTCCTCAAATTATAATAATGAAATTATAATAAAGTAAAAAATAAATGTTTAGTGTTTTGTTATTTTTATATTCCGTCATCGTTCACAGCGCTCCATGCCTCTTTCACTCATATACCACATCCTCACACACTTACAATAAGTTAGTTATTTTTTTTTCTACCCTACAAATTTCCTAGAAATTGGTAAAACAACGTTTGCCGGGTCAGCTTTTATTTTATAAATATTTAATTCAGCTTTAATGCAGCAATTAGCACTTAGAAAATTTTTCTGTAACGTTGTGTTATCAAATTTGTGGTATTTCATCTGTAAAGATGAATCTGCATAGCCATCGGTTGCGATAACCGTTGGATAGATGGCACTTTGCCGCTAAAAAGCAGTTAAAAATCAAAAGCAGTGAAAAAATTCAGTGCTTACGTCAACCTTCCAGGTAGCATAACGGTCAGTGCAGCCGCCCGGATTGCGGAAGACCCAGGTTCGATTCCTAGCTGGGTCGGGTAGGCATTTAATTTTTTCACTGTATTTTATAAATATTTAATTCAGCTTCAGTGCAGCAATTAGCACTTTAAAAAAAAGTTAAATATATTAAAAATACTATAAGTACACACGATAATGATAAATGAATCTAGTATGAGTTTAACTTGGATGTACAGGAACCCGTACGTATTACATGTTTGAACTAAATAATTAACACGGGATAGTTCAAAAGGAAAAACTCTGAGAAAGCGTTTCTTACCTCAGGATTTTGCCAGACAGAATTTAACCTACCACTCGCGGAAAATATTCTAAAAACAAACATAAAATGTTAACTCACGCTTTCTTGACTCGCTTAAGCATTCTCGCCTTCTTTTTAGCAGGATAACCTGCGTACGCCAACAATAGTTCGGCGAAATCAGCTTCGGTAATACGCCCATTCTCGTCTGAAACCCAAACATAAGTTTGTGTCAGTTTTGTGTAAAGTCATGGAGCGGATTCTAAATAAACAGCTTATCCGCTACCTAGAAGAACACCCCTTAATTCACGATCGCCAATACGGGTTTCGGCCGAAACGGTCAACGGGTGATCTTCTAGCGTTCGTTACACATCTCTGAGGTGAGGCTATTGATAAGCGTGGCGAGTCGGTGGCTGTTGGCCTTGACATAGCCAAGGTTTTTGATCGGGTCTGGCACAAAGCCCTTCTGTCCAAGCTCCCGGCATACGGTCTGCCTACTCAGTTCTGCAACTGGGTCGCTGGCTTCCTACATGAGCGTAGAATCCGAGTACTCACAGACGGATGTGCTTCGCGGTTCATGTCAGTGAACGCTGGTGTCCCTCAGGGGTCCGTTCTATCCCCCACGCTGTTCCTTCTGCATATCAATGATATGCTTCCACTTGGAAATATTCATTGCTATGCAGATGATAGTACGGTGCACGGTGGGTATAACGGTCACCCAGCGGCTGGGCAGGTCGAGACTGAAGTGAAGCGAGTAAATCTTGTCATTGAGCTCAATCGGGTATTGGACCTCATATCTAAATGGGGCTCCAATAACCTTGTTGAGTTCAATGCCAAGAAAACACAGGTATGCGCGTTCACGGCAAAAAAGTCGCCATTCGTAGGAATGGTGACTTGCCTTGAAGAGAGGGAAGGGGTAGCCCTTCCCTCTCTTCAAGGCACATCACTCGGCCTGCAGAGCAGTATAAACATGCTTGGTATGGAGATTCGCTGCGATCTGAACCAGAGGGACTATATTGAAACCGTGATAAAAACTGCGTCACGTAAACTCGGTGTCCTGAACAGGGTGCGGCGATTCTTCACGCCGGATCAGTTGTGCCTTTTGTACAAGACACAGGTGCGATCTTGCGTGGAATATTGCTCGCACCTCTGGGACGGTTCCGCAAAGGATATCGTACATACGCATTATCGGCAGTGCAGAGGTCACTAATGCTCTCGAGCCCCTGCAATTGCGTAGAGATATAGCGTCACTCAGCGTCTTCTACCGCTTATACCACGGCGAGTGCTCTGAAGAGCTTTTTGACCTCATCCCACCTTCTCCCTTTCTCCATAGGAGTACGCGTGCTGTTCTCCGGAGTCACCGCTGTACTGTCTCGAACATTCCATCGCGCACAAAGAAATTTGGTGACTCGTTTTTCTGTCGCACTTCCAAAAGATAGAATAGTCTACCAGCGCACGTTTTCCCTCCTTCCTATGACATGGGGTCCTTCAAACGAGGCGTGAAGAGGCACCTTGTGGGCCGGCAGGGTGAGGGTGACTGCTGCTGCGTTGTTTTCTCGCTGCACCAGTTGTCCTTACGTCTGGACTCCATTTCCACTTAACATCAGGTGGAGTGGAGCCATTTGCTGAGCTATGTATAAAAAAAATAAAAAAAAAAAAAAAAAATAGTTGTTAGTCAATTTAAAAATATGTAATAAGAAAGTTTAATTTCTATGAATATATTCAAATTAACTTTAAACATAAATACGTTTATAAATTACACGCAAATTTCATTGCAATCATATTTATTTATTACTAGCGGCATGTCCCGGCTTCGCACATTTCTTTTTAGGGTACCGTACCGAAAGGGTAAAACGGGAACCCTATTACTAAGACTCCGCCGTCAGTCCGTCCGTCCGTCCGTCCGTCCGTCCGTCTGTCTGTCTGTCTGTCTGTCTGTCTGTCTGTCTGTCTGTCTGTCTGTCTGTCTGTCTGTCTGTCCGTCTGTCACCAGGCTATATCTCATGAACCGTGATAGTTAGACAGTTGAAATTTTCACAGATGATGTATTTCTGTTGCCGCAATAACAAATAGGTACTAAAAAACAGAATACAATAAATATTTAAGGGGGCTCAATACAACAGACGTGATTTTTTTGCTGTTTTTATAGTTAATGGTACGGAACCCTTCGTGCGCAAGTCCGACTCGCACTTGGCCGGTTTTTTAATATAGCCTATGTTACTCAGCGCTAATGTAGCATTCTAATGGTGAAAGAATTTTTTAAATCTGTCCAGTAGAAATAGAAATTATTTTGGTCGCAAATAAACGAAGAAATTGTTACAGTAACGTCAAGCACAATGTTTTATTCGCCTTCTTGGTGGGCAAATGTTATGACAAGATTAAATTGCATAGAAAAATTCAACTAGCCTCAGGAAGCTCGAGTGGAAATCGAACCCGACCTTTGGATAACCGGACCTATGCTCTGACCGCTGAGCTATCGAGACCCCTCTAGTAAAATTTAATATTGTAACTATACAAAAATCCAAATAATAAAAAAAACATATTTTGTTAAAACGTCTTAAGAACTTCTTGGCAGCAATGTTTGTTTTAAAAGGAATTGTTACGTTGATAATGCTATATCAACTCTGATGGCGCAAATAAAAAGTTCCACAAACCTGGTTGTTTCCTTTGGAATTCAAGAGACAGTATTTCTTTCTGGAGTTGTTGTTGGAAGTCCAAGAACTTTTCGATTGTCAATTTTTCGTGTAGTTTCGGTCCGAAAAAGTAAGTTGTTAGAGCGGAATTGATGCCCTGAAATTATTTGATAGTAACATTAAAATCGGACAATAATAAAACTGATCTGATTTTATTTTAAGTGAAAAAAACCAGCATCCTTTGCTGATTTTTTTTTATCATAGTTATTCTATCATAGTTATTATTGCACATAAATAATAATAATCTATGTTATATTATTAAAGCACTGTGAAAAACTCCATGAAACAGCGCTCCTGTCGATCTGCATACAAGCAAAAGGGTTGCAAATAATGCGTGATCCACGATATACATATATAAATAGTAGATTGTATGACAAAGGAGCAAAATAGTATTTTAACGACGAGGACGCTACTTTGAACCACGAGCGAAGCGAAGGATTCTAGAATAGAATCCCGAGTATAGCGAGAGATTTTAACGTAGAATCCTGAGCGCAGCGAGGGATTCAAAGTACATCGCCCGAGGGAAAAATAATTTGCTCTCGAGTCATATACCTACTCTACTTTTCATCCCCTTTCTTTGAGAAAATAAATAGGAGACGGTGTTATGTAGTTTAATGAATATATTTAATTTAAAAAATACTTTTGATTTCTTTGGTTTGTGACTTTTTTCTTCTTTAAAATAAATATGTTTTATTAAAAAAGTAAATCAATAGCGTTTTTCTTATAAGTATTACGAGTAAGTTTACTTAATTTCATTGACGTTTAGTAAATGAAAAAGATAATCATATGAATAGATAGTGTTGGTGACTCTGGTTTTTTTTTCTATCAAGGAAATTTCATTATTGTAATTAATAAGTAAGAGCTCGATGGCGCAGTGGTTAACGCGCTCGGTCTGCGATTGCTGAAGTTAAGCAACTTTCGCAAAGGCCGGTCATCGGATGGGTGATCAAAAATTTATCATCTCGAGCTCCTCCGTGCTTCGGAAGGCACGTTAAGCCGTTGGTCCCAGCTGCATTTGCAGTCGTTAACAACTACCAACACGCACGGGCTTGCGTGGTGGTTTATTGCCAGTTCTCCTTATCCATCCAATGGAAGGCTCGTGCCCCAGCAGCGGGGACATAAAGTGAGCTGGTGAAGATGAAGATGTGAAGAAGTAATAAGTTGTCAGCGCCTCAACTTCAGCAATCGCAGACCGAGGGCGTTTACCACTGCGTCGTTAAGCGATCTATTCCAATCCAATACCACGAAACTAATACCAATGGTATTAGTTTCACCCGCGTGGTTCCCGTTCCCGTGGGAATATCGGGATAAAAAGTATCCTATGTGTTAATCCAGGTTATGAACTATCTGTATGCCGAATTTCATCCAAATCCATTCAGTAGATTTTACGTGAAAAAGTAACAAACATCCATTCATACTTACAAACTTTCGCGTTTATAATATTAGTAGGATTCCAAACGAATACCAAAACAAGCTTATTAGGGATTATGTGCAGTCAAGTAAAAATGATTTTGGTTGTATTCATGGCGTTAGCAACCAAATAATAAATAAGAAAAAATAATATAGAAAGTTAACCTTGAAAGTGTTCCCGGTGTTAGCGTGGTCGCGGTGCCGCGAGCCGATGCTGCTCTGCTGGCGGATGAGCGCTGCCACCTTCTCGAACTCCTCGCAGTCCACGTCGCCGTCGCCGTTCAGGTCGAACATGCGGAACGCTATCTCGAAGTGGCGGCGGGACGCTAAAAAAATTGCAAATATTGTATTGTTTTATAAAGTATAGGTACGCGAACACTACACCACATTGAAATTAAACTACTTTTACGGATCTAAATACTTGCGTTTATTTTACACATTAGTTTGGTTTAATGTTTATCCTGACGTTTCGGACTCTGCAAAGAGCTCGAAGGGTGGTCATAGGGAGACTGAGGTGTTGTTCGTCTCATAATTGCAAGCACCAACTACTTTCGTTCGGTACAACCAACTAGGTTCGAAATGTGAGGATAAACATTAAAATAAACGCGAGTACATCCGTTAAAGTACGTAGTTTCATTTCAACATCGGACATTAATTAAAAAGTAGGTATATACACTTTCTACGATTGCTGAAGTTAAGCAACTTTTGCAAAGGCCAGTCATCGGATGGGTGATCAAAAATGTATCATTTCAAGCTCTTCCTTGCTTTAAAAGGAACGGAAAGTCGTTGGCCTCGGCTGCATTAGCAGTCATGAACAACCACCAATCCGCACGGGGCTTACGTGTCGGTTTATGGCCCGTTCTTTATAGTCATCCATAGCGACAGCTCGGGCCACAGCAATGAGCCAGTGAAGATAATAATATACACTAAGGCGCTGCGCAAACGTAGACCTCTTTGTTACCGACATGGCACACCATACAAGGAAACCGAGTTACTGTATCAGTTTCAGGTTTCAGGAAGTAACTGGACACAAAAAGTGTCGACGTCTGGCGCAGGGAGAGCTGATTTCATATTCACTGGTAGCTTGTATCCTACACAAGACACAAAAGTGTCTACGTTTGCGCAGCGGCTTAACTTTTACATTGGCACTATACATTTTTTAAGCGAGGATTTAGCAAACTCCTTGGTTTAGGTATCATCGTATATGGCTAGTGCGACTCTGTCGAAACGTCGGGTTTTGTTTTGTTTTTATATCTTAAGGCGACGAACCGCTAAACAATAAATCTCATACGGAGCGTTAGCGCCCCGTACCATAAGAAAAACTGATTTTTTCCTTCAAATTAAAACTACAAATTATTTAAAAAAAATCAACTACAATATTGAAGTGTGTGTTAAGACTAATCTACTAAGAAAATTTAGATGCTTAAATCGGTCTGGTTAGCTTGTAAAATGCAAATCTATGTTTTAAAAGAGGTTACTTTGATATTTTTTTCTGTTATAAAAGTTGACAAATCGTGTTTCTGCAACTAGCAAAATGAAGTCAATTAAATGAAAAATCATGTCATCAAATATCACTTTCATATGTTTTGTAACTGTTGGGAAAAATCAAGATCCCCGCCCCGCCACGTAAATTTCCAATGCGTCGCCTTAACCTTAAGGGTAAGCACTTGGTCTTCATCTCACCTGGTGTTAAGTGAAGATAAGGCCGAAGGTGGAAGCGCACTTCACCCGGAATCTTCAACTACTGAGGTGGGTATGCCAATTTATTTGAAATATTAAGTAACTGTTGAGATAACGGCTGATCGTGATAAGATTGCGAAAATGCCGAGAAAATGATAACAATATTTAAAAGTTCCCAGAACAGAACTGTAATAGATAACTTAAGAGCCATTTAACATTTCGGTACAAACAGAGAAACTTCAAAGTTCTAATTCTTTCAAACTAATAAGCCAATTTTAATGAAACTTTCATAAACACTAAATGTTACACAGTATGAAAATAAATTAATTAAGTTAGTTTTAATTTTATAGTCTATCTAATTCATTGATATTTTATTAAAAATTTGCATCATACTCATCATCATACACGCAAAATCATTGCAAAAGCCACGCAAATGAACGGAAAAGAATCAAAAATAGTAGCAGTGTATTCAGCTAGTACAATATTGATATTTTCTGTCGGTAACTTTGCAGTTGTAAATTATTCCAAAACTAGCGAATTTTTTTTTTTCAATTTTTTCTCTCTTTATGTACTGTTTAAGAGCGTTTACGCCGCACACTAGCGCCACTAATGAAAAAAAAAAACATATCTAATAATTAGAGATAGAAAATTATGCTCAACAAACTATTTGAATGAAGTAATTTAGCAATTTTACGGCACCTAATGAACACCTCACATGTTATGGTTTAGTTAAATAAGACGTTACGGCCACTTTTAACTATAAAATTATATTTCTTATATTTCATACTTCCTTATGCTGTCATTGCTGGCCTTTACAGTAGCAATGTCCTGCATTACTAAAATCACTGGATAAAATTACATAGCAACTAAGACCTCAGGGTCTGCAACGCGCGAGTTACACACATGGTGTTGCTCAGCAACTGCGGTGACCTCATACTACCAGGCGAACCATATTCTTTGTTTACCGACTCAGTCGAATACAGAATAAAAGAAATATTCTGTGTATTGTTTCAGCAAAACATTACGTTTAATAATGGATTTAATTAAAATTTCAATTAACGACAAAATGCTTTTTCTTGCGTAAATTACATCTCACATAAAATCCTTATAATAAATCCAACACCATTTCATACAATGTGTGGTTATTGAACAGTAGCGTTTAGGCGCGAAGTTATTTATCTCAGCTCAGCACCGAAATAGGGCATCTGTGTAGCGGGATAAAATCATTAGATTCGCTCATGCCCGGTGCGCGCCCCGCCCGCGACGGAGGCTGCGTGCGTTCATATCCTATTCAGTCCCGCGAGCTCCGTACGTATACACAAACTAAAACATGTACTTGTAACCTCAATAACATTAAGAACCGCTGCAAACAATACTCGTCGAAACGTTACACATACTGGATACTATAAAACGCCGCGATAAAACTTTAATACCACATGACGCGCCAAAATGGTATTCTCAATGAAACGACTGAGGATGAAGCTAAAAACAAAAGGTTTCTACTACTTAAGATGTGGCGCGAAGACAGTGACGTTTTTGTTTTGGGCGACCCTGTACATGGTAGTGATGAAAGTGACAATATTCAAGAGCAATACCAACACGCCAGTGGTTCGGGACTGGTCAATGGTACCTGACAATTACACAAAGTGGCTGGTAAATTAATGTTTTAAATGATTACCTTTAATTTGAATGGCTTCTCCAAACATTACGACAGAATAAACAACACACACTAAACGTCAATCTACCTACCTAAATTATAAAGTTAACTACTGGAAAGGGCTATGCTCGGAGTTTTTCTGAAGGATCGACTTCGGAATGAGGTGATCTGACAGAGAACGAAAGTAATCGACATAGCTCATCGGATCAGCAAGCTGAAGTGGCAGTGATGGGCCGGTCATATTAGCAGTAGAACCGACAACCGTTGGGGTAAACGAGTTCTCGAGTGGAGACCGCGTATCGGCAAACGTAGTGCAGGACGCCCTCAGACTAGGTGGAGCGACGATCTTCGCAAGGTGGCTCTGGCAATAGCTGGATGAGAGTAGCCGCGGATCGTGCTCGGTGGCGTGCACATGGAGAGGCTTATGTCCAGCAGTGAACTAGTATAGGCTGATGATGATGATGATGATGTTCTATGTATATTTTAAAAATTGTATGTGTTATGTTATTGTTTGTTTCACAAATAATAAATAAATAAAAATACTGTTTACTGTTACTAAATTATAACATGTGGAAATTCTTATAATCAGTGTATTTATGTTTAGTTTGATTGAATACGATAAGTTATGATCTTACTGGCGAATACGAGAAATTTTTCTTACCAAAAACAGAACACAAACTATTTTTCTTTTTTATCACAAACATGCATACCTACATTTTTTCGCACAGCAACAACAGTTTTAACGTTAAAAAAAACTACTTTTAATCCTTTATCTCCCAGTGACTCCATATGGAGCCATAACAATTGAATTTCTATTGTGTCTGGTTTTATGGATAACGAGAGGTTAATTGAACTTTTGAAATCATTATGGAGGGGTGACAAGAAAAGTGATGGTTGTTTTCCTTTTTTACAGATGCAAGGTCCAGTTCTAGGTGATGACGACCCTGGCAGTGAACCGATCGGCACTGACTGGTCGGACCCCGATAACGCAACGATAGCTGAATTAGACCAAAGGGCAATGAAAGTCCACGATGTATGCCGATTACGGGTTCTACCAACAAGTCCAATAAATAGCAAGGAATTCTTTGTGGATCACATTCACAGTCTAGTGTGGTGCAACGTCTTTAAAGCTGCGAGCTCATTTTGGTTGTACAAGTTTAATATTTTGGGTAAGTTCAAGAAAATAGAAACACTGTACCTACTTGTGTATCTATTTTCTTAATGTCTCTCTGTAATCATCGCATTTTTTAATGCAATCGACTATTATTTCCCATGTCTTTTAATTATTAGATTTATCATGTATAATGATTTGAATTCAGGACAACGTACTTTATTGTTGTTTTGTAAACTAAAAATCGTTAATTAAATGATGGGTACGTATGACACAATGATATTTGCCTTGATTCTTAAATAAATTAATAATAAGTAAAAGGAGAAGTAGCAACTCTATATAGGTACTTACTCATTAACTGATAGTGATCCGACGAAACATAGTTTGTTGAGAGACATTAAGAAAATAGATGCACAGAGTGCCTAGTGTGAGTTTTGTTTACTATCCGTATTCATTCGATAACGTTTACGAAAACGAAAATTAGTAGGTATGGCATTGAAGCAGCGCCTCCTGGCGGCATACGAGAAGAGTTAACATTTTGCCATACAAATTCTCGTTTGAAACTCGTACTTGGCACCCTGTACGTATTTCATGAAGAAAATAAAAAATGCCCTAAAATAGGAAGTATCACAAACCTGATGAATGAAATGAATTGAAAACCAACAAAATTATATTAATTAACTTGAGCAATTGATTTTCAGGAGGATACGACAGAAAATTTCTGGCCCGTACAAGACAAACACCACTTATGTTGGCTAGAAAGAAATTTCCGAGACCAAATGAAGAAGAATTACGAGACACGATCAACACTCCGGGCGTTATATCGCTTATAGTTGTGAGAGAACCTTTCGTTAGACTGTTATCAGCATACAGGGACAAGCTGGAACATACAACGCCGCCTTATTATAGAAAACTGGCCAGATCTATCGTGTCACAGTACAGAGAGAGGGCAACGAAAATGTTCGGACCAATTTTTAGTTATGGACCTACTTTTTACGAATTTGTTGCTTATTTAATAGGGAAGCATAAAAAAGAGGGTAAAAATTTTACATCTGATGAGCATTGGGCACCTTACCACCAGTTTTGTTCGCCTTGTGCTGTGAACTTCACTGTTATAGCCAAGGTGGAATCTTTAGCAAGGGACTCAGGTTATGTCATACAGCAACTTGGCCTTGGCCACGTGCTAGACCTTAAGGTCACGGACAAAAGAATTAGACTCCGCACCATACAAAATAAGTCGAAAGATGGGAAGAATACTACTGCTTTATTAAAATACTATTTTAGTCAGCTTGACGATAACATGCTTAATGATTTGTTAAAAATATATGGTATAGATTTTGAAATGTTCGGATATGATCCAAAAGTTTACAGTACCTATGTTAGAAAATAAAGAGTCTATTTACTATTGATGTATTATTTAGTTAATTAATACTTTTTCGTAAGACCTTATTGCGATCCATCTTTAGGTTGGTGATAGGGCTTTTTTTTAGTCCGCCTGGGTAGCTAATCTTATCTGTCTATGGCGAATGCTACACGCTCGATATTTATCGCGATATTTGGATCGGATCACGATATTTATCGACTGTGTAGTACTGTGTATCGCCGGATCGTGATACGGATCGTTGGATTTTTACCTCGATCCGTATCAAGTATCGTTGATAAATATCGAGCGTCTAGTCTCTGCTCGATATTTATCGTGTCAGTATCATCCAGTCGGCGATGGAGGAGGACGCGTTGAACGAGACGGCACACGCCGCAGCCCTTACGAACGATCAAATATATTTAAAAGAGTTTATATATATGTTGGAGACACTACCTGAGGTTTGGGACAGCTCAAGTCAAGATAGTATGAATAAAGTAAAAAGACCGAATGCGAATGAGAATATGCTGCAAATTTTTAATAAGATAAAAACCGGCTGCATCTATCAAAAACGTTATTGCAAAAATTTACTCATTGAAATCTAATTATACAAAAGAATTAAAAAAAGTTTTCTCTGTCTTGAAGCCAATATTTTGCCCATTTTTTTCTCTCCACACGTCTTTTTATTGCTAACGCTTAATAAGATAGCAACACAAGCTTTCATTATATTGTCATTAATTTTCTTGGCGGGAAAGTGAAGAGTCATGTCTGCCGTTTGGTTTTATAAATAGGACATAATGATGGATTATTAACCGTTAAGTGTCCGTGAGTGTGCATGAGTATTGGCAAATGAAACAAAACAGTGCAACGTCACTTTTCAAATTATCTCAAGAAGTCTGCCCGAGGACTAAATAAAGCCCCACATCTTTACTGAGATACTCGAGGGGTTGGGGGTCTATCATTTCTCACTTCTCATTTCTATTAACATTCATCATCATCAAACAAGACAGGAGAAAAACGTATAAACTAAGTTTTCGACTGAAGGACTAAAGAGTATCCATGGTCATGAATAAATTATAAAAAAATATATATTGTCACTCATCGCGGACCCAATGCACGTCTTTCTTTATTGAATATTTACCGGCGACTGACCCGATCCGTATCGAACGTGTAGTATCTGCTTGCGATCCAGATTGTTACTCGATAAATATCGCGCGTGATATCGCGATAAATATCGAGCGTGTAGCATTCGCCTATCGCCATAAAAATATGAACAGCCATCGTTTTGCTGTGCTCCGATAGTACTATATTATAAGTAAGTTCCCAGTGGTTTAGGAATCCTGGTGAAGTGTGCGCTTTCCTGTTGTGCAATTTAAAAAAATCATAATATGAAAGTGTCACACTAGAATAGCTAAAATTAAAATTGACTTACTTGATAAGACCGTCAGCAGGAAAATGTAGTCGCTGAACGTGATGAGGCCAGACGAACCAAGTTTGAAGAATATTGAATCTTCATCTAGATCTAGATTAAGGCGTTGGCTGATACTCTGTGCACAATAAAACACATTGTTAATGTTTGTGTAGAATGGAAAACAAGCACAAGCGGAATACTCGTAATTCTATAATTTAAAAAATAAAACGAACAATGTCCAGAAATCCTAAAATAATCTAGTGAAGTCATGTTAAAGTTTGATGGTTGTCGGCTATCATAACTCACTGCAGAAAATGCAAAAAAACGTCTAAACTTGGATGATGCAACTAGGTTATAGAAATATTTCATCACCAAGGAAAGGAAGTAGTGGTAGATAGGTAAAAACTATTAAATTCTGTTTAATCAAAAAAAATAAAATATTTTGCCATGCTATGTAAAAGTATCTTTTAAGGTTCAAAAATCGCAAGCGAAAATATGTGATTCAAAGTTCCATAAGCACTGGAAAAGGTGGCACACTCTACACATAAATGAACGTGATTCACCTATAGCTAAAAATTTGGTGACAACTATTCTAGGGCATTTGTTTAATGTGGCCAAAATGGCAACATCAACGGAAAAAGTGACTAACTCAAAATCTGTGCATAAAAAGGGAAAATAAAATAAAGACGAGAGTGGAATAGAAATAAGAAGAGGAGAGAGACAGTACCTCATCGATGTTCTGAAAAGATAAGAAAGTGATGTGAGTGGCCAGAAAGAAGGTGCTGGTGCAGTGTTGTGACAATTCAAATATAAAATTGGTAGGCGTAAGTAAGAGAAGTTACAAACATTTCCAATATAACAAGCCTTCAATGTCATATTAAAGTAACCATTTTAAACATAGCTCTTGATAAGTTTAGGGTTATGGAATCGGAAAAAGAACTTTCAGCAAAACCAATGCAAATATGCAAAATCATTTAAAATATTTACATGAATATCAATATAAAAAAGAAGGATTTGCACAGCCTTTACTAACTAATAGTTTTAAATGCAGAACGAGGATAACATTTAAGGGGTATAAAGTTTTAAAATAATCTATTGTTATTTTTTATAATTAAAAAATATTTTTAATCATTAATGCCTTATTTTAATAGTTGGTATTTCTTAAACGTTTTAAATGTAATGTTTCTTTTTAATAAACAAACAAAAAAGTTAAGATATCAAGTCACACTGTAACTTGCTTAAAAAAACTGAAAAGGGAATTATATATACCTTAGGATCATATCTCCTGTATTGGTCAAGTCCCAAACCTGTTAAAGAAACCAAATACAGATAAAAATATATTCAGAGTAATATGTCTGGAATGCAGATTAAAACTAACAATCACTATAGTTTTAGGTAAGTAGCCTGTAAAAGTGGTATGTAAATGATATCCCTGTAAAATTGTCTTAATATTATATATCAATACACTGCATCATATGAAGTAAAGTTTCAAACCCTGAAACCACATCTGTCTTTCTCTCATAAACTTGATCCTATCATACATGCGACATGAAAATTAGGTTTTAAAATTGTGTTCCGTTTTTAGGGTTCCGTAACCAAAAGAGTAAAACGGGACCCTATAACTAGGACTCTGCCGTCCGTCCGTCTGTCCGCCTGTCTGTCTGTCTGTCTGTCCGTCTGTCACCAGGCTATATTTCATGAACTGTGATAGTTAGACAGTTGAAATTTTCACAGATTATGTATTTCTGTTGCCGCTATAACAACAAATACTAAAAAACAGAATAAAATATATACCTATTTAAGGGGGCTCCCATACAACAAACATGTTTTTTTTTTTTTTTGCTTGATATTGATAACGGCAACAGGTAGAAGCTTGAAATATTCACAGAATATTAAGTTATATATTCACTTTAAAAATAAATAATTAAATCAAAATAAAACAAATATTTAAGGGGGGCTCCCATACAACAAACGTGATTTATTTCCAATTTTTTTCTCGGTCTTAATAACAATAACAGGTAGAAACTTGAAATATTTTTATAGATATATTTTTATTTTTATAGGTATGGAACCCTTCGTGCGCGAGTCCGACTCGCACTTGGCCGGTTTTTATTTTAGGTCTCTCTAAGTATTGTATGACCATTCAATCACTCTCTCTTGGGAATTTAGTACTTATCTATCTATAATATTTCTAGCAACACTATTTTGTATCAAAAAACCAAGAATGTAAATATTTTAATCGTTAGTTTTTTTATTGATTCTATTTATAGTAACTTTATAATAACCTATGAATTGTGCTTACCACAATTATGAATACTCTTAACATTTACTTTATGAGTAATATTTTTACCATCAGGTTGTTTAACTCCAGGTGTCATGGAGCGTAGAAAGTCATCTGGTGTCATGAACACCTCATGCTGATCGTGATGTTGGGCTTGCAGGGTTGCAAAGTATCGAAACACTTTGTCAGGAGTAGAGTACTGTCGCATACGATTCTCATATTCGATGATCTATCCAGCCAGCAGCGTCCAAAGTAAAAATGTCAATTTGATATAACACCAACCACCAATACAATAGATAGGTACCTACTTCATCTAACAATGAAGGTTGACAAAGATAACATATCCGCATATCTGCTTATAGCATATCTGCAGAGTAACAAGAATACACAAAAAAGGGTTGTACTTTTATTTTCTTGAAATTATGTAAATTTTAATTCCTAATAAAATATCTTGATTTTTTTATGCAATTAGCAAATACAAAGCAGTGTCTTCATATCGTAACAGGCCTATTCAAACATAATTTGCTGCCTGCCAGTTGTATCTAATTGATATTATGTTTTTCTCATATCTCATTTGCGTTTGTCTCAAAATTAAAAACATTCCAACTAATCCAAATTAAACTAATTTAAGCTTAACTGTTAAACATTTTATAACTTTTATGGATAATTAATAAACATTAAAATAATGTTGTTTTTATTAAAGGCATACACATCAAGATTTGGTTAAAATGTAAATTTTAAATGATATATGGGAGTTGTAGATCTAATGAATGAATGTCATTGATACAAAGTTTACTACAAGAGATTTTGTAGTGAGAAGAACAAACAGAGCATTGTCATTGTTTTCAAAGTATTTGGTATAAAAAAATCCAATTCAAAACCTAAAGAGAGACAGGTAAGATTTGATATGCCTAATTTCCAGATGTAGAAAATCAATTAATAACAAATAAATACAAAAAATAATAATTAAAAAAAACAAGTACCATCAGGCTGTTTCATGCCAGGAGTGATGGCTCGCAAAAAGTCATCAGGTGTCATGTAAACTTCAGTATTGTCACCAAACGTGAGCTTAACTGTAGCAAAATATCGAAATATTTTGTCTGGGGTGGAGTAAGATCTCATACGATTTTCATACTCAATAATCTGTGATAAAAAAAGCAAATTAAAATAAAACATAAAAATTAAAAATAAGTACATATTGTTTTCTAAAGTTTATATAAATGCACATTGAAATAAAAAAAAATTTCATAAACATAAATAAAAACCATGTGTAAATCAATCGCCAGTAGATGTAAAAGTAGTTTCATTTCAAATAAAAGTGTGTCTTATAAATAACTAACAGCAAACTAAAAATCAAAAAGAAATATATCTCTTTGGAAATATATTTTAACTACCAAGGGTAGTTAATTAATTATTTTATTATGAAAAACATGTAAGCATGTATTTTAGAATTTTAACACAATATGATTTGTATGCCATCAGTTTCTTCTTTTGGTGTGGTTTGGCAAGAAGAATAAACACTTCAAGAGTACAAAACATTTGAAATTTTTATTACCTGTACAGATTTTAATTAAAATTGCATAAACTAACCTTTCTGTCTCTAAAACCAATCTTTTCTCTTCTATATCGTTTCTTCTTTGTGTCTACTTCACTGTCAGAATCAGAGTCACCAATTTCTTCAGCAGCTGTTATTGAAGGAAATACTTGATATCTAAGCCTAAAAATCATTTTTTTTTATTTTATATGAATTTATCAACACTTAAATTGTAAAGAAAAAATAAGTAAAATTAAAAATTACTCAATACTCAATATGCAATAAAGTATTGAGTAAATTTACAATTTTTAAATGTAAGAAGTTACTGACCAAATCTTGTAAGATGAATAGGCAGCAGTGGCAAATAATAAAGCATAACACAAATGTTTGTATGAGTGCTGACGAAATTTTTCATTGTCCTGATATTGTTTATTGTTGCTAAAATTACGCTGCTGTAATGTCAACGAATTATTTATCACCGTCGTTGGACCCAATTTCAAACACTGTGTCAATGTTGATAATTTTTGGACTGCATGTATAACTCTTGGTATATTTAGAACGTGACGTGAAGAGCAATACATTATTAAAGTTAGGAAACAACTATTACAATATTTGAAACAAAATAGACGTAAGAAGAACAAGGAAAAATCTATTCGAAAATTCCATTCAATTTCTTGTTAGATTTTGGATTTTGAGTAAAAGTTTTTTGACATTGACATTTTTTTTTTTGCATTGGACATTGACATTGACAATGACATCGCCACCCTCAGATATTTGGGGTCCGTTCCGAGTCACGATTATATCGATATTAGCGCGATAACAGTCGTTCCGAATCACCGGCACCGTGAGCGCGTTCACGAAATCTAGCGAGACGTCACTCATGACGTCATTGTCTGCGCCATCTTGCGCTCACAGCGATCATGCCTCGGAACGAAATCGCTGTGAGCGTCCTGTCAGTTTTTAAACATGGATTTTGTCAGCCTTATTGTAAGGGACGAAGAAAAAGAAAAAAAACAAACAAAGTTCGAGGTTATGAATAACGTAAGCACGGTAACGAGCGTTCCAAATCAACATCTGTCATTTGTCGGTTTTAGCGCGATTTCCGACTCGGAGCAGCTGTGAGCGTTCGTAGCGCTGTAATCGATATAATCGTGACTCGTCGGAACGCACCCTTGGTCCGAGCCACAGAACACAAAATGTGCTGTGCTCAGAACAATAACTAAAACTATAGAAGGATGGCTAAAATAAAAATCGTGCAACTATGTTTAGTTCCTTTCTATCTTATGGCTAGAAAAGGAGGTTGGAGTGCGACAAATGGTTGACACTTAGTTTTTATTTTTTGTATTGTTATGTCAAACGGTCATCAGAAAAATAAAATCTCGAGTCCTTTTGCCCGGCCAAGGCCGGTCAATTTCAAAAGTACATTGATTTAAAAGCTGACAGCTCTTTTTAGATATATTTGACTTGTTCGCGTATTAATAGTATCGACTGTCAACATAAAGAAATGTCAATAACATTGTCTTAGTAGGTATCTCATAATTATTTCAGATTTTAATAGTATTTCTGTCTAGATTGCACGAATGGTTTGGATTACCTTCTAGAAATAGTGAATGTGTGGTCTATGTGTGTGTCTATGTGGCACTATTTTAGTTATGGGCTACAAGTTCTATTATCCTCGTAAAGAAAATAGTCATGGACTATTGACTTTCAATCGATATGTTTTTGCTATAGTATTTGTCGAATGTGGTCAAATTAGCGAATAAAAATAAAAATAAAATTTGGTAGAACCATTTTGTAGCGAAAACCAGGCGTGAATTCAATTTTAATAGCAGATTTAGCAATAAATCAGAAACTGCATCGGGTTATGTTTATCATGATAGTGACGTAAACAATGTGCATATTTTTATAGTATCGATACTTTTATTTTACAGATTTTTTAAAGATTATGCACTAATGTAAGTGCATGATCGAAAAAGGCTAAAGGCGAAGTGTAAAAATAATAGTGGCTAAATCGTATTGGACTTCACAAAAGCATAAATCACATTTGATCTAAGCATTTTAC
Source organism: Eudonia lacustrata (assembly GCA_947562085.1). NCBI lineage: Eukaryota > Metazoa > Arthropoda > Insecta > Lepidoptera > Crambidae > Eudonia > Eudonia lacustrata. Next base: position 10,264,174 of record OX387313.1, on the reverse strand, counting down.
TATGAATTCATTTGTCTGTAAGGGAAATATGAAATGGAGGCGACTTAGAGAACATGCGGTTCCTACATTATATGTATATCATGGATGGATCTGATGAAATGGTGTGATATGTATTAAGATTCTGTGAAGATAAATATAGCACAGGTCTAAGAAACTCTATAGAAATTTAACACAATGACATGTGCAACAAGAATATAATTAATTAAGAAATTATTGTTATTATTTACGAAATTAAATTTTTATTATATCCAAATTATGATAGATTAATTGCTTTAATTTATACCTATCTTATTGTTTTTCAATGATGATTTAACGTTTTTTCTGTATACATAGGTACTAGCCCTACCTCTTCTTTAATTATTATTAAAATTATTTAAATTAAGTTAATTTGTTTGAGCAAAAATTTAATGTAAAAACTTAATTCGAGTAGATACATTAATATTGTTTGTTTTCAATGAGTTCTTTGTTTGATAGTGCAATTGATTGTTTTGGTTAAATTATTGTCTATTTAGTGTCAATTTAAAATGTATTTTTAATAAATATAGTGACAACACAAGCACTATTATTGTTGTCAATTATTTATACTATGCTATACTAAGATTATAAAGAGGAAAGCTTTGTATTTTTGTATGTTTGCAACGAATACCGAAACTCAAAAACTAATGAACCGATTTTAAAAATTCTTTCACCATTAGAATGCTACATTATCCCTGAGTAACATAGGCTATATTTATAACTAGAAAAAAAAATTTGCTTAACCTCTAACATCCAGTGCCAAACCAATGACAGCGCCTCGCCGATGACGTAATTCGCAAAATGGCGAATACCTAACGTCGATGTTCACAAAAATAATGATTACGTTGCAACCTGATCATATTTTATCATTCTGTAAACGGCAATTTACTAATTGATAAATTTCCTTTCCGGCAGGTATCAAGATATATGTGATTATTGAAATAGTTTATTGGTCATACATGATCAAACTTTACGAACCATATTGTGGCCTCAATCACAAGAAATAAACGCGCAGTAGTACATAAAACAAAGAACAAGGACCCATGCTGTCTAATTGTGTAAACAATGTAACAAAAAACCCCGAGATGTTTACAAAAACAACACTTGAAATACGACCTATGAAAGCAAAAAATGAACTAGGGGTGTTACTTCACTTTTTGTAATGTCATCGATAGTTGTTTTTTATGTTATTTTTGTAAGCTACTAGTTTATATGAATAAATGAAATGTACAATGTCAGTCTCAATTTTATTTTATTTCATCATCATCATCATCATCATAGGTATAAAATCAAAGTCAAAGTCAAAGTGAAAGTAAAAATTGTATATTGTAAAAATAGTAAATTGTAAAAATAATGAAATAATATTGAAAATCGTCCAATGTTTTTTACCTACTACCCATTCAGGACGTCTATTTTTTAACTCCACAGTTTTTATTATAGAAGTAACGACATTTACAATACTTATGTCGTTACCACACACAAATAAAAATACAATACAAAAATGTTTAATAAAATCTTCTTCTCCTCCACCACGGCAGCAGCCACGCTGAGAAGTCGAAGTGCTCGGAGAACGGAGCGGTTGTATATATGTATATGTAACTGACCTCCATCCAGTCAACCTCCTCATGGCGTCGTGGAGATGTGAGCGGAGAGTAGGCAGGAGCCAATGGCGAAGGTTCGCCCTAAAACATACAGTTATTACTACAATCATACCAGTAGAAACCAAACACAATAAACAAATTATTTGATGATGATGATGATGATGGTAGTGGTGATGGTGAAATAAATAACCGGCGCCATACGATCGCATAATCCTAGCACAATAAACACATCACCAGTACAAACCAAACACAATAAACAGATTATTTGATGATGATGATGATGATGGTAGTGGTGATGGTGAAATAAATAACCGGCGCCATACGATCGCATAATCCTAGCACAATAAACACATCACCAGTACAAACCAAACACAATAAACAGATTACTTGATGATGATGATGATGATGATGGTGGTGATGGTGAAATAAATAACCGGCGCCATATGATCGCATAATCCTAGCACAATCCTTGTAACACAATAAACAGATTATTTGATGATGATGATGATGAAATAAATTCTACTAACCTCGTCATCACTGACTACTTCCTCGCGCTCCTCCTCCGCGTCGGCCTCGTCGTATAAAATATCAAAAGTCGCTTGGAGCCTCCTCATCTCTCCCAATTCTCCAATTAGCCATTCTATAATCAAAATCAAACAAACAACATAAAATAATATGCTATACAACATACTTATACACAATAACACAATATAGCATACTTATATAACTGTCTCAATACAAAAGTAAATTTAGAAACATTACAAGAATATCACCATTACTATCGAAAATAACAAAATGTTATCGTAAAAGCTATCGACACTATCCTCCTACTACTAAGAAAGAAATTTCACACTGTCTGCCGGCAAGTATGGCCGTAAGCTCTATACAAATATAGCCCAAAATGGTATGGCAAAAAATTTCGGCCATTTCGAATGTCAGTACATGAAACGGTCGTAATTTTATTTCACAAAAAATGATAATAAATGTCGTTATTTCTTTGTGTAAACTAGTTTCCATTACTCATACACTGTTTTTATTCATTTTACTGTATTTCTAACAAACTGTACATGCATTTACGCACTAAAATCACTCTGGCATCACTCCGAAATCGAAAATTTAAAAATCACTATTAGATACGATATTCGTTGAAAACTTATAGCTAAAAACGTTCACTATAAACTCAGCAAGATGATTTACAACAGTTTCTAATATAAAACACTACTTACATGAGTATTTCGAGTTTTTTCCTCAATGCACTAAGTAACCTTGATGCACAAATTACAAATGTTCGAACTGTCATACAACCCGAAAAACGCGAGTAGAATAACGTTGTCTTGTGTTTTTAATATAGCAAATTTACTCTAGTTTGTCTATGGCCAAACATCTTCATACAAAAGTATACTCTAACATATCGATAATAATTATTATAGTCGCGTGGTCGGGTGCGGTGACATGACACCGCGCGATTTTTGACCGAATATTGCCGCGGTGTCACGACACCGCGGCCAGGTAGAGAGGTGATAAATAAATAGAAATACGATTTGTTTGTTTTGTTGTAACAGAAACTGTCAAAGCGGTACGGAGTCCGCCGGGTCAGCTGGTCGATAATAAAGTCGATAAAGTCACCACAATACCTCAAATATGACGTCACAAATCTGGTGACACTTTCGAAATAACGAAAGAAAAGGGACAATCGATCTCTTTCCAATACATCACCTAGGTTCATTAGTTAAAACAGTGCGAACTGATGAATTTGTGTTGCTATTTTAGTCTGGTTTTTATAGCTTTAGTTATTATTCTGAGGTTCTGTGGTCCGAGCCATGAAGCTGGCTGGACCATGAAGCTGTAGATGTAGAGAGGCCTGTAAGTTGAAAAAGCAAGTATTATGTAGCTATCTCACTCTTCTGGTGATACCTATCCATGGAATTAATAAGTACTAAGAAGTACTTATTAGTTCTTTAGGTCTTTATTTCTTAAACTAAGGAGGAACTAATTATTTTATGTTTGCAGTAACTACGCACTAATTACGCACTAAAAGAGGGCATAACAACAAAAGTGAATTAGACTGTGTGTACGCCAGCTTAACGGACACAAGACTCTGACACCAAAGCACAAAAAAAGACACACTAAAGGTGCTGCCTTGGATAAATAATTATTAGTATATTAAAACAAATCAGTTTTTAAAAAGAACAATTATATTTCTTATTGTTAGTGATTAACAAAATGACTAACAATAAAAAAAATATTGAAAGTAATCGTTTTTTCCTTATAGATTTTTTTTATATTTCACAACCGTATGAATACGTCTTAGTCAGCAAAACAAAATCTAAGCTCGGAAATATTTAGTTTTGAAATATTTTGTTTCAATAGAAACAAACCAAAAATATAAAACTCTTATTTAGATAGCGATTTCATTTACAGTTTGTTTGACATTTTAGTACAACAATGGTTTAATCAAGGTTAAATCTAAGGGTTTAATGTGTTGCTGAAACAATTTAAACACTATAATGAATGAAAATCGCTCACGTAAGTAGCTGCACTGCAACTTACTGCAAGAATACTTAGGTATTTTCCTCTTTTATTATACAAGGCGAGCCTAGTGGTTAGATCGTCGAAATTAAGTTAGATCGGTTAATCTATTAGGACTTAAAGTTACTCCCATTTTTAAAGCTTATTTGACAGATCATAACCCGACCGAAGATTTTTTGCTACCTATTCTTTTATTATCGCTATACATTCAGTCTTCTTCAGTGGTCTTCTTTTTCTTCTTCTTTTCATGTTAATGGTCTTATATCCTCCCGAAGCCCCGACCCAGAATCCGACCACGCGCACGGCAGAGTCCGTGGTCCTCATAAGGTCTTCCCTTACATTTACATTCAGTAAATGCTAAAAAAAATTATATTTGAGTTCTATAAATCAAAATCAGTCCTACACTCTTCTTTACAAAAAGTCTAGTCGGTACCTTTATTATCATAGACAATAATTTAGTTGCGAGTTGACAGCGTGATGCATGGATGTTCTTTGAATTTTTACATCTATCAAAATTGACGGCGTTTGCGAGGCGAGAGATTAGAGAATTCGAGTAGTGTGTCAAAGGTAAATATCGTAGAAGATAAAAATTAGGATTTGGAAAAAACATAACAATTTCGAGTGCTATTAAATCCTAAATATTACAATTCTTTTTTTAATTGTATGTAGTGATAGCAGTTTGTTTCATATTACTGAGAAGAGCGAGTTATATAACCTTGAATCACGGGACTTTAGTATTGATCAGTTCATTTTATTGTAAGAAAATAGTTCTGTGAAAAGGGAATAACAGGTATGTATAGTACATTATCAAATGTTATTGTATAATTAAGCAATGTAAGCTGATAAATCTAATTGTTAACCTTAGCTTTTCCATCATTATTTTGTAAGGTAGGTAATGGTTTGTTAATGAGAGCAATTTAGTTATTTTCTCTTATGGTAGCCTTTGTAAACATCTTTTTGCAATGTTAAATGTGTGTTATGTACAATAACTAAAATAAATGGAATTAGAAAGTAACCTTAAAAACCACCATGACACAATTTTATCTATCTAATGACCTTTCTATTTTTTATGATTTTTTATGAGTATCGTTGTGGTAGGAGCGCCGAAGTGTTCATGTTAACTACTTTATCTGTTCAGTAAACTGTAATATTTAAAAAAATCTAATTCATAAAAAATATTAATAAAATTCCATATAAAACAATGTAAAATGTAAACAAGATTGTAGCCACATTTATTATTCTATGTATTTACTGTTTTTTTTAGTTAAATATTATAGTTATTAATAAAAGGTATTATATTATTACATTGCCATAAATAATCTTTTTCAGTGATTTGTAATCACAAAATATTATTTATTGTTTTAGCAGATTTTTTCTGTAGTCTCATTTTTTTGAATCTTATAATATTGTAACATGAATTATAGTATTAAAATTTAAAAAATATCTGAAATGTTTATTACTTTTGTTTATGCACTGCTATTACTGCTTTTTGTGACCTTGAACTATATTGTTTATTAATAACAAACCCATATTAGATTCTATGCTAAAATAGATTCCCTTTCTACATTCTGTTGGACATATGCCAATCTTTTGTTAATTTGTTTATAGGAACACTCTTCATGGGTTTAAATTAATAGTTGTATCAATTTAAATACAAGCTTTAAAGTAAATCTAAAAACAACTGGTTCACCGAAATGTAATTGCATTATTTACTACAGTTGAAGTAATGATCATGATAATATTTTACTTGTTTATAAACTACGATTTTTTTTTGCTTTTAGCTTAGTTTTTTTTAAACTAGGTAACAATAGGACCGATAGTTCATAGCAAACATAAATAAATATAAAATGTTATTTATTTTTCTCATCGCTAATGGTACTTAACTGTAAGGTTAAGTACCATTTGCGATGATGATGATGGATGACAAAAGGTAAAGTAAGTAGGTTCCAAAGAAACCTGATTTACAAGTCGTCAGGCCCCACTAAGGAATATATGTATAAGTGAACACTTGGAATGAACATTACCTACAGTTTTTATTTTATTATTTTTAGTTAATTAACAAAAGAATATATATATAATATTATAATATAGACAACTTTTTAAGGTCTGTGTATATTTGATTTTGTTTTTTTCTTATATAATATACACCTACCTACTTCATACATTTCTTACCCTTTATTTTTTATTATATATAATTGCAGAAATCAGTAATATGTTTGTAAATTAGTAAAACATATTTTTTTTTGGAGAGAGATTGCTGATTTGCTCAAACAGCATTTTCTTCTTCACTGGGCTTTTTTTGAGGGTGGCGAGGTACTTAAAGGGTACATTAAGCCATGTGAAACAAGTCACCTTCGAAGGTTTTCTAGAGGGAATGGCATCACGCACTTAAAAGTGCGTGTCCCCATGCCTACTAGATTCTCCGAAGGGTTTGGATCAGATCGAGGAAAAACATAATTATAATATACCTACATAATTTTTAAAAACTTGAGAGGAAATACCAAGCCATACCATTCTAAAACTCCTCTAGACACATTTGAGAATTGGTTTAGTATCATTGAACTAATTATCATTATTATTTATACTATTAAAATTTAAGAACTGATCTGATATCTGTGAGAACTGACCATAGTATTTATAATATATCTGTAATTTGCCTAGAGGTTTATAGAATTTTTATAGACTGATAATGAATTTGTCATATAAACTATCATATCATATAATATTCACAATAGTAAGAGATGTTATACTATTTATTATTATATTTTAATTAATGGTTTCACATTTAGCATTAAGGCAATTTCAAGTAGTATTAATATTAAACTAAGAATTGTACGGTAGATTGAGTTAAAAAGTAATCTCACAACATTTGTTATTATGGAATGAACTCAGGTGAAACTCCTTATTGTACAAAATAATAGATGAGTTTTATTTCTGTTGCCTATAGATCTGACACATAATTAGGAGCCACAAACAACAGCCACAATCATGCATCGCGCAAGGGCAGTGTATCAAGCAACAACAAAAGTTGGCAACACAGATAGATTTGCATCATGGCTCATCAACAAAACACAGGTTAGTAAAAAATAGTTTGATCTTCAAGTGATAGTACATATATTTCTCTAAAACTTTCATGACTATCATTCAAAATCTTTAAATTTATCTGTAATTTGACAGGTGATAAATATTAGCAACCCTGATTTATTATTATCCATTCACTCATGTAGGCAAGTATTGAATAGGTAGATAGACATGATGTGTGATTTCCTTCCCATGGGTGTTGTGTCTGGCTTTTATCAGGCAGTGTGTATTCTTGTATCCTAAACATAGAAGAAGGAGTTTATTTATTTATTTATTTATTTATTTATTTATTTATTGGGCAGTCAACAAAAACATGTACCACCAAACAAATAGTAGTTATAGTGTAAATGCCAAACTTCTTTAATATATTTTTTGTTGTACAGAATGCTGCTGTGACAGTAAACGCCAGTAGGTGGAAGAGTTCAACAGCAGCAGAGCCATTCCTCAATGGGTCCAGTTCTGCGTATGTGGAGACAATGTACAACTCATGGCTCACAGACCCAAATTCCGTGCATGCGGTAAGTTTTTCATCATTGTATAACACGAAAGAGAGTAAGAGTAAAAGTACGATAGCGAAGTAGTGTGTGTGCATGTACAGACGATGCTACGAGTGGCTGCACACCAGACTACCCAAAACTATAAAATTTCTTCAATAAATGTTCAACCCTATTAAAAAAAATAAAAAATTAAAAATCATTTATTCAGTTTAGGCTACAAATAGCTCTTATGAACGTCATTTTATGCCATCGGTTCGTAAGTCTATCTACTTTGGGCACTCAGCAAGTGTCCAGCTAATAGACAAAGTTCAAAGTTTGTTGAGGAAACTTGACAGTTTGTTGTAGTCTGATTTATAGCTGTGTGTACTAGGATATTATTCCACAACTATTTATTAAGTTATATTTAGATCCATAATAATATAGTTAAAAATAAAAAACATCGTACCTTAAAAATGCACATTATTGCTTGTGTTTATAAAACCCAATTAATAATATTTTTGACACTCCGAAACAACCCATTGAATATTATCTTATCCAACCTTGACATAGAAATGTGCTACTAAAGAATTTTAAGTCCAGTTTCCTATTCTCGTTTGCTTAATACTATACTACTGTACCATTTCTTCGAAACTTTTAAGTGTTCTTTATATTAGTCCTAAAACTTATGTATCAGCACACCGTAAATATTTTTATATCAGTATACTCTGAATTTATCTTGTTTTATGACGTAGTCCTATGATGTAGACCTATGATAAAAATTGAGGCGCATATTATAACTCTCAACGAAAATATAATAATGGCATGATGTGGCAATTATACAACTGCACTTTGATACTTGCATTCTTATAGTTCATAACTATTTTTAAGATATTATCTACTAGGATGTTATTTCACAACAATTTATTAAGTTATAATAATCAGACCCATATGGTTAAACTCACGAAAAAAGGAAAAGCAATAATTAAACTTTCGTTTTATGAACGAATTATTACAGTGTAATTGTAATGCCTAATTAAAATAATTAAACAGCCTATATCTGTCCCACTTCTGGGCAAAGGCCTCCATCATTAAAATCAAGTCATCGCTACAATTGTTGGGTAATGGCTTAATCACGTTTGCCAAATGCGGGTTGGTGATCACAAACCCGAGCTATGCATCGAAAAATCCGATATACATTTGCCCGACCTAGGAATTGAACCCGGGTCCTTTGGGTATCGGGCCGAGTGCTTTGCCCACTCGGCCATCGAGGCGTTTGTAATGCCTATAAAGTTATAATTTTCGTATTTACTCACGTATGTTTGTTGAAAATCTATTCTGGTGTGTCGTAGTTATTTATTTTAAGGATTATTAGATTTTTTTATTTCTTTTTTTCAAATAGGCCCATTTAAATAATGGAATTGATTGATTTATTGTTTGTATGCAAATAATACCATAACTTTTACATTATCTGAAATAAGCTTAGCTTATTTTTTGGATATTCTAAATTAATTCTGAATTACATAAGCAATGGTCAATGACATAAGAAGTGGGACAAAATTTCAATAATGGGGATTATTGAAATTTTCTGTGCCTCATGTGATGTGATGCATGTCTTTGTTATTGAACGATTAGATTAACCTTTTTAACGCCAACAACTTCTATAGAAGTTCGAGATTTTCGTGCCGTCCACGCCAGCACTTCTATAGAAGTTCTTCTTTGTACCTACTTTATTAAAATACATTTATACGTTGGCGTACAGCGGGACATCGCGTGCAGGATAGTTGGGAGGGGAAAAGGTTAAGGCTTACTAGAATTTTTGATGCGCGTGAATATGATTGCCTGCTAGTAAGATTCTGCTCAGCTACAGCTACTTGATTCTGCCACCAAACAGCTTTGTTTTACTTTGCTGTAGTCCGGTTTAAAAGGAACTAGATCCAGTGAGATACAAGGCCTAGAGGCAAAAGAACTGAAGCATCAGGGTCAATAACGCGTGTGTTATATACCCTTGCCTTGGTGACGCAAGCATCGATGGGTTGCGGTTGCAGCTTTCTTATCAGGCGAACCGTATCCTGGTTTGCTGGCCTAATATCATAAAAAAGAAAAAGATTAATAGCGATTATGAACAGAGATTTATTTATGTATTACGCGTTAGTTGTTATCTGTAATAACGACACACTTTGATACTTAATATTGTTTACATATACGTTAATTAACGTGAGTCATATAATTTTATACCACGCATGAAAACGATTCCTTGGTAACATCATAGTACCTAGTTACCTACTGAATAATCGTTATTACCAGATTTGTTGTGTCTAGACTTTCAACTTTACCTAAAACTGAACTTTGATACTAGTTCCGACAGTTCTAAGGCACATTCGGGGTTTTATTATACATTAAATAATCAGCTAATTATAAACACTGCGTGTTTATTTTTTTATGCAAGTAACTGTGTATGTTAAGGGAAGGGGACGCCCGCCGCCGCCGACCGGTACATAATTTTTACGACAAATCATACTGCCGGGATATGTTACGAAACGAAATTGTCATTGCGTGTAAGGTCAATTCGCGGCGGTGTCATAAATAGAACTAGTTATCGCTCGAAATTGTTAGTCTACCGAGACGTCTAATCACGACAAACAAATGTGTTTGCTTATGTATGAAGTTCACATGGAGCACAGTTTGTTATGGATACAAATTTTGCCTATGTTTTTTTCTAGTCTGCTCTTTGAGTCTAAAGGTGTGAATGAGCAGTATCTTTGTTTATGTAAGTTTTAAGTCCAAAATGTGATGCCTAAAGTAGGTCACATGGCTATAAATTATTATTTACAATGTATTCTACATATTTTTAATTATCAGAAGTTTGCTTCGTCACATCGTCATTGTTAATTTTGTTATCAGTAATTTCGGAAATAACCATGACATTTGTTTTGTTTTTGGTAAGATATTGTTGTTTACCACCTCTGGCATTATATAACCGGGTTTGACAGATCAAACCCCGAAGATTTTCTGGTAGTTGGCTACACGCCACCGGGTACCTATACATTACCTTACTGAACTTCTCCGGGGGCATTTGATTCTAATTTGGAGAACGGAAATCCCCGGGCGCGATTTTCCCTACTTATCGGCGAAGATTATTGTGCCTTGAACTCTAGTTGTGTACTAGTCTAGACATGTGTAGAGACTGGAGTGCCTCAGACGTGGCATTTAAAGAATCCTGAAACCATAACATTAATTTTAATAACAAATTTTTAATAGCCCTATTATTATAGGACGTTTAGAAAACCGTCATGAAACCGTGTGAAAAGTAACATTAACACCCTTAAAGCGTCGACGGACGCCATTATTGTTTTTATTGTAAAGAAGTAGCCTCTAAAATTTAATCTTTTATTTTTGTTTTCAATTAATTTACATATACAGTTTAAGTGTTTAATCTTTTGATCGCCAATCGACGATATCTATAGTTTACAAAAATACAAAGAAAAGATATTTGGAATTTTGAAATCCCTATTCCTGTTGCAAGTTTTTACTTTGAATTGAATGCTTGGCGTACAGGACACTTCGTCGCATTTATGCTGTGGCGATAGAAAGATTAAATTAAATTTAGGACTTTTCTAAACGTAACATAAAACGTAACGTAACGTAACGTAACTTATACTCTTATCATGATTTTATCGTGTAAGGTAATGGTGTGCAATACTAGTTGAATTTCTCGCACTAATCGTGTCTATGAGCACGATTACGAAAATGCCGCAGTGTCGTCATATTCCCGGAAACGATATCACACGTCAATGTGTTCCATGTGTCATCTACCTATAACTAATAACAATAACCTAAAAGCTGCTTTAAATTTTTTATGAATTTAGAATTTGAAATAGCAAAGAACAATCGAAATACAGTGACCAACTAGCAGATTTAGACGCAATGACATTATTAATGACTATAGCTGTGCTCGCGACTTCGTCCGCGTGGAATAGTGACTTTCGCCAGCATTTTTAATTTTTTAGGCTTTTGTTCCCGTTTTTGCAAAATTTTTCACTGATGCTTCGCTCCTATTGGTCGCAGCATCAAATGGACTATCCAACACAAAAAGAATTTTTCAATTCGAACCAGTGTTCCTTAGATTAGCGCGTTCAAACAAACAAAATCTTCAGTTTTATAATATTAATATAGATAATATAGATGAACTGTTTCGTTGATTATCAGTAAAAAGGTATTAAGACTTAACAAAAAACAACGCATGTAATAAAGGAAACCCCATGTGTTACCCATGTGTGGTCTAGCGGTTAGATCACTGGTCCTAAGACTAGGTTTGCTTGAAATTAAGGCTTGTGTTCTCGACACAGAAAGAGGTAGGATAATTCTTCAGTAGGCGAAGACTGGGTGAAGTGCGCTTTTACCTTCGGCCTTATCATCACTTATTATCAGGTGAAATGAAGGCCAAGCGTTTGTAGATTAAAACAACACCTATGTAAAGTAGTATTCACGGCTGTTTCGTTCTTTGCAAAGATTGCGGACAAGATTCTGTCTCGCTAGTGAATAAAAAATGTTACTACCACCGAGTATCCTGAGTTCAATTCCTAGGTCGTATAAGCCCCGCCCGATCCTCTAAATGCCACTACACATTTACAAAATACACTAAACATGCACACTAGTTTAGGGCCAAGACACCGTACTCGTAGAACAAGGGTACGTAGAACCAGTTCACACGAGCTCTATACTAGGTGCCTTTAGGGACGCCCTCGGGTGGTTCCGCTCCCCGATCCAATCCGAACCCTTCGGAGACCCTAGTAGGACACGGGGATGCGCATTTTTAAGTTGCGATGCCGTTCCCTCTAGATATCCTCCGAAGGTGATTCGTTTCAACACGGCTAAGGGTACCCCTTTACGTACCTCGCCGCCCTAAGAACCCCGGTGACGCTGAAAATGCCGCTAGAGGCAATCGGCAATCTCTCAAAAAAAAAGGTCGTACAAGTCTGTATTGCATTTTTTGATGCGCATTGCCTTTGTTTTTCAATCTGCATTTGAAAAGCGTGGTGATTTAGCCAATACCCATAAATTTTAGCGATGACATAATTTCAATGATATAGACCTAAGCTATGCAGTGAGACCAGTATATAGGCTTTACTTTTCGGGAAGAGATCGCGTACTCTAATCGTTGATGTGATCAGTCGCCGACTTACATGGCGTGGTGATTTAGCCAATACCTATCAATTCTAGCGATGACATAATTTCACTAATAGAGGGCATGACCATGCAGTGAGACCAGTATGTAGGCTTTCTTTTTCGGGAATAGATGGTGCTCTCTATCTAATGCGATCAGACGCTGACATAAAACCTCTGTTTATTTCACCTAGTGTCTTGTTGTTACCAGTCTTGGGACGCATTCTTCCGCAATGCGACCGCCGGCGCCCAGCCTGGCTCCGCTTACACTTCACCACCGAATCTCGCGCCGTACAACAAGAACGAAGTGCCCCTCTCTGCATTGGTACCTGCTTCCGGTGGGATGCCGTCAATCGCTTCAGGTTTGATAATATAGATTTTTATTTCGTTTTTATTTAAAAAAAATAAATAAACGAAGGTAGTTTTAACTTACCAGACTGTAGGATTATTATACTCACCAAATTTTGAACTTTATATGATTGAGAAAAATTTAAAAGCTATGCAATATTTCCAGCATGCTCTGCCTTATAAGGTGTTAAACATTTTTATCACTGGACTAAGATTAACTCAAAGAAGCGAATTGTAATCTTAATACATAATTTCTTTCTTGCATCACTCTTGAATGAAGCTATGCGTGCCAGCGAGCGTATACTCTTATAGAATGTAGAGCTTAGAATCGATCAGAATAATAATGACAAATGTATTCGAATATACAGGATGTTTGGTAATATGTGTATGTTCCCGAAACGTACCCATGTTAACATGTCCATATAAATACTATGCCAACGTCAGAAAATGGAAATACAAAAAAAAATCGACTTTCCATACTAACTCGATCAGCTGATGGGTCATTTTAAAGATAAGACTAAGATAGGACGATGATGATGATGATGATGTTAACATGGGTACGTTTCGGGAATATACACATATTACCAAACACCTGTATACAATGATAAATATAAATAATTATTTTTAGATCAATATGTATCAAGAATCATTTGTTGTCGTGAGGTTTTACGCTATTTCAATTACATTAATTTTAAATAGTTTTGATCAAGCACTCGAAAGGTATTTTTTTCTTTTGGTTGGTTTTTACATCTTCTAACAAATAAAAAATTGATATGCCATTAGTACTTAGGGTTTTTACTACTGGACCTTGTTGTGTTGCTACTGGACCTTCTAGGTGTACTTTTACTGGACCACGACAAATAAAAAACAATTCCACAGGATCACCAATCAACGAGAAGATAATTGACGACCATCTCGCGGTCCAGGCCATCATCAGAAGTTATCAGGTGAACAATATTACATGTCTTAATCTATTTACATTGTACACAAATATGAGATTTGTTCGTTATTGTTTGCACATTTTGTTTAGTATCTTATTCGTCCCTAAGCTGAGCCCTTTTGTGAAGTTCCCGATATGCCACGTTTTATTGATAATATTTCCATTCATGCTAATTGCACTGAACCATACAACATTACCTTCAAACGTTGATAGTTTTATATATTTATTTAGATAGCTTATAACTATGTTGCACATGGAAAAGGGAAATATATTGTTTATGATACTTACTTACACATTTATAAAAATTAATACGTGTACAACGTTTTAGTGGTAGGTAGGTAAAGGTTACTTCCAATTTTATTATTTAGCGTTTCTGCGACCGGATGTGTATCAATTGGCATTGCGGTTACGAATTTTTTAATTGGTGTCCAAAATCTGCACCTCGACCTGGCGACGGTTTCGATTGACATGGCTTAAAATGTTTTGTACCATTTTGGGCGCCAAATATGTTGTACCATGTTGTGTGCCATTATGGGCGCCAAATATGTTGTACCATGTTGAGTGCCATTATGGCCCTCTTCAAGGCTGAAGTGAAAAGGCTATTCCTAGGTAAAAGCGTATGCCACAGAAGACTAATTTTCACTTAACATCACGTGAGACAGTGGTCAAATGCTTACCTATTTGATAGAAAGAATATAATATATAACTGTTGTTGAGATCCAATATAAGTTGGTACAAGAAAGCAGTCGTCGGGTCGTGGTTGTTTGGGCTAAAGTGACGTTGTGGTGGCGGGTGCCTGGCAGGCTCGCGGTCACCTGGCGGCCGATGTGGACCCGCTCGGCATCACGACGGCCAACCTGCCCGAACTGGGCATGCGCGCGCCCAGCTCCGAGCTCATCATGAGGAAATATTTCAATTTCGGTACGCTGCAACCAAATGAGAAGAGTCAATTTATATTTGGAAGCAATCACTTACGTTAAAGATCATGCCGTTAAAATTCATAGATGGGCGTTATTTTGCGTGTCACTGATTGTTGTGTTTACGTGCAGCGATAAAATGACATACATATGTACCTACATGCAAATAAAATTGTAACACAGAACATTTTATTCTTTACAATTGGATTAATGTAGCAAATCAGTGATTGTTTTCAAAAACATTTTATGACGTCAGCTTTCGTTCTTGGTATATACTCAGTATTTATTTTACTGCAGTGCCATCTTTATCACCATATCATCATATAATTATGTTAAATGTTAAAGAAATGTGTATGTAAATGCATGTGTATGATACATTTCGCTGTTTGTCAATATCTAGTTAACTACCTAATTTGTTTGCAGTAGTATTTTATATGAAGCCGTTTTTCTAGCATAAATATCTTAACACAATATTACAGAGATTAGTTTCATCTAGTATCTGATCATTTTAATAATACGTTCTAACAAAACAATGACTGCTCCACGTGTTCTTTCTTGCATAATTATTCTTTTACTAACCACAGGACCGATTTCAAAGAATGGCTAGTCTCAAGTACAGAAGATTTATTTGAATAGCTATTTAGATATACGTGTATTGCATTAATATTAATAGGCTTATAATGGCGCGTTAGCATGCCTAATTTAGGTGCGTTTATATATAGTTTTATGTGTGATCGGTTATATTTTTTTCATATATTTTTTTCTGCTGTACGGTTGGCTCAGTATCACGGTAGCTCTCGCTTTTATGTATCTATTTATATGCATCTCTTATAAAATTATCAGGGCAATTACTATTTAAAGTTGATAACCAGTCACATGCATAAAATGTAGCTCATATGGTGCTAAACGGAGATCTTAAAAAGTGCTAATCGTTTTCCTCAAACAAACAAATAGTGTAGCGACCTTGTTCTTTATCTCGTAACGCTGTCGTACCTATTAGTAGACTTGGCTGTTTACTCTTAACAATAACATGACGGAGGCCCTGTTTTCACGTATGTAGTCCCGGGGTCACCTCGTGGCGCAGCTTGACCCCTTGGGCATCTCCACTGGGGACCCGACGTCGAGCGGCGACTGGCACGGTGGATTGCGCGCCTTCGCTAACGAGGCTGTCATTAGGCAACACGTACGATTCGGTATGAAGCATTCCACTAACTAACGAATATTGCAATTGAGGCTTAGTGGGATGTCAACTGGCATTGCATTGGTTGTCTTCCGTTGACGTCAAAATTTTCGAATATCTCAGAATTTTGTCTGTTGTTACTTTTAACAACGTCTTGACTAGATTATATCCTATATTGTTGATATTAAATTACAGAAAGAAAGTATGGGTTATTTCAATGTAGCTAAGGAATACTTTCGCAATCCAGTTAACATTTTTATGAATTTTCAATTAGCAATATGGGTTTTCAATACGGTTTAGGGTTCAAGCTTCCTTACTTGCTCACACGCAATGTGACAGCACCGGCTCCGCAGTAGGAGTTCGTCTTGTTTTATCGGTGTTACACGTAGAGGGCGTTACTTTCGCTTATAGATTGGTGCTTGGTTTGTAGTTAGACTTTTTACTTATTTGAAAATTTCGACACCTTCGATTATGGTGATTGGGCCGTTAACATTATGATGTATTTTCTTGTGTAGTATTAGGTAGTTTAAGTAAGTGTGAATACGGTAGTAGGTGAAATTAAAATTACTACTAAAATTGAGACTAGCTTTTTGGAAATATGTGCGGTCGTCATACTAATTATTCCGTTTTTCCTGTTTGTTCTGTAAATAATATTAACATAAAATTATTAACCACTAAACAAAATCAGTGTAGCATTTTGTATTGTTTTCTGTCTACAGAATGTTGTTTAGGAATATGTTTTACTTACACTATAACTAATGCAATCATATACCTTTACTAGATGAATGTACCCCTAAATTGAACAATATGTAAATAATAGTGATTATGTGTGTAGTTATTATATTTTAGTTTTATGAATTTATATTTGACGTACGCAGTATGTTTTAGATGCGTAACCGTATTATTGTTGCAGTTTTGAAGCTGTTATTGTGATCGTAGATAACAGTATTTATAAGCAAAGATAAGTAGGATAATGGTTTTCCTCCCAACAAAACAGTAGGTAAACGAGAAGGCTTTAATTGCATGTATGCAAATTTCAACAACGTTTAACTGTTACCATTTTGTCTTATAAACTGGTTTTTTGCTTCTTGAAATAGATATGCAAAATTGTTTTCCTAAAACACAACTTAAGGACAATTAGTCTTTTAAGGAAAATACTGCTCACTTCGTCTTTATTATTCACACAAAGCATTGACATAAACCCGCTTTTATTTCGATTTAACCAATTCAAAATACAACTATTATTTATGTGAAGTTCGCATACTTGTATGACATTTTATTAAAACCACAATTTTATTGTTAACAAACTTGTTATACACTGAAACAAGCAGCTTTATTCAGTCTTATATTTTTTTTATGATTTATGCTTTTTATTCAAGAATACTACAACTAATTAAATATATTAACGGCCGAATGTTTTGCTGCATACTTAACTAGTATATTGTGAACTAAAAAACAGATCCGAGGACACCATATAGCGAAACTCGACCCGTTGGATATAGCAAACTTCCATTTGGCCGGTAAAAATCCCCGGGAGGTGATTCACAACAGCTACAGGTTTGGTAAGGAAACAACCTGATTTAGCACCCTGGCCGCTAGGTGTCCTCCGTAGTTATGGCGGCACAGTGACATAACATCACATGGTACCCGGCAATATATTAACTTTTATAAGTAATGAGCCGAAAAAGAAAGCGATGTATCAAACTTCGGTGGATGGTTACGTTGTATCAAACTGTTCGAAATATTCTTTAACAAAACTAGTTTTAAATTCTAGCACTATGTGTTTGTCAAAGTGATTGTACTTTTTTAGTGCTTCGGAACAACTTCAAAAGTCTTGGGGTGCCATTATTGAAGCGGTTACAATATAATACTTATATCAATAATATGTTCTGTGAAACAATAGTATCGTAATATTCATTACGAAACGAGTGCTTTAGACACTGAAAATTCTCGAAATTATTCAATAAAACAAAGATTTTAATAAATGAAAAATATATTATATACAGGTTGACTTTTTTATCACGTCCAAACCTTCTGAGATGACTCCCGTGATACAAACGAATAACTCTTACTATTAGGTTACGTGCGTACTGTCCGGTTAGCCGCACTGCGGCTGCCCGTCCGGCTCGTCGTCGTTGGTCGGCAGCCGCATCACAGTGCGTATGAAAACTGTGTTTTCGTACATATTTTTAATCGCGGCCTGCCGGACGGCTGGCCGTAATGTGGCTAACGGCTCAGTGCGTATGTAGCCTTACTCGAAAATAAAAATCAGCTGTTCCGTACAAAACATCAATATCATCAATCAGAAACAACGACGGTGCCACAACCACCCAGACCCGACACAATATAGAAAAGTTCGTTTTTGACATTGACCCGACCGGGAATCGAACCCGGGACCTCAGAGTTAGCGCCGCCCAAAGTCCGGCGTGCAAGCCACTCGGCTACGGAGGTCGTCACATATACAAAAGTCTTCTTCATTCTTAAGTTTATGGACCCTAATGTGCTTTAGAACAAATCTACCAAATATCTAAAACTCGCACGCACAGTGATGTCAGTTTAGCATCCCTGGGCAACTGTAGAAGATTTCATAGGCTAATAAACATGTCATTATCTACTTTTATCTTCGCGATCACACATAAAATGAACAACCAACACTGCTATCGACGTTGGATACATCGGTATTCGTAATAGGCTCGTTGTGTATCAAACTGTTGTAAAAAGCTCTTTATAATGTTTCTTATTTGGTTGATCTGCCTACTGGGCCTATATATAGATTGAAATCGAAATAGACTTAAAATAGCTTCATATAAAAAAAATATTATATTTTTGATAAAATTTATATTTTTTAATTACAAAGTAGATTTACAATAATCTTTCGGCTACATGTTTCAACTTGTTGGCGTCCAATCTAGTTGTCTCAGGTTGCCATAATAACTGTGTACAGGGAGTACACATACTATGTATAGTGTGTAACTGTGACTGTGTAACTGTGTACAGTTATATAGTTCTTCAACATTGAAAACTTGATGCCGGGTACTATATTTATGAACAGATTTCTATTTCTATTACATAGTAGTATTGAATCAATTAAATACGCACACAATTGTTTATTCGATTGCCACTTTCAATCTTTATACGGTTTCGCTTGAGAATGAGCAATAGTTTTTTTTCTCAACGAGGCGCTTCGATGTAAATATTACATTTGGCCTGTTTTTTTATTATTTGCTCTTTTTGATTTCTGTTCGTAAATTCTACAAGCTACTGAACGCCATAACTACATAACATATGTGTTCGTCACGCACGAGGTTCTTGGCAATCGCACGCCATCACAAATATCTGGGTTTAGTTCACGTCACTGGACGAAGCACACTCTTTTGTTTGTTAAATGATACTACTACTTCCATTATATTGCATGCGAATAATTCTTCTTTTTCCCTACTAACCCAAAAGATTAGGTCATTTGAATTTATTTAAAATATGTAGTAGTTTTAACTGCACGCACACAAAAAGGATGAACTCACTTTATTTATTAATATAAGTATTCTTAATATTGTAAGTATGGTAAAGTATTAAATAGCTGGGGAGAAAATAAATGCAATTTTTCATTTGACATTGAAACGAGCATTAGTCACGTGTAGCACACGTTGGAGCGCTTCCAACGAATCGCTTCATCTGTCGACTATACATAGTTCTAGGCCTTTGGACTCGATCGAATCAGTAGTAAAAACCCAAAATGCACGGTTAGAGATGGGGTACTGGTGAATACATTCACACGTCATGATCGCTTATCGTAATGTTGCGGAGAGAAAGCTAGTAAAGGGATATGATAAAATATTATGAAACGCTTTATATACGCGCTTTTGGTTCTGGGTTTAGTGTTGTAAGGTTATATTTTATGTTCCTCTGTAATCCACCTTAAAGCGCGACTGGTGTATCAAGAGAAATATTAATGGGAGAATATTCAGTACAAAAATAAATTTTTTTTTACACTTTTTACACATCAAATATGTCTGTATTACCGGAAGACAAAACTAATTTAGACATAATTGAAACTGAGTTCGAACGATAACCATACGCTCAACTATCCCGATGTCATGTAAAAAATACTTTTAGGTTTTCATATTCTCATTCGAATGTTTCTCTCGGTAATCCAGTCAACCTGTCTAATGTTATTTTTCATCTTTTTCATTGAAATATAATATATACGTATTTGTTTGAGTTTGGAGAGTCGTGACGTAACTTCTTGGACGTTCATACTCTCATGAACATTTTACATTTTTAGACGAAGCTGACATGGACAGAGTTTTTAAGTTGCCATCTACCACATTTATCGGTGAAAAGGAAAAAGCCCTGCCATTGAGGTAATACACTTGAATAACACAATAATCTAAATCTAGATTGTAGACTTTTATCCTTTATCTTTAAATTTGGGCACGCCCATCGTCACACGTATTGACGGTATCGTTATCAAATTGATATCAAAACACAAGCTGATATGACCTTTGGTGCTTTACCTAAATGTATAAACATCCGCATCTGTATTAAGATTTATGGCTAGACGCTAGTTTATGCTAGTACTATCAGAACAGTTAGTTATGATTTATCGCGCCAAACGACATAAGCCACTTGAATTGGTATCATTCATTAGGTACTAGGATGAAATAACGTAGATCAGATTGAGTAGTTTTTCTTTGATTACCGTTATGAATAGTTTGAATAATCATCTGAATCAAAGGAGAAAATATGCTTATACTTTTTTGCAAGTAACAGGCAGATATATTATTTTTCAAAAAATATATTGTTGTTTTCCGGTTTCCGTACATATTTACCTGACTGGATGTATCCATGCTATACCAACATTGCAAAAGTAGCTATATAAAAACACTACCTCTTCTTGTTGATGCAGCAAAATTTTCATAATTAGGTACCTATATATCCATTTTAGGCTTTATTATTATTTGAGCTATTATATCTTGTACATAGAAGAACCGTTACGAAATTTAAAAATGGCGTTTCATTTCTCCCTTACTTTACAGCGTCAGAATATTATATACTTGTATATCTTTATCTAAGGACACTTTCCATCACAAAACAACATAGCTAGAAAAGATTAAGAATTCAATTTTGCAAGTTCTCATTACGTACTACCTGTCAATTATGAATCTGTATGTGATAGAGAAAGTTTTTAGACTTAAATGATTTCGTATACAGAGTTTCGTAAAGTTTTACCAAATATCATAGATGCATTTTTTTATTTTCAACATTTTTCTTTCGTGGTTTCTTTCATTCTTCATGGTTTTTTAGGACAGGTACAACCAATTTTCCTGCTTATCAAATAGTTTGTATTGACCTAACCGAAATAATAAAAATAAAATAACCTTAACTTTGATACAGGGAAATTTTGAATCGTCTCGAAGAGGCGTACTGCAACAACATCGGCATCGAGTTTATGTTCATCAACTCTTTAGAGCAATGCAACTGGATCAGGCAGCGCATGGAACCACCCAACGTAACCAAGATGAGCAACGACCAGAAGAGATTGATCCTGGCTCGTCTCACCAGATCAGCCGGGTAAGAAACGCTTCTTTGTGTAGCATCTTTGTGTAGATTTGGAGTAATGCAACTGGATCAGGTAGCGCATGAAACATCCCAACGTGACCAATATGAGCGATGACCAGAAAAGTTGGATCCTGGCTCGTCTCACCCGAACTGCCGGGTAAGGAGCGCATATATACACAAGCTCTTCACATTAAAACAATGGCTTAGAAGTTTATCTTATCTTTACTTTAAGTATACGAGTATAGATATAAGACTTTAGATACGACTGTACTACGATACTTGAAAATATTATCAGATCATTTGATTGTCGGTATTTGGTATACCATAATGAGAAGTCTGGAAATATTAATACACAGGTCATTGATCCTTGCATGTAGTAAAATACTGTTATGAATATAAATAAACGTAGTTGTTGACATTGACATTATTTGACATAACCATAATGGCTAACTCGCCAGTAGAAGCAATTTGCAATCGTCAAGGTCTTGTGTAATGTAACGAATGGCCGGTTACAGTGAATGATTATCTCATTATCCGTTTCCGTAAAAAACTTTTTGTAAACAGGTTTTAACTTAAATTACCAAAACTTTATCCTCTTGAGCTCCCTCGTGCTTCGGGAGACACGTAAAGCCGGTTGGTCCCATCTACATTAGCCGACGTTAACAACTACCAATTTTTACTGATGGGCCCGCTAGTTTATGGTCCATTCTCCCAGGAGTGTTTCCATCCATAGGGAAGAGTCATGCCTCAGTAATGAAGACATAAAATGAGCTATTAATTATGGTAAAAAACTTATATTAGCGATGGGTAATCTTCTCTATGGCCGTGATAAGACTACCGGTCTTAACCCCAAAGTGCGCTGTTTGGTTAATGCTAGGGCTTGTTCTTAATTCGCCTCTAGCTACCACCGCCTTAGTCTATTGGCATAACAACGATGTAAGATAGCCAGTTCCACAATGGTCGATGATTCCGGGTAAAGTACGCTTTGAGTGCGCTTAATGTCATTAACCATTACGGTGACATGCTTCCTCAAGCACTTCCCGTTTATTCATTAAAATAAGTGTACATTACAAATGACTCATTTATTTTTTTATTGATTTATTAAGGACAGTCAGCGAAAACTTGTACTAAATAAAAAACTATGTAACATACAATAATATCTTAAATGCTAAGTACAGCCTTCTATTATTGACCGCCACGGCATGCAAATGTGAAGAGTTTGTGTAAATTTTAAAGAAGGAAAAACTACATAAATTTTCTAAGTAATTACTTAATTAGTGATAACAAACTTAACGATATAAATAAGAGTAAAAAATATACAAATCATTTTAAATGCTAGTAAGAATTACGTGGGGTTTACGTAGCTTTCGGACATCAGTTTTCTAAATTTGTAGACATTGAGATGAAATATGTCAATGTCAGCGTTGGATCGTGACAAAACATTATAATGTCGCTGTAGCCTATTAAGTGTTGAATGGTGACCCAAGTTACTATACGTTCAAGTGATTTTGTTGATCTTTCATTTAATAACGTCCTGTATAAGAAATACATTAGCAGCCAGCACTAGGCTCCAACAGTATCTACAACTCAGCAGTTGTATGTGCTGTTCGTGGACAAAAATGTAAAAATAAATTTAAATCCACGAACAGCACATGCCTAAAATATTCATGTTGCGCATGTGCTATTCGGTTTTGTGCTCTAAGTGGACTATGATACTACTACTATGATATATGAGACTATGATATGGCTACGACATAATAATAATCTGAATCTCGGAAACGGCTCCAACGATCATTTCATGAAATTTAGTATGCAGGGGGTTTTGGGGGCGATAAATCGATCTAGCTAGGTTTAATTTTTAGAAAATTACCAAAAAAAAATTCGCTCATCCAGGTACTAATACTTTAAGCGTCATGTAAGTAACCAACAAACAATGAACTCCTAATGTGTCTGGTTTTGTGGCAGTCAAACTGGTTTTATATGAAAAGAGAGCATAATTTATTTTATTTGTAATTTCCACTTTGGTTTGTCCACTCTAGATTTGAAAACTTCCTGGCTAAAAAATGGTCATCGGAGAAACGTTTTGGCCTGGAAGGGTGCGAGATCCTCATCCCGGCGATGAAGCAAGTTATCGACGTGTCCACCAAGCTTGGCGTCGAGTCCGTCATCATGGGCATGCCTCACAGAGGTAAAATAGATCTTATTTTGCTTTGCTTGTTGTTTATTGTGTGTGTTTCATTGTGTTTAGTCGGAACGCAGACTCGTATATGCCCGCAACATTCGCTCATATACTTAATTTAAAATACCCTTCGTAAAGTCTGTTCATTATAGCTTGATACCCGTGACAGATGTCAAATTGTCATGCCTAGGGTTGAGATAATATTGACTTAATTGCATCAAATGATAATTGAAGTTTTCAATTGAACATTTTTATCGTAATAAAGTACTGTTCCTATCTAATGTGCTAATTGATTTTCTTTTCTAATATTTAGAAGTTCTGTATTAACATGAAAAATAAATAAAGACTTTAAATCATTAATAAAGAATGAAAAATGGTAAGTTAAATTAATCGATTGGTTTGAATATCAATTGAGCTTCACTTGGTTTACTATCCCAACACTAGTATTTATTTATAATGAAATGACCTTGTAAAGACTCCTTTAAAACATTTGTAATGTTTTAAAATTGTGATAAATGTGTGTTATTCAAGATTTTATTGGGATAAACCTAATCTAACGTATAAAATAGAATCACAAAAGTAATTGTAGTATATTAGATTATGGATTATAAAAAATAATGTTATTTTAATGTAGTCAAATAAATTCATACGCTTTTTCAAAGTCATGTCTTGGATTTTGATGACTCCTGTTACAGGTATCAAGCTATATTGAACGAACTATAGTTAGTTATTAGATAACCTTCTTGTAAAAATAATTCTTATAAAACAAATATAACATTTACCAAATACCGAACAATACTGTAAGGAAAACTGTAATTTGATGCTATTTTCTAGATAAGTTTAAAAAAGACTACTACAGAATAAAATTGAACTCCTTCTAAACGGCTGGACCGATTTGGATAAAATTTTCTGTGTGTGTTCAAGTGGATCCGAGAATGGTTTTGATTTACAATTGGACAAGGTAGGTGGCGCAGCTTTAGGGGTCCATCATGAGATACGGGTGTTCATAAGCGGACGAATGATTTGTTTGTTTTGTTGTCATGGAAACTGTCAAAGCGGTACGAAGTCCGCCGGTCAGCTAGTATTTAATAAAAAGCTTTTGGCTTTTGGCTACCTATGTCATTAAAATTAATAAATTTTAATGACATAGATAGTTAGATATACTGATAATTTATTTAACTACGCCATTAATTTGCAGGTGTGGTAACTTTCCCCTTTCATAATGGCCAATATTCGATGTAGTTCAATCTCAATGCTGACAAGTATTGTAAGTTATGGCCGTAAAATAATACTGCTGGTTATTAGTTATGCATAACTCAAAGGTACAATGGGTATTTTACCGCGAACGGTTATCATTCAGAAAGTCATTATTCGCTTGACGCGGTTAAATAACCGACTGGATCAAGGTTACCGCTTTTGTGACGAACTAAAGAGAGGTCATGACTATTGTTTTTTAAGGTTTAAAGCAAACACTACCATGAACCAACTTATTTTTTAAATAGCTTTGTAATAAAACTACCAAAACTATTTACTATTTACTTCAATATAACTTTAATCTTTAATCGTGGTCAATCTTATATATTATTGATATATTGTTGATTTTTATAGGCTATTTCCATTTCATATAATTTATTTGATATGCGCATTGTACATATCAAATTATTTTTTGAAGAGGCTAGGTAGGAGTTTCATGTTTTTTTTTAAACCACACTATTGTATTCCTGAAAAGTTTTCGCAGTCGTTTTTTCTATACAATATTTGACATTGTTTCTTTTTGATTTGAATAATTTATTAAATAATTGTTGTTGAATGACAGGTCGTTTGAACGTGCTGGCCAACGTTTGCCGCAAGCCCCTTCACCAGCTGTTCACTCAGTTCGCCGGTCTAGAAGCTGAGGATGACGTAAGTATAAACAATATTATCGCTTAGATAAGATAAATTTAACGTTGAATCTATCATTGTGACAGTAAAAACAAAACTGATTATAGAAGTGCGATAAAATGATGCATTTTTCGTAAATATACGCCAATACATTGTAGGAGTTATGTGATAGTTTTCCAAGGGTGCTGTTATGTATCAAAGTGCAGCTGCATTGTAATCTTAAATAGAATTTCGATCTCACAAACGTAAAGAAATAGGCTCTTGTCACAAATAATAAGTAATATTGATGATTGTCCGACACTTGAAGTAACTTTGTAATTGTACTTTGTAACTTGATTTTATATATATATATATTGTTATTATAATATTAAAGATTCTTATATATTAGATTCATCATCATAATTACTTGCCCTAATTTTCTTTAACATAACTTTAGTGAAACTTTGGTAAGATATTTTTTTTGTATGTCTAATATTAATTTTATCTATAATGCAAAACTTTTGCTGGTTGGCTTTGAAGTCCTGAATTTTGGCAAATATTGCCCTTATGACATGATGTCCGCCATTTCATTGATATTTTATTTATACTAAAGCTTTAACATAATTAACCGAACTGGTATCGAAGCAACATGGGGTTCAAGTAGCTCTTAGGCTCTTTTTTGAAGGATATCCTAAATACTATTACTATCTTATTCTCATCAGGGTTCCGGTGACGTGAAATACCACTTGGGTACATACATCGAGCGTCTGAACCGTGTGACGAACAAGAACATTCGGCTGGCTGTTTGCGCCAACCCATCTCACTTGGAGGCCGTCGACCCCGTCGTGCAAGGCAAGACCAGGGCCGAACAGTTCTACAGGGGAGACAATGAGGGCAAGAAGGTAAGAAACGAATATTTACTGTAACTACATGTTTTCTCCGAAAAGGGTTAATTATTACTCATTTTTCTACCCATACTCGACAATTTTTGGCATACATTATGTGATTTCAGATCTGACTTTCGTACTGTAGCTAAAAAACTTATTGTTAGAGTTTGACAAGTTAAAACGCAGAATGGGCGACCAATTACCAGTTATAATCCTTACAAAAATGCGCGAATTCCGTACACTACATTGCGTTTCAAATTTTGATTTCCATGTGAATGTGTAGCAAAAGCCAAGATGTTGTTGACGTCATAATGAATAACGAGGTTTAATGCCAAGTTAATGGGTGTGTGTGACGCAACGTCACTATTTTTGTTACTACGCAAAATGTAATATGTGCTTTTTCTTATGTAATTATTTGGGTGTGCCCCTTTTGCGTAATTACTAATGAATTACCTTAACATAGGTCATGGTAAATGCAAGTATATTTATACTTTTTATACCTAATTGGTGATAAAAACGCAGTGGCAGTGGTAATATTTAGGAACTACTAAACTTGTAACCGCCAGGAGCAACAATCTTTCTGATATTGTTATCGTTACTGCCGACGGCGCATGAAAATAACTTAAATCGTCTCCCTTCAGCTTTACCACCAATTAAACTGAGAACCAAAAACTAAGAGGAATCTGATCTAAAACTAGCGGGCTAATCGCTTGGATCATCATATCTGACGATAAGTGACGGCACTGCACACGTTTGTGATCCTCATCTCATTGTATTATGAGTTATAATTGTTTAAGTAACTGTGCTCGTATTACACAACCGTAGATATGCATTGCCTACTCGATGGTTAAAATTTTTTTGGTAATGTCAATCTGCCGGCTTTCACCGGCCAAGGCGTGGTGTTCGAAATGATGTATCTGTCGGACCTGTTGTTATCTTTATCTCATCGTATTAATGGTCTAAATCAGGGATTCCCAAACAATTTTGGGCAAAAGACCCCTTTTCCAAAATAAACTGATACCTCAGCCCCCATAGACAAATTACTTCCATCCTATCTCTATTTTTTTTCCTATTGATACAAAATACTTACAAATTTAAAAACTTTGCGGTTGGTTAAATAAACTTGACATCATTTTTCAAAATAAACAGTAGTGAACATTTGAAATAAGAACTTGTGTTATCTTATCTTATCTTAGTGGGGCCTGCCGAGGTTTCCACCTCCCAGTAACACTTCGACTCATTGGGATCTTTTGTGCAACCCCATCCTTTCACTCTGAAACAACAAGAACTTGTATTAATTAAAAGGGGTCGTATTTTAGAACTCTTCGACCCCCAAAATCAGTTTTCGTTTATGTCGACCCCTGGGAAACCGATTTTGACCCCAAGGCGTCGATATCGACTACTATGGGAATCCCTGGACTAAATAGACGGGCAGCTTGAAGCACTCAGGACGCGTCTACTTCAAACTGTGACTGCATAGTGGGCATACAATTTTCTGTTTACAAACAAACAAGGAACCGCTCAAGCAGTTGCGTAGTTCACTATGCGGTCGCAGCTTGAAGCAGTCTCATCCTGACTGCTTCAAGCTGCCTTTGTATGGCAGCCCTAAGAGTTATAATTGTCTAGGTATATTGCTCGAGACTGCACAGTTGCACACCTGTATGCGTTACCTACAACGGATCACATTGTTCTAGGTGATGTCGATCCTGCTTCACGGTGACGCGGCGTTCGCCGGCCAAGGCGTGGTGTTCGAGACCATGCATCTGTCAGACTTACCCGCTTACACCACCCACGGGACGGTCCACATCGTCGTCAACAACCAGATCGGCTTCACTACCGATCCTAGGCATTCGCGCTCGTCTGCATACTGCACAGGTAATTTAAATGCATTAATAATGAGTTATTTATTATAAATATAAATATAAATATTAGACAATTGAAGTAATTGATTTTATTTTTAAATTGTAGGTATATGTGTACTTACCAAATCTATGTATTTTCCTTAATTCTTTCATTGTCTCATTGGAATTCTCTTTAAAAAAAATGTGGAATACTGTAACATGCGAACCCATACTACTAGACACAGGCTGTTAAATCGCAAATCAACCTAATCTTTTATTTAATTTGCAATGTATGTATGTTTGTTCGGGTGGAATCTAGCAACTTTCAACTCTCATCTCAACAAAAAAACTTTTACTTCAAAACTTTTATTATCAACTTATTACTACAGACGTCGCCCGCGTGGTAAACGCCCCCATCTTCCACGTCAACGGCGACAACCCCGAAGCGGTGATGCACGTGTGCAACGTAGCCGCTGAGTGGCGTTCCACCTTCCACAAGGACGTGGTCATCGACATTGTCAGCTACCGCCGCAACGGGCACAATGAGGTCGACGAGCCGATGTTCACCCAACCGCTTATGTACCAGAAGATTAGAAAGACCAAGCCGGGTAAGTACACTCACTTCTAATAAACGATAGCTTCGAAATAGTGATGCCATCTGCAATATAGCCGTTTAGTGGCGAACCACTTTTTACAAGAACGTGGTCATCGACCAATCCGGGTAAGTACACTCGCTTCCAATGAACGGACCCATCTTCTACGTCAATGGCAATAACCGCCCTAAGCGTTGAAACACGATTGCAACGTAGCCGCTGGGTGACGTTCCCCCTTCCACAAGGACGTGGTCATATGCAGTAGCAACGGTCGCAATGAAGTCAAATTTATTCAATAAGTGTTCAACCACATGCTATAGACATAAACCCGCCCGATCCTCTAAATGACACTACACATTTACAGAATACACTAAACATGCACACTAGTTTAGGCCCAAGACACCGTACTCGTAGAACAAGGGTACGAAGAACCGGTTCACACGCGCTCTACACCAGGTACAGACATGTACCTGGGCGCTTCTCTCCTCCTCCACGGCCCGGTCTACTCGAGCCGAGGTCCGTGCCTTTAAGAGGCGCCCTCGGGTGGTTCCACTCCCCGATCCGATCCGAACCCTTCGGAGACTGGCACGGGGACGCGCACTTTTAAGTGTGCGATGCCGTACCCTCTAGAAATCCTCCGAAGGTGATTTGTTTCAACACGGCTTGAACCCTTTACGTACCTCGCCGCCCCCAAAAACCCCGGTGACGCTGAAAATGCCGTTCGAGGCAATCGGCAATCTCTGTCCAAAAAAAAAATGGACAAAAGTTCAAAGTCTACTGAGGAAATTTGACAGTTGTGGTGTGGTAGTCTGATGTGCAAGAGTGTGTACCAGAAGATTAAGAAGACCAAGCTGATTAAGGACATTCACTTCTAGGATAATATTAATCCTTTATTGCACAAAGAACTTATATTGAAACACACATTACACTCCAGTGTAACAAAGAATTTAGTCTAATGAGACTTATAAATTCTTTTTTCCCCTTTTCCGATGTTGGCAAAGACCTCCCCGAGTCCAAGCCACTCCATGACAATATATGACAATTTATTGCACAAATAAATAAAAACCCTTAGCCTATGTTGTCCTTTCTGGCAGAAGCTTCAAAGTCCTTTCAAGTTTCTCTTTACTCAGCTACCTCTATACAAATAAATTATTGATCAAAGAGATAACAAATACGTTACACAACGCATATGCAAAGGTGAGCTAATCTCTGGAAGATATAACTTTTAGCCAACCATAGCTAGCTATATGTTTCATAGACAACCATCAAGCTTAATACCTTACGTTTTGTTATTAGCGTTGGAAAAATACGCCGAACAGCTGATCACCGAGGGCGTCGTGACCGCCGAAGAGGTGAAAGACGTCAAGGACAAATATGAGAAGATCTGCGAGGACGCGTTAAACCAGGCAAAGCAGGAGACCCACATCAAGTACAAGGACTGGCTCGACTCGCCCTGGTCCGGCTTCTTCGAGGGCAAGGACCCTTTGAAGGTCAGGATTGTTTCTTTTCTAACAGGCAGCGGAATGTATATTCCTACTATATTTTGACCCGCATCTAATTGAGATAAGATGGATAACATGTTTTGTCTAATAAAAGGATTAAGGCAAAGACGTTTATTGCATTCAGTTGGTAAAATTTTGGTGTAAATTCATATTTTCCAAGTACCAAAACATAAGCAACCAATTGATCAACGCAACATTATATTTACGCGCTCTGTACCAGGTACCTACACACATGTACCGACCCCCACGCTTCGGTCAACCCGTGTCGAGGTCATAGCCTCTAAAGGAGCCCTCGGCACCCGCACCCGATCCGAACCGGTCTGAACCCTTCGGAGAATCTAGTGAGGAATGGGGACACGCCCTGCGTGATGCCGTTCCCTCTGGACACCATCTGGCGGTGTTTAGACCACTCGGTTTGAGAAACGCTTTAATTTTCTCGGCAGCCCAAAAAACGTAAGAGGACGCTGTATAATGAAACGAACAACGAAATCTATAGGTTTGCTTCAGAAGGCACGTCGTTAAGCCGTTGGTCCCGGCTGCAGTGGTTAACAACCACCAATCCGCGCTGGGCCTGCGTGGTGGTTTATAGCCCGTTCTCCCTATCCATCCATAAGGAAGGCTTGTGCCCCAGCTGTGAGGACATAAAATGAGCTGAAACAGTTTTTACGGATCTACTCGCGTTTATTTTATACATTACTTTTAATTATTGTGGGCTCTCTTACATCAGGCAAACAAAGAGAAGTGTAGGAACCTGTGTTAAAAAACACATGCCGACGCGACGTCAAGCAAGCAAGTAAATAAGTCTGCAGTATGTGAACATGTCCTAGAGGGGCATGATGCCCTCGAAATATTCGCTAGAGAACCACGATTCATCCCTAGGATGATACGCGAGGCTGTTGAAATTAAAAAACATCCTAATTTCAATAGAGAAGGTGGTTGGACTTACCCAGCCCCAATACCATACTGCCAGACCAAAAGATACTGTAAGCTCTTTCTGCATAAAACGGAACGCACCTGATTAAATTAAAATGACGGTATACAAGCTACTAACTAATTATGAGACGCCCAAAACCTCAGTCTGCCTGTGACCACGGAGCCTGCAAGGGTTCGAAACGTCAGGATAAACATCAATTAAAAGCAATTTATTAAATAAACGCGAGTAGATCCGTAAGAGTGGTTTCATTTCAATGTGTAGTGTTCGCGTAAACTTCAGAAAACAATATAAAATGAGCTGATGATGATGAGTCTATAGACAGATTCATTGACTTCTTTATAGCAACACCGTTAACTCCCAAGCTTTGTTCAGATGACGACAACTGGCGTGGTAGAAGAGACCCTCGTCCACATCGGTAAGCGCTTCTCGTCGCCGCCCCCCAACGCGGCCGAGTTCGAGATCCACAAAGGCCTGTTGCGTATCCTCAAGGCGCGTCTGGACATGGTTGAGAATAGGACTGTCGACTGGGCCCTGGGTGAGGCCATGGCCTTTGGGTCCCTGCTGAAGGAGGGTATCCATGTGCGCTTGTCTGGAGAGGACGTTGAGCGAGGCACTTTCTCGCACAGGTGAGAATATAACTTTATTTATTCAAGTAACTTAGCCACGAATCGGAGCGAGCATATACTCGAAGCGCGAAAGTCTTTCCTCACTGCTGCTGCACTCTAGGAGAGCTCAATGGCGCAGTGGTTTATGCGCTTGATCTGCGATTGCCGAAGTTAAGCAACTTTCGCAAATGCTGGTCATCGAATCGGTGACTGAAAATTTATCATATCGAGCACTTCCGTAATGATAACTTTAGTACCTAATATTTTTCATTCTAAAATAGCGGTTACAACGTTAATATTAGAGACTTCTTTATAAATATATCGGCCACCCTATGTAGGTGAGATAAATAGAACAGTCGGAATTTCTAACTTTTCATGCTATAATTATGTTTGTTGTTACCTGGCAGACATCACGTTCTCCACCACCAAAAGGTCGACAAAGCGACGTACTGCGCCCTAGCCCATCTGTACCCCGACCAGGCACCTTACACCGTGTGCAACAGCTCCCTTTCTGAATACGGTAAGGAGTTCATGTCATTAAAACTTAGATAACAAATATATTTTTTAGGCGCTCCCCAGACAGAGCAACTTTGAATTCCGTTGTGGCAACAGGCAAGTCGCAAGTAGCTGTTTCCATGTAACTTAAAAAAAGAACTGCGCAGGCATAGCAACTCTAGTTTCGAGTTTCGTTTATTGATAAAAGTTTTCAGTTACAGCACTCAATGATAGCAAATTGCATAGCAATAGCAACTCTTAATTTATAACTAGTATAAAATTAGTACTTTCCCAAACTGGCAAACAATGACTATTGACTATGGATTTGAAAATTTTAACTGCGGCAACCGTAGACTAGTTGCTTTCACTAGCAACCTTTAAGGAAAATTTTAAAAGGTTGGTTGTTTGTTCAACAATAGTTGATCTGTCTGTCGAGCGCCTTAGCATATATACTATGGCGGACACAGTCGTCTTACCAGTCTTAAGGTGAAAATCCTTTGCACCGCGTCGCTCGCTTTTGTTAGAAATCACGCCCTCTTTTGTCATGTGTGCGGATTCGCAATACAATAACTGAAAATGCACTCAGCAACGGTTACAAAAAAAACGGGTTTGTTTATGCTTCTTTGTCTCCAATTGGTCATAGTAAACCCAATCAGGAATAAGGTTAGCACGTGACCAACGATACGCTAGCACACGAACACTTTTTCAAATCGGTAAAGCGTCTGAGACCGCCATAGTACACACTCCATTCAGACTTGAGCTTAGATACAAGATAAAGTGAAATTGTATCTTCCCAGGCGTGCTCGGCTTCGAAGTAGGATACTCAGTGACCAACCCGAACGCCCTGGTGCTGTGGGAGGCGCAGTTCGGTGACTTCAACAACGTGGCGCAGTGCATCATCGACCAGTTCATATCCAGCGGGCAGTCCAAGTGGGTGCGCCAGTCCGGCATCGTTCTACTGCAACCGCACGGTATGGAGGGCATGGTGAGTGTTGAGGAGGAAGGTGGAAAAATGAACTGTCCTTTTGGCTTTTACAAAGAAACTGTTTTATTTAACCCTTTCGAAGGCAATGGCAGCTATGTTGCCACCAAATATTGAACATTATGCACTTGAAATACTATTGAATAGCAATGAAAATTTACAATTGTATTGCTCGTGAAAGGGTCAATTTGTTTTGATGGTTCGAAGTAACTATTACATAAAAAGACAAAACGTTGGCTTTCCCAATGGTTGGGTATTTTTATTAGAAGAATACAGGATACCATTTTTAGTTGTATAATTATTGTTGTGTTGTTGTACTATCTTAATCATCATCTATCATCAATACTATCTGAATCACTTCCTAAAAAGTACTACTTACTAAAAAAAGCGTCATAATTGAATATTCGTAACGAATAATCTCATAACATCACATATCAAGCCCCTTCTAGCGAAACAGTGAGCGTAGTTGGGTCTTATATCTTAGATCGTTTTTTTTTGGTTTCTTCCCCACGTTGCCTCTTAAGATGTGATGACACTATTGTGTACTTAATACTCCGTCAAATATCTATTGTTAGCACAAACTAGATACATGTTTGTCTGATTTTCATCTTTAGTATGTTGCAACACTATGACAATAACTCTTTTAATTATTAGGGACCTGAGCACTCTTCGGCTCGCTTGGAAAGATTCCTGCAGATGAGCGCCGACGACCCCGACTACATGCCGCCAGAGAGCCACGACTATGAAGGTCAGTTTATGTAAAGTTGGTTACGATTACTGGATCTAATTCTTTTATTTACTAGCGCGTACCAGCGAATTCGTCTACATTGAATAATTATTTCGAGTAGCCTACTTATTAAGGTGTCATATTTTTCCATACTTTACAAAATTTTAATTAAAATCTGTTTAGGCTTGCAAATGTAATATTTTCATATCGCTTACTGAGAACGGATGGATGTGTTCTCCATACAAACTTTTATTCCCTATATCACCCCCTTCAAGTTTTGCGACAAATGGCAGTTTCCCCTGCGACCTTTCTCATGGCAAACTATCTCTATACCAAAATTAATTTAAATTGCTTCAGTGGTTTAGGTTTTAAAACGTAGCAGTTCCGACAGAGTTACTTTTAGTTTTGTTTAATTTTTACAAATGTGTTTTTTTATTATTATTGTGAAGTAAAATATTACGACAGAGGTCTCAAATAAGAAAAGTAATAACTGAAAACCGACGTTTCCCCCCCCTTTAGTCCGCCAGCTGCACGACTGCAACTGGATCGTGGCCAACTGCTCCACGCCCGCCTCCTACTTCCACATCCTGCGGCGGCAGATCGCGCTGCCGTTCCGCAAGCCGCTCATACTGATGACGCCCAAGTCGCTGCTGCGTCACCCCGAGGCCAAGTCCTCGTTCGACGACATGAAAGACGGCACCACATTCAGGAGGTAAGATTCTTCTTCATATACAGACAGACGCCTGCACATCAACCTACTCCCCGATCCGATCCGAACCCTTCGGAGAATTTAGTAGGGCACGGGGACACGCACTTTTAAGTGTGTGATGCTGTTCCCTCTAGAAAACCTCCGAAGGTGATTCGTTTCACACGGCTTGAGGTACCCTATACGTACCTCGCCGCCGCCAAAAAAAGCCCGGTGACGCTGAAAATGCTGTTTGAAACAATCGGCAATCTCTCTCTCAAAAAAAAACAACCTATTCAAAATTCTAAAATTTCTTCAATAAATGTTCAACCATACGCCATATACATAAAGCTCAAAGTCTATTGAGGCAATTTGACAGTATGTTGTTTGTGACAGTCTGATGTGCAGGCATGTGTGCCATCTCCTATCAATCAATATGGCTATCAATATGGTCACTTGGGCCCGTAAGATTATGACGCATAAAATAAATGTACTACATCATTGCAAATGGCAACAGTAGGTATATAGAAACTATTTGAGATAATATTTTTTATAATATAATTATTGGAAAGTTAATATTTAAACATATTTTCACAAATGTATAGAAGTCTTAAAATAAATTACAGTTTAAAAAAAACTGGGTCGATTGCAAGAGAAATGTTAGTTAAAAGGTATTGTTACTTCTACAACGATATGATATGGAGTTGAGTTACCCATTTGCACTTTTGTAATTTAGGTTTGACGGATTAAAAATCTTGAAGCTTTTCCTTGCGTCGAAAAGCTGGTTACGCTGGTTACGTTACGGTTACGTTGATCCTGGACACTGTCGTAAGATTGCAGTCGTTAAGGCCTTTTTCCTGTCATGCGTATTTTCGCCCGCGTGCGGGTTTGGTCCGCATGCGGGCTGCCCTCATTCTATCATTTCATACATGCTTTTCCTATCACGCGGGATAAATGCGCGCGGGACGCGTGGCACCCGCTTCGCACGCGTGCCACCCGCTTGCGGGGCGCGTTCTTCTACTGCCAGTGTAGTTTTTACTGTCGTGCGGGTTACACGCATCGTCATTGTACGCATACAATCGCAAACAAAAACGAAAATTGATACAGAGAGACTTATTTTTGAAGTGCATTTTCGCCCTTTGTTATGGAACAAGCAGTACGAGCTTTACAAAAACCGGGATGCAAGGGTGGCTGCTTGGCTGAAAAAAGCAATGACTATTATGTATGGGGGTAGCTTGCCTTTCTTTTTATTAAATTCTTCTTCTTCTGACATTGAATTTGAACACTGCGTTTCATTTCTAAACCTATATTTGACCTTAATTTTTTAATTTTGATAAATTACATTAAACATTCCAGTAAGTGATCTAGTTTCAAGATAAAGATCTACTCTAAATTGTTTTTTATATTTTTTTATTTTTGAAAATATATAAGCGATAATTACTTTTTTAACGTTAATCTCTGTGCACGAGTATACTCACTGGCGACACGCACGACACTGCAACGGCGAACGAAATTTTTGTTCTGCGTGTGACCCGGAGCGTATTATAACCCGCATGCGGATCTCGTCCGCATGCGGGTGAAAATACGCATGACAGGAAAAAGGCCTTTAAAGCCAATACGCCTCGATTGTAGCGATGACTTTATTTCAATTAAAAAAGCGTTTCCCGCTAGAATACAGGCTAATTACTATACATTGTGGCATCTATCATCTCTGTGTATGTGTAACGACGTCCAAGTATACTGTTGTTTTCATGCATCTATCGTCCTTTAGAGTGATTCCCGAGGAAGGCGTGGCGTCCCAGAACCCAAGCAACGTGCGCAAGCTCGTGTTCTGCTCGGGCCGCGTGTACTACGACCTGATCAAGGAGCGCCGCGACAGGAAGCTCGAGGGAGACATTGCTATCGCCAGGTTGGTACTGTTACTGTGTTAATATCTCAGAACAATAACTAAAGCTATAGAAGGATGGCTAAAATAAAAATCGTGCAACTATTTTTAGTTCCGTTCTATCTTATGGCTAGAAAAGGAGGTTGAAGTGCGACAAATGGTTGACACTTAGTTTTTATTTTTTGTATTGTTATGTCAAACGATCATCAGATAATCGGTGGTCAAAAAAAATCTTTGAGTCCTTTATAAAGTCACTCACTACATTACCTCAAATATTACGTCACAAATCTGGTGACACCTTCGAAATAACGAAAGAAAAGGAACAATTGATCTCTTTCCAATACATCACTTAGGTTCATTAGTTAAAATAGTACGAACTGATGAATGAGTGTTGCTATTTTAGTCCGGTTTCTATAGCTTTAGTTATTATTCTGAGGTTAATATAGTTTGTTCATTATAGTTTGATATCTGTGACAGAAGTCATCAAAATCGAAGACGTGACTTTGTTAATGCGTACGAAATTATTTGACTATCAATTATTATATATATATATTCATCACTTATTATACTACAATTACTTTGTGATTCTATTTTATATGTTAGATTAGATTTATTCCAATAAACTCTCGCATAACACACATTTATCGTAATTTTAAAACATTACAATAAAATAACGTACTCCTTTACAAGGTCATTTCATTACAAATAAATACTAGTGTTGGGATAGTACACCAAGTGAAGTTCAATTGATATTAAATAACCAATATTCATTAATTTGTTAGTCTTTATTTATTTTTCTTGAGTATATGACGTTTTTACAAAACTTCTAAAAATTTGAAAAGAAAATCAATTGGCACATTAGATAGGAACAGTACTTCATTTGGATAATTATATTCAATTGATAACTTCATTTATCATTTGATTCAATTACCTCAGTGTTGTCCTAGGCATCCCAATTTGACATCTGCCATGGGTATCAAGCTATATTGAACAGACTATAGCAGCCAGCAAAGATGTGAGCCTTATTGTCTTCATAATAAGAGTCAGGAGGAGGAGTACAGGAGTCAGGTGCAGGAATGTGTATTTTTGTTCTAGATGATTCAATGACTGGGTGTGTAGTATAAAGCAAGCTTGACACGGAGGCGTATGTTCTTATTTCGTGGAGTTCAATTTGAACTAACTGCCCCTTAGGGATTTCAATTAATAATGTTCAATCGTATGTCATGTCAGTGTGTTTATGGGTCATAACTGTAGAGATTCAATTATTAAGATATCTACAATAAGAACAAATTGTTTTTTTTTAAATACAGTACGCATCTTCTAATTGGACATATTTGGTTACTTGTGTGTCGAGTTCGATAATCATCATAAAAAAAATCTCGACTAAATCTAAAATACTATCAAGTGAGAAACTTGAGACAGACTAGACTCTAAATTACATTGAACCCTATTACTCCTAACTAGAGTCAAATATTCCATAACCAAACTGCATTTTGCCCGCAGGCTGGAGCAAATCTCCCCGTTCCCATACGACGTGATCAAGGCGGAGGTGGCCAAATACCCTAACGCGCAGCTAGTGTGGAGCCAGGAGGAGCACAAGAACATGGGCTCGTGGAGCTACGTCGAGCCCCGCTTCCGCACCTTGCTGCAGAACCAGAAGCAGATATGGTGAGTACGCTTTCTGTTAACTTCATACTAGTATTTAGAGATGAGCTAACGCAACGCGCGCGCAAGCTAATCTAACGCGCCCGGTCTGCTAATCATCTAGACCTCCTCCGTGCTTCGGAAGGCACGTAAAGTCGTTGGTCCTGGCTGCGTTAGCAGTCGTTAACAACCACGAACCCGCGCTGGTCCCGAATGGTGGTTTATGGTATAAGAATAAACAATAACACAGTAGAACGGAATCTTCTTTGACCGAGTCCCAAACGCCGTCATTTATATACCTACTTCCCCCTTCACGTCGTTACGCCCCTCTGTCGTCCAGCCACGTTGCCAGGGTTGCTTACTGTTGAATATGGAATACGTCTAATAATAATATTGCTAAAATATAAGTTTTCTTTACTTTCAAATCATTATTTTATTCTAGTTTTACAAAATATGACATTTATAAATTACTAGCTGACCCGGCGGACTTCGTACCACTTTGACAGTTTCTATGACAACAAAACAAATCGTGGAACATTTTGTATTGGAAAAAAAATGTTTGGGGTGGACTATAAAAAATAGATTACGACTGATTGTCAGACCTACCGAATATACATATAAAATTTCATAAAAATCAATCCTGCCGTTTCGGAGGAGTATGGCAACTAACATGTGACACGAGAATTTTATAGTATAACGTCAATTTCATAGGTAAGGACCTAATATATAGATTATGTTACGTACCTTATACCTACATAGATACTTATAAATAATAAGTTATAGTAAGTACCATACCAAATGAAGCCATTTAAGTAAGTATTACTTCTTCATCATCATCATCATCTCAGCCAAAAGACTACTACTACTATGAGTATTACTTACTTACCTACAAATATAAAATAAAATACATACAGGCATAAGAATAAATAATAATACAGCCTCACGTAAAAGTCGTAAAACTATTAAGTAAGTTTATTCAGCGTTGGGTGAGCTTTGGTATATAATTAAGTACTTAACTCTCATCATCTTTGAGCAAACTAAAAAACTTAAGTGTGGCATCTTTTTTGAATTGTTTGTACAACCAAACACACCACAGTAACTTGGCGCCATTGTAATTGCAAACGCGCGTGCGGTGACGCCGGCTGTGCATTCTGTTTAACAAGTACTCTCATATCGCGACCTTGAGCCCGTCCGGAGCGGGAGTTCCCGTTCTACTGTGTTATTTTATTATTCTTATGTTTATGGCCCGTTATCCCTATTCATCCATAGGGAAGGCTCGTGCCCCAGCAGTGGGGACATAAAATGAGCTGGTAATGGATTAAGAGATGGTGACACCAGCAGTAATACTTTAGCATGCCATCATTGGGATGGGGACGCAGAGTTAAGAAATCATAAAGCACAAATTGTGAAAAATAT
The DNA here is from genome assembly GCA_947562085.1 of Eudonia lacustrata. NCBI lineage: Eukaryota > Metazoa > Arthropoda > Insecta > Lepidoptera > Crambidae > Eudonia > Eudonia lacustrata. The sequence goes on along the minus strand of OX387313.1, from coordinate 10,224,130 downwards.
CTTTACATGTAACAGTACCACACTCGATTGTATATTTGTTTCAACACTATGGTTTTGATAAACAATATATGCCTACATCAAATATCATTTTATTATATCATAATAATGTATTGTAATATCGTCAAGGTATACTTCAAAACCGCGTAAGTAGCATTGGTGGATTCCACACAAACTTTCTTAAATATGGATAAAGAAAAACAGCGTAAGCGCTTTTATCCTATGACTAGTTGTGCCCCGCAGTTTCACCCGCGTTAATTGATTACCATAAAAAAGGTTATAGTGAGTCAACCTTAAAAGCTAGACATATGCTGTCGCGGACTTTTTTTTAGAACTTTTAGAGGGAAACAATTTCGTATACATGATTTTTGCGTAACTTTCACCGTTTACGCAGCGCACGCAAGGAAAGCTCTCAAAAAATATTTTCCCGTTTTTTGCAACATTTTTCATTGCTGCTCCACTTCTGTTAGTCATAGCGTGATGTAATATAGCATATAGCCCTCCTCAATGAATGGACTATTCAACACAAACAATTTTCAATTCGAACCAGTAGTTCCTGAGATTAGCGCGTTCAACCAACCAAACAAACAAACTTCTCAGCTTTATAATTTTAGTATATATAGATATACGTAATTTTTATAGAAAATAACTTTATTATTGAATTCAGGAGCTAAACCAATTGCTATGTTTTAATTGATACTTACGAAGTACCACGTACGTACGTAAAAACCACCAAGTAAACGATGAATTAATCAGCATTCCATCCTCCTTTTTATAAAAAAGTGGTGCTTGACGCTTACGCGGTATTCACCAAATACTGCTTAACTTACGCGCGTCGATATTACTATATTTTATTATGATATAACAGTACTATATTGGGTGTAGGCACAACAAACCTTTTTTTCTTAATACAGTTTACGTTATTTTATAAATTTTTCTAAAGGCAAGATATTTTTGGCGATTTGAGTTTTTTGATCAATTTGTTACTGACAGCACAAGTAATTATTGGGTAACATCAAAGTATGTTTTGAAGTGTTCCAATGCGCTCTTTCGCCCTTACTTGCATGGTTGGAGTTTCATATTTTCTAAATTGTCATTCCATTTAAATTTGAAGTATATTTTATTTGCATGATGTATATAGCCCTTCTTAGAGATTACTTTCAGAAAATACGTATGAATATAATACCTATGTATTTACTGAAGGTAATCATGCCGGTTTCTAGTGATCCGGTTTGTCTCTTTTATAATAGTAAATTTGCTTTGGAGGTTCGGATTTTGATTGGCAACTTTAAATTTTGATAGTCCAATTGGGAGTTGATCGGATATAGTCGTAGTTCAATCGTAGTAAATCAAGTCATAGACTCCTACACAGGCGCGAAATTAGCAGATTTATTATTGCTACGGTGCTAAAGAGCACACATGGTTTTCAAAAGTTTGCAAAAGCACTAAAATTAAATTACACATACGGTTAAATCCAATTCTCAAAACCACACTGCTGGACCAAATGATACCCTGAGTTTATTTTGTGGTAAACAGAACGCATTACATTTAAAATAATTTGAGGTTAGCTATACAAATTATTTACTGAACAAAAACTGGTTTAAAACATCATTCTAATTTATTAGTACCTTTACTGAAGCATAAAACGTACCGTACCAATTTGGGTCACCACTCACTCATTGCTAGGTTGAGTAGGCTAATTGAGGAGTTTGTAAAAAAGGACTTCACAGTGGATATATTCCACGATCGTTTACAAGCTTTCAAGAGCAAAATTTTAAAAATGTTAAAATGTTAAAGGCCTTTTATTTAACTATATTTTATTTTTGTAAATTAGTAATTAGTTATGTTCAATACTTGGCATTGAAACAGCTGTTTTATTTAGATGTGCACGGTGAGGCCGTCTATAATAATTAGAATTATATGTATTTAATAACTTTGTATTAATAGTTTATATTTTTTTGTATGATAAATAAAAATAAAAAAATCAATTAGTCCAAACATAAAAAAGCTACATGAATGATTAACAGAGCTCAGAGGCATGTTTGTAAAAGGAATGTGTATTGTCGCTTGTATCCCCACCCCGCTTTAACCCTAACTGGCTTGATTGCAGGGCAAAGTCCCAATCGCAGGGGGGTAGTTGGTTTAGTCAACTGTTCGGCGGCGCGGAGCCCCAGCCCCCCCCACAAACTGTCGATTCGGACTCTGAATCTGTACCACGCACCATTAGGTGAGAATATAGCGACTTGTACTGCATAAATAATTTGCTTTAATCTTTTGTTGTCTCCCAATCATTAAGATGCTTTTATAAGCACCACGCTCCGCTGATCATAGTCAACTCGAGTCATTAAAAAAAATGTCAATAAGGATTTTACAACATAATTAATAACTCTAATCTTTTGTTGTCTCTCAATCATTGAGATGCTCCACCCCCGCACTAGTAATAATATTTTTAATTTTTTAAGCACCACGCTCCGCTGATCATAGTCAAGAGTAATTTTTAAAAATGTCAATAAGCTTTTGCCACATAATTAATAACTCTAATCTTTTGTTGTCTCTCAATCATTGAGATGCTCCACCTCTGCACTAGTAATAATATTTTTAATTTTTTAAGCACCACGCTCCGCTGATCATAGTCAAGAGTAATTTTTAAAAAAGTCAATAAGGCTTTTACCACATAATTAATAACTAATCTTTTGTTGTTTCTCAATCATTGAGATGCTCCACCTCCGCACTAGTAATGATATTTTTTAATTTTATAAGCACCCCGCTCCGCTGATCATAGTCAATTCGAGTCATTTAAAAAAATGTCAATAAGGCTTTTACCACTAAACTCTATACCAAAAGTTCGGTATCTAAAGTCAAACAAAAAATATTTACACGGGTTATTTTGCTATCACAATGCTTTATTTAAATCGAAAATGAAAACAACACTTGAAAATGAGGGGAAGTCCTCTTTATTCAAATGCCTTTTAATAGGTGTATCATTTCAGTTTATTTGACAAGGTACTTTACATCTTGACGCCTAAGCTTCTAAATGTTTGGATCATCATAATCCTGATTTTATTGATAAATGCCATTTCAAGATTTATTATTCTCTGAATACTGTGAATCACTTCCATCTTTATAACCTCTGGTGATTTTAGCACCTGTATAAAAACGATAAAACAAAGTGATTCATTTTAGGACTAAATTGAATTGCCATAAGCAATTGAAGTAAAGCTCGAGTTGTGAAATTATTATTATACCGTAATCTTCATGTTTAAGTAATTTTTGCTTTAAAAAACTGATAAATAAAATTTTGATTTTGAATCAATTGCCGCTCTTGTAATTATTTACGCTGACTTACTTTATTTTGCTTATTTATGTGTTGCTCCTTTATATCCCCCTATCTTTATGCAGTACACGTTGTATGGTAACGGTGTTCGCGCTCTTCATGCTCATTTTATGTTGTCTTTGTTTGTTATTTTAATTGTATTTAAAACACGCATGCATGAATTTTTTGACCAGTTTCTAACCAGCTTGGAATATACTGCCGTCATAAGGAAAAAGAGCACAACTAACATTTTTTTTAAATTTGAGTTAGATACATATTTGGAATCAGGAGAAAAAGGCCTATCTTTTCAAACCCGTTTTTCTCCTGATTTGAAAAATGTTAGATGTGCCTTTTTTAATTATGACGGCAGTATAGTCCTAAGTAGGATTTTGTAAAGAATGTAATGTAAGACATTTATCAAATTCATTATTTTCATTAATAATAATAATAATAATAAGATCGATCGACGCGCCAGGCAATGCTCATCGATATCAGCATCCCGCATGACGAGAACTTTGTGAAAGCCGAGAAGAACAAGCTCACTAAGTACCTTGACTTGGCTCACGAGGTGACCGCTATGTGGGATGTGGATTCGACGATCATTGTCCCCATAGTCATCTGCAAACGGCCTTATAGCGTAGTCTCGACCAACATCTCGACAGGCTTTCGCTGGATGATTGGATCAAGGAACAGATACAGAAGGCAACACTTCTGGACACGGCACGCATTGTCAGGAGGTTTCTTTCTCTACAGCCTTAATCGCCGGAAGCTTGAGGCCTGCTCCGATGCGGGCGGTGTTCTAGGTTTAGGTTTTTATAAAAGTTGTATTTTTGTATGATACTTTGTTATATTTCACTTTTTATATAATTTATATAGAACACCTAAATCTAAGATTTAAAATTAATAAAGAGTAATAATAAGGATAAAAATATTGCTATCAAACACAGAAAAAAAATATTTCATAACACAGTATGTAATAAAACGAGTCTTATGGCTTTTTATTAAAATGAACATCTACTTATTTTTTAATTTCATTGGTTCCAACAGAAACCAATATATTTTTATTCTGTCAGGAACACCTGACAGAATAAAAATATTTTATTATTTTTTTGTTTTAAAAGAAAAAATAAATACCTAACTAATATAGAAGAAAGAAAAAAGAAAGAAGAAGAAATCGATTCGATTGATAACATCGTACGCATTTACTCTCACCAGACAACAGAGTTTTATTTGTCATTTGATTACATTAATGAAAACGAGAATTTGTAAGGCATTGAAGCAGCGCTGCTTCAATGCCTTACAAGAGCAATGCGATGAGGAGCTCGATGACGCAGTGCGGTCCCTATCGGTCCCGTTCGTCCCGGTCCCGGTCTGCGATTCCTTACGTTAAGCAACTTTTGCAAAGGCCGCGGTCATCCGATGGGTGACCAAAAGATTATCATTTCGAGCTCCTCCGTGCTTCAGACGGACTTTAGTCACGGCTGCACTAGCAGTCGTTAATGACCACCAATCCGCACTGAACCCGCATGGTGGTTTTGTGTCTCTTTTGTCCCTATGCTGGTGATTATGCAGCGCCTCCTAGTGACAAACATGGAGAGTTTAAATTGAATTGTTATACAAATCGAATCGATCCTGGCAAATAAATTAATGTATTTTTTTTGCTATGTTTACTTTCAATAATTTTAACGCATTTTCATCGATTAACTTAGTTGTTGAATGAATGTGCAGAACCCCCACAAACCTGACAAGGTTTATGGGTGCCGAGAATCTTACATATATGTAAGATTCTTTTATATAAATACATATGAAAAAACAGGCCTTGCGAAATTTATTTGCAAGATCCCAAGCCGCGATAATAAACATGTCCAATGTTGCAGCTACAACGGGCGTGTCACCGCCGCGTCGCCCGCCACCGGCTCCAAGGCCGCCCACACTAAGGAGCTGAAGAATCTTCTCGACGAGTTCTGCGTACTATAAACGAACTGTTCACGTCACGCGTACACTACTCCACTCACACAGACGATGTAGAGTTGCCACCGTATTCGATAACATGTTACGTTTTACGTAATAGCTTGTAAATTTTTTGAAGTATTTTAAAATGTCGCTCCACTTCTATGATAAAGTTAATGTATAAAAATATGTTACTCTGTGAAGTATTAAAAAAACTGAAAATAAGTGAGCACGTCGTAAGAGGTGGCTAAGTACGTATTGCCTTTTGTCGCTATTTACACCCTTTTCATATGCGTTATATAAATTTTCAGACCGCAGTCTACTCGTAAAAGGTTTTTTAATGTAATTTATTTGGTATTTGTTACATGGTTGAGTTTTTAGTGTCGGTGGCAGCCAAAACTGTTATAATTGTATATAAACAAAAATAACACGAAGACTTAAAACAGTCCACGCACTGTATCTCGAAACGAAATTTACCTTTGACTATTTACAGTTTTCGAAAATTAGTTATTAACTTTTGTAGGCTTCCTTATTGTTTGTTAGTAACTTAAAACATTATTCGTCGTTACTGTCAGTATTTTGTTGCAATCTTCCTCACGGTTAGGTAGTGTAGTTAGATAAATTCTTATTTATTTATTGTAGCGTAGCATAATACGTGGATTAGAAATGAGGTTATTTATTTAACTAGTTAAAGCAATATAACATAGTCTCACCTAATCATATTAAGATATTTTGTTTTGTATTGTTTAATTCAATTGAAATATAGTACACTATGATTGTAATCTAGTGTTTTAAAACGCTTACATATTTTTTTGTCATATTGTACATAAATATTTTATGAACATTTATTTTCTTATATTGATTTTTTATTAAATCCCCAATATAATGTTTTTGTCGTTGACAGGTTAAAGATATTGCGTTCCTTTTACTAGTCCGACAGATATAAATCGTTCGTAATTCATAAGGTTATCAATATAATCGTGAGCGGTGCGGCTCCGTGACTAATGTCTTGTGATCAATATTACGTATACAATACACTATATTCTCTTTATACGTCGGACGGAGTGACTTAGGCATCGCTTTCGCACCGCCTTGTACCTTGTAGCGTAAATTCTCTTAACAGTAAACTCGTATAACGATATTGTCTATGAGATATTATTAGATAGATAGTTTTTAATGTAGCCGAGCACTAGTTTCGAGTAAATTTTTACCGTAGTACGTACGTATTGTAACATGTGGTCGTTATGTTTTGCTACTGGCCGACCCCTCAGCATAGGTTGAAGTAAAAGTACTACGTATATATGAAATTGATTATGCGGCCATGTAAATAATTGAAACTAGCGTTTGTTGCTTCAAGTTTGCTGTTTGAAAACTTAATTTAAGACGCTATAGTTTTAAAGGAGCTTTCATCTCGCTAACTTCACGTCAGTTTCATATGTATGCATGCTTTTGTGTTCAGCATAGGTTTAGTTCGCTTATAGTTACCGTCGTTCGAAACGACCCATTGTAAGGAGTAACACCAACGCCAATGCTTTGTATAAACCAATGCGTATTATTGTCTTTACCTAATCTATAGTATATTAAAAAAAAACTAATCGTGGTAAATTGACTGTTGACGTATAAATTAGTAACTTAAATTGTAAAGTTAGTCTGTGAAATTATTAATGTCTCTGAATATTAGCTTTGTAACACTTTACGCATGTATTAAATGCACTGTTTTATTATTTAATTTTATAACTTGTATGTTCACCTATTTTGGATTTCGCTCAGGTCAGCTGTTGATAAGAATGAATATATAATATTGGAATGAATGTGATGCCTGTGAGGTAGAGATTACCTGAGCTGTTTATCGCTATGTTAGTTTTAACTAGTTAACTTACGAATAAATAAATACCATACGAAATTGTGCTTTTATTTGTAAACCCCGGTATCGGTTGTTACTTTTATATAGGTTTTCTGTCCTTAGAGCATTAAACCATTAAGTTTCTGTCGCATCACTTTCAGAAAAAATGCACCAGTTTTTTAAATTACTTCTTTCAAGTCAATTCAAATTCCTTTATTGCTTTATGTTGTGTACATTGACTTAAAATAGTATTTTGAATTAAACATATGCCTTTAATAGGGTACTGCAACCAAGCTTCATGACTGCAACCGATAATTAAAAAATATTGACCAGTCCCGCTCCATTAGTTAGTAGAGAAGTGAGACGTCTTAAGCGCATGCTACACTGCGAGCGACGTGAAACGAAAATAAGTATAATACCGCGTGTTTTTTACTTGGGTTCATACCGCGAATTACAAAGCTAGACATGAGTATGAAAATTAGCGACTAGCGAAGCGAAACCAACATATCTTCGTTTCGCTTGGCTTCCAGTGTGGCTTGCGCTTTATTTGAGACGGAAGAGCTGTTGCTGGGACAGCGAATGGTTCGTGGAGTCGACGACATGTAAGGCATTCGTTTTTATCAAATGTTATTGAGAAGCATTGTTATTAAAAGGAAAACTAAGAGTGGATTAACGTTTTTCGTCCAAGAGATCGCGTCGCTTTTTTTATACTTGCACGGCATGACTTGACTCCACATGTTGTTAAATAGAAATGGAGTCCAGACGCGAAGGCAACTACTTAGGTGAAAATACCGCAGCATCAGTCACCCTCACTCTGTCGTCCCACAAACAAGGTGCCTCTTCACGCCTCGTTTGAAGGACCCCATGTCATAGGAAGGAGGTAAAAAGGATTTTGCGTTTATAGTTTTAGTATGTTGGATTATGTTCAGTTCGTAACAGACTATATTAAGTGTAGTAATTCCTATTAAAAGTAGCACATATTCAAATAAGATTCAATACAGCCGTAAAGGTTCTGATTATAATTTTAATGGAAACTGTTAACGTGAAACTGACTCATGTTATCACAGATTCTGCGGTAGGAAGTTACGCACATATAAAACCTATCTCTTAATGAAAAGCGCAATAGATCAGCCGCCCTTGACGGCTAGCGACGCGGCTAGCCACCGCAGACTTGGCTTGGATCACTTTCAAGATTGTTATCGGCCGCTAGTCTCATTTCAGCTCACAAAGCGTTCCGGCCGCCCTATTTATAAACCGCTGGGCTAGCGTCGAGCGCAGAGCACACGAAAAGGTGCGAAGATTAAAGATCGTATCAGTACCAAGTGCGTTTTACACGTCACAGGAGAGACACTTCAAAGACGCGCTTGTATAAACGCTGCGTATTGTGCCGCCATTCTTTTTTTTCAAGCGCTTTGATAAGTAGGCCTTCCATGCGGGTTTTGTTTAACTTTTAAAGAATACTTTATCGTTTTGTGACCTCTATAACGACGGGCCCGCATCGCTATTGTACCTAAGTTGAATGAGGCTACAGAAGCCATAATAATTTTATTTCTGTTATCAGGGTTTCCTATCAGAATGATTTATTGAGGTCAAATTTAAAATAACTAATGATTTGTAGGAATTCGGTCAAAATTTGCTATCTATGTGGTTTACTGCTGTGGTAAGAACACCGGTTTCATACCCAGAAGTCTGGTTCGATTCCTAGCGGGGATGTGCTGTACATATTATTGTATTCAGTTTGGCTGGTGGTAGGTAGAGCTTGTCAAAACTAAAAATGGTTGAACATCCACAAGAAATATTTTTAACATACGAAATGCTATTTTCAGCTTTCGTATATACAAGTAAAGCACAAATGTCTTTGAGAAGATGATTACTTTATTTTTTTCAATTTGTTTAGGTACATGTTTGTGTATAAAGATTGTGCATTGTACTTTATTTGTATATTTATGAGCTGAAAGTAGCATTTGTTTAGGTACTTAATTAAATTTAAAAAATAAAGTAATTTAATCGTCTTTGAAAAACAAAGCCAATTCATAAACTATTAAATTGTGGTTTGTAATTTCCGACGCTAATATCTTGTGTTGTTCATTAAAACTGTAGAGTGAAACCCGAGCCCCAACTCAGCGTCTCTTAAAGGTCACTAAACGTTTCGCAAAGAGATTTCACTCTAAAATGTCATCCGCGAGGACTGCAATCCGAGGAAGTATCAGAGCACTTTGTTGTTCCACCCGGGGCTTAGTCCTTTGTTTCGGGACCTCCCTGAGCGCCTTTAATACTTTGTAATGGCGGTGCAAATTCTGTGTGTCTTGCGGTGACGAGATGAGCTCTCACGTTTTACTTTTGTGAGAGAGACACACGTAGCGCTTCCGGCTTGCAGAGTAGGAATAATGCGTATTTTTTTTTAAACATTGAGAATATTTTCATTGTTACAAACTATGAGTAGTTTGCCAGCCATTTTGCTAGTTCATGCTGGCAAAAGCACGCTAAAGCACATGCTACTATAAGATAATTGTGTGTAACTGTAGACGCCAGTAATTTACTTTCGGTAGCTTTGAAAAAAAGCTGTTTGAGTCTCAGAACAATAACTAAAACTAGTTAAATTTGAACCTTTTTTTAGAGCTAATACAATTAAGGTAAGAAGCCAAGTGCGCATAGAGAAGAACCGGAACAATAAGTTAGGGGTGCCTTAGTTTCCAATTAATATAGCAGATGTTTTTATGCGATTGAGCCGGCATAAAGGAAAGGGCATGGCACGGCAGATCCCTATTTCTATCTGCCATTGCCACAAAATATACAGGTAGATTAAGGCCCGATTTTTCAATTCTCTGATAAGTTTTATCCAACGAATAACATTGTCATTGTGTCATATTTCCTAAAGAGAATCTGTCATTATGTCAAAATTATTCAATGAACAAACTTACTTTAACCGACGATTGAAAAATCAGCCCTTAGAAAATCAAAAACAAAAGCGATGACATTTGACAATCAGCGGCCTGGCAAACTAAGTACCTACCTATAAGATACTACCTACGTATATTTCTTTTATATTTAAGGCACAGAGTCTTAGTACCTACAATTTACTTCCCAGAGCTCACGCTTAGTTTTATTAAATTGGAAAAGTTAGTTCATTGCTTTAGCCGTTTCATTTCCGGCCTGCCGATATGCACGAAAATATTACGGCAAACTACATTTTGTTATCATACTTTAATCTAGATTCGAGCACGTGATAGTTAAATGTACAAACAGCTATTATGCTGAATAACAAATAATAAAAACTTTATCCAAATAACATTATGTTAAAATTGTTAACGGATTAACATACGTCGGTATGTAAACATTGTTCAGGTTAGTCACGTACCTACTACATACGTATCACGCAGACCCTTTCGAAAATCGAGAGTAATTACCATTATTGAGTGTTCCGTAACATAGGACACTAGTTCAGCCTTATTCAGCTAGTTTCATCTTACATCTTATTAACGTAGGCATTTATATTAATGAAAATTTTTATACAAATTTACTATCTGTTGATGTGCAATTGTGTACTCAAAAAGCAAGTGGGGCACATATTCTCGCTGACTGTCTGTTCGCAAGTACACGACGGGTTCTTGCACTTAAAACGGTGCAGCACTGCAGGTATTCGGAAAACCCGCCATGTCCTGAAAGTGCCTGTGCTAATTCGTTGCCGAGTTGCATTTCAGTGTTGTGTTTACTGACGAAATCTGGGAAAAGACCTTCGTGGAGCCAGCAGTGTCAGTGTGTATGTTAGATAAGTAAATGTATGTAGTAGTAATTAGACTATATGCTGCCCCTCCCAATGATGGACATATACCTCCATCATTATGAGATCAAGTCATCGCTGAAATAAGTATTGGCTTAATCACCACGCTGGCCAAATGCGGGTTGAAAAGGTTGAGGATGATCACAAACTCGGATTATGCATCGAAATCCGAAACACGGTCTGCCCGACCTGGGAATTGAACCCCGGACCTCCAGATATCGGGCTGATCGCTTTGCCACAAGCAATTGTTTCTTGTTCTGGAATAAAAAAATACATTCGATAACTTACTCTTTGTTTTTTTGACTAGACAAATTTCAAGATGTTACATTAGATAAGTTAGTAAGTAAGTAGGTAGGCCTTTAATGTTTCGTCTGAAACAATTCAGCTGTTTTATGTAGAAGTCAAGGTTCCCGTCGGTAAAATAATAGCAGTCACGATATTATGTACAGAGTATACCGTATTCTAAGCGAAAAAGCTATAGAAAGGTATTCTTAGGAGCCAGGCACTTTATCATTCTTTGTGCCCTGCTGACAGTAAAGTGTTTGGAGAGACTTAGGTTGCGTGCGTGCGTGTAGGCTCCACTTAAAAAGATACAATCTTTAATCTTCACACTGTTTGCGCTATAAAAGTTACATTAACGATACAGCGGGGTCGATAAGCGACGTTAAATAAAACTTCTTTATTAGTTTAATTGACGCATTGCGCAGGTAGGTATGTTTAGAAGTTTAGTTACAAACACAAACACTACGATTTAAAAAAATCAAAATTCAAAAACATCTAATCAGTTTAGGCTACAAGTAGCTCTTGTGAATGTTACTATGCCATCGGTTCGTAAATCTACTCAGGGCGGGAGATCTTGTACTGAGAAGAACCGGCAAGAAACTCAGCAAGTGACCAGCTCTTTTCTCCCTTACAGCGTCAAAAATATTGGAAAATGCTCTATCATTGCTATGATCGAGCATTTTCTAATATTTTTGTCTAGCTGGACACTTTCCATTACAAATAAACACAAAAAATATAGAAGACAACCACAAAATGTAAAAAAACAAAATAAAAAATCTAAGTTAATAAATTTATATCAGGTAAAAGTTTCTATTTCCACAATGTCATACAGTACCACTAAAGTACTCTAGTAAAAGTCAAAAATTGTTTTAGAAAAACAAAATCAAACTATAGTGAATAATACTAAAAATAAGATAAGTATGCAAGAGCAATTAAGCCCACGGTTTAATAAGGTTTATTAAGGTCCCGCCTGCACTAGCTGTCATTAACAACCACCAATCCACACTGGGCCCGCGTGGTGGTTTATAGCCCGTTCTCCCAATACATCCACAGGGAAAGTTCGTAACTAGCCATACAGCTATGCTCGGCTATGCTCGGGGTTTCTCTGCGTGACCGAATTAGAAATGAGGAGATCCGCAGAAGAACAAAGGTAACCGACATAGCCCGAAGAGTTGCTAAGCTCAAGTGGCAGTGGGGCAGGGCACATTGCTCGCAGGACTGATGGCCGCTGGGGCGGCGGTCCTGGAGTGGCGACCGCGTACCGGAAAGCGCAGTGTGGGCAGGCCTCCAACAAGGTGGACCGACGATCTGGTGAAGGTCGCGGGAAGCCGCTGGATGCGAGCAGCACAAAACCGGTCGTTGTGGAGATCCTTGGGGGAGGCCTTTGTTCAGCAGTGGACGTCTTTTGGCTGAGATGATGATGATGATGAGCCATACAGACTTAAAAAGCTTACCTCAAATCAAACCCGCAACCTCTAGGTCTGGGACCGGTAACGGTGTCTAACCAGCTGACCACAGAGTGGTTGCTGTTCTTACTTGGAGAAAGAAAAATTTCTTCTCCAGCAATAATGGCAGTGACGCCGAAATTAAACCGGACAATAGATAGTTTCGCACAATACATAGTATGAAACATCTTATTTACGCAGCATATCTCAATACGTACGAGTATATCCGCGGGTACCAAGTACCGAACGGCCCGACATACTGTGGTCTTGGGCTAAGTTTCCAGGTCGGGCAATGAGTGTTTCTGATTTTCCGAAGCTTTGTTCGATTTCTGATCACCAGCATTTTGGAAGTTTGGTGCCAATACCTATTAATTGTAGCTATGCCTGGATTCCAATGATAGAGGCCTTTGCCAAGTAGCGGGAAAGCATATTGACCTAATTACTTGAATGTCCCCAGAATGCTGCTAAAAGTTATGTGTAGGTAATGACACAAAACTATTAAAAAAGCTTTGCGAGAAAATTTTATCGTAAAGATTATTTTAACCTGATCAGAAGCTGGACAACTCATATTCTGCGTAATCTTAATTCGTGACGGGCTTCCTATCCTTTAAAATTTTTAGTTCCGGTAAATAATTTGCAATTCTTAAGTTTAAGAGGACGTAGTACTCGCACTTGTGGGTAACAAATTGAAAGTGCTATTATTGATTTGCAAAACAAAAAAACAATTAACATTGTTAATAGAGAAGCTTTGAGATGATATGAGGTGATTTGAGGTGATACCTAGATTATTTAAGTACAACAAAAAAATAAATATGTGACAAAATGTAAGTAGGTACTACTTGTATGGAAGTTTGTATGCAAAGTCGTGGTTTTTAATTATAGATTGAAAAACAAATAGATATTTAAGCGTTTAAAAAAATTTAAAAACTTCATCACCAGTTCTTTATACGTCCCCACTGCTGGGGCACAAGCCTTCCCTATGGATAGATAGGGAGAATGGGCCATAAACCACCACGCGGGACCAGTGCGGAATGGTGGTTGTTAACGACTGCTAATGCAGCCGGGACCAACGGCATTACGTGCCTTCTGAAGCACGGAGGAGCTCAAGATGATAAAATTTTGGTCACCCATCCGATGACCGGCCTCTGTGAAAGTTGCTTAACGTCAGCAATTGCAGACCGGGCGCGTTAACCACTGTGCTATTGAGCTCCTCAATCAAAAACTTGAAGAGTAGAAATAGGAGCAGAATCACTACTAAAATGTTTTTGTTTTTAATTTGAGAAACGAAGGTATTGAATTTTGTACGGAAAAATACGAAATTCACGCTGACGAAGTCGCGGTGTTAAATGCTAGTCCTGTATATTTTCAACGAAAATCTATGTAATTTTTAGGCGACGAAAACTGTGTCGAAGTGCCACTACGATAAGTACAGACGCCTGCACATCAAGCTATCCAAAACTGTCAAATTTCTTCTAAAAATGTTCAACCATATACCTTAGACATAACGTTCAAAGTCTATTGAGTACAGTTTGTGGTAGTCTGATGTGCAGGCGTGTGTAAAAGTATAGACCTAAAGATGACGTTCTGCATTCTTAGTTGCCATAAACGACGGCGAGTATTCCGTAGGATTTGTTAGATGGGTGCCTTGAACGCATTTTTACCAGTAAGGTTTTGCCCTAATCGCATTTTGCCACGATCGTGTTTTGTCATATATGCTATAAGTAGGACCGTATTTTATCCTATAGGTGAAATCACATATAGGATAAAATACGATCTATTCTTTTAACATACTTAAGAAGTATAAGCAAATTGCTTATACTTCTTAAGTATGTTAAAAGAATAGACCCATAGACGAACGATATTCTGTATCGTAGTGGCCATAAACAACGGCGAGTATTCCGTAGTCCGTAGTACGTAGGTAGCAACAGTAGCAACCTACCTTAATTGTTTTAGTACGTAGACGTGGGGCGAGCTTACGCCGCATTTATTCCCCTGGTCACACCTTCTTTATACTTCTTAAGTAGTTGGTTTAATGCTCTAAGCTTAAGTATGTTAAAAGAATAGACCAGACGAATGATATTCTGTATCGTAGTGGCCATAAACAACGGCGAATATTCCGTAGTACGTACTGTAGTCGTTTACTCTGACTGTAGCGTTCCCCACATTCGACCTTTTTTATTTCCGCATATGGAGTTCTTTTTAATTTTTTCACTGACGTTTTAGCCTTTGGATTAGTCTTTTGAATTTGTGAGATTATGATTTAGACGTTTGGCTTTTTGCTTGGAGTTTTTTGGTAAATTGGATTAAGATTTTATAGAATTGTTTTTCTTTTGATTCGCATGGTCGAATTCCCTTTTTCTTCTCCATCATCCTTACCATACCCTCAGCAGTGGGAGTGTGCTATTTTCTCATTTACCAAACATATATTCTACGCTTGGAAAACATTTGGTGTGCCTTAGATGAATGATAGGTCTCGCTGCAGCGCAGCGAGACCTATCATTCATCTAAGTGGTGTGCATTGAAGTGATGCTCATGTTCCACGGGCTAAAGCTAGCGTTCGCTGTTCTCTTCATCTTGACAGTGTGTAAAAACGTAAAAACCAAAAGTTTGAATTGATTTAGTTCAAAAGTACTTCATTATCGACTATATTTGATTATAGTGTTGTTCAATGTTGTAAGCTATTTTCTATTTCACTTGGAGTGTAGATGAAACTTTTGTGAATATTAATAAGTGGTTAATAATAAGATTTATATTATTATTAGTTTGTTTGTATGTCTCGCAAGTTTTAATGAGGCCTGTAATGATGCGTGACTGGCCTTAGCTAAAAATATGGAATGTATCCGGAAACGATGTGGCGCACTCCACCATGTGGGCCAGATGGGCCGTTACTTATAACGCAAGGCGTCTCTTTATATTTGGGGGCGTAAGATAGAATGAGACACCTTAATTGATTAATATTATATTGGTATTTAGAAAAACATGAATATAATCATTAAATAGAATGTTGTCGTTCCCGCGGTTGATGTTCAAATCCTCTTCTTTTGTTCTACATCGCGTGACGTCGTATTTTAAATACAAGAATGCAGAACGCGACGGCTGCCAGTAGGTTCGCACCTCCAAGCAGTCCCGATCACTACAGTACATAGCAGTATATGTTCATTTTGCTGCTTCTAATTAAAGACTGCTAAAATATTTTATATTGTAAAGAATTTAGCTTATGACGACGCTCTTCATGAATATGTAAAGTAATAAAAAAATAATTATGCAAAAGAATTTAAATGTAGCACGTTATAATTGGCGCTCGAACAAAAGGTAAGTTATTGTCTTTTGTCTCTAATTTGGCTTTTCGTTTCATTAATTCTTTTATTATCTTGACCAACCGTTCGTTATGGCAGATGAGCAAGATCTTTTGGGGGCCGTTGATCCCAATGTTGATCTGTCTCCCATTCTACAAACTTTTCCTGCGTTATTTCGGGATGATGAATCGCAACCCTTGATTACTACACCTCGTAATCCTGCGCGCCCATTCCCTACTCGTGATCCTATTTCAACGACTTCTCCTGCGTGTTCTCTTTACGAGCAACACCACCTCTATCTCGGCGACTCGAGAAACATGTCCCTTACCAAATTGAACTTGAAATTTGATGGTCGCTCTTGCGTTCGTGACTTCTTCGTAAGTTTGGATGAGTACATCCTGGTTTATGACGTCTCAGAAACGTACGTATTTAGGAGGTTCCACGAGATAATTTCGGATCACACACTAAAATATTTTTGTTAAAAGAATAGACCCATAGACGGACGATATTCTGTATTCTTAGTGGCCATTAGTATATCCCTGTGTGGTGCCGGGGATAAAGAATTGCACCACCCCATCTCTTCCCGTGGGTGTCGTAAAAGCCGACTAAGGGACCATTCCAGAGGATGGGCAGCAGCATCTCTCTGAGGTTAGGTCTCAACTTACTGCGATCGCCAACCCGCCTGCCAAGCGTGGCGATTACGGCAAATACCCCTCATATCCTTGGGGGAGGCCTTTGTCCAGCAGTGGACGTCTTTTGGCTGAGATGATGATGATGATTAGTATCTCTACCTAGTTTGTGGTGGCCATAAACAACGGCGAGTTTTCCGTAGTCCGTAGTACGTACGTAGCAACCGTAGCAACCTACCTTGCTTGTTTTAGTACGTAGACGTGGGGCAAGCTTACGCCGCATTTATTCCCCTAGTTGCACACCTTTTTTATAAAAGCAGAGTTACGGTTGAAATCACAATGTAATACCATGTTGCTGTGTTCTTTTATGAATCTAGGCAGGCCTTTGTGGGCGCATTGAGGTATACATATTAATCGCTTGCATGTCGGGAATATAATACGAACGCAACATTGCAGTTTAAGGAAGCGCGCCTAGCGCAAAGTAATTTCTTTGTTTTTTTAACTACTACCTTACGTTGGGTACCTTACATCTATTTTTACGGTACTTAAGGTACGCTCGAATTACTCTTTTTAGATTGTAATTTAATATTAAAGAAGGACCAAAGACGAAGGTCTGTTAGTGGCGAATTGGACACCTCATCAAATTATTCACTACTAATAATATTGGAAACCAATGAATGTATTCAACAATTAATTCCACGCCTTATTTGAACCTAGATCGCTGTTGATAATAGTGTTTTTGAAATTGTTACATCAACTAATATAAATAAGTAAATAGCTCAATGTTGTAACTTAGCTAAAGAGCATTGATTAGTGTACTTTTGTATAAGTTTTGTATAAATTTATTGTGTGATATTTTAAGTTAAATATGTAGGTAGTTAGGTACGTATTTAGTTATTTACTTCTATGATACTATAGTTATGATAAAAATCATTACCAAACCAACTAACTTAACGTGGATAATTTTGTTAAAATTTAATTGTTGTTAGCTGTTGTTATCCTCAAATAATAAATACAATATCCTGTTTATTTAAAGGTAACCAAAAACAGAGTGGCTAAAAACATAATGGATAATAAATATACGGTTGTTGTTAATTAAGTCATTTCGAGTACAACGCATCAGAGTAACTATGTGTCATTTTAAATGCATATATTAGTAAATCATGTAATTTAAGTAGGTAATATAATACGTATAATTTATGGCCATTCCTAATAGGTAAATGTGGTTGTATTAGGTACCTACCTCCGATTTTAGATTGCCTAAGTTCGTTCTTTAAATTGTCTGTTAAGTTGTCCGGAAGAGATTGATCGATTGAGATTGTCGACCAGGTAACCACCTGGCCCGGCCCGGAGTGCCAGAAACGAATTCAAATCCTGCTCGTAGAAAAGAAATCAACACCATTTCTGTAACAAACATTATCCCAAGGAAAACTCTATTATTAACATATATGACTACACGTGTTTAAGAAGAAGATTTTATTCAACAATACCTCAATTTAAAATACCATTCCGTGTCTATCTATACTAATATATAAAGCTGAAGAGTTTGTTTGTTTGTTTGTTTGTTTGAACGCGCTAATCTCAGGAACTACTGGTTCGAATTGAATAATTCTTTTTGTGTTGGATAGTCCATTTATCGAGGAAGGCTTTAGGCTATATAACATCACGCTGCGACCAATAGGAGCGAAGCATCAGTGAAAAATGTTGCAAAAACGGGAAAAGAGCCTAAAAAATTAAAAATGCTGCCGAAAGTCACTATTCCACGCGGACGAAGTCGCGAGCACAGCTAGTGAGTAGAATAAAGTGTTCGCGTAAAACAGAACACGATGACAATGCAAATTCACGAGATATAAGTTATATTAATGTAAAATCATAACTTAAGTTATTTACATACTGAAAGCTAAACAATCGTTGTAATATTTAACTTAAGAAAAAAAACTTAGTATTTTTAGATTTTTAAATAAAAAATTGACTTCTTGGCGAGAAAGTGTAGAGTCATGCCAGCGGTTTTGTCTTATTTTATAAAACTTTTGTTATGTTGAATATTAATGTGAAATAATGGTGGATTAGTAATCGTTAAGTGTGCGTGAGCGTGCATAAGTGTTGGCAAATGAAACAAAACAGTGCAACGTCACTTTTCCAATTCTCTCAAGAAGTCCGCGTGAGGTACTAAGAAGTAAAGCTCCACATCTTTACTGAGATACTCAATGGGTTGGGGGAATATCATTTCTCACTTTTCATTTCTATCATCATTCATCATCATCATAAAGGAAGGAAATATTGTTTATTTATGTATTACTTGTAAGAAAAATTACTTTGACACTGGCTATCTAATCGCACGAAGCCATAAACTCAAAAAAGAAAAAGAAAATTAAACACCGTTAAAAAAATGTCCTCCAACTGTGTACTAGATTAGATTCAACACAACTAGACTCCCTTAATAGATAGCAATGGGCGTGTTTCCCTGTAGCCGCAATAACGTACCGTCCCGGCCGTCATCACACGTCTCTGCGCAGCTGTTGCGGCCCGTAAAAAGGCCTAAATTGTCCTCTTCGGCCGTAGAATGAGGCAAAGGCCCGAATGCCAAACAGAAAGCCCTTTTGTCCTGGCAAAAACAAAGTGCCACTGTTCCGAGAAATTCACAAATGCTGAACAAATTTCGCCGCTAGCAGTTGTTTTCTGTTGGCACTAGTATTGAGCGTCGATTTTCTGTAGTACCGACAAAAGAAGTCTTGTGAAGAAGTAGAAGTGAATGGTCTTTATTATTTATGTTTTATTATGGAGGGATAACTGTTTCACAGTTGCATGCGCCATGGTCAGGTATGTACTGTGTCTGTACCGTAAAATTCGTATACTCACTCAAACTACAAAAAACATGGTAATAATATTAATAATAATAATAATTTACGTGACCATGGCGGTTAAAATAGTTAAATTGTAGATAATGACTTTATTATGACCTTATATTTATACTGTAATTATTGACTGCACCTCCGATTTTAAAGTGTCTAAGGTCTCTCCATCATTCTAGTTGTCTGGAAGATATCGCTTTAAAGCGATAAAACCACCAAGTTGTAATTTTACATTCTAAGGAGCTCTATGGCGCAGTGGTTAACGCGCCCGGTCTGCGAGTGCTAAGGTTAAGCAACTTTCGCAAAGGCCGGTCATCGGATGGGTGACAAAAAATGTATCATCTCGAGCTCCTCCGTGCTTCGGAAGGCACGTAAAGCCGTTGGTCTCGGCTGCATTAGCAGTCGTTAACAACCACCAATCCGCACTGGGCCCGCGTGGTGGTTTAAGGCCCGTTCTCCCTATCCATCCAAAGGGAAGGCTCGTGCCCCAGCAGTGGGGACATAAAATGAGCTGATGATGATTCTAAGTAATTTTGACAATTTTATTACAGAGTGGCTTGTCTATTTAAAATTTGGCTTCTGAAAACTGAGAAATTCATGTTATATTTCTGAGATAGAGATATTTCTATATGAGACACACATTCTATTTATAATTATTTCCCAAAATGATAGGCATAGATCTTGAATCTCCACTTACTACGGTGGTAGCACAGTTCATTCGCTTATTTATTCCATTGACTTTGTTCCCTTCTTAAACACAGTAATTTATTAAAAAGCTTCAGTAGACGAACGGATAGGTACTCGTGTACTCGTTGTTCGGGTTGAATGCAAGAAATCATTTTTCAAATACCACAGCTCCGTCAAGCTACCGATGTGAATCTATGCCTAATAACAAGCGTATTTAAGCGTTTATATTTTAAATTTTTATAATAATATCTAATAAAATAACTATGTATGTCGAATAAAATAAAAATATCAAATGAAAAAATATATATAATAAAATTATAAGTCCGAACCAACTAATAACGTCAAATGAAAGCTAACCAATAACTATGACAATAATAAAATGCTCAACGTGCGCCGGCGTGCCTGTGACATTTATCCCAATAGTAAGCGACAAAGGGCCGGATTTGCAGCATAAAGTCACTCGATAAAACCTTTGTCTCGGGCTCGTTACGACGTGACATGTACCAATGCCGTTAATAATTACCCTACCGGGTGCCTAGTGTGAGTTTCATTCGACATTCGTTCACGTTAACGAAAACGAGAGTTTGTATGAAAAAAAAAAATTCTTCTCGTATGTCGCCAGGAAAACAAAAATTTGTATGGGATTGAAGCAGCCCCCGCTTCAATCCTATACTAATTTTTGTTTTCGTAAACGTAATCGAATGAATACGGCTAGTAAACAAAACTCACACTAGACACCCTGTATAAATAAAGTCGATTCGAAAGAGAATAAAATAACAATTTCTCTAATATATTTTTTTATAATAATATTTTCTAATATTAATAAAGAGGTAAAGTTTGTAACTTTGTTTGTTTGTTTATTTGTTTGTTTGTGTTTGTTTGTTTGTTTGTTTGTTTGTTTGTTTGTTTGTTTGTTTGTTTGTTTGTTTGTTTGTTTGTTTGTTTGTTTGTTTGTTTGTTTGTTTGTTTGTTTGTTTGTTTGTTTGTTTGCAAAGGGTAATTAATCTCTGAAACTACTGGTTCAATTTTATTATTTTTTGTTTGAGAATCAAAGTATGGAACGAAATACGAAATCCACGTGGACGATTTCGGCGACAAAAATGCTAGTATCTAATAAAATAATGATGTCGAATAAACTAATAACGTGCAACGAAAGCTAACCAATAACTATGACAATAATAAAATGCTCGGGCGTAGTGTTATAACGTGCGCCGGCGTGCCTGTGACATTTATCCCAATAGTTAGCGACAAAGGGCCGGATTTGCAGCATAAAGTCACTCGACAAAGCCCACCTTTGTCCCGGGCTCGTTACGACGTGACACGTTATAGCGTCCTCTAAAGCCTTTCCAGATAATATTACGTACTTTTCAAGCTGCATTCTTTGTAAGTCAATATTTTAAACTTCTTTTTTCACTGTGAACGTAGGAAATGTAATAGCATTTTTTTGTTGGCTGGTTTGGCTTTGTTCTGTTATTGTGTTATTCTTTTCAGTAAATAGGTAGGATTATAAGCAAACATCGTTATGTTTAATATTATGATGATAGAGGTTAGCTATTAGCGCTTGATTAACAAAATCTAATCTCTTGGGTTCGGAAATCAGGTTTGTCCATAGACAAGGCCGCTTATGAAAATGCACATTACCCGATATAGTCAACCACGACGATCTAGCTACATATCTCTAACTGTCGGAATACAATAATGCTACTAAAATTGTTAAAGGAGCGACAAACATAGATGAGATCGTGGTAGCCAACCAGTTGGAGTATATAGGCCAAGACTTAGCATCAACTAAACAGAGTATAACTATATACCACTGGGAATCGCTATCCATGAAAAATCCAGAAAAGTAATATTATATTTATTAATGTTAAATGAATATTATTTTTTTAATTAAAATAATTCGAAGTATTTTACGGCTTGCGATGCATTCGTATTGCGTAATGAATAACACATGTGAATTTATTATTTGTGAAAGAAAATCAGAATTTCCGTATTCACGGGAAAACGAAATAATACAAAGGGCTTGACAGCACATAATGACAGAAATCCTGATGGAGAGAAGGTTGGGCGAAATTGCAAATACAATATTTTTATACACATACTGTCGTTCAAAATAAAGGCCACTTCTGTATCATAATTCATATTATATCAAGCTATCACAATAAAAAGTTATTTCCTTCCAAGACAACATGAGTATTGTAACGTTATTATTAGTTCTCTTCCTCCGTTTGATATTAGAAAGCAAAGGGAAATTTTATAAAGTAATGCAAATGCAAACATGACTGCTTCACTTCCTGCTTAGAGGGGGTTGTTGTACATTCGCCACAAAGTTAGTTTGCCACAGAAAAAATTACGTAAGACAATGCGCACCCCACTACCCTACCTGATATTTCACGAATTACTTTCAGGGTGCGCATTAATCTTTTATATGTTGTATATCTACATAGACAATAACGATGACTAGAAATAAGATTAAAATAAGTTAAACGAGACTTTCAAAGGATAAACCATTACCATCATTAGTTAAAACTAATGTGTAAAATAATCGCGAGTAGATCCGTAAAAGTTGTTTCATTTGAATAAGTTAAACGGTTAAGTTTGTATTTAAACCATAAAGTGAGTTGACCTTTCTTGTGATGTGACAAGCACGAGGCAAAGAGATAACAACGCCGTATGTTGTTTGATAAACACACGATGGGCCAAGGGTGTGTGCCGCTGACATTTATCCCAATAGTTTGGCGACAAAGAGCCGTGTTTGCACAATAATGTCACTGTAATACAAAGGGCCACCTTTGTTTCAAAGCTGTGGAAGAATGACACAATGTAATATGAGAATTTTAGTAGTACCTATAGTACCGTTTTGTACTTTGAAATGCTTACATTTGTTGACATAAAGATGTGATAATTAATTAGTAAGAGTAGAAATAGTCTTATATACATTCAACTGTAGGTACAACATATAATTGTTTGTAGTTCGTTACAATAAAATGAGGAATCACATAAAAAACTGCATTTTATGCATTTCATTAAGAATACGGTATTTCATACATTTTCTAAGGTACCCATTTGCTAACCATACAAATTAACATACTCCCGTACCTATGGGTAGAAGGCACAATTTTTTTAGACGCGTCAAAGGTACTTGTCTTTGATTTTATTTAAAAAAAAAATACTTTGACTTTAACATCACCTGATACCCACATCGTTCTTCCATCATTCAATTTCGCATTACGTCTTATTACGTCTTATTCCATCAGCTAAACTATTCTCGCTATTCCTAACTTACTCAATCTCCTATACTCAAGTAGAAAAAAGTGAGGTAAAGCCAAGTCGGGTCCGCCCCCGGAATTTCTTAGCCGCCCGCCCTAACCATGTCGTGTTGCCTTCGCTCGTTCGCGGCCGGCTTCTCGACTATTTCCTGTTGGTAAGAATTAGCTTTCCTAAATGAAATTTGTCAATACAACCTAATCCTGATGGATGGATCAGCTTCCAAGACCCAACACAGTGTTAACGATTTCATTTTTCTGTAATAGTTGAAAAGTTGCTCGGTTTGAATGCAAGAATTGTTGTTTTAATTTCCATAATTTCATAAAGTAATGGAAACTCTAATGTATGTGTATGGGTCTAAGTTATTCAATTCGTATGTTTATACAAATCACTGAATATATCTATTATTTTGACATAGAATTAGTAAAGTAATAGTAAAATAAATAATCACTTATTCTTTTTTTGCCAACGATGTTTTCGAATTGTGATCAGTGAGATCAATTAAATTAATATTACTTTAATTAGCAATCAGTATTTTTATTCAAAGAAACGAGTCACCAAATTTCTTTGTGCTCGATGGAATATTTGAGACATTGAAGCGGAGACTCCGGAAAGCAGCACGTGTATTTCTATGGAGGAAGGGAGAAGGTGGGATGAGGTCAAAGAGCTCGTCAGAGCACTCCCCATGGTATAAGCGGTAAAACACGCTGAGTGACGCTATATTTCTACGCAATTGCTGAGATTCGAGAGTATTTGTGACTTCTATGTTGCCTATAATGTGTACAGCGCGAAGCTGCAATCTGTCCAAGGTGTCGAGATGGTACCTTGCGGAACCGTCCCAGATGTGCGAGCAATACTCCACGTACGACCACGAAGTTCTAAACTTCTAAGTTTCGATGTCTCGAGATAATATACGGTATATAAAAAAATACCTAATCGGAATCGAATAATACGGTTCTTGTATTTGAAATATAAGCAAGCAGAAAATGTAAAAAAAATATCTGTACAGTCAAGATACCTTTTCAATTATGTTTTTTGTTCGTGGCCTTGTTAATGTAATTCAATTTCCATCTCCAGTTACGGCGCTTCAAAGAAAAAAATAAAAGTTTCAAAACGTACCGGTATTGCGAAGCCTTGCGGTTTCAGTTTCACGTTTCACCATCTGACATAAAATTGTAAGGTTTTTTTTAACTTTTTTCGATCCTGTTCGGATCATGTGTCTGGAAGAGAATAATATAAAAAATGTTTTTTAAATTATTTAGTTAAATATTGTTTTGTCAACGTCACACAAACGTCATTTTGAATTTGACAAAGAGAGACAAAACAATGATTAATTAAATAATGCTCAAATAGTTTTTATGAATAAGGGGGTTAGTAATTAAACGTCTTTGAATTCATTTTGTCTGAGTCCTCCGCATTAGTCTCATAAATTAGTGATATTAGAACATACACATGATCATTAAAGTAACGTAATGAAAAGGTATAAGTAATATAATAATTATAATAAAAGATACTCATAACCTTCTCCTAACAATGTAAAACAAAAGCAAGTATTATAGATACATGCATTGACGAATCTTACTCATTCACGGAGTTCAGTAAGACTACTTACTATAAGTACTGATCGAAAAATATTTAATCTAAGTATTAGTTAGCAAGCTTCCACTAAATACGATTAACTCTAAACATAATCTACATTATACATATATAAAAATATATTTATTCGCAGTTGGTCCCATTCGCAGATGGTCCGATTGGCAGGTGGTCCCATTGGCAGATGGCCCCAAGCCGAATGGTAAAGGGCTCGGCGCGATACCGAAGATCTTGAGTTCAATTTTATTAAAAGCTTTTACTTTACTTTTTATAATTACTATCTATCTATAATCTGATCGGTTTTGACGAGGTAATCCACTTTGAGCACCCGCCTAAATAGCACCTGCACGAATAGCACCTTGCGACCTCCTTGGTCGAGTGGTTTGTACACCGGTTTTCATGCTGTCGCCATCTCTGAGGTCCCGGGTTCGATCCCCGGTCGGGTCAATTTAGATATTATTATTTTTCTAAATTCTCGGGTTTGGGTGTTTTTCTACGTATAATAAGTATGTATTTAAGTATTTTAAGTATGTTTGTCCGTTGTCTAGTAACCATTTAACGAGATTCATAACGAAGCTTCTCTTGGGCTAGATAATTGGTGTGAGTTTAGGAAAGTTTATTTATTTATTAATTTAATTACATTACAGAATTTCGCTGATATCTTGAGTAAACACCGGTGTTGGGAGTATAAATAAAATAGTCTGTTAATGTTAGGGCAAGTGGTATTATCATAAATAATTCCCTTTGGCGATACTGTCGCGGCGATGCGCCTTGATAATTCAACAATTTAATTATTCAGCAGCCGTTTCGGGATAATTCACGAATTGAACTTTTCACGGATACGCGTCGATGTGACGAAGTGAATTCTTTCCTTGTTTATAACTTATAACTTTGTTGACCGTTTTCAAGCTTGGTTAAATAAACTTGGTATCAGAAAAATAAATAACTAAATAGGGAAGTTATTTAAATTTTTGATTTGCTATGCTTTATTTATTTATTTTATATCTAAACTGATAGCACTTGAAACAAGGGTTCATTGTGTGATGGGTTCCATTTGAATGTTCAAGGTGTTGTCCTCCTGAGTACAGGAGTCCTTAATTTTATGATAATAAAACAAAAATCCGCTAACGTGACTCTGATCATCTTGTTCATGTAAGTTTATAAAAACAATAAAACATATATTTAATTCTTCAAGAAACACCAGCTTTTTTAATTCTCCATACAAAAACGTTGTAAACAAAGTTTTTAAAATCTTCAAGAATATAGTAATGAACTCATACCTTCAAGAATATAGTAATGAACTCATACGAACCTAAACACTCACAAGCTAATAGCTAGAAACAAAACTAATGTCTTTGTAAAATATGAATTAGAGAGCTTCCGCCCGGATGGCGAAAGGTCGTGGGTTGGAGCTCTCAATTCCGAATGCTATTTAAAAAAACTTTCATAGTTGCCATGGTGGTATTTTAGAACAACTGTACCTTTCCTCTGTCAATATTATATTAAACCATTACAAATCGAACCTTTCCCCGGCGGCTGGGTTTACGGGCCCGTGGCTACAATAAAACAAAATAAAAGAAATACCATGCAGACGCAGCAGCGGGCAACAACCAGTGTTAATTTAAGCCCAACTCAGCATTCCGACATTAATCTTTCTTTTATCCGAAAATGTTCAAAGGATGTTCATCAAGGATCTATCTGTGGGTACTCAATAGGATTCTAACTCGGCTCGATTGGTCCTACAGTTCAGCGACGTCATTAACAAGCACATTATTATAAGTCGCCATTGACGCCGTCAATTCTCAAACGGCGCCCACCGACACAGAGTGACGCAAAGAGCGATTTTTGATAAAAAAGAAAAGTATTAAATTTCAGTTACTTCTATCTCACCCTACGATCTTGATTTAACGTCCTTTGAGGTCATTACCGAGGCTCACCGGAATGGCTTCGACTAATGAACTCCTGAAAGAAAATTGAGTTTAGTTAAAGGGGCGAATTTAATTCGATTTCAAACTTTTTGAATGAATGTCGCGTTTAAGAAAGCTGGAATCGAGACGCCGCGAAATAAGGTGGAGGCAAAAATGGAACTGTCTCCCGTGGTTAATTAAAATAAATTATGCGGTGGCCTCTCAAATAGATGGCTGCGTGTCCTCGTTACAAATCGTTCAAGTTAAATCGTGGGACCGGCTAATGGTGTAGATCAGATAATATTTAATTATGTTATTAGTGAATAATGGCTTAATGGCAGCATTCCCATTGATGTCATTGGTTACGTTAATGAAGCGATGTCGAATCAACGAGGTTTGAAACTTTGAACCATTTTAATTCTACAATTAATAAATAAATTATAATAATTTGTTATTAATTATGTATACAATTTTGATTTGCCTGCTATCTCTGCATTAGCTAAACATGTGCACTTTAATTTTTAATTATGGATCAGTTTTTATTGGTTTGTGTTTTTAAAATAAGATCTTCTTGTATGCATTACTTCATGTTATAGTTATCTTTATAACTGTTTGTTACATAAATAAATAACATACCTAAGTAAAATTTCTTATAGTATCCGAATGGTTTGTTAATTATTATGCATTAATAAGCAGATGAATAGTAATATATTCGTAGTTGGAAGTAAATAATTGATGTCTCTTTCTGTAACGTTAATATTCTTATAATGCAGACGAGATTTATCGGCTATTTTACACGGATCTACGTACACAGTGTTTCCTTTCAATTTCTCCAAACTTTTCTAGAAAACTTTATATCGGTTTTTTTCTTAAATTATTTATTTATCATCGTGGCTTCGTATACAGCCAGGCAGCGTTTAAAGTTTCAAGAGCCCCCACAAAGTACCTGCCCGCCCTCACCAGGCCATAAAGAGTGCGAAATATGGCGATCGCAGAAACGCTGTCTTTTTTACAAATACGATTAAGAAAGTAAAAGACATATTTATATGTCTTTTACTTTGTAAGTGTAGATAGTGTTGATAAATAATAATAATAATAATAAATTTTCCTACACTCACACCAATTATCTAGCCCAAGAGAAGCTTCGTTATGAAACTCGTTATATGGTTACTAGACAACGGATGAACATACTTAAAATACTTAAATACATACTTATTATTACATAGAAAACACCCAGACCCGAAACAATTCAGAAAAACAATAATTTCTAAATTGACCCGACCGGGGATCGAACCCGGGACCTCAGAGATGGCGACACCATGAAAACCGGTGTACAAATCACTCGACCTAGGAGGGCGTCAAAAAAAAATATAAAAAAAAAAAAATATAAAAATTTTAGCGGGTTGGACAGAGCCATAATAATGTAGTTGGTAGTACACCTACCCAACCTGATAAGTCATGGGGGGCGGGTTCGATCCCGCTTGTGGATTTGTTTAAACACTTTTTCAAAATAATCAAAAAAGCTTATTATTTGCTATTATGAATACCTTTAACTTATAAAAAACACCAAATAACAACAAACACAAGTAGTTTCTTAATGATCGATTATTGTATCTATTTCATCCATATGTAATTATTATAATAAAATTTAAATTAATTAAATTCAAAGAAATAAAGAACATAACTTTTAAATTTTTCATAAAATACTAAATTTATTTTAAGTGTATGTACCATATTTTTTTAAATATTAGAAGCAGTTTAATAACAGCCCCAGGTTAGATTCCTAGCAATGCGTACTTAATGTTCTCGATTTAGCTCTGTCTGCAGTGGATGAGACACCCGTAAGACCGACTACGTTAGTGTGTTAATGAGGAGGCTGAAATCCAGAAGAGCGTGTTTAACGAGCAATTTGTGATGATGCAATTTCCTTAAAATATTAAAATCTTATTTTTGATGATTCCGGCTGAAGTGCGGTCATTGTCGCCCACTATCAGGTGATATTAAGGTCAAGCGCTCACTTCCATCAGAGTAAAGTAAAATAAAATATATAAGGTCACATTTTATCAACTGCAAATATTTTGAGGATAAATTCAACAACATAATATAATTTTTTTTTATGAAAAAACCTTAAATTTTTATACGCTAGTATTCAAGAAAAACGCCAAAAGAAATTTCGATTAAAAAGTAAAATGAAGCACTTTCGGTAGTTTCAATTCAAAGGAGCCGAAACAGAGAGGCCGCAATGCCTTCACCGCTTATACGTGCCCGTAGTTTCATTCAAACGAGGCGACAAAGAGGCCGCTCTTAAAAATATTACAATTTTTGTGTCAGGAAAAGTAAAAAAAAACTAACTTGATTTTTTTTTAAATGCTAGGGGCTCTATTTCTCTGATATAATTAAATGTTTTGTCAAAATATTTGCAGTTAATAAAATGTGACCTTATCACAGACCTTTATTAACATAGATCGCGCAAGTACACCTACTTCAAGGGTTTTGAATGAGCCCATCTGTGCTCAACTGACCGCTGCTGCTTATATTCAGTCCGCGATCGACATTTACCCAGGGAGACATATGTCAAAAACACGAAAAATGCCTCAATGTTATAAATTGTTAAAACACCTCATCTGTAAGTAGACAATATGTAGAACACGATGCCTTCCGCCGAAAAGTAAATTTATGATACAAATATTCGTTATTAATTTTAAAATGATTTATTTTGATTTTATGACAGTTTTGAGAAATTCTAGAGTATGTCGCGTGTTCGTCATATATTGCGGCTTTACTTCGCTCTATACATGTGGGTAGTGTATTGTGTAAACGGGCAATGAACATCAAACTATCGTTTCATACGTACTTTGCATCAGTTTCGAAGCACAGTCGCTTTTGTCATTTTTCGGTCAAATTTTCTAATTAATGCCGTTTACTCTATAAAATGTCTATTCTATTCTAATCGCTTACAAAATTATGATGATTGGAAAGAAATTACATTTTGAAAGTAATTCAAAATCCCTAAGAGAGGGCTTTTTTAAACCTATTCACAAAATGATATCAACTCTTGGTACTATTTCCATCTAGATCCTCCCAAAATCCTCGGAGCTATGGCCAAAAATACGTCACAGGCGATTTGCATCTGATAACCATTTTCAATAATAAAATGGTAACGCTTGGTTTTCGCACAAATTGTGACACATGCATCATCTATCTAGATATTTGGTCTGTGGACCTTATATATGAACAGAACCTAAACGCGGTAGAGAGATAAATACTAGCATCGTTATAAACAGCTTATGCAACAACCGCTCTCAAGAACGGTCACAAAGGAATGTCAAGCGTTATTAGATGCTATGGCAAGGAGGTGATTGTGCCGATAACACAAAGCTGAACCACCGCGGCAACAGGGTATAAGGAAGCCACTGTTCAGGAGCTACAACATTTACGTATACTTAATTAAACAACTCTATGAACGATTAAAATAATCGCAGTTAACCGCCTCTGTGGTCTAGTGGCTAAGACCACCGGTTTAGACCCAGAGGTCCCGGGTTCGATTCCCAGCGGGGGTACATGTTTGTGTACTCGGTTTGGTTGGTGTTAGGGCTTGTTTGTCCGCCTGGCTAGCTACCACCATCTGTCGCCATAACATCAATGTTTGTAGCATTGTTGTGTTCTGGCAGGTAGAGATAAGATAGCCAATGCCTCACTAGTTGAGGATCCCGGTTGAAGTGCGCTTCCATCATTGGCCTTATCATCACATAACATCAGGTGAGATCAAGGCACTGTGCTTACCCGTTAATATAAAAAAAAAAGTTTATTTGGCACCTTCGCCAGAGTATGTATTTACCGGCACTATGTTTAATTAACGCTGTAATGAAGAAAAAAATAATGCCCAGAGTAGACTTACGAACCGATGGCATAGTGGCATTCATAAGAGCTACTTGAAGGCCAAACATGCCTAAACAAAAAAAAACCGTTTTTTATTGAATACAAGCTTTTGATAATAAAGTGCTTTTCTTTTCTTTTCCTCCTATTTTTTTTTTGCTTTTCTTATGCCTAAACTGAATAAATGATTTTGAATGTTAAATTTTATTTATCACGTGGCATTGATTCATGTTAGGTATAAAACTTACAAATAATAATGAATAGTTTCTAGAATTCCTTACAAACTTCAAAGCTATAAAAGCTGGAGTTCTTATTTTTTTTGGAGAGAGCTAGCTGTTGGTCTTAAACGGCCTTTACAGCGTCACCAGAAGGCAAGGGTTCCTAAAGAAACACCGTCAGCGGGTTTCCTTATCCCTACTAGATTCTCTGGGAGGTTCGGATCGGATCTCTGTACTTACCGAACATCGGTACAAAAAAATACGAATAAACAGTTTAAAATTTTTTTTTTAATAAAGCAACTAGATACTACCTTTATTTATTTTGACGAAATTTTTATTCGATACTAGGTTAAATGTTTAGAGCGCAGAGCAAACTGCATTCATCAAAAGCTGTCAATCAGTCAACCTTTGAAAAACTCTTAAATAAGTTAACATATTTTTCTACCTCGATTAACACTTATTTTTTTGTGTTCTATGAAGCAGTTATTTACGGTATGTTTACCTTAACATTTTCAGCAGTTTTGGCTCAAACCTTGTGCAAACAAATGACAAACTCAAGCCGAGAAAAGAAGAAAAAAATATGACACTGCAAACCATTATATTAATTGCGTCGTCGTTACGAGTTGCAATCGTATCGACGTTGCATTTAGTGTAAACAAAGTAGGGTTCCGAGGTAGAACATATAAAATCAGTAATGGGTAATGGGAAAATGGGTAAATGGGTAAATCAGTAATCAGCCGATCGCCTGATGTGTGACTTGGTTTTGTTAATTTTGTATTTTGTTTACAACAAAGATTTTCCATCATCATCGTGCTGGGGCCCGAGCCTTATCTCTATGGATGTGAATATAGTATCTTGGAATAATCTTTGATGATTATCTAATCATCAAAGACTATTCCGTTCTATTTATTTCTAAGTTAGTAGATTACGTAAGTATTATCGAAAATAAGAGTTTCACAGAAATCTAAGGCGTACTTCGTAAGAAAGTAAAAGGTTTCTCTCAAAACGTTTTCAGTCTATTTAACAGCACTAAAGGAATCTTTCTCGAGGGTACACAGTTTATGTATGAGAAAAACTGATGTACCCGAAGTAAGTATGCTTAGCTCGCCACGCTTGAAGTACCTCCAATGGGGGGGATGATGAGGCAATCCATTCGGGAAAGTCTAAACTGATAATACTGTAACATAAAGTAAGAAAAGAGTAACACATTTGCTGATACTACACACACAGACAAAGTCTATATTTAGGCAAATATTGTGTTTAAAAAGGAAACTTATATAATTATATATTTAACTTCTACTAGTGGCCGCCCAGTGGTCGAAATTCGACCGTAATTTTTATAAAAAGCTGTTTACTAAACAATATTTTATTAAGGCTGCACGGATTGTATCTTAAGCAATGAAAAATTAAAAAAGATAGAATGTGAGTTTGGCATTGACAGATTTCGGCCGCTTCTCTTCCATTTTTGAAATTATGAAAAATGTATGAAACAATGTTTATTTAATTTAATGTACTTTTATGCATAATTAAAAAAAAATATTAGTATTCTGCACTCCTTCTCTTTATTAACTATAAGTGTGCGAAATTTCATACTCCCCCGTCCGCGTAATTTTCGTAAAAAGGGGTACAAAGTTTTTGGTACACGTATTAATATATAAAAGATATAGGTATGAGAACAAGTAACTGCAAAACTAAATGAACGCAAGCAACATAATTACTAAAAATAAGAAAAGAAACTTGTACCTCGCCGCTATGTTAAAAGGCTAAGAATAATGTTACAGACCATTAAAAATCTTTTTCTTTATTCTTTATTCAATTTTCTTGCGATTTAAAGTTGACTACGGAAAATTGCAAGTCGCATGAATGAAATCAACGTCTTGTTCTACTCATCAGGAAGAAATGTTGAGATGACGGATGATCGCGGAGGAATAAGATTGGGAATGGGACAGACAAATGATGACTGTAAGTTGTCTATGACTATCGGAATGTTACTTATGTCTCAGAACAATAACTTTATTGTTCTGAGACTTATATATTGAAAGTGTCATTAGAATTTTATTAGCTTATTGAGACGTGCTTTTGAACACGCAAAACTGACGAAAAAATACTTATTAGAAATATATTTAACCTTTTTACCGCCAACAACTTCTACAGAAGTTCGAGATTTTCGTGCCGTCCACGCCAGCACTTCTATAGAAGTTCTTCTTTGTACTTACTTTATTAAAATACATTTATACGTTGGCGTACAGCGGGACATCGCGTGAAGGATAGTTGGGCGGTGAAAAGGTTAAAAAAAATCTCTCTCAGTCAACGGACTGCTTATTGGAACAGTTATTTGGAATGCTGGCAATATAAGCAGGTTTGCCAGGCCAATACGCTTGCAGAGGTGACCAGCCTTCTTGTCACTTGTCAAGCTTGCAAAGGTACATTTTTTTGTCATT
Organism: Eudonia lacustrata; assembly: GCA_947562085.1. NCBI lineage: Eukaryota > Metazoa > Arthropoda > Insecta > Lepidoptera > Crambidae > Eudonia > Eudonia lacustrata. Next base: position 10,190,753 of record OX387313.1, on the reverse strand, counting down.
CTCCCAATTTTACTAAAACAAACAGTTAATTACACCTGTCAATGAGAACCGTATGCTTAAGTCATATTATAGCTTTCAAGCAACGATGAGTACTGCACGATAATATTGGAAGATAATTGTATTGGCTGGGAGCACTAACGTTCAATAATGCATGATAATCGCTTTGCTTCTAGCCAACTCTTGCGTTTTTGTGATGGATTAAAATTGCACTTATGCAGCCAAGCGCGGCTTCTTACAAACTTTCTGGCTACTAAGGTTTTATTATTTACGTAACGATAATTCATCGATGCTGCAAAGCAAGTGGATGATTCGAATTTTAAATTAATTCTAAAATATGATTTTAATATGACTGTGTTTGAGCGTTTGGCATAATAGCGTCGACAAATATGTTTCGTACATGTCGTCTTAAGTCGATTAACGTTTTTTCTTTGATTCTGTATTTATATTGATATCTGTATTGATATCTCAAGTTACCTCAATCAAAGGAGTAGTTACTCGAGTAGCGAAATATTGAGTTCGAGTATTACTTGAGGCAAGTCGTCATTTCCAAATTATGTTACTTCTTATGACTTAGAGAAGTAACAAATATGACATAAGAGTTATTGGTACAAACTTTTATAAACAAGTAAACCATCTTGTCTATACTGTCATCAACAGCTCATTCTATGTCCCCACTGCTGGGGCACGAGCTATCCTTATGGATGGATATGAAGAACGGGCCATTAACTATCACGTGGGCCACCAGTGCGGATTGGTGGTTGTTAACGATTGCTTATGCAGCCGGGACCATTTAGCCCAAAGACCGAGAAACTCACATAATATTAATATAGTTTACCGTAATGAAAGTTTAGAACAGACAGAAGTTACAAAGTTCCTAGGTATTTTCATAGACAGTAAACTGACATGGCAAAAACAGTCAGAAGAGTTATGCAAAAAACTTAATAAATCAGCATATGCTTTGCATACTCTATCCAAAAAAGTAAATAGAGAAGCAGTTTTGTCAGCATATCATGGATTGGTAGGATCGGTATTAAGATATGGAGTAATTTTTTGGGGTAATTGTAGTAATCGTGAGCAAATATTTAGAGCGCAAAAACGATGTGTTAGGGTAATAGGTGGCCTCGGACTTAGAGAAAGCTGTATACCGCTCTTTAAATCCTTAAAACTTCTGACGGAAATGGCTTTATTTGTTAAAGATAATAAATCTCTCTACAGGAATTTGTCAGACTCACGCAGAAACCCCACACGAGCTCAATATAAGAACAATTTAGTTGTACCTTCAGGCAAAACAGCTCTTTTTCAGAAAAGCGTACTACATTTAGCGCCTTTAGTTTATAATAAAATGCCAGACAGTATTAAACAGCTTGACAAACTGCATATCAAGAAAAAAGTCACCGAATTATAAGTCGATAAATGTTATTACTCCACGCAGGATTTCTTTATTGATAACTGTTTTTAATCTGTTTTAATAGGTAACATTATGTACTAATTTTTATTTTCTATTGTTATGATTTTTTTTAATTATTATTAACATTATTTAATTATTTTTTTGATTTTATTATTATTTTAATTTGATACTTTTGACATTCAACTTTATGAAATTTTCTATTTTAATTAATTATTTTTGAATTATGTATATTTGCACATCCAATGAGGGTAAAATGAGGGAAAAAACCTTTACCATTTATACATCTTGTTATTGTACTCACATGACGCAAATAAAGATTTTTGATTTGATTTGATTTGATTTGATTTGATTTGATTTGACCAACGGCTTTACGTGCCTTCCGAAGCACGGAGGAGCTCGAGATGATACATTTTATTTATTTATTTATTTATTAAGACACAATTATAACACCTTAACAGATAGCCCAAGGCGATGTTATAAAGAAAAAAAAATAAAAATATTTAAAAGTAAGATACAACTAAACAAAAACAAAAAATAAACAAATTCACAATACATCTAACAATAAAATTAGCAATTTAATTAAGAATACAACTAACATATATCACATACTACATACATCTTTAGACTTGTAGAAAGCGGATGGTAGGTAGGATGCCACATCGAGGAAGGCTAAAGGTAAGATCTTCCTCCGAGCTGGGTGGTATAGCTCGGGGACCGAAGTCCAACAGATGTTAGTTGGAGGTGCTATACATAGCGAAGGAGATGGTAAAATTTCGCTACCGCGATGCAGGCTTCCTATACTGTTTATCGTCTAAGTATGGCGACGTCGTTGGCTTGCGTTTGTGGCGCCATCTGTTGACACGGATGAGAAGGTGTTTTGCTTCGTGTCAATTAATGTGCGGCGTATGCGGTAGGTGGAGCCGCCACAGACTCAAAAACAATTTGTGCCATTTCGATGAGTTTCGGCAGGCTGTGGCGAAACACATCTATATTGCTCTCCGAAAGCAAATTAATGAGGCAAATGGCGTGTGACATAGGGGCGAACTTAAGCAGGTTGGATTTAGGCGCAGGTCGGCTGAGCAACGCCGGCTGGCGGCGCGCACCCGCGTAGTTATTGGGCGCGCGCAGCCGCAGCTCCGCAAGTACCTCCGGATGGTGTCGGAGCCCGCGAAATACACTCACTACGTACTTTACCAGGGCCACTTCCCTTCTAACCGACAGTAAACAGTACCCGACCATACCCAACACGAACAGACTCGGGTACATCAACGGGAAGTAAGGGTACACTGCATACTCTTTCAAGTAAAGAAAGCGTGCAAATTTATTTTGAATCCTCTCAATCATCAGTCTGTATTTAGCTTCATAGGGATTCCATATGAAGGCGTTAGTTTCTAAATGGCTCCGCACTAAAGCATTATACAGAATTTTAACAATATAAGTTTTAAAATTCTCACTTTGTCGTATAATAAAACCTAGATTTTTAAAGGATCTAGCGCAAATGGCAACAATGTGGTGACGAAACGTTAAATCGGGTACCATGTCGAGGCCCAGGTCGCGCACCCGCGCTACTCGCGGCACCACCGCGCCCCCGACTTCGTACTGATACCGCAAAGGCGCGCGCGCCCGACTGTAGCTCATCACGCAGCACTTAGCCAAATTAAAAAATAGCTTGTTGGACTCACTCCAACGGACGACCCTCCCCATGTCCCGCTGAAGCCGTTCACAATCTGAAGTATCCGCTATGGTCAGGAATACCTTAAGGTCGTCCGCGAAAAGCAAACATTTGGCTTCCTTTAGTACATCCGGGAGATCGTTTACCATGATGACGAACTCGAGGGGCCCAAGGTTACTCCCTTGACTTACCCCCGAAAACGTGTCATACGGTTTCGATTCGTATCCCGCATACTCGACGTACTGTCTACGCTCACCCAGATAGCTAGCGAAAAATTCCAGCAGTTGTGGAGTAAATCCTATTGCGGAAAATTTTGACAAAAGTATGTCATTATCGACCGCATCGAAGGCTTTTCGGAAGTCGAAGTACGCAGAGTCCATCTGTCCCCCAGCGTCCACCACCGGAGCTAGGTGCGTCACGAATGACAGCAGGTTACTCCCCGTACTGCGACCCGGCCGGAAGCCGTGCTGCGCGTCACTCAGTCTTGCACTCACTTGCGTATAGATACATCTATGCAAGACAGACTCAAACACCTTGGCGAACGCCGACAGCACTGCAACCGGTCGGTATCCGCTCACATCTGACCCGGCCCCCGTCTTAGGTACCGGGATAACTCTAGTTGTCTTCCATACGTCTGGATATTTACCTTCTCCTAAACACAAGTTAAAAATGTGCAATAAAGGTTTCTCCAAAACCATACGACAGTCTTTTACAATAAAATGTGGTATACCGTCGGGCCCCACTGAGTGCTTAGGCTTAAGGCTAAGGAGCGCAGCGCGCAGCTCCTCCGCACCGATGCGGCCGATGTGCACGCGCGCCGCGCCCGCGCCCGCGCCCGCCAGGCGCTCCGCCTCCCTCGGGTCCAACTGTGGCCGATCCGGACTATACACCGAGTGAAAGTATGAGGCAAAACACTCAGCACACTCCCCTTCATTCAACGCTACTCCGTCCTTAGTGACTTGATTCTTATTACGGTCTAATTGTTAACGCCTTATAAAAGTCCAAAAAGACCTAGGATCGTTTTTAAATGTTTGCTGTAGTCTCTCTTGGTAGGCTTTAAAAGCTGCAGTGATCTTACATTTGACTAAGTGTCGGTATTTCGAAAACATTTCGTAGTCACCATTTGCACCTGATACTCTAAATAATTTATGATAACGCCACTTACGCCTAATATCGCGTATCAAATCGGCATTGTACCAATCTGGATAGCAGTATCTCGGCTTGTTAGTGCCTGTGTTTAAATGCTTTTTAGGTGTGCACTCGCAAATAAGTTCATTAACTATTTCATAAAAATATGACACCGCGGCTTCCGAATTCTCAATACTATACAAATTATCCCAATCAATACACTCAAACTTTTGATATAACAAAGAATAATTACATTTAAAAAAGTTCCAACGATTGCGGTATAAGTTTGAATTTAAATCATCATCTTTAAAACTAGATATTGGTAAACAGGCCTTCTGGCTGCGGTAGGTACCTGCCGATACCCAGGCCACCAGCGGCGGGTGCTGAACGTCTAAAGGCACTAAAGTGTCGTCAGCCAATTTTACCTCTAAGTCACTCGCCCGTAATGATGATAATACTAAATCCAGCGTACGGTTATTTATATTAAGTATGTTATTTACCTGCCGAAATCCACAATAAGCGTTCACATATTCCATATAACTTTGAATTTCCACTGTTGCTGAAGGCATATTAAAATCTCCCAACACTATAACTTTGTCGTATTTAACACATACCGTTTCTAAAATATTAAATAAATGCATATATTCCTTCTCATCACATTTTGGAGGAATGTAAACTACACAGCACATAAATAAAAAAATGTTTTTGCAGTATACCGTCGCACAGACAATCTCGAATAAGGCAGCGTCCACATTGCCCACTGGAACGCGCTTCAGTTCGTAACGCGACGATGCCGCCAAAAAGACACCTCCCTGTTTGCGGCCGTCCGCTCGATCACATCGCAGTATCTTAAAATTAGATGGAATAATTTCTCCATCATGTATAGAACTATTCAGACCAGTTTCCGTAATGGCCAATAAGTCGTAAGTCGTCGTTAATAAATTAGTATGAAAAGTGGTCGTTTTCGTTCGAAGTCCCCTTACATTCTGATAATAAAATTGAATAATTTTATCATTACTTTTCGCAACTTTTTGTTGTTTTGTGCGAGGCTCGAAACCACACCCATTCGTTAAATTTCGTATTTAATGGCCAACATTCTATGTTATTAATCTTTTTGAAATACGACTCAGGAACACCGACCATAAAAGAAGAATAGTCTCTTCTAGTTTTAGGTATAATTTTCTCAACTTTTATATCCGTTGAACCACAGGTAATATGCTGAGTAATGGCCTCTACAGAAGTATCCGGATGTAGGGACCATACGTGTAGGAATTTCTTCTTCTCAACCGCTTGGAACGACGAAATCTGCGCGTTCCCTCCTTTATTGATAGTGTTGAGTTGAGTCTTCTTTCCTCTCTTTTGATGATCTACAACCGTCATCTTTTCCGGATCCGTAGTAGCCAAATTATTCCCAATGGCTCCTCCATTGTCTTTCTGTTTGGACCTCTCAGACGCTCGGTGTGCACGCACCGTTAAATACGACTCAGGAACACCGACCATAAAAGAAGAATAGTCTCTTCTAGTTTTAGGTATAATTTTCTCAACTTTTATATCCGTTGAACCACAGGTTTCAGCAATATGCTGAGTAATGGCCTCTACAGAAGTATCCGGATGTAGGGACCATACGTGTAGGAATTTCTTCTTCTCAACCGCTTGGAACGACGAAATCTGCGCGTTCCCTCCTTTATTGATAGTGTTGAGTTGAGTCTTCTTTCCTCTCTTTTGATGATCTACAACCGTCATCTTTTCCGGATCCGTAGTAGCCAAATTATTCCCAATGGCTCCTCCATTGTCTTTCTGTTTGGACCTCTCAGACGCTCGGTGTGCACGCACCGTTACATTCTGCGATAGCGACACTGTCTCGCTCACTTGCGCCGAAGTTAACGGTGGGATTGGTTTATCCGTCCCTTTCTTTATAAACATAGGCGATCCGATAAGTTCTTCAACTTTAGAAGATAGTTGCTCCATTACCCTCTTTTGTTCAATAATTATAGACGAACATTTATCGATATTGCACTGTTGATCTTCTATTTTCTTATTTTGAGCTTCAATTATTGCCGATTGAGCTGTAATTTTTACTGTCAACGCTGTCACTTTCTTCGAAAAGCACTTTCTAAATTAAACTTTGACATTTTTACCGGTAAACGGAAATAAAATTACAGAGGCAAATGTTTGCGTGTTAAAACAATATGGCCGAAAAACATGGTATATTGCTATGTTATTTGGTCTTTTTTATGTTTTCTCTGTGTGTTGTTTAGCTTGTTATAATAGGTGTACTACTTCTAAAAAATAATACTATTACTTAGGCTTCAGTAATAACAATGATTACTAATTTTTTGTCTTTATTGCCCAATACTTTTTTAAATTGACTTCAAACAGATGCTAAGAAAATAAAAATAACGTTAGTATGAAAACTATAATTTATAAAAAATCTTCATAGAAAACGTCAATTCCTCTTCTTCGTCTAGAAAGTAGCGTCATGCTTCACTTCTCGAATTATGATAACATTACATTTCTTATCGTTTGTGGAAACTTGTTATTAGCACATGGTTATTCGTGTAAATTACTGTGTATTGTATGTATTGTAGCAGTAAGTTTTCCTAATGAATAAAATAAAATAAAAATAAAATTAACATCAGCTTCATCTCAAAGAAGGCCAAGTTCTCACGAGTAGGATATAAAAAAGGTACGGTTCGAGACTTTGAGTGGTCTTTTCTCGGTGTGGTGTAAAAAAGGGCCCGAATATGACTACATTTCATCGAGTGAAAGTGATGAGGTGTGAAAAAGCAACTTGCGGTTGCTCCTGCTCCACTAGTTGTCTTTGCATCGCTTCAGCTTAGCAACAGGTGGAGTGGATTAATTTCACTGCTAAAATAAAATTTTTATATACAGGGTGGAAACTTTCAGCGGGGCAGTAAGGGGAAGTACCTTATCCGTTGCAGCTACACGAAAATGGTCTTAGGAGACTATCCATAATTTTTTATGGAATTTTGATCCCCATTCAAAGATTTTCAAAAAAAATGTACAATTAGCAAGAAAATAGCCATTTTACACAAAAACATTTTTTGATGCCAATCGATCCTGTTTCAAATACTGATCAAAAACTTCTATGTGACCAACCATCGTTGGAGTACTCAAAAAGTCACAAATTGCAAAAAACTTTTCCCTTACATTTTGTAAAGAATTTGTGTAACTGAAATACAAAAAATAAAATAAAAGACAAACGATCACGTAGAATTTTACAGATATCAAAAAGAAGGCGTATTAATTTTCTTTTTTTATTAACTAACATAACTTGATGATGTTATTATTATTTAAAATCTTGCTGTTTCTTGCCTTACTACGATATCAAGTGCATGAAGTGACGGCCATTTGGATGAAAAATTCAATTCCATTTTGTTCCAAATTTGAATTGTTTTTAAACTTATCTTTTTATTCAGTCAACAAAAAGATCTCAACCGTCACTAAAAAAGCTTTTGCGAAAATTTTTCATACAAAATGTACTGGAAAAGTTTTTTGCAATTTGTGACTTTTTGAGTACTCCAGCGATGGTTGGTCACATAGAAGTTTTTGATCAGTATTTGAAATTTACAGGATCGATTGGCATCAAAAAATGTTTTTGTGTAAAATGGCTATTTTCTTGCTAACTGTACATTTTTTTGAAAATCTTTGAATGGGGATCAAAATTCCATAAACAAATATGGATAGTCTCCTAAGACCATTTTCGTGTAGCTGCAACGGATAAGGTACCTCCCCTTACTGCCCCGCTGAAAGTTTCCAGCCTGTATATATATTTTTTTAATTTATTTATCATTCCAATAGTTATTACAAAAACCATATATGCGATAACTTTAAAAACCACTAAGGTTTAAGCTTAAGTTATAGAGAGTTTACAATGAACAAGTAGGTATAACTAATTATAATTTTACACACACATACAATTAGGTCTTATAATAATATAATTATCCACAAACAGTTCTTAAGTAAAAAGTTACAACAAGTCTAGAAAGTGCTTTTTTAGTTTAAATTTAATGTTATTTTGTGTGACACTGTTTACTACTTCTTTTTTTTTTTTTTTTTGGAGAGAGACTGCTGGTTGCCGAGGGTCATTTCCAGCTTCACCGGGCTTGTTTTAGGGGCGGCGAGGTACGTAAAGAGTACCTCAAGCCGTGTTGAAACGAATCACCTTCAGAGGATTTCTAGAGGGGTACGGCATCGCACACTTAAAAGTGCGCGTCCCCGTGCCCTTCCAGAGTCTCCGAAGGGTTCGGATCGGATCGGGAAGCGGAACCACCCGAGGGCGCCTCTAAAGGCACGGACCTCGGCTCGGGTAGACCGGGCCGTGGAGGAGGAGAGGAGCGCTTAGGCACATGACTGTGCCTGGCGTAGAGCGCGTGTGAACCGGTTCTTCGTACCCTTGTTCTACGAGTACGGTGTCTTGGGCCTAAAATAGTGTGCATGTTTAGTGTATTCTGTAAATGTGTGCTGTCATTTGGAGGATCGGGCGGGGGGGTTTACTACTTCGGATTTAAGAGGCCTATTACATTTTGACCGTGGTTTTTGCATAAAATGCCCAACTTCGCCGTTCTTGTTCAGAGAAACTGAAACCCCTAGACAATTTTGACTTATTGTATGGTGGAGAATAGTTATTAGTATAGTTTGTAGCGTCCTCGCTTTCTGCAATTTTCCCTTATCTATTTATATAAAGCCAAAATTCCGAAGCTAGTTTTCAATTAAATACGCTGACGGCAATTTTCAAGCTCATGGATTGAACTACTTTACTAAGCAAACGAAATGAAAAAAATATAATAATATCTCTTAAATAGTGGTTAAATTCGTAGTGGCCTCGGAAATTCGAAATATGAATGGAATTTCTACAAAAAAAAATCCCATTCAAAGCCATAAAACGTTCAGAATTAGCTGTAAATATCTCCTTACGTCATTAATATTATTAAGTAAAATGTACACCAGAATTAACGTTAGTTATAACATTTCAAATTGTATACTTTTTTTGAACGATAAAAAATTATTAAACTTCAAATAAATGTAATTACAACTGCACAAAATGTTACTTTTGCGATGCGTCAGCCGCTCGTAGTACTGAGAAAGCGCGAGCGCGCGCATTTTGTGATAGGCCTCTTAAACAGTTTTTAAGTAATTTGTTTTTGTTTGTACGTAACTAAAAGTGAAGCGGAACTTAAGGAAGGGTAGTTACCGCGTCAGCTCACCAATCAATCTACTCCATACTCCTTAAATTGGCAATATAAGCTAAGGGGGTTCCTTGTAACATTTTCTGGGTTAAAGATGGCCATCGATGAAAATAAATAATGTTTGTGTCCTTTAACCCGACCTCCTCCATTATTTTTAATGGGGTCGCTGGGACCTCTATCAACATGAAGCGTGAACTTGTATTTGTTTGCTGTTGAAGATTTATTGAACCACCAACCCGCTTTGGGTTAACGTGGTGGGTTAGGGCCTGACTTCCCGATGTGCTACTGTTTATGTGGGAAGGTCTGAGCCAGCTAGTCTGAAGGCCCAGCCGTGGGACATGTAAAGGTTTATGATGATGATGAAGATTGATTAGATGCTAACTGTTGCATGGATTGACTGACGGCTTTTGTAGCGTAACCGAACTTATCGGCCTAGGCCTTACTGACTGAACCGTCCTGGATGAATCCTAGGGGCTAGAATCATGCAAGCGTATTATGTGGGAAGGTCTGAGCCCAGCCAGCCAGTCTGAAGGCCCAGCCGTTGGACATGTAAAGGTTTATGATGATGATGAAGATTGATTAGATGCTAACTGTTGCATGGATTGACTGACGGCTTTTGTAGCGTAACCGAACTTATCGGCCTAGGCCTTACTGACTGAACCGTCCTGGATGAATCCTAGGGGCTAGAATCATGCAAGCGTATCATGATCAGACCAAGACCTTACTAAAATCTACGAGCCGCTTGATTTGAGTTACGACAGCGTAAAGCCCTCCAAACGCTAGTTAAGGTTGATGATCCTGTCTTTGGATATGCATAAGCTGTACCTAGTAAAGTGCGCGTGTGAACTGAGTTTCGTACTTACTCTTTGACAACGAGTAGGATGTTTCGGTCTTATGGCTAGTGAAGTAGGGTAATTTATGCAGTAGCATTGGTAGAATAGAGAGGGGTTGTTGTATACACATTCCTTTTTTTATAAATTATTCTGCAAACGAGCAGGCCGTTTGATTGTGAGCGCTCACCGCCGCTCATGGAAATCAACAGCACCAGAGTTCTTGCTCGACTGCTGAACTCTGCATCATTGTAGCTGACATAGATAGCCTTAAGGTAGGCTAGCTCATCATTATCATCACCATCATCATCGGCCTACACTAGTCCTTTGCTGGATATTGGCCTCTCCAAGTGCATACCACTGAGCGCGATCCACGGTTAGCTAGCTCAATTTACTGTAATTGATTTTCATTCCATCTATTCGAAAAGGATGACTTGGTTCGCCTTTAAGTGCACCCAAAGGTGGTGTTTTCTATAAGAAACTTTTAGCGGGCAGTAATGAGTTTTTAATCCTCTTTATAAGTGCGCCGCAATTATCTTTGCCGCGCACTTTTTGAATTTGGAACATCTTATTGTTCAGCGCCAAAGAAATCGAACGCAAATATTGTTTGAATAAAGACTGGCTGGTACCTACGACGGCCCATAGTTGCGCCGCCCGCCGCGCCGGCTGAATAAAAAAGGAATCAAATTAAAAACGCGCGACCTACAGCCCGCGTTTTCGTCAATTTTCACGGATTATTAGAAAATTATGGTTTTGTTTTAAAAAATGAATTCTTCAAGTGACAGTGAAACTATATAATTAACTCCTGAAAGTATTAGAACTGACGCAAGAAATGTGATGGATAATCTATTACCTGCAAAATCGCGGGAGAAATTAATGAAAGCCTATGGTAATTTTATTGAATGGAGAAATGCAAGAACCCTTTGGCAGATTCCGGAGCGGACTTAACTGTTCACAAGCGACATGGAGGATGGAAGTCGAGTGCTGTAGCAGAGGGGTATATAGAAGATTCCATTGAGAACAAGGCAAAAACATGTGAACGCATCGTGGAAAACATTAAATTGCAACCATCATTTAATCCATCCATGCCACTGTCGCCGCGCCCATCTACATCCAAACAACAAGATTCACCGTCACATTTTCTTAAAAATGAGCCAGATTCGAACATTATTTCAAACACGCAGAATATAAAATCTACAACAATCTGTATTCCTAATAAAACTGTAACAATAAATTTTCATAATTGCGAAAATGTCTTAAATGTAAATATAAGTTTTTAGTTGTTTTATTATTAGATACTATTTAATTTTAATTTAGTTGATTTTTCTTTATGTTTTATTAAATAATAATAATATTACAATAAAATATGAGGCGCCTTCTATTTTCTCATAGAGGGTGATGAAAAGTAGAGTGTATCACTCGGGCGCAAAACATATTTTTGGCTTGGGCGATGTACTTTGAATCCCTCGCTACGTTCAGGATTCTACTAAAGAATCCCTCGCTACGCTCGGGATTCTACTCTAGAATCCCTCACTTAGCTCTGGATTCAAAAAAGGCTCTGGATTCAAAAAAGCGCCCTCGCCGTAAAAATATTATTTTGCTCCCTTACGATACAATCTACTATTTCAACCCTTCTATTCGAAAAGTGTCGCTTTGTTCCTCTATATGTGGGAGCAACATAGCTCTTTTCAAATAGGAACTTTTTAGCGGGCGGAAATGAGATTTGAATTTGGAACATATATCATTCATAGAAATCGAACGCAAATTGTATGAATTACTGGCTTGTACGTATTGGCTGCACGGCGCGGGTACCCGCGCTTCAGAATAATAACTAAAGCTATAGAAACCGGACTAAAATAGCAAAGGTTTCACCAGATTTGTGACGTCATATTTGAGGTAATGTAGTATTTTTTATTTTTTTTAGTTGATGGCTTCGTGCGATAAGCACATTTAGCCAGTGTCAAAGTAACTTTTCATACAAGTAATACATAAATAAACAATATTTCCTTAAATGATGATAAATGATATTAGAAATGGCAAGTGAGAAATGATATACCCCCCAACCCCTCGAGTATTTATTTATTTATTTATTTATGGACATCCAACAAAGCATACACCAAGACATACATAATTTTTAATACCCTAAAACTATTACACAGGCGCTGCTTTAAATAAAGGCTGCCACGGCATGCTTAATTTCAAACTAGTAAACAAAGTAACTTAAAACTAGAGATAACAGAGCAGAATCACTCCGCTTATCTTATTGTAAGTGTTATCTAATATATTTTATTAACTTATTTAGGAACTAGACGTGCTTTAACATTGATCTGTGAAAAAAGTATACAAAAAAGACTTGAATTTACTAATTGGAAAAAACATGTCAGCATCAATAGACACTGCAGACGATCGTGACAGGTGGTTATATTGGGACTGAATTCGATTAATAGTAGAAAAATGACTTAAATTTGTTCTAAAGCCTTTAGCGCAAAAAGGTAAGTATCTTGAAGGTCGAGCAAGTTTGCGAGGGACATTCATGTTTATCTGCTTTAATAAGTCGTGACTGTCGATACAACCATTATAAATTTTAAATAAGAACATATGATCAGTAATTCTACGACGACATTCCAGACTAAGCATTTTGAAGTGCTTTAACCGTAACCTATATGATGGAAGTTGCTTCGTCATACCGCATTGATATGACAAATGCCACAAAAACCTCTTCTGAATGGATTCTAAACGTCGTTTGTGCACTTCATAGTATGGAGACCATATCACACTGCAGTATTCCAAAGATGACCTTACCAGGGCATTGGAGACCGCTATTTTACTGCCAGAATGCCTAAACTCCTTACAATTTCTTAGTAGAAATCCTAATAATTTGAAAGCTTTATTAGCGACGTTATCTATATGCGCGTGGAAGCGAAGCTTATTGTCTATGTTAACGCCAAGATCGCGCACTACTTCAACTTCCTGGACTATACAGCCATTCAAACCATAACTTCGAAAGTATGGTGATCTTTTTTTTGAGAAATGTATAAAACTACATTTATCTGCATTAAGTGTCATCGCATTACGCTCGCACCACAACGAAAACCTGTCTAAGTCCTCCTGAAGCAGAATCCAACTATCAGTGTGTTCAAGCTGTTTTACTATTTTGAGGTCGTCGGCATAGAGGTATATCTCAGAATGCAGAAAACATGATGCTACATCGTTAATAAAAATGTTGAAAAATAAGGGACTTAAAGTATCTCAGTAAAGATGTGGGGCTTTACTAAGTCCTCACGCGAGCTCCTTGAGAGAATTTGAAAAGTGACGTTGCACTGTTTTGTTTCATTTGCCAACACTTATGCACACTCACGAACACTTAACGTTTAATAATCCACCATTATTTCACATTAATATTCGACTTAACACAAATTTTGGAAAATAAGACAAAACCGCAGACATGACGCTTCACTTTCCCGCTAAGAAGTCTACATTTTCAGGTAATGTAGTAAGTGACTTTATAAAGGACTCAAGTTTTTTTTTGATCACCGTTTGACTTAACAATACAAAAAATAAAAACTAAGTGTCAACCATTTGTTGCACTCCAACCTCTTTTTCTAGCCATAAGATAGAACGGAACTAAACATAGTTGCACGATTTTTATTTTAGCCATTCTTCTATAGCTTTAGTTATTGTTCTAAGACCCGCGCTAACTAAAAAAAAAAAAAACAAAAGCGCGCGAATTACGTTTCTGTTCTTGTAATCAGTACATATTTTATTGTATTTTGCAAAAATGAGTTTTACGTCGAGTTTTGAAAGTGACAATGTATTAACTCCTGAAACAATAACTATAGAAGCTAACAACTTCGTACAAAACTTATTACCTACGAAATCCCAGGAGAAATATTTAAGGGCTTATGCATTCTATGGAAAAACAGAAAAAGAGCGAAAACGTTTTCGGAAAATGTGTTTTTGGCCTATTTTCAAGAATTGGCCAAAACTAAGCAACCTTCTACCCTTTGGAGTATATACTCAATGCTTAAATATCCAGTAAATACCAATAAAAATATTAAAATTGATAGCTACTCATAGTTAATCAATAGCTTATCTGAAGAGACTATCCGAAGGACACAAACTAAAGAAATCAAAAGTATTTTCTCATTAAAACGTTGAGACGTTTTTGAATGACGCGCCTGATAAGGAATTTCTCTATAAACAAGATATAATCTATAAACAGAGTGTTATAAAACGTGTACCTACGTATTGTACCTACTTGTCTGATTTCCTTTCTGTTTTGTTACAGGTGGCTTTAATATTCGGCATACATGGAGCTTGTCGTAGTAACGAGCTTATAAAAATAACAATCTATGATATCAAAAAACACTCAAATGAATTACTTTTAGTGAATTTAACTGACACAAAAACAAAAATCGATCGGTCATTCGTCATTCGTGGGAGATGAGAGATGGGAGGTGATTCTGATATTTTATATATATTTTTTATTTTTATGAGAACATATAACATCTAATAGATTTTTTATTAAGTATCAAAATCGAAAGTGCTTCAAACAGAATAAGGGAAAAAATAGAATATCTTCAATGCCCCCAGAAATCGCTATACAACGTTAGTCGGATCAGGGGTACTAAGCCGACAGCGGATTTTTTTTTGAAATCTTAAAAAAGCTGTTAATCAAAAATTATCAATTTTTAAGGAAAAGTTCCTAGACAAACGTTATTCACTCTCATGTATACTTTACCCTCCTTTCGGTTTAGTACCCCCGTTCCGGCTAACGTTGTATACTTGAAGTTGCCCGATTGTAAGCTTTGGACCGTGCAACAGTCTAACGACAGGACATTGTTTTCGCCGAACGTCTGCTACACTTTTGGCAGATTCTGGAGCGGACCTTACTGTTTTAAAGCGGCACGGAGGGTGGAAATCCAGCTCTGTAGCAGAAGGTTACATCGAAGATTCCATTCAAAATAAGGAAAAAACTAGCACTCGCATTGTAGAAAATATTAAATTAAGACCTAAAGACAATTTGCCCATGCCATTTTCGCCACGTCCTTCTACATCAAAGGATTCTGTACCTTTTCTTGAGCACCAGTTAGATACTAAGATTACAAATACTCAAAATGTAAATGAATCGACAACAATATCGATCCCAAATAAAACAGTGACAATAACTTTTCAAAATTGCGCTAGTGTATCAAATATAAATATAAAGTAATTGTTTTTACTTAAATTCACATGCCTTTTTTTATTTAAATATATTCACTGATGTACTTTGAATCCCTCGCTGTGCGCTCAGAATTCTACGTTAGAATCCCTCGCTACCCTCGCTACGCTCGGGATTCTATTCTAGAATCCTTCGCTTCGCTCGTGGTTCAAAGTAGCGCCCTCGCCGTAAAAATACTATTTTGCTCCCTTTACATACAATCTACTATTGATTATTGCGATTCCATAAAAGTTACTTTTAATGTAAGTAGGTAATGCATAAGGTACTTGCGCTGGGTCTCAATAGCGGAACTGCCAGTACTAAGCCTAACTAAGTAACAAAACCGTTTTTTATTTTTGTTGCTTGTCGTGCGATCAAATCGCTAATTACACAAATTACAATATTAAAATACTTAAAAAATAAAATACTAATATTTTAAAATTAGACAGGACTTTTCGGCGGGTAAGTTTCAATCCAGGCAGGCTCCAAGGGTACAATAAAAACAGTAATGTATAAACACGTAGATTTGTAAGTGTTTTATATCGTTGTGTAGTGTTCGTGTTAATAATAGATATGGAATACTTGTGAACTTGGTGATAAATAATTTGATGCAAACAAATCACATAAACTTTGGCGTTGTTTGTTTTGGTGGAACCGACTAGCAACCGTTAGTCAACACGAGGACGGACACAGAACCCTAAGTAAGCAAACTAATTCACACGGAGAACAATCTCTGATAGGTCTTGAAGATCTGACTGTGAGATGAGTAGATGAGGGACGACCAGATTTACTAATATTTTATAAAAATACTAACGGCCGCTCGCGGTTTCATCCGCGTGGTTCCCGTTCCCGTGAGAATATAAGGATAAAAAGTGTCCTTTGTTTTAATCCAGGTTATAAACTATTTGTATGCCGAATATCATCCAAATCTATCCATCCGTTGCAGCGAGAAGAAGCAACAAATATACACACATACATACACACAAACTTTCGCATTTATAATATTAGTGTGATAATATACATTGTCTCTGACAATGTTTTTCTGTAATGTGTTTGTATTTTTTTTGATTAGGCTCCGCGCAGTTTTTAACAAAAGAAAAATGTAAATGCAGTCTTTCTAAGGTAGGGTAGTGGCACGATTGCACGACACTTTAAGCCCAGTGTCGACACAGTTATCGTCGCTAAAAAGTAACATAGATTTTCATTGAAATTTTACGGGATGACAGCTAGCAGGTGGTCTGTATTCAAATGTTGCTATAGACTAAAATCATTTGCTGACCCCTATTTTTAATGTTTAGAAAAAAAAAATCGATCTTTGGTGTCACTACCCTTGGCCTCGGCGCAAACGGGCTATACGCGACAACCACAAACGCCGGCACCTGAAGCTAGAAGCGGCTATAAATGTAGCTAAAGCGCACGACAGACACTTGTGGTCGGTAGCCGCAACTTTTTTTAACCCATTGCTTGCAGTATCAAATGGACTCCGACGAAGAAGCTTGTGTCGGCGTGAAGTGGCGCGCGCCGGCCACTAGAAGCGAGCAGCAACATTTTATAGCGAGTGGCGGACACCGGCGTCAACTGTGTGCGGCGAGTCCATACAAAATGTATGAAAACTACAGGAAATAGGTCGGTGGCGGCGTCTTGTGGCTGTGGCGAGAGTCAAAAATTTAGACAGATCTGATTTTCATAGATTATTTTTACATCTAGAACCAGTTGTCGCTTTACGAAATAAAACTGGTGACCAACTTCAAAATAATGGGTTCTCGTTCCAAGCCATTGCAAGTAGTGCTTACCAAAAGTCGCAGCAGTTTGTCATTGGAATAAAACTATGCTTTATACCCAACTCGAGTTTGAGCGTACAGTTTAATCCAAAAGTTTGTTTTGTAAGCTTTTGGCTGTTAACCGGTTTGCAAGAGTTTTATCAAAATTGTATATTAAGAATGACCAATTACCCTTTTTCCACCTAAAAGAAAACTATTAGAGGACACTCTAATTCGATGGTGGGATATCTACACTAGCGCCATCTTGCGATCGTGTGATCGTGAATTGTGGCTAGTCACACGATTTAAGATTGCTGGTAGATGAAGATCTTTGTAATCACAAGCCATCCCGTATCAGTGAAGGGGTGGTACTAGAGCTTTTGTGGGTATGCTTCGCCCCTCTCTCAGTCGAAGTTATCGTATCTGGAAGAGCAGTGCCCCACATAAACATAACCCAGGGTTGTCCCAGGCTCGGTGTTTGCGTTCGACAGCATCGTATCTAATAAAAATTAAAGTTTTGTGTAGGGGTTTCCGTTTAAAAATTCAAAATACATTTTGCGAAATCGAATTTTTGTCTATCTGTTTTATAGATTAACACCGACAAATAATTTAACCAAAAAATATTCTTACGTGTGTCGGGCAAAAGGGCGGAAGGCGATTGTACTGCAAGCTATCACGTCGCACATTCAAGATTGCTAGTAGGTCTAAGGTAAGGGTTTAATTTGACAGATCAACAGAATACACGTCAACGTCTCATGCTTAAAATGGACTTTCTTACTTATGGATTACATTAAAACCGACAACCAAATTATCAAAAAAAAAACGCCACACAGAGGTGCATGAAGCTGCACCTGCACTACAGGCTAACTAGTCGCATATTCAAGATTACTGTAGGTTCAGGATATAAGTTTCATTATGTTGACATGTCAACTAAATAAAATTCATCAAAAAAAATCTTACGTACGTTCCAAATATTATAACTTCACCTGGTTTCTTCAGTCATACAGCGTTCGTAGCGCCAATAGGGCCGAGACGGCTGAAAGTCGTCACGTATTTATCAAGCCGCCCAGGGGTGCATGAGGGCGGAAGGCAACTGCACTGCAGTCGGTGCCTCGCCACGATTTATGGGCCGGCGAGCGAGCGGGACGCAGAGTGATCGCGTCGACTGCTCCGATCCCTAATAAATAACTAGTCTTTGGGCACCGTATAGAGCGACATCGCTAGCCTTTTTTATGCTGCCTAAACTGCACTAACATTGAATTGTTGGACGGTAAATTCAGTTGGATGCGTTGGCTAAATGAAATCCCATATAGTTTGTGTAGTTGCGTCTGTATAATACTGTTTCCAATTTGAGACGATATTTATTTTGTAGTGTTATTGGATGCAAAGTGTTGTGTACGCTCAACAAATATGACAAAAACTATCATATTTGTTGTTGCTCAAAAATTGTGTTCTGTTTGCGTAAATGGCTTGCTTGGTGGTGTTACATTGTTAACGTTTTCATTGAAAGAGTTTCATAAAAACTTTGACTCTTTGCGGGAAAGAGAGAAGACAAACTTTGCAGCTGTTTTATTTTTGTAACATTTGGGTTACGACCTTACGAGTTAATAGGCGACCAAATTAAAATGTTTCAAGCACCTCCGTACCTACTTCGGAAGTTTTGAAAGCTAAGTTAAGCCGTTGAACCCGATAATTATTCTAAGATAGCAATTTAAAAAAATTACCGACAACTAATCTCACATGTATTAGTAACAAGTCCAAGTAAAAAGGCCTAAGCCCAGTAGTAAGTCGGTTTATAATAGGATAGCGTTTGCCTTGCATACTAAAAATGTCGCCATAATATCTACGTCAGTAACATTGTTGCGTTCCGACAATTAGAGATAAGATAGCCAGCTTCTCAGTGTTAAAGGACATCGGGGATAGTGCGCTTCCACTTTTGGTCTTATCATCACTTAATATCAGATGAGATGAACTCCAAGTAAGCACTTGACTAAGACTAAACAATGAACATAAGATTTTTTTATGTTTTATTCCGTTTCTATACGGGCGGCTTTCTGCTTATAGCTAGTACATTATAGTTATACTATGCTTATAGTTATAATAGCTTATAGTTATACTATGCTTATAGTTATAATAGCTTATAGTTATACTATGCTTATAGTTATACTAGCTTATAGTTATACTATGCTTATTATAATAGCTTATAGTTATACTATGCTTATAGTTATACTAGCTTATAGTTATACTATGCTTATTATAATAGCTTATAGTTATACTATGCTTATAGTTATACTAGCTTATAGTTATACTATGCTTATTATAATAGCTTATAGTTATACTATGCTTATTATACTAGCTTATAGTTATACTATGCTTATCATACTAGCTTATAGTTATACTATGCTTATATTATATTATGCATATAGTTATACAGTATAGTTAATACTGCTTAAGTAGGTATATAATTAATATTTCTTAAAGAATCGGTTAATATATTTGTATCTACGATTAGTACATTAGTTCCATAAAGAAATAGGAAAGGAAGGTAGCAAGGCTTTCCTCCGAGGAATCTTAGTTTAATAAGAAGCCTGTACGAGAGATTAAACTAGAGATAACTAGATGATTGCATCTGAAGTTCCCTATAGCAAGTTGAGGCGGGACGAGTTGGGTGAGACAATTTAATCTCGCCGGCCCAACCCACAGCCCGCGATAGTTTTTAAACGGTAAGAGTTTCTTTGTCATCCCTCTAGCGAGTCTAATTCGCTTTTAAAAAGTTCTGACGACATCGCCTCTGTTAAATAAACAGTTTGTTAAGTAAGCGGGAGTACGGTGGGTGGCTTTGTAGTAATCAGCGTAAGTTTTTTTTCTTAATATTGGGTATTGAGATTTAAAATAACTAGGACGAAGAAGTGACTTCTTTTTTTAACCTTTTTTATTTACCAACACGTTCGTAAGCGTCAATTACAATTTGGATTTTAAGTATTATAAAAAAGTACTCTGTGATTTGGATGTTATATTAATTTAGTTCGTCGTTACGTTTGGTGCGTAAAGTTAGAAGAGCTGTTGCCAGAATTGCGTGAAGCCCACGTCAACGATACAATACGGTGTAGCATTCGCAATTATTGATCACCCATCTTGGTACCGGCCACACCTAAAGTATCTTAACTTTCGCTATCGCTTATATAAAATAATGTTGACCATTTCTTTTATGAAAAATACACGTTATATGTAGTAATTAATAAAAACCTATTTTAATCTTAAGAGCGTTTACGCCGCACACTAGCGCCGCCAATGAAAAAAAAACATATCTAGTAATTAGAGATAGAAAATCAAATTATGCTCAACAAACTATCTGAATGAAGTTATTTAGCATTTTTACGTCACCTAATGAACACCTGACATGTTATGGTTTAGTTAAATATGGCGTTATAGTTAAAAGTGGCCGTAACGTCTTATTTAACTTAACCATAACATGTGAGGTGTTCATTAGGTGACGTAAAAATGCTAAATTACTTCATTTAAATAGTTTGTTGAGCATAATTTGATTTTCTATCTTTAATTACTAGATATGTTTTTTTAAAATTAGTGGCGCTAGTGTGCGGCGTAAACGCTCTTAAAAGTAAATATAAAGTTCAACTATAAATTAAAACTAAAATCGTGCAAAGTTGCTTCAATGCAATCGGGTGCTAAAACTTCAAGCACAGATACCGTTGTTACAATCAATCTTTTAGAACCACCGTTTTTTCAATCGCATTGATAAGTTGAGATGTTAGGAGCATACGATCCTTTCAATCCATCTTTTCCGTGATTTCAAACGGATTGCTCCAGTTGCTTCCTTTACTTGATAGTCGGCTTTTAGAACGAAGCATAATGGTATTGGGGTTTTGGAATTCAAAGGGAAGTGTTTATATGCATTATCTGAGAAATGAAGGTTGTTATCGCGTGGTAGTAGAATATGTGGAGATAAATTGTAAGCATATCATTGTTTTTGTGAAAATATTAAAATGTATTGAATTGAGCCTTGAATCAATTACACCAATGCTAGTGACATCACAATAGGACAACCGATCATGCAACTTATTATCTTTGATCATAGTTTACATTTATTCTGCCATTGAATTGTTTGTTAAAACTAATATTATAAAGAGGAAAGCTTTGTATTTTTCTATTATTGTTTGTAACGAATAAACTCAAAAACTACTGGACCGATTAAAAAAGTTCTTTCACCATTAGAATGCTACATTAGCGCTGAGTAACATAGGCTATATTTATTACTAGAAAAAATTGCTTGATAAATAAATATAAATACGATTTGTTTGTTTTGTTGTCATAGAAACAGTCAAAGCGGTACGAAGTCCGCTAGTCTTTTATATAAATACCCGGCGGACTTCGTACCACTTTTTTTCGTTTCTATGACGACAAAACAAACAAATCGTGGAACATTTTGTATTGGAAAAAATGTTTGGGGTGGACCACCCTTATCACTTAGGGGTATGAAAAATAGATTACGACCGATTGTCAGACCTACCGAATATACTTATAAAATTTCATAAAAATCGACCGAGCCGTTTCGGAGGAGTATGGCAACTAACATGTGACACGAGAATTTTATACGGAGACATGGCGCTAGCATCGCTTAGAAACGACAATTATAGTTTAGTGTGGTTTGCGCAGCCTATGCTCTATGGGAGTCCAGTAACGGGTCGACACTTTCCCGAATTCGCTACTTTAGATAATTCGCTACTTTCCCTAATTCGACACTTTCTTGAATTCGGCACATGTCTTATTGGACACTTTACTGTTTTGATACTTTGATAAGTTTGATACAGTCATTGATATACGCGAAACGTCAACGTCAGTTGGCTTGGCGCGACAACGGACTGGACACATTTTGACACATTTGAACGGGAGCGGCCGGACTGCGTTTTTGTTTTGAAGATCCAATATGAACACCCTGCTACACACTACTTTAAAGTTTATACTGACACCCCCTACCAACCTTACGGTTCAAAATGAACAGTGTTATCGACGAATCCGAGTTTGCTCGACCGTCCTACCTAAAAAACAAATCTCGCCGCCGACATATACATAGATAAAAAAAATGCGACATTGTTTGTATGGGATATTCTGAATCTAACAATAGGACGTTCAAAGACTGATCAATCTGATCATCATTTACTTTCCGTATTCCCAATCTTATTCGGCGCAACATGTTTTCCTCTTCCTTTCTCCTCGATCAGCGTCAGCAGCTGACGACCTCCGTAGCCGTGTAGCTTGAACGCCAGACTTTGGGCAGCGCTAACTCTGAGGTCCCGGGTTCGATTCCCGGTCGGGTCAATGTCCAAAACGAACTTTTCGATATTGTGTCGGGTCTGGGTGGTTGTGATACCGTCGTTTTTTCTGATTTCTATAAAACGAGTGCTTTAGCTACTTACCTTGGGATCAGAACAATATAATTGTGATGTTGGCTAATATTTATGTAATATATCAGCCGTCATCTCAACATTTATAAGTAAATAAATATAGAATAATGTAAGTAGATTAAATATTGTAAGTTTATTATAGTATTAATTTATGGCTATGGCAGAATAACAGGCTTTGTGGGTCTCCTGCAAACACTGAGCCATAGACCTTTTTGTCTATGTTTTTTTTTGGCAAATAAATATACTTATTATTATTATTATTTAAGAAGTAAATCTATGCCAAATCATCTTGCAGTCTTTATAGACTGATAATGAGTTGATAAAATAATGTTATCCTACTAATCCTACTAATATTATAAATGCGAAAGTTTGTGTGTATGTTCGTATATTTGTTGCTTCTTCACGCTGCATCGGATGGATGGATTTGGATGAAATTCAGCATACAGATAGTTTATAACCTGGAATAATACATAGAATACTTTTTATCTAGATATTCCCACGAGACCGGAAACCACGCGGGTGAAACCTCGAGCGGTCGCTAGTAGAAATATAAAAGTAACTGTTGTGCCGACAAGGTCCCTTTTACACAAAGATATAGACGCTTCTCTTCTATCATTCCATTCTAATAATAATTACAAATGGAGGTAACCGTAAACAAAGTCTTTACTACGTCGGGAAGCCTCATCAAATCTATTGGTCTCGGCCGTTCATTAATTTCAATAAGGGTCGCGAAAGGAAGCGAAAGGTAACTGCTTACTTCTGATCATCCAGAAAATGGACGTCAAATATTTTCTTTGCTAAACGATTCGGACAAAAGCGACTATATTCTGAGTTGCGGTATTAATTAGGACGAAATTGTTAAAACGACAGCGGGGCACGTCGACGCAGTGGCGTATATTTAAAAAAAATTTGTTTAATCTGTGATAAAACGAACGGCCAATGAAAAATCGTAACTTTTTAAACTGGACTGCATTAGAGTAATTTAACGGGTGGCTTACTATGTTTTACATTATTGAGTATATGATATTTTGGCACTGTTGTATGCGCCATGATCAGGAGTGTAATGAATGTGTACGTATAGTGTGTACCTCTTTTTTTTGTAACCCGGGAGAAAAACTTGCATCCGAGTTTAATGTAAGGTGACCATGGAACCCCAACCCTTGGGGGAGGCCTTTGTCCAGCAGTGGACGTCTTTTGGCTGAGATGATGATGATGATGATGATGATGATGATGACCATGGAACCGGAAGTCGGCCAGACTTACTAAAAAACCCCTGGGACATGCAGTCAGCCTGATGTGTGGTTGGCGTGGCTTGTCGTGGATAGTGGCCCGCGCTAACGTACACACGCCTGCACATCAACCTATCCAAAACTGTCAAATTTCTCTAATCAATTTTGATCTTTATACCCAAACACTAAGGTTCAAAATTTATTAAAGAAATTTGATTTTTTTTTTACAGTGTGTACTGTAGTGATCGGGACTATATGGTTGGGCGAGCCTACTGGCAGCTGTCGCGTTCTGCATTTAATAGAAAGTCAAGATTAAGAGAAAAAAGATGGAACAAAAGAAGAAGACTTCCGTGTCAGACCGCGGCTACTACGACATCTGATTATTGTATTCTTTGTGAATTACTTGAGAAATACCAATATTGGTACCGGTATTCAGATTTATATAAATCTGAATCGATTGAGTCGTTCCTATTGAATAACGCCCCCGTTATAAAAGTTCAACCACGCCGGTAGTAACAGTACCTACAGAACATTCGCGATCATGGCGCATGCAACTAACACTAGAAAAATGTTACAACAATATTCGTAATACAATTGCTAATATTGATGTAATACAATCATAAGTAAAGCAGGTCGACGGATATTTGATCGGTTGATTGACTTAGATAGTAAACAGCCTATAATTGTCCCACTGCTGGGCAAAGGCCTCCATCATTAAAATCAAGTCATCGCTACAATTGATGGGTAATGGCTTAATCACAACGCTTGCCAAATACATTTTGCCCGACCTGGGAATTGAACCCGGGACCTTTGGGTATCGGGCCGAGCGCTCTGCTACTCGGCCACCGAGGCGTCATTCGGCGTCGGCGTTATTGACTTATTGAAATGAATGATTGACAATGAAAAGTAACTTTACATGAGCCATCACAAGAGCTATGCCTAGGCCTAACTGGTCCAACTCCAGAAAAAGATGTTTCCGCGAGTTGGAATCAAACCAACTCCATTCCAGCACGCGCATTTTTTTTTAACACTGGTAATTGTCCCTGTGTGGTGCCGGATAAAGAATTGCACCACTCCATCTCAACCCGTGGGTGTCGTAAAAGGCGACTAATGGCCCATTCCAGAGGATGGGCAGCAGCATCTCTCTGAGGTTACCCTCAACCTACTGCGATCGCCAACTCGCCTGCCAAGCGTGGCGATTATGGCAAATACCCCCCATCTTGGGGGAGGCCTTTGTCCAGCAGTGGACGTCTTTTGGCTGAGATGATGAATTGATTCCGCTGTATTCCAGATCGCGGTAAATTATTTCTAACACCGTTAAAGTAAATTCAATTCTCTGTATAAACATATTTAAAACATTACATTAACTTACTAAAGCTTTTTTGCTCACCACGCTTCACTTACAAATCTGTGCAAATTATCAGAGCGAATGCGGAAGCGGATATCCGTTACAACCTAACTCTCGAGCCACTAGACGGGTGCAGAATGTAGCGGCAAAGAATCCACTAGAAAACTCTATTAAAGATAGCACGGGACGCTTTGTCCGGAATTAAATTTAGATTGAATCTATCTGTTAAAGTGCTCTGCCGTTTAAAAGTTAGGTGACTTTTTTTTCTTCCGGTAAATTGATTTAGCGGCGTTGTGTAATTTACCACGGTGTTGTAAGTCCGCAAATGGATTAGTTCGGTTCGATTCCCAATACCCAATACATTGCTTATAAATTATAATGAGAATTAGAAAATTCTAGTTAGAATCTGACGAATGTATAATGTTTTTTCTTTAAATTACCATTGCTTTTAACCATACTAGTTAATACTACTAGTAGTAATTGCAGCAAAATAGAAAAGATAACACAAATTTATCAAAAAAATACGATTTCAAATAAAGCACTGAGCTAAAAATACCATCAAGCTCAGCAAAACGGAGCAGCAAAATACGGAGAGGCGCATCGAGCCGTCCTCAGACATCTCAAGTGTAAAATAGTTTGTACGGTTATAAATACAAATTAACATAGTTTATCGCCGTCTCAGGTGCGCGCCGCGGCCGGCCTTGAGGGAATCTGATTAATTAGGGCCCACACCGAAACCCTTTGAATTATTCGTGCTCACACCAAAGCTCCTTAAGGTTGTGTTCCTCGGATGTTACGATTTTCCCTGAAAGATGCTCCTTTGGTGTATTGTGTAATTAATTAGCGAGCTCCACGTCTTGGCGCACAAAAGAAAGACTGCCTCCTTGGAGTAACGCCTTTTGAATACGTTTATTTTTATTAGACACGAAACACTAGCAGTTTCGCCGGGCGGGCGGTCGGTGAGGCTTGCATAGTGAAACCCAGTGTTTTTTAGTGCGCCAGAGCTTGGGGAAACACGGATGCTTTAAACTGTATTACTTTAAATTACGCTGTAGAATTCATGTCGGACCTCGTTTTCTGTTTGCTGGCGATGTTTTACAGCGGTGCTAAGACAGCGTGCTTTGAATATTCTCGATTAATCCGTGACGAATAAAGTTTTATGTTGATTGTACATCTGTCCAAATGCATAAACTGACGAGTTTCATACACTGACCAGATAACCCAACAGACGAATTAGGGATAGTGACGAATTAAGGATTTTAATGAAATTGACGAATGACAGAAACTGACCAGTTGCCGAAAGTGACTAATTAACGAAACTGACTCAACAGACATTGCGACAAGTAGGTAATGAACTGACTACACATAAGAATACACAATTCTTTATTTATTTTAAGCTACTTTTGAGCTCATATAAAAGTTACAGTTTAACCATATCCTTTCGTAATTCTACGGGCGGGAGATTTTGTGCTAAGAAGTACCAGCAAAAAATCACGTCCTTTCACGAACTGTATTTCAAAATTATGTACTTACGTTTATCTATGGAAGTCTTCACCGAAAATAGCGTTTCAAAAAGAACGACTTTCCTCAAATGCGTTGTCTTTAAACTGAATTCCTACTGAGTTCCAACAGAGTTTCAACTGAGTTCCAACTGAGTTGTCACCCGTCTTACTGCGTGAGTTCGCAGGTTACTAAAAATATTCTCATATTACCTAGATTCGTTACTTTGAACAAAATTGATGCCGGAATGAGGAGCACTTAAATCTTTACGGGACTGTACACGAGACGGGATGTAAACGTTGATTCAAATGTATTTGCTGTTAGTCTAAATAGGCCACTTGACCAAGTCCACAATACTTCTTTTGAATCCCCTGCTGATATAGTATATGTATGTAGTGTTTTTTTTGTTTTCGTGTAATGATCATTCGTTATTGTGAATCATGCTCAATGAATTTTCAATTCTAACCAAGTAAATTTTTTTTACAAAACGAGAAACAATGAATTTGTGTATTATGATTCCCAGTTAAGGTTGCCAGATCGGAACTTACCGAGTCCGGGACAATTCCATGTCGGGCCGTTGCTATGAATATGTAAAAAAAAATAAAAAAATATAAATATACATTACGGAATATTTAATTTTATATTTGTATTTATTAGGAAAATTAATTTTATTTTTTAAATTTATACGTTTATTAGTCCAGTTAAAAGATATAAATTTAGAACAGTTGTTATTTTTTTTATTATTTAATTTTTCGGAATCCGGGACAATAGATCGAATTACTGGACACGGGACAATACGTAAAATTCCGGGACAATCCCGGAAATCCCGGACATCTGGCAACCTTATGTCCAGTAGAGACATCTGGTAGAATTAGTATGATACCGATGATTTTGGCTTTAACCATTTATGAAAATTACCTCCTAAATTAAAATTTGCCACACAACAACAAAAGGAAAAATCAAAACATTCCTGATTCCTAGCTGGGTCGGGTAGGCATTTAATTTTTTCACTGTATTTTATAAATATTTAATTCAGCTTCAGTGCAGCAATTAGCACTTAAAAATAAAAAGTAAAATTTACTTTAGCGTTGTGTTATCAAATTTGTGGTATTTCATCTGTAAAGATGAATCTGCATAGCCATCGGTTGCAATAACCGTTGAATAGATTGCCTCTGCCGTTAAAAAGCAGTAAAAATCAAATAGCTGTGAAAAAATTCAGTGCTTTCGTCAGCCTTCCCGGTAGCTAATGGTCAGTACAGCCGGCCGGATTGCGGAAGACCCAGGTTCGACTCTTGGCTGGGTCGGGTAGGCATTTAATTTTGTTCACTGTATTTTATAAATATTTTAAATCAAAACAGTAAAATAAGATATCCTTGTTTGAAAATTTTAAAATTAATAGAGCGCTGTGCTGCTTTTAAATTAAGTTTTTAGTTGCTACTTGCTCTTTTGTCCTTTCTTGTTTTCATGGGCGCTTGCTGTATTTATTTTTATTATTTGAGTATTCGTCCTTCCTTTTGTAGATTATCCGTATTCCGTATGATGATATCGATACGCGGAAGGTTAAGAATTTGTCAGATAGGTGATCAAAATCCAACTACTTAGAAACTGGCTATCTTATCCCACTTATAACTCCCTTTTAGAAGTCGGTGCTTGGTATTCGTGATCCCGAGCCACCCCCCGTGGCAGAAACGGATGATACTAGGTTTATTACTGGTTATATCTCCCTTCCCTATGTCGAGTAGCTGGACGAAGGAGGAGGAGAAGAGTCCCACATAACCCAGGGGCGCCCCTAGCCCCGAGGTAAGCGCAAAGCATTTTACCTACTAGTTAACCTTTTTACCGCCAACAACTTCTATAGAAGTTCGAGATTTTCGTGCCGTCCACGCCAGCACTTCTATAGAAGTTCTTCTTTGTACCTACTTTATTAAAATACATTTATACGATGGCGTACAGCGGGATATCGCGTGCAGGATAGTTGGGCGGTGAAAAGGTTAAAATAAAAACCTTTGAGTGAGAGATACCAGTTTTCTAACCACTAGACCATATAGGCGGTTTTAAATATTACTGAATCTGTATGTCTAATAAGTATAAGTGACGGATTATATTGTAAAACGGTAGACGATTATGAAACGGACCTCTGTGCCTGCGTAGGCGGCGCCGAGATACCCCTGGAAGCCTATTGACAAAGAGGATATAATATTATTATGAACCGACGAATATGTTGTTAAATAATTACGGTTGTCTATTCCTAGCGGAGACAGACAGATTACACTGTCGGCACAGAATGTTAAATAGAAGGCCACAATGGCTATTGGCTTGATATTCTGGTTATTGAACTATTAAATATACGTTAAAATGAAACAACTTTTACAGATCTACTCGCGTTTATTATACACATTACTTTATTTAATGTTTATCCTGACGTTTCGAACCCTTTGCAGGCCCCGTGGTCACAGGGAGACTAAGGTGTTGTTCATCTCATACCTAGTCAGTAGCTTGTATACCCTCATTTAAATTTAATCAGGTGCGTTCCGTTTTACGCAGAAAGAGATAACAGTATCTTTTGGTCTGGCAGTATGGTGTTGGGGCTGGGGTTTAATATTTTGTATGATGGGATCCCAGGCTGAAGATAGATTCCACCATCTTCTCTATTGAAATATACAAGCTACTGACTAGTTATGAGACGACCAACACCTCAGTCTCCCTGTGACCACGGACCCTGCAAATAGTTCGAAACGTCAGGATAAACATTAAATAAAGTAATGTGTAAAATAAACGCGAGTAGATCCGTAAAAGTTGTTTCATTTCAATGTGTTAAAAATAAAAAACAACATAGATATTTACAAAAATAAAAATTAATTACTTAGTACAAGTAATAAATTTTTATTTTTGTAAATATCTATGTTGTTTTCTATTTTTACTGTAAACATTGTAACACTGACTTTATTATAGGGCCTAGGATATGTTTGTATCGTATTTGTTTATTTTATTCTTGAATATTTTAAATTTTTCTTATTTTTCTTCCTTGGAAGACCAACATATAATGAAATAAACATTTTAATAGCTACGGAAACTCATTAACAGGTCCTCACAAGTAAAGTATGTTTTGCAGCTATGCACAAATATCACCATAATAAGTTCACCAAATTGTAACATTGTATTTAAAAAATATTTCGATACGTGTACTGTTGTCAAGATAGTGTGGATACGAATTCCGTCTTAGGCACTCACTTCACTATGGTGCAATAGTAATCTGGAACCCTTGAATTTACCATGCCAATGAAAGTTTGACAGTATCTAGGTATCACAAACATTTTACTCGCAGACTTAAATGCTAAATCTCGCCATGAATACACATATATTATCTAGCCAGGTCAAATTAAAACAGATTTACTTCCAAAAAAAAGCAAGTACACAATAAGCAACCTCCGCTAGGAATCAAACCCGAGATTTCTGGTTCAAGACCAGAGGTCTTACCACCAGACCACGGAGGCGGCAAAACAACCTTAAAGTATTTTTTATCCAACAATATTTATACGAAGGATGTTCTTATAGGAACTCAGAACTAGGGTAAGTATTCTCTGAATATCAATGCGGATGGATATCTCGGGTTGTGAATAACAATAAGTAAATCCAACACGAATACGAGATTCATACTTCGTCTCCGCGACAATGGATTATTGTGTGCCGCTCCCCTTTTTTCCGTGTGATATACAGAAATTACGTAGGTGCTGCACTTATTGTGCGAATTCGATCTAAATAGCCTGTTATTTCTATACCTACTCAACTCTATAATTGTCTTAAGCATAGGCGATATTTGGATTAAAAAAAAAGAATACGAAAATTATAAATCATGTTTGTTTTACCTACTTATATATCCTACGCCTTAAGGGTAAAATTATGGATATATAATTTTACGCAAATTTTGTTGCGAACAAATTACCATTTAGAGAAGCGTTGAATAAATGTCTACGAGCGGGATTCGAATCCAGAGCATCAGCACCTGACCCGGTTTGTGAGAAAGTGTGGATTTTTTTTAAACCCTTTTCCAAAAAGGTAACAAAAATCCAAAACCATTAATTAAGCGCAAGCGCTTGGCCTACATCTCACCGGAGTGTCAGAACGCTATGATTAGTAACAGTCGTGTAGCAGTGGCCTAATTCTGACACAATTCCTATAGTCTAAAGGTCATAATTAGGCCAGTGAGATACGATGTTATAAATAAAATAGCAGAATCGAAGCCACGACGCTAGCAGGAACAGAAATGGCATAAAATGATAAACGTATGGGATATAAGCCAATCGCACGCGATACCATCGATAAAATCGTTATAATGCATTTCTATTCTATTAGCGTTATGCTACTTGTCTTGGCCCTCTGAAAACCTAACTACTAAAGAATTGGCTATCGTATCTTTAATTACAGCAAGTCAACAACTGATAAAATAATCGATCACTAAGGCTCAATTTTGTTGTTTCGTTAATATATTTATAGCTGTATATATTGAATAACGAAAGCTGATCAGTTTCTTGCGGTTATTCTTTTCAACATCTAAATTAATGGGTTGTAGGTAAAATAATTTTATGACGATTCAAATGTGCTTATTTAGTTCGTTAACTTCAATAATTAAATAATTTTTCATTATTAATTTTAATGCTGATTATTTAGGAGAAAATTACTTGTAGGCTTTTAAATACCAGAATAGACGTCTTGATGATATGAACTGACCTTATTTAGCTGAGTAAAATCTAACGCCGTTGATGGTATAAACAAGGATTTCCTGGAGCGCATACAAATTGTCAGTGTCTAGCCAGTGAACTGTAATAAGCAAACAATATCAAAGTTTCGTTGCCCGTTGCCGGAGTCTACTACGACCAACTGAAGTTATATGAGCTTCGAAGTGTGAATATTCTTTGAAGTTATTTTTTTTCCTTTAGTTGATGGCTTCGTGCGATTAGCACATTTAGCCAGTGTCAAAGTAATTTTTCTTACAAGTAATACATAAATATACAAATCCTTCCAGTAGGTACATAATGATGATGAATGATAATAGAAATAAGAAGTGAGAAATGATATACCCCCCAACCCCTCGAGTAACTCAGTAAAGATGTGGGGCTTTACTAAGTCCTCGGGCAGACTTCTTGAGAGAATTTGAAAAGTGAAGTTGCACTGTTTTGTTTCATTTGCCAACACTCATGCACACTCACGAACACTTAACGGTTAATAATCCACCATTATTTCACATTAATATTCGACATAACACAAATTTTAGAAAATAAAACAAAATCGCAGACATGACTCTTCACTTTCCCGCCAAGAACCCCTTTGAAGTTATGCTGTGTGTTTTCCATAAACGTACAGTCAACAGCAAAGGTAACTGATGATTGGTCAAGTTTCAAAATATGAAATCAGTATGAAAATCAAAACTTTTTAAACGCATATCGAAAAACCTTCGAGTTTCTACTAGTACCTGCAGACTTTGACTGTAGTTATATAGAAAATACCGACTTACACTATCGAAACTTAACTTTGAAATCTAGTAAACATCAGCTACATTTGCTGTTGACTGTCCACTGAACGGTAGTCCGGTATGGATTACGGTGATTCTGGGCGAATGTCACCGGTATTGAAAACAAAGATTGAGCTGAATCTACCTCAAATGGTATTTATGGATTCGTTCAATAATCAATGTGCAAATATCTGACAGAATAACAGTTTTACTATTTATTAGGCATGAGAAGCGCATTAATTCTTGATGAGTTAAATAACTATTGTTGCTAATAAATAAAAAGATATTAACAAGTGACCGGGTTTTGATGTGTTTGTTATCTATAAGAAAGCTTTCATTAGTTTAAAAGGTCAAAAGATAAACTCTTTTTAGCAGAAACACTCGTCACTCGAAACATTACCCATACATTTTATTTATTTTTTTATTTTTAAGTGCTAATTACTGCACTAAAGCTGAATTAAATAATAATAAAATATAGTGAAATAATTAAATGCCTACTCAACCCCGGATTGCGGAAGACCCAGGTGAGATTCCTGGCTGGGTAAGGTAATTTTTTCACTATATTTTAAAATTATTTAATTAATCTTTAGTGCAGAAATTAGCAATTTAAAATAATACTATGGTGTGGTGTAATCTGTGGTATTTCATCTGTAAAGATGAATTTGCATAGCCCATCGGTTGCAATAACAGTTGGATAGATGTCACTACTGCCTCTAAAAAGCTGTCAAAAGTAGGGTAAAAAATCAGTGCTTACGTCAGCCTTCCCGGTAGCATAATGGTCAGTGCAGCCGGGCGGCTGATTGCGGAAAGCCCAGGTTCGATTTCTGGCTGGGTCGGGTAGGCATTTTATTTTTTCACTATATTTTATAATTATTTAATTATCCATACACATTAGGCTTAGCTGAAAATATTCTGACTAGCGAATTCGGAATTGAGGCTAATTCCTACTGACAGAGCACCCAATGGTGTACAGTGGTGTTGTCGGTATCCGTACAAGTACTCCAATTTCCGGCCCCACTGTCCCCGGGACAAGTGTCCGTAGGTGGAGCTAATATTTGTCTTTGGCGTCGTGCTACTTTTGTTGTGTCTGGTTTCCATAACAGAGGTTAGGCTCCAGGCTCACTCACCACAGACGATTAAGACAGAAACATAGTTCGCTACAGTTTCTCTATTTGCTTTCTACTAATACCGAGGATTAGTGGTCCTTATTACTAAAAACCCTTTTTTTATTGTCATCTTTTAAATATTTATATTCGTGATACTTTTCATACTATGATATGAAGTATGAGAGTCTTCCTCACGGGTCCATATTGGCTCAAATAAAATTCTAAATCCTATTCTTTGTCTTACTACCGATTTGTGTTCATAATTATCACTCTTCATAATTTCATTTTTCATACTTTTTTTTATTCATACATTTTTATTACTACCAACGGAGCTCATAACAGTTAGTGATCATATTTTTTTTATTAATACTGTTACTACCAAGAACCAGTTTAAATTTATAACTTTTTTTTTCAGATCTTTTTTCTTCATAACATTCAATGATCATATTGCTTTAATGAATAATGTTGTTACTAAGAACATACTTCAACTCATGACGTCGTTGTTCAGAATAGATTACTTTATAACAGACAATAAAATAGAAAATAATTTTAATTTATTAGTAAGTAGTAGGTAGGTTAAGGAAAGTACCTAGTAGATATTAAAATTGTCTACTTTTCTAACAAAAATTAGTTTCTACCGCTTCGCCGGCCGCTTCCGCGGCACGCTCGCTTCACTCGCTCGGCTCGCGCGTTGACGGGGTCACAGTTCTAACCTAACCTAACCTACTTGTCTGGCAGCATCTCGTTTCTGGTAGCAATTTGATTTTCAGTGGTCATCTGTAAGGCATAATCATGGAAAGGCATAATTGCAATAATCATAATTAACAAAAGGCATAGTTTAAATTTGCCATAACATTTAAAAGGCATAATATTCAAAAGGCATACATTTAATAAGCATAAACTGACAAAATCCATATATTCTTAAGGAATAATACTTGTTTGCAGCATGCAGCAAGCATGCAGCAAGCATGCAGCAAGCATGCAGCAAGCATGCAGCAAGCAAGCATGCAGCAAGCAAGCATGCAGCAAGCAAGCATGCAGCAAGCATGCGACATGCAAGCAGCATGCAAGCAAGCAAGCAGCAGGCAAGCAAGCTATAAGCATGCAAGCAAGCATGAACCATGCAAGAAAGCATGCAACATGCAGCAGGCATGGTTTTTGTCACGGCTCCGGCACTGCGGGGCTCCGGCGGGCGGTCCCCCGCGAGCTTATCGTCGCAGATGGTTTTCGCTCTTCACTGCAGCTTCGGCTTGCTGGCAGGCGAAGCCGCGTCGGCGAGCGTTAAAACCACCTGCTTCTTAGCTTGCGGGCCGCCTCGCCCCTCCGCGCCT
Source organism: Eudonia lacustrata (assembly GCA_947562085.1). Lineage (NCBI taxonomy): Eukaryota > Metazoa > Arthropoda > Insecta > Lepidoptera > Crambidae > Eudonia > Eudonia lacustrata. The sequence continues at coordinate 10,156,099 of OX387313.1, read as the reverse complement.
ACGCGCTTTTAAATTACACTCTAGGGGTAGGGCAGACAAGACTACGTGGAGTCGGATTTGCAGCGTTTCGTTTCTGTCTCTGACTTTTGTAGCTCAACATTACTAAAAAGAACTTATTTTAAATCTTAAGACTATATTTTAAATCAAATTAAGGTTAAAATGCTATTTATATAAAAAAATACATAATTTAACTTAGTAAAATTATAGCAAGTGAATAATATACGTAATGTTGTTATAAGAAGTGTATTTAGACCAAGTAAAAATTATATCCAATGAACGTTATATCCTTTTGAAATTAATTCATTTGTAAATTGTATGAAATGAAATACACTCCATAAAACAACTTAAGATTATGTCAAAACAAAATTATGAATGTTAACAGTTATGCATAGTAAAATTATGCAGTTTAAAGTATGTTTAATAAAATTATGTCAAACAAAAATATAGATTTTAACGATTATGATTTTTTACATTATGCCTTTCAACAGTTCTGCGTTATTATGTTTATGCATATTAACATATTATGTTTTTTTATTTTTATACCATAAGATGTATGGCAATCGAAATTATGACAATAAACAGTATGCGTTTAAAAGTGTCACCATATTAAATACATAAATTAATTAATTGTTGATAAAATAATAATGTTGTATTTATTGTCATTTCTAGTTTCAAGAGCATCGGCAAGAGATTTATAAATCGTTTCACAACTTGCTATATACCTCGAAGTTTTATTTGTACAGTCAGCAGCATTAGTAGCCAGACACTAGCAGTTTGTCCACCAACCAACTAAATAATGTAAAAGGCGCACAATAAATCCATTGTCAACTTCAAGCAAAGTCGATATGATACTAACGTATTTAGTGACTTTCGTTGCTGACTGTATCTACAGCTAAAGCTCAATACGTTTCATAATTAATCAGAATGCATGCATGCAACGCTGTAAAGTACGTCTCCTGTAATCTACACAGCATTAAATGAAGATTAATATGAACACTTTACGCTGCTTATCGTGAGTAAACGTTTATACACCAAGCTCTCCCTTAGCATTAACCACATATGAATTTCATCAGCTCAGATTAAATGACCTGGCGGAATATGCTCGAACCATTGTTTCAACCTCTAGCCCTTAACATAGTGCAGTTTGTTAGCTTATTTAGTTTTATTTGTGTGTCTCGAGCAAGAACTTAATTGTATTCATAAAGAACCACCGTTCGGGGCGCGCTCTCGCCCAAATATATGGACATGCCTTGCTAGAAGTCGGTGACATTTTCTAGTAAAATTTCGCAAACATTTTGTTAGTGCATACTAACACATTGTTGCTGCGAGCTTTAGGAGCTTAGCGACGGAAATTTAGTAGCGCCAGCGGCGTAGCTCACTAAGAGGCTTTAATATTGTTTTGTAGCTTTTTTTTACTGTCCTCTACAACAGAAGTGTTTTATTTACGATAGTATTGGAACTTATAGGTATTACTAGGTGGCGTAATGTGTTTTCCTGTTTGATATTTTATTAGACATTGCTTTTATTTTTAAAAGCCATTCCTTACATTTTAGGTTATTTTCAAATTATGCACTTTATATTGTCTAATTAGATAAATTGTTTGTTTTCACCTCACCTGGTAATCGGCGATAAGGCCAAAGATGGTTGATTTTTTTACCACATATTTCATTTGGTTTTCAATCTTATCTCAATCACATAAAGTTCAAAATGTGGTGGGTTCTGACCCTGAAAGAGCTAAACCCGGAATCCCCAACTAATAAGGAACTGACTACCTTATCTCTTAACTGTTGTGTACTTGATAAGTTGTGTAACTTCGATTCGTTTACCCGCTTCTTGGGATCATCAGAAATCTTAACTTTACAGATTCCAATGCATTCGTCGGTGTTAGGGACCAATAATTTACGGGTAACGCTTAAATTGTCTGTGAAATGCTTTGCATTTGCCTACGTGCAAAGTCTCTGGAGGAAAGGAACACTACTTGTCGTTATAATGCAGGAATAACCCTTAAACTCAAATTTAAAGTTGTATTTTATTAAAAATATAATTAAACTGCGCTCCAATAAATCAATTATAACGATACAACAAAGCTTGAACGGCGTTGCACACGACAAATAGCTGACTGAAAATTCTTGCCAAATTAAAATCAAGGAATTGGTATTCGCACAAAAACCGTTAGTTCATTATCGACAGTAGGTTTCCCTCTCAAACCGACTCGTTACGGAGACAGCGACTTCATGAATAATTTACCACGAATAATGGAAGTACCGCGAATATCTACCTGCATGTTTTAAATGGTACGAATTTCTTCTTTTGATACTCCTCCGTTGGGATTGGTTTGAATATTTTAAAGGTTGTTAAGCGATAGGGTGTAACATTGTTCACTTTATTTAATAGGCCACTTATCTACTTTCTTTTAGGAGAAAGCCTCTGAGCAGTGTACGAGGAGAGCTGTTTTAACTAACATTGACTTTACATTGACTTAAATTTATGTGCGGCGTGAATTTTAAATCTGTGAGTGAGAGGGCGTTTTCTAAAAAGTAACGATGTAAAAAATAGAGAGTTTTACCAACAAATAAAACTTACCTATTATTTTTTCATCAATATCCGGAATCCATCTAGAGTCAAGCACCTGTCTTTCTACCGTTTAAGTCAGCATTTCCGTTTCCTCTTCGATTGTGGCGCCCTCTTTGTCGTGAATCCAAACTAACTTGCGCGCGCACCGGGTGACAGTTCGCCATTATAGATCTCATGATGCGCCAGGTAGCACTTACCTGGATTCCGGATATTGATGAAAAAATAATAGGTAAGTTTTATTTGTTGGTAAAACTCTCTATTATTTGTTTTGTATCAATATCCGGAATCCATCTTGAGTGATTTGTTTGTTATCACCTGGTGCGTAAAGCTATAGACGCTATAATGTGTAGTTATTGTTAGGTTAATAAAAAAAAAAAAAGTATTTCAGGCCAAATTGTGAACTGTAATTGACAAATTTATATGATATACAATTACTCTTAAATCTTAAATAAACAGCTACTCATCTACAATTACTCATCTTATTTAATTAATAATTTAAATGTTTACAATGTAAAGTTTAGTTGACAGGATCAAAATAATTAGATAATGACACAGATTCGTTAGGATCAAGAGAATTACGATCTTGAAGCTCCTTATGATAGTAATTTTCAAAGATATGAAACATTTTCCAATTTCCTGTTGCAAGTATTTGATCTATGGGAAAATTCTCTACAAAATTAAGGGACGCCACCGCAGATCGCACGGATCCAGGAGAAGCTTTAATACCACTTTCTTTTAAAATCGACTTAACCCAACCGCCAATCACTGTTCTGGATGCAGGCTTTACATCGCCTCTAGCAGCCATAAATAAATTACCAAAATTATGTCGACGATTTTGCGAAAGTTTCAGTAATTATTTTATCCAAAATACTGTATTTAATTTGTGAATAAGATGCTGTTTAAGTCTCCATCCAGACTGTCTATGATTAGAACTATCTGTTTTTGAACCAAACACTGGCCATAATAATATGCTACTATTCTCCTCTATTAAATTATTTCCGTCTATGCGTAATAATGTAAGGTCATGGACTCTACGCCCAGAAGTTAATAATAACAGTGTAGCAGTGTGTCTCGAGACATGGTAAAGATTATTTTCGTCTACATTGTATTCACATAAGTAATTAAGTAAAACTTTGGGATTCCAAATAGGTGGTTTAGCAGGATTTACGCGGGCAATCGATATAGCTTTAATCATATGCTTTACAAAAAAGTTTGAAGATAAGTCTATGCTAGAAGTTAAGTGTGTAAAAGTGGAAATTACAGACTTATGCACCAAAATAGTTCTATAGGCCAGACCAACATTACAGTGTAGATGCGCTAAATAACGAGCTACTTGATCAGCTTTGGGGTATTTGAAATTAATTGAATGGATCTCACACCACTGTCTCCATCTGTTCCACGCAGGCCTGTAGGTGTTGATGGTAGAGGCTCGCCAGCTTGACATTAGCAGAGCTTATTCTTGAGCAGTCCACTCTGTCAGCATATCTTGCCACCCAAAATCAGCCATGCCTCTAGTTGCAGATTTTGTACTTCTGGTGGGTGTGTGCCTGTCCTTGTATCTAGGAGAACTTGTGCTAGGTCTGGAATCAGAAAAGGAGGTTGTAGCGCACGACGTTGTACATCGGGTCGCCAAAATACCTTTTTCCATTTTGGAGCAATCAGAATGTATTGTCCGTTGGCTTGATTCAAGTGATTGAGGACTCTTGGTATGACGTTTGGCGGCGGAAACAGCCATGCTAGCTTGTATTGCCACTGATGAGAGAAAGCGTTGTGACATTGCGCTTCCTGATCGCTCACATCCATTGAGACGTACCTCGGCACCACATGAGCTGTTTTCGAAGCAAACAGATCTATTTCCGGCGTGCCCCACATTTGGAAAATCCTTATTATCGCTGATCGAGTCAAATGCCACTCTGGTTGAGCTTTCCGGCGTGACAGCGCGTCTACTTCGGCATTGAACCTGCCTGGAAAATACTGCGCTACTATTTGTATATTCAGATTGTCTAGAGTCTGAATCAGAAGCTGCGTTTGATGGAGAAGTTTCTTTGACTTTGTCCCACCTTCTTTGTTTATATAAGACACAACTGTGCGGTTGTCTGTTTGAAGGAGCACTTGTGCATCTTGTAACTGGTGAGCTTGGTGCAGTATTGCAGAGAGAACAGCGAACATTTCTTTCTGGTTTGCGTGCCATGTTTGTTGTTGTGCTGTCCATGTCCCTTCGATGTTTAAGTCCTCGAGCTGCGCGCTCCATCCTATGTCGGACGCATCGGTGGTCAACAAATGAGTTATTGCCTTTGAGTGTATCGGTGTGCAATTTCCCAGCGTTTCGTACCACCATTTCATCTCTAATCGGACTGGTTGAGGAATGCTTAATTGACGAAATGGGTAATTTTTTGGCAACTGTCGACTGCAGTATTGTATAGTGCGACAGTGAAGCCGTCCCCTTCTTGTTACGAACGAGGCAAAGTTGAGTCTCCCCATTAAGGTCTGGTATTGTCTGAGGGACCACTTGCCTTTCTTGAGCTGCTGTTGAAGTGCTTTGCGTAGCGATAGGCACTTTTGCTCCGACAGGGACTTTGCGTTGCGTTTTGTGTCCCACATTATGCCGAGAAACTCGAGGCATTGAGTCGGAGCCAGCACAGACTTGCCGTAATTGATTACCCAGCCGAGTGTTTGCATGGTTTTTACTGTGAAAGCTATGTCGTCCTGCAATTGCTGTTTGGATTGGTTTGCCAGATGAAAGTCGTCCAAATAGACGACACACCTGATGCCGTGATTCCTCAGGTATTCCGCAACCCAATTGGTGATCGTGGCGAACGTCCTGGGTGCCGAAGAAAGGCCAAACGGCAAACATGTCATCTGCAGCAGTTGGTGCTGATGTGGATCGTGATGATAATTCAGCCTCAGGAATCTGCGATGCTGTTGAGTAATTGGCACGTGGAAATAAGCCTGACTGAGGTCTAATTTTGCCATCCAGTCCTGATCCTGCAGAAACTCTGGTGTACGGAAATGACTGAAGAGTTGAAAGGGTTTTGCCAGTACCAACCGATTCAGCTGCTTGAGGTTGAAGATAGGCCGAAACGTTCCGTCTGACTTGGTTACCAAGAAGAACTTTGACAGGTAGCTGGGACTCTGTTCCGCTTTTTCTAGGACACCTGCTTCCAACATAGATTGAATCTGTGCAGTCATATGGCAAGACGTTTTGGTTCTGTATGTTTGCATGACTTTTAAGCTGGGAAATATTAGTGGCGGTTTCAGTATGAATGGTATGCGTACACCGTTTAACAATTGACAAATTTCTTTCGGTGCACCTAAATTGCTCCAAACACACTGAAATTGTTTCAGACAGCCGCCTCGAAAGTGCCTCGAGTCATTCATGACGTTTATCTTTAAATGAGGAACGCCCTTGCTGTTTTTTAACCCTTTGCTTTTCACGATTATTGAAAGATCTAGCTCTTGATTGGTTGACAAGGCGAGGCACATGCTTGCCTCTTTTTGAGGAAGAATTCCGACGAAAAAATGTATCATCAGCCTGTTTGCTAGTTGAGGGTCTTGGATTTTGATAAACAAATTCCTTTGTTTGAGCTTTAACTGCTGGTTTTAGTAAGGAAGATAATTTTTCAGCCCCCCCAATTTTTTTAAGGTAGTTATGAACCGATTCTTCGTTAAAAAGCGATCCCGTGTTAGGCGGTATCTTATATAAAACATCACGATGATACTCCTCAGAAATTTGGCGTAATAAGGTGTCTCTACGAGTATTAACAAGATCTGCTCGCCTTCCACAAACTATTTGTAACAAATCATCTGTTACTTTACTGTATGTAGATTCTTTTGAAAATGTGCTTTGAATTTTATCAAATAATGAACTAGGCGTCATTGACTCTTTGGAACTATATGCCCAATCTACAAGCGATTGTAATGACTGTTGCAATTCTCCTTTTTGAGTGAGCAAGGCGTTAGTCAATCCGGCAAATGAACGCTCTAACAAATATGAACGAAAGTCGTCCTTTAACATTGCGCTTTCAAATCGTTTTAGTTCATCATTAACGTTAAGTTCTACAAAACCGGGGGTAGTCAAATATCGTTTCTGTGCGTCGGAAAAACGAACAGCGTACCAATCATCACACGTAAAACGTTGTAGCTCAACTAATTTCTTTAAAAAATCTTCGTTTGATTTGGCATAAACAGGATCTTTAACTATAGTACTCACATCAGATAAAATGTTAAGCTTATTACTGCTATCAGACTCAGGACGGCGTAAATTAAACTCATTAGAATTAACGGTTGAATTATCAACATTTGAATTCGTATTTTTAGTTTCCTAATTCGCCGTTATAAGATTTGTCAAAAGTGAGACTTGTTGTGATAAAAATTCGAAATGTGCATAACTCACAGTTGGTGAATCTTTTCTTGACTTACTCCTCGGAGGACTCGAGCCCCTGCTCGTCGACGACTCGCTATCATCACTGCCCGAACGTGGTGATGGAGAACGAATTCGCTTGCGGGAGTTTGAATTTTCGATAACATTTTCTAGAACGGTTTTTTTAACTTTCCCTATCTAGGTTCTCCATTTCAACAGAGAGGAAATGTTAACACAAAAAGACACTTGAATTCTTTTCGCGTAGTTATAATCTGACTTGTGACGGCGCGAAAAACGACGCTATAATGTCGAACTGTCACCCGGTGCGCGCGCAAGTTAGTTTGGATTCACGACAAAGAGGGCGCCACAATCGAAGAGGAAACGGAAATGCTGACTTAAACGGTAGAAAAACAGGTGCTTGACTCTAGATGGATTCCGGATATTGATACAAAACAAATAATAGTGTATGAGAAAAAACGTAAATATATACAATTTAAAGTTGCAGTTGAAGCGTCGACAATGATGTAGACGGTAGTCGTATTTCTTTTTTTGCATTGATGCAAAGTTGATTGTGGAACCCCGCTGGAAATTTAACCCCCCAACATGTCTAAACATACTTATTCAGTTCCCATCATTTTAGATAAGTCATCCACGCGTTAATTTTCATTCACACCATCGTAAAATAAACGTCACTTAATGTTGAAAAAAATACACGGAAGACATCGAACCTAAACACAATACACGGCGCACGCCAACCTAACGATTCCTACAAAATACTGTGAACTCAAGGGGAAGCGAGGCACAGTCTAATGAAGGTATGAAAATAATCCGTCCAGTGTACATATTCAATGGGTATAAATTACACTTGGATAAATTCAAGACGTGCTGAGGTATCAGGCCGTGTGTGCGCCGAATGAAATCATTGATGCGTACGCCGCTGTTGAATTTTGATCCTTAAATCGAACATGATAAGGGCATAATTGGGGGCGTGAGATATGAACGCTCACGCTTGAACCTCGTGAGGTCACAAGTCGTTTATTTCAATAAGACAAGCTTACCTGTCACCTGCCGACCCTTTCCCGACCGACGCGCCCACGTGAGTTATGCGCCTTATTTATATTAATTAACGCGTAGAAATTCATTATATTGTGTCGGTTATAAGCTGTAAAAGGTAGAAGTCTCTGATTTTGTAGGCATATTTCATAGCTGGTTTTACGGTGGTAGCAATTAATTAGACAGTTAACGATCTATTATTAGAATAATTAAACTTTTCGTTGTTATTAAAACGGAATGTGTTTGTACTTTTAGCGGTTCCTTGTAAGTGTTAGGAAGTATATTTAAATATGTTATTAACTTAGATAGTTAAAGTTCACCGGGACATAAAATTTCTGAATTATTCAGTCAGTGATGAAACTCAAAATCCCTGCGTTAACAATGAGTTCTACATGGACAAAATTTTAAGTAGTTTTAGTGTTATTTTAAAGGTGTACTTACACACGAGTTGTGAAGCAGCAACTTGCGTGACAACAAGGTAAGGATGTCTAATAAGGCATCATTCTGCCACACTATTTGCCCCCATTCTGCCCCATGTCTTTCAATCTAGACTCCGCTTCTGTTTGACATCGGGTTGAGCAGAGCCATTTGTCTACCCCAACATTAAAAAAAGTACTCATTTTAGAATATAATATACCATACTTTAGTTACAACCTAACATAACTAACATGACCTAAAAACTATCGCGTCTGAATATTGGAGTTATCGCCACAAACAATTTGTAACAGGCAGTATAACAAGTGCCAATTGGATTACAACCGGCGTCCTAACGTATGAGAAACGATTGCAATATTAGCCAAAACCTAACTTTCTAATGAAGATGTAGCTATTGATACTATCGCGTAACATTGAGGCCAACGCTACAAACAACGTGTAACAGGCAGTATAACAAGTGCCATTTGGATTACAGCCGGCGTCCTAACGTATGAGAAACGATTGCAATATTAGCCAAAACCTAACTTTCTAATGAAGATGTAGCTATTGATACTATTGCGTAACATTGAGGCCAACGGTACAAACAACGTGTAACAGGCAGTATAACAAGTGCCAATCGCATTACGGCATATCGCCCTAACGTGTGAGAAACGGGCCTGAAGTGTTGTTTTTAAAGCAATTTCGCCATCAAAGTACTCACCTCTATAAAAGCGTATAAACACGAGCCATAATCGATTTAATGAAAGGGGAATCGAAGGGTCCAGTAGGTTTGCGCTCCTAAATTTACGAGCACCTCCGCCGTTTAATTGGATATCCGTGCCGCAATAAAAACGACTTGATGACCCGAAGATTAAAAGGGAACACTTTAAAATGAAAGTGAATACTAAATGGGAGACTGCCTCACGTATACAAATGATGCTTTTACTTAAGACACTCCGGAGTGCGGGCGCTACGATCAAATACCTATTTTGAATAAAATGGAAATTGTTTAGCGTCCTGTCCCGTTTGATTTTTATGAGTTTCGGTTCGGCAATTAACCTTCGCTGTCGTAACGCACTTCGACGTGAAAGAGAATTTGAGGAGTCACGTCGGTTTGGGTGACGTGAAAAGATGAGAGGTAACGAAATAAATTCACTTATTCACCCCTCATGTAATACAATGAATGCAATCCTTTCCTTGGAAAAAAACTGTAACAATGGCTTTTCTGTGCAGGCTGCAATAGTATCAATTGCAAATAATAATAATAATAAAATCGTATATTTGTCTTTTAACAAAAATATATATACTCCCTGGCCGATTTCGGCTACGGTGACTGCTAGAAGAAAAAAGAAAAAGAAAGTTCCGCTAATCCGCAGTATTAGGGCTACGTTGAGCTGCCCTATCATGTGCCCTCTGATGACTACAGTAGCCAATCTTATTAGAGAACGTGCGCAAACACTGGCGGCACGTTAGGACACCGTCGACATAATTATAAAAGATGGCCCCAGGTGGTCTGGCCTTCAGAGCATCGCGCTTTGCATCTAATCCGGCTTGTCTTTGCTCTTCAAAGTTATTTACTTGCACTCGCACAAGCCGTCTCCATTCTGAACGACGGCTTGCAACCACCTCCCACTCCTGTGGGTTGATGTCGCATCGCTTCATATGTCTCTTCTGAACATCCTTGAATCGTAAGAACTGGCCGCCTTGTTTCCGCTTGCCATCTTAGAGCTCAGAAAAAAAAATGCGTTTCGCAACCCGGTCGTCAGCCATTCGTGAGACGTGACCACACCAACGAAGTTGTCGCCGCATCAGATACGCCTCAATTCCACAAACATTTGCGCGTCGCAGTACATCGGTATTTCTCACCCGATCCGACCACTTAATGTTTAAAATATCTCGCAAGCATTTAAGGTACGTACATTATAAATAGTTACACATGTTTAAAAATTAAGACAAAACGGTTTATTACTCAGTGGTCGGTAGTGGTGATTATTTCGGGTCTGGTAGTTTAAACTTTTTAAATAACATTAAAAGGAATTTTTTTTAATTCTAGAAAAATATAATTCTGATACACTAACTGTAGTAGTATATCAGCTGGTACAATATGATTTTTAAATTACGGTAACGTATCAGCTGCTACAATATTCCTACGAATAATCTTCGATTTCTTAAATAATAGGTCGGGGAAAAAGTTTCTTCGCATTTTTTAAGAAAATTCAAAACATTTTTTAAAATAGTTTATTTACATTTAACTAAAGTATGTAGGTGCCATTTAGTTCGATAACTTTTTGCCATCTTGTAGGTAGGAACATGATCCCATTGCTATAGAAATTTTGGGGCTTCTGATCAAAATACCGCGACAAGTGGTTTTGGCAGTCCTCTCGTGATGTTAACCTGACACTGCCTATAGAATTCCGAAGAGACTGAAACAGGTGGAAATCTGAAGGTGCAAGGTCAGGACTATACGGCGTATGCATTAACACCTCCCAGGCAAACTCTCTTAATTTTTGCTGAGTGGCTAAAGATGTCTAGCGTTATCATGATAAGAAACCACACCCCTTCTGTTGATTAATTCCGGCCGCTTTCTCTCTACTTCTTGCTTTAATCTCATCAGTTCTGTAATTGGCTGTATTATTTAGAATTAAGTTTATCTATGTTATAAAAGAGCTGTGGTTTTTGTTAAATAAATAAAATAAAATAAAAAAGTTGTTCGCAATAGAGCTCAGAAGCGATGGTCCTGCCTGGTGGTAACAGCTCATAATGAATAATACCCTTCCAATCCCACCACACACACAGCATCACCTTGTTGCGAGTTAACCCGGGTTTCGCCACAGTCTGTGAAGCCTGACAGGCCTTTGACCACGACCTTTTTCGCACGTTCTTGTCGTACGTGATCCACTTTTCATCACCAGTTATCAGCTTCTTCAAAAATGGTTCGGTTTCATTACGTCGTAATAAAGAATCACGAATGAGTAGACGGTTCATTAGGTTTCTTTCAGTGAGCTCGTGAGGTGCCCAAATATCAAGCTGTTTTGTGTACCCAGTTTTTTCAAATGCGCTAAAACTGTTTTGTGGTCAATTCCCAGTTCTTCAGCTACATCGTAACTACTGATATGCCGATCTTGCTCCACTTTTTCAAAAATGGCATCCATTTTATCCGTTATAGAGCGACCAGAGCGACGTGCACCTTTGACATCAAAATTTCCGGATTGAAAATGCTTAACCAAATTTGTGCTACTCTCACAGACACTGCACTAGGTCCATAAACATCGCAAATTTTTTTCGCGGCTTGCGTTGCATTTTTACCTTTTTTGTAGTAAAATTTTAAAATGTATCGAATTTCTTCATTAGATTCACTCATCTTGACAGTAAGAAAAACAAATAAAAATCACACATTTTCCTAATTTGAATTTCGAATTATCTTCTTAAAAATTTAAACTTTTAATGATACCAAAACCAGCCAGATACAAATAGTATAGCCAAAGAGATTTTATTACAAGTTCATACATGCTATAGGCGAAAAGACTTTTTCCCCATCCTAATACATCATAGGTATCCTCGTACATATACACATCATAATTCAGCATACTCTTAGACTAATTTTTTCGCTTTGAATTGAAGTCATGACTCTTGGATCTGACATCATCGTCAATAGAATTTTCTTCTTCTATTTTTAACCTGAACATGATAACAAATATATAAGCCAAGCCATCCAGAAGGGTCCTGTATCTTAACCCTCCCACCGTCAGCATTACGTTAAAAGTGTTATCGGATTACTCCCACGATGTGACGCAAAACACCTCGAAGGCGTATTGTAAGAGGTCCTTTTGACGCATGCAATGCCCTTTACGGGAACTGCCATGGTAGAAAAAGGATTTCACCAAATTTAAATATTGCATAAGAGGTCCCTTGCATTTGTATCAGAAAACTTGATTATAGATCGCACGGCCTAAACATATCACTGGCCAACATACTACTTAATTTTTGCTGTACGAGTATAAAATATTATTGGACTTTGGTTCGTTAGTCTAGCTCATCTTAGTGTGAAAACCGCTTGTATTCTCTATTTTTGCATGTAGTTTTTTTTGTTAAATTCATATGTAAAACCGTCCAAATTCGTATGATATATTACAATTTGGAAAAGTATAAAGTTAAGTTTATAAGTATGAAGTTAAAGCCAATAAAAACAACAGCAAACAAAGTTTAAAAGATCACAATCCTTGTATTTGAGAAATTGTATACATAGTATAGTATGACAAGAATAATTAGGTAATACGTGTGGTACTGCGTTAAACATTATAATGTACGCTTACGAATTAGAATACAAAAGAAAAATTATACTTATAATAACAATAACAATCGGAGCATATATCAAATAAATGAATGATTAAAAACAGTTTTTTTGTGCGAATATTTAAAACCCATTTAGCACTTTTACGAAACGAAGTTTCGAATTTCGGTTAGAATTATATCAACTTCCGGATGGCTTGATGCTAAGTCGTTATAGCCTGGATTCTCGTTTTCGAAGACATGTTCAAACGATTTATAAAACTCGTACTCAGCATTCTATTGGACTAAACAGAAGTGCAACTCCGAGGAATGTGGTACATGTTAAGCGCGGCCCTCCATCAGCCGACACTCTCGGCTGCTGCAAGTTATCGCCTTAGTTCAGCACCTCCGACTAACTTCAGGCTGATGTATTAAATGGGGTACGTGCTGCACTGCTCTATAGGTAATGTATTATTAAACTTATGTCTTATCTTTGGCTAGAAATTACTTGGCTCTGTAGTTTGTAAATGAAAAACATTCTTATAATATTACTTTTATTTATTTACTGATACACAAAGGATACAATCCTCTTAAACGTAATATGTTGAGGTTCCATAAGCGATACAGACTGTAGGATTCCTAAATATGTGTATACAATATGATCAGTTTCTAAATGGCAAAATTGAAGCGCTCAGATTTGGTCCTATTTATCATTCAATCAATGTACTTTGTCATTAACGAATAAAAACGAGAATATGTGAAATTTGTCTTACCTAAATAAGGCTGCGTAGTTTATTTTAAAATTAAAACAACATATTAAAATACATCGGCGTTAAAATATAATTTAATATTTTTATTATCCATCCAGCAAATATAATAAGCAAAATCAATCCTATAGGGTAGGCGCACTAGTGTTCTACAAGAACCAGTGATCAACATTGTGGTCCTTTCATCATCATCATCATCGTCATCATCATCATCATCTCAGCCAAAAGACGTTCACTGCTGGGCAAATGCTTCCCCTTTGATCATTAAAAATAGTGGTCAGCAAATAATTATAGTCTTTAGTAAAATATTATTACTGATCACCTGCTTCTTTGCTGTCACCCGTAATCATCACTACATAGTATAAAACAAAGTCGCTTCCCGCTGTCTGTCTGTCCCTGTCCCTATGTATGTATGCTTAGATCTTATAAATGGTAAACACTTTAAACTTAATATTTCATGCATGCAGTGTTTACCGACATACTATTGTACACATAGCTCTAAATGTATTACTTAGTACCTAAATATAAATGTATTAGTGTAACAATTACTGGTAAACCTAATAAATAAATATATAAAACTACGCAACGAATTTTGATACGGTTTCTTTAATAGATAGAGTGATTCAAGAGGAAGGTTTATATGCCTAAAACATGCATATAAATGGACCCGGTAGATGGCGCTGCGCTGCCATAGAGTTCTGTAGGATACGGGTGTTCACTCGGCGGACGAAGTCGCGAGCAGGTCGCTAGTCTTTATTATATAAATCTTCTGTGTGTGTGTTTGTAATTGAACTCCTTCTAAACGTCTGGACCGATTTGGATGAAAGTTTTTGTGTGTGTTCAAGTGGATTTGAGAATGAATTGGACCCGGTAGGTGGCGCTGCTATAGGGGTCCATCATGGGATACGGGTGTTCTTAAGCGGACGAAGTCGCAAGCGGGCCACTAGTATTTCAATGAAAATCTATGTTATTTTTTGACGACGAAAGCTCTGTCGAATTCTCACTGGTTCCATTACCCAAAGATGCCTATGTATGTAAGTGTTGAAATTTTTTTTCAACAGCGCGATACTATCCGCGCCTTTTGAGGTTCCGAGACAAAAGGTATTTTTCTCAACATTTACAATCTCAAAAATAATAAGAATTAAAAAAGTTTTACTTTAAAATCTTTTTTTTTAGATAGATAGATAGATAAAACTCTTTATTGCACACACACACAGAAAAGTAGAAACAAAACAACAAAAATTTTATATCGGGGTGGGCAAAGGCGGTCTTATCGCTTAAAGCGATCTCTTCCAGACAACCTTTGAGGTATAGGACAACTGCAAGGAAAATACAAAGGTAGTGCACTAGTTTAAGGCAACAAAAAATAAAAATATATAATAATAAAAATATAAGTACCTATTGAAGTATACACATAAGTATATACCTAAGTATACACATAAGTATATATATACACATATATATATGTATATATAACAAAAAATAATACTAATACATAAACATACTACATATACCTACATACGGAAAAGATGTTGCAAACTAAGACTTAGTCAAGAGATGCGAATGAAGTTTAGTCTTATAAGTGGCAAGTGACTTGGAGTGACGGATATCAGGCGGGAGGTTATTCCAAAGGCTTGTAGCCTTGACCGTGAAAGAATCTCTGAAATATTCCGAACGAGTCAAAGGATGTTTTAGCAGGTTGTCAACCCTAGACCTAAGCTCACGATCGTGATCCGTACCAAGGAATCGGAAACGTTTCTTAAGGTAGGGAGGGGTGCGAGGGTCATACAGCACGTTAAATAAGAGCGTGAGAACATGCTCCTCACGACGTAATCTGATAGGAAGCCAACCAAGTTTGGTCCTGAAAACAGACACATGATCGAACTTGCGCAGGCCATATATGAACCTTATGCAAAGATTCTGCAGGCGCTGCAGTTTGTCCAGAAGGTCCTCATTGAGGTCAATGGCAGAAACGTCAGCATAATCAAGAATAGGCAAGAGAAGCGACTGCGCAAGCTCGATCTTAGTCTTCACAGGAAGCAGATTCCTCCACCTCCGCAATGAACCGGCGGCAGCAAACACACGCCTACTGACCTCCGCGATATGAGGAGACCAAGAAAGAGAACAGTCGAAGAGGACACCGAGGTTTTTAACAACACTACTGTAAGGAAGAGGAACAGAATCAAGAAGAAGTGATGGAACACGGACGTGCTTTAGTCTGGCAATTTGCTTCGACCCGCCAATAATGATCGCCTGCGACTTGTGTGGATTGACCATAAGGCCATGGGTTCGACTCCATTCGTGTATAGTCGCAAGGTCTACATTAAGGCCTGCAATCATGTTGTCTACTTCCTCAACGGGAGCACGAGCATAGATCTGCAGGTCGTCAGCATACAGGTGAAACTGGCAAGAGAGGAGAGGGGTAAGGAAGTTGATGAAGATAGAGAAAAGGAGAGGGGATAGGACACCACCCTGAGGCACGCCAGCAGTGACGTCACGAGAAACTGATAGTTTGTCATGAACTCGGACACACTGCCTACGGTTGACGAGATAGCTGCGGAACCACTCAACCACAACGTCCGATCCAAGCACGACCTTCAGCATTGCCAAGAGTACATCAAAATCAACAGTGTTAAAGGCGTTACTAAAATCTAAAAGAATCAAAGCTGTGAGCTGTTGATTCGACATACCCTCACGCACATCATCAGCCACCTCAGTCAAGGCAGTCACAGTGCTATGCCCAGGGCGGAAACCAGATTGGAAAGGACTAAGTAACTGGTTGGTATTGACAAACACATTAAGCTGGTGTAGGACAAGGCGTTCGAGGACTTTGGAGAGAAATGGGAGAATAGAAATAGGTCTAAAATGAGAGGGCAAAGAAGGGTTTGAAGTTTTAGGAATAGGGATAACTACAGCCTGACGCCAGCAACTCGGAAAAGTACCGGTGTCAAGCGAAAAGTTGAAAATGTGACAAAGAATGGGAATGACACCAGCAATGCAAAGATGAATCATGCGCCGGCCAATTCCGTCAACTCCCTCCGCGTTGGACTTGATAGCCATTATGTTTTTTTCAACTTCCCGCTCAAACACCGGCCTAAACGAAAAGGCAGAATGTTGCAAAGAAGGAGTGGAGGAAAGGGATTGCAGCGTGGCTTGTTTAATGTGGTGGGGAATGGAGGAAGGCGACGTGAAATGGCGGTTCAGGGAATCATGATTAAGGTTGTGAGGAATACTTGACTTCGGCTTACCAAGACCAAGTGAGTTGAGGAAAGACCACACCTTGGCAGGATCACCATTAGCGACTGACGCATGAATGTGACGACGCTGCGCATCCCTGCACATCCTACTACAGCGATTACGAAGCTCCTTATATCGACAGCGGGTCACATCTGAAGGGCAATTACGGTATTTAACCTTAGCCACATTACGCCTCAGCATCATGACCTTAATTTCGGCAGTAAGCCAAGGAGCGGGAAGATGCTTAAGTCGAATAGGCCGAAGCGGTGCATGGATGTCGAAGAGTTGGATAAGGAGCGAGTTAAATATTTCCAACTTCAAATCGATAGTTGGAGCCTCCAGTACCGCATCCCAGTCAATGCCCCTGAGATCAGCCAAAAAGCGCTCACCATCAATATTTTTAAAATTACGCTGCATGACCACCCGGCGCTTAAGCTTAGGACAACGGACTTTATATGAAAGAAAGATAAGGTCGTGATAGGAGAAGGCTTCGGCTGGAAGTTGTCCATGGGAACTGACGTGGTCCGTGGAGGAAACAATGGCGAGATCCAACAAGGACGGCTGACAACCAGGGAAGTGATGAGTTGAGGAGGACGGGAGAATGTCAAGATTAAGGGAATCCACAATTGAGCACAGACGGGAAGAACGAGAATCCTGCTTGAGTAAGCATGTGTTAAAGTCGCCCATTATAATAGTGTGATCAACTGTGGGAACCAGATTTTCCAATAGGGACTCGAATTTGGCGAAATAGTCAATGTGGAGATTTGGACTATAGAACACCCCTAAAAGAACCTTAAGGTGACCAAGGAGGACTTCAATAAAAATATATTCAGACGACTGAGAATACAAAGAAGGAGATTTATGTAAAATGTTAAAGGAGAAGTGACTACGAAGATATATGGCCACACCACCGCCGCCCTTGCCAGTTCTGTCGTTACGGATAAGATGGAATCCAGGAAGGGAGTACGATGTGGATGGAAGACAAGGTTTCAAGAACGTCTCCGAAACAAGGATTGCGTGAACGTTACGGTTGTTGGAGAAGGTTTCAACTAAATCAGTATAGTGTGCAGGGACACTTTGCCCATTTATATGGACAACATTAAAGTTCTTCGGATTAACTGAAAACTCGGACTCAATAAGTGAATCCAGGGGTTGGGTTGCGCTGTGAAAACTACAATTGGAAGATGCTGAAAGATAATTCGAGCCGTCATCACTGAGAGAGTCATCGCCATCATTGTACAAAGTTTGCAACATTGTATGTAAATAATAAATAAAAAATATAAACAAGCTGTATAGGTGTACCTATAATAAAAAAAAAAAAAAAAAAAAAAAAAATAATAATAATAAAAAAAATAAAAAATAAAAATAACTAATAATAATAATAGTAAAATAAAGTAAAATACTTCAATTACAATAGAAAAGATAGCTAGCAGTCCTATACCACTCGCCAGCAGCGTGGAAGAAAACCACTTTTAGAAAATACAAGACATAAAATTTAAATATCAGTATTACAGTAAATAACACAAAAGAAATGATGTAAAGAAAAATAAAACAGTAATACTCGCATTAACACAACAAAACAACACGGGATGAGAATACAAAATGAATCGGAGAGAACTCACAATTTAGAGCGTTTCCGAACGTACACGTAAACGTCACTGCCAAATGCCATGACACAACTGACAGTGACAGTACCGTAATAAAAATGAGAAATCGCCGAGCGACAGCTAAACAAATAACAATAATTAAATATGTGAAACCGTGGTGGTACCCAAACAAAATATTTTAATTAGTTAATGTGGGTACAAGCTTTCAAATAAAAGTTAAAGCGATCCAACAAAGTCATACAAACATTAAGAAAAGTAGGCACCGCTACAAAACCGTGCAAGCAAAGATGAGGGCGCTATGCTTTGGTAGTTGCGGAACTTGTGGAAATAGTGCAAAGTTCTTTTAAAGATTCCACCTTATGTTTTCTGCCATCCGGAGTCTTGATGTTGATAACACCGTCCAAGGTCCAGCAGTTAGTGATGCCAAACTTATCCCTCGCCGCCAAAAAAACATCATGTCGAGACTTCGTCAAAAATTCGGAGAGGGTTATCTTGGATCCCTTCAGTGCAACCTTGCTTTTCCATAATGCGGTGCGCACAGATGCATCAGCGAATTTAACAACAATTGGACGTGGCTTGCTATTACCCTGTTTACCCATCCGATAACTTGCGGAGACGCTGCTTGCAGTGAGACTCTGGATTTTACACTTAGCCCCTAAACAGGAGATCACCTTAGTGCATGTATCTTCGCCCTTCTGTTCCGGGACTCCGTGTACCAACAGCATTTTTCGTTTTTTTAGTTTTTTTTTTTAAATTTTTTTTTAGAAAATTTCGTATACTGGCCTCCAAACTTCAGTATGAAGATGGTACTAAATAATGATGATGACTACATACTAATCCAATACAGATATTTTAAAAAAATGTATAATCGGATATCGATGACGTAGCTGTTGACATTGGATAACGCTCAGTTTGGCTTACAATGTTAATGGATGGTGTTGGCAGAATTTGCACGGGTCAATATTGGATACAAACAATAAAACCTATGAGCATTTGGCAATATCTATAACGTTGACAGTGTTAGTCAGTGGTCATAATATCTTTAATCACATTGCAGTGAGATTTCTTTTTGATTCCTTAAATTACCTGTTTCTTCGTAGTATAACCCATCAAAAATTAACTCGGTCTTAGAATGTCTACATAATATTAAAGCTTTCCCGAAAAACATTTATTTACACGAGATCACCCGTATCGTCAATTTATATTCAGTCAGCCATCTCAAGGTAAACCAGTTCTTCCATGCTAGTCTAAATTGGAGTCGTCCCGAATTGCGTCAATTAGCAGTTCGCAGCCCCCCCCCTTAATCCGATATTAATCGTTCAGAAATGTATTTCTCACTTAACTTTCATTTAAACTGAAATGGCAGAGTCTCGCTGTTAAACTCGTTAATAAAGTTGCATTTCAGGTGGACCGGTAAAGTAGCTATGCCGGATCAGGGGATCTCCTTCAGGCACGAGCATACATACAATGGAACGAGACGGATACTAAAATAAACGTTTCCCCCGCCACCGTAAATCTTCCTTACCAACGAATAGGGAACGAAAATGGTACAATCTTTAACTTTCTGACAGTTTAATAAGATAATAAAAATATAACCGGGGCTAAAAAGAAAGGAAAGGCGCCACCAAATGGATTTCTTTTGACTTTTGAAGCGGAGTTGAAGATATTTAAGAGGTGCGAATATTGGTGTAAATAAATTTAGATTGTTTATCCTTTGGTGAATTTATAAAGCAATATAAGTATGACGTAAAGCATTTTCTTTTGTTATTTTTATCTGATCTACGCGCCAAAGTGACGGCCAAGTGGCAAAAGCGCTTAAGGCGCAAGGGTGTGGCAAAGCCATTACCAATCAATGGCGTTGTTTTTTAAATGTTAGGGGTTTTATCCCGCAATGGAACAGTAAAAAGGCTAATTAAAAATAAAGATTTAATGTTCCAAGTAAATATTTGTAGATTAAAATAATTTAAATTTTTTGATGAAGGTACTGTACCTATAGGGTCTTACAAATAAGCAAAGAATAAGCTTCGAATCGTTATTCCGTGTTTTGCCTCTTACTCTAATTTGAAATAACGTTTACATGACAGGAACTAAATACGAAATAACTATTCGGACCTTATTCTTTGTTTATTTGTGAGGGGCATAGTGTTTTAACCGACACTTCTCGATAGTGGATTGCATTCCGTGGTGGGATCACGACTATTTAAAAATGTTTTTAAGAGAGAGCTGACTTGAATATATTTTTTTTTAAATTTGTCATTTTCAATAGATCCAGCCAAAATATTAGACTAACTGTGATTGGAACACGTAATGGAACATGAAACAATGAGACATATTTGTACATGGAGATGTCAATTCATAGATACTAGTGGTCGTCCAGTGGTCGAAATTCGACCGTAATTTTATTAAGGCTGCACGGATTGTACTCTAAGCAATGAAAAATTAAAAAAGATAGAATGTGAGTTTGGATTGGCAGTGACAGATTTCGGCCGCTCCTCTTCCATTTTTGAAATTTTTGAAAAGAGTATAAATATATACGTGTGTGTCAAATACATGGTAGTGTGTGTAATGTTTGTTTTATTGATTTTATGTATTTTTATCTAAATTAAAAATATATATTAACATTCGGATACCCTTCTCTATATAAACTATAAGTGTACGAAAGAATAATGGCAAATATCCATACTAAAAATTGTCTGATATAAAATATGAGCGCACATAAACAAAAAATATGTCTTAAGATTTAGCGTTACTTGTAGATTCTATAAGTAAAGTTATTTTCATCTGAGAAAGCTGGAAAAAAAAGGTATTGTGGTTTGATTTTTGGTTAGGCTAGGTTAGTTTTTTTTTTCTTTATTATGACATCCAACAAGACACTGATACGAATTTGTCAGTTTCAGTTCAGTGTCAAATGTAACTTAGTCTAAAGTCTGGGTCATATAGAAATTTGTAGGTATATACGGAGAGTCTAAGTGCTGTCTCAATTTTAAGATGCCACGGCATGCAGTTGTGGACTTGTTGTAAAAATTAAATATGTGTCGCATAGCGGTAAAGAATAACATTTACAAAAACCGAAAAAAAACAAAACAACCAACTGAGAAAGAGTGCGGAGCAATCTGTCCGTTTGTTATTTCTGTCAAAGTGATAGGTAGATAGGGCAGGACTTCACTACAACTTGATTCGATACTTATAGTATCGATACATCACAGTAATTGGTTATTTTAACTCATTACAAATACGGTAGATGCTTGAATGGCATTAAAGCGGCTTCTACAGACACCAATCACCATTAATATGGTTGGAACAAGAAACTTACTTACTGCTTTGAGGGTGGAAATCAACTTTCCATTGATCAATAACGTTCAATTGAATATTAAAGTCGATAAAAAATAATTGTATTCACATCCCGATTTTTAACATGGCTGATGGATTAAGAAAAAACACATCTTTGATATTCTTTTAAAAAACTCGATTTAACGCCGGCTTTCAAGGGAATATCTAGATATTTGTAAAAACGTGCGAAAAACAATAAATTCGTTTGGTATAAATAACATTAATGGGCGCTTTCAAAAAGTCAGACAATTTTTTGCCATTGTTCTTTCGTACAAAGTTTTTGCTTCACGTATTAATGTATAGATTACTAAAACCCTCTATTTGATTTATCTTTTTTTAATTAGTAATATATCTGTCTATACAATAAAACAAGCACCAACTAACATAATACAAACACAATATAACTACCCCACGCAGGGATTCGAATCCGGAACGTCTGGATCTAACCGCAAGATCACAGAGGCGGTTAAAACGGGTCACCGGAGAGTACGTTAAAATAATTCTCCAAAAGCTATTTGAGGTAAAGTTTATATCAAAATTTCAATTTGGCGAGGCCAGTTGCAGCTCATGAATAAAGGAGCGGATTTATCCCGGCTTTGGGCGCCCGCCGATGCCAATCAAAACACGCATTAACATTTATTATTGCACTATGATAATGGCACCGGGGCCTTTGCCTTCATTAAGTCATTCGTTATCCGCTAATTACGTCGATAGGTCGCTACCAAAAAACAAAAAGTTCAAACTTCTAAGTTCTAATAATCTTTCCAATCAATAAGCCAATTTTAATAATTAGTGGTCAATCAGTGGTCGAAATTCGACCGTAATTTACTCAATATATACCATGTTTATACGTTATGTAACATAAATTATATTGGAACGAAGTTTCTTATCGCGCGTTGTGAAAGGGGGCTGGACGGAAAAAATTCTTACGAAAAAAAGTTGTCACGACACTTTTTTTTATCAATAGAAGTGTTAATTTCGCCATTGTTATCACAAGACCGTGTGGCCTAATGGATAAGGCGTCGGACTTCGGATCCTAAGATTGCAGGTTCGAGTCCTATGACGGTCGAAATATTATTTTGTTAATTTTATTTGTACATAATTTAATTACAATAGCTTGCAAGGCTTTCAGTGCAAACTGTTTCTTTGTCTGTCAAAATGTTTCTCTGTCTGTCTCTCTCTCTTATAGAAAGCAAGCCAGATATTTTCATTTCTATTTCGACGATTATTTTTTGTTGAGTGTATACAGGTTTTTTGTAAATAATAAATAATAAAAAATAATAATAATAATGAATCCTGACAGTGTTTCTGCACAAGTTCCGGATATTGCTGATGGAGTTAGGTAAGTAGAGATTATATACAGATAATAATAAATGCTTTTGTATTTTTAGCAAGTACGCACTATAACCTAAAAAAAAACAAAAAAAAAACAAAAAAAAAAACAAAAAAAAAACCTACTGATAAAGTTTATATAACATTATATTTGTTAATAATAAAAAAATATTATGATAACTTAAAAAAAAAAAAATTATTACAATTCCTTCACTAATTAATCGAAAGGAACTTCGTTCCATCTGGGTGTCCCTTGACACCTCTCAAGTTTTTTATTATTATATATATATATATATATCTGCACTCCTTCTCTATATGAACTTAAACTATGCCACTTCTTACTCTCCTCTTTGCGGCGCGCAATGTGCTTAAAAATAGGTACAAAGTTTTTTCTTCACGTACCTATTAATATTTTAATAATTCGAAAATTTCCATACTGAATTCAAATCCTTTACGCAAAGAAAGATTTGTTAATGGCTTAACTATTGGTTTGATAGAATTAGAGCTTTGAAATTTGTATAGGATATTTACATGGCACTGCTGCATTTACACGAGGTGACCCACCATACTAACCAAATGCGGAATGGTAGGAAAATATTAAAATAAGAAATTATAATATTGTTGCATATGGTTGACATTATCACACTAATATGTCGGAGACATGGCGCTAGCATCGCTTAGAAACTTCGAGCCCCGAGCGCTTGCCGGCAAGCTATCTAACAATAAAATTCTATTGTGTCTGGTATTTGCGGTCACCGAAGGCTTAAACCAACTAATGCTCTAAGCTTAGAAACGACAAGTTTTATCTATACTTGAGTGTGGTCTGCGCAGCCTATGCTCTATGGTACGCGGAACGTCAAGGTCAGTTGGCGCCAGTGTAGTCAACTCTACCAACTTATAGGTAGATCTACCTATTTTACCCTCAGTCTACCTGTCTACCACCCTAAGCAAAATGTTTGACACCATTGTTGAAAACATTTTTCTTACTGAGTCCGACTGAGACGTGCAGAAACATGGGGCGGTATGGCTTTGTGACTTGGCTTGGCTTGGCTCCACGGCGCGGCGCTCAGAACAATAATTATTCTGAGCCACGGCGTATTTGAAAAAAACTTACTGTTACTTACAGATTGACAGTGACATTGGTAGTAATTGTGTTCTATGGACATTGGTCTTGGCGGGAAAGTGAAGAGTCATGTCTGCGGTTTTGTTTTATTTTCTAAAATTTGTGTTATATCGAATATGAATGTGAAATAATGGTGGATTAACCGTTAAGTGTTCGTGAGTGTGCTTGAGTGTTGGCAAATGAAACAAAACAGTGCAACGTCACTTTAGTCGGCCCGAGGACTTAGTAGAGCCCCACATCTTAACTGAGATACGCGAGAGGTTGCGGGGCCTATAATTTCTCACTTCTCATTCATCATCATCATACATGAAAGGAAATATACTAATGAAATTAAGATACTAATTACATGACCAAGACAGACAGGAAGTGTTTACGAGTAGGCTTGATGGATTTCATCCGGAGCCGTAAAACAATACACAAAAAAAAAGACAGTGACATTTGACTTGACATTTGTTGATACTTTCTTTCGTAAAGCATTAAGTTTTTTTCGTATTGTGTATTTTTAATTGTGTATTTTTGTTAACTATTATTGTAATTATTATTAATGTATTTTTATTCTTAAAAAATCTACTAAATTAGGGTGGTAGATCTACCTATTTTTCATTTTGCATTCTACCAATTTCTACTGTTTAATGGCACATAATCTACTAATTTTCTAAAATTAGGGTTGGCAACACTGGTTGGCGCAACAACGGCCTGGACACATTTGAACGGTAGCGGCCGGACAGTACGTACGCGCAGAACTCACTTCGTTTTTAAATTCCATTTGCATCGGGCAACTATTTCTAAATAATTTAATTGTGATGTTAAAATAACATTAAAGTGACTGTAAGGAATACGACTGCGTCTTTATTTTGAAGATCCAAGATTAACTGTGTTATCAACGAATCCGAGTTTGCTCGATTGTTCTACCTACAAACAACCTCGCCGCCGACAAATATTATAAATGCGAAAGATTGTGTGTATGTATGTGAGTATATTTGTTGCTTCTTCACGCTGCAACGGATGGATGGATTTGGGTGAAATTCGGCATACAAATAGTTTATAACCTTGATTAAAACATAGGATACTTTTTATCTCGATATTCCCACGGGAACGGGAACCACGCTGGTGAAACCGCGAGGTGCCCCTCGCGGTTTCGCCAGCGTGGTTCCTGTAATATATTTTAATAATATATGTTAATATGTAATATATTTTTATTGGGGTGATTGAAATTATTTTCAAAGTAATAAATATCAATATCATCAGCTCATTTTATGTCCCCACTGCTGGGGCACGAGCCTTCCCTATGGATGGATAGGGAGAACAGGCCATGAACCACTACGCGGGCCCAGTGCGGATTGGTGGTTGTTAACGACTGCTAATGCGGCCGGGACCAACGGCTTTACATGCCTTCCGAAGCACGGAGAAGCTCGAGATGATATATTTTGGTCACCCATCCGATGACCGGTCTTTGCTAAAGTTGCTTTACCTTAGCACTCGCAGACCGGGCGCGTTAACCATTGCGCCATCGAGCTCCTCAAGTAAGTAATAATTATAGTCTCAAATAATTGGTTAGTTCCCAGAATACAAGAATTTCCACCAAATAATTTGTACGACACAAACAGTAATTGGTGAATATTTATAGAAATAACTAGTTACGTGTTTATTAAAGAGGCCATTTCTCTCTTTGAGTTAAGATTTTTTATTATTATATATTGTAGCTATTTGCTATGTTTATATAACTTTATATTTATTTATCTTTATTATACGAGTATACTTTGATTAGCGACATATCCAAAATTCAATTCAAAATTCAAAATTCTAAATAATTTATTTGTTTAGGCTACAAGTAGCTCTTGTGAATGTCACTATGCCATCGGTTCGTAAGTCTACTCTGGGCGGGAGATCTTTTACTGAGAAGAACCGGCAAGTGCTCCATTAATTTGAAAACAAAATTAATTAATTAGGCAACTTAATACCATCTCATAAAGCACTAATAAGGGCTAAAAATCTCTATTATGAAAATATTTCTTATAACAGCTATCGTTACCAAGAAACAGGCTGCCGATTCAAGTAATAAGTTAGCCTCAGCTAAAGCTAAGTACTTTAGATAATACGAAAAGTGTAATTTCGGTGCTGTGCGGGGCGTCATGAATAAAGAATCGGATTAAACTGAGGTCCGTACCGCGCCACTGGAAGCGCAGCGTGCATTGTACTCAAACACTGGACAGTAGAACAACTGTATGTTTTCGTATATTAAACATTAATTTTCGTTCAGTTCCACGAAAAAAGACATGTCTTATTTGAGGATTAGACGTACCTACGACCACATAAAACTTTGTTATCGCTGTATTTAAAAAAAATATCTTACGGGTAAACCTTGTGCCTTCATCTCACTATGTTAAAATATGATAAGGCCAATGGTGGAAGCGCACTTCACCCGGCACTGGATATCTTATCTTCAGCTGCCGGAACACAACAATGCTGCAAACATTGATGTTATGTCGACATATTAAGATAAGATTGTGGTAGCTACCCAGGCAGACATATAAGTCGAACCACCAACCAAACTGAGTACATAATCATGTAGCCCCCACTTGGAAATCGAACCCGGGACCTTTGGGTTTGAGACTGGTGGTTTTAACCACTAGACAACATGGGCGGTTCATGATAATAAATCACCATAAGATAATAAACGTTTCACACTAGCTTTGCCACATGAATATTATGGGATATGGGTTTGACAGACCATAACCTACCAAGCTGTTGCAACTTTTCGCACTCGTTTATTCTGAAGATGCGTGTAGCATTTGCTACGAGGGATGAGTTGCCACTCGTAGTGATTTCGTAACGCTTTCTTGTAGCATATGCTACGGACGATGGTAGTAGGTATATGGCCCGTTTTCCCTGTGATGTTTCCATGCTTAAGGAAGGCTCGTGCCCCAGCAGTGGGGACATAAAGTGAGCTGGTGATGATGACAAATTTACTCGTTTTGGTAGGTGGTAGGGCTTGTTCGCTTCCCATTTAAAGTCATTACTTATTATTATGAATACCATTTCCACAGCGATAACAATATTTTTGATGTGTAACATCTTTCCTCTCGCTTTATTGCAATATGTGGGAGTGATTTCGTGAAATGGGACGGAAGTGTGTAACATGAAGTCGGGAAAGCGCGCAAGCGCGCGCCATTTTGTAAATTCAGTAATTGATATTATGAACATGACATATTATTGTTTTATTTTTTTACAAAGTTGTAACTTTTGACGAGCAGCAAGATTTTGATGTTAAGCAAGTGCTTAACATGGCTGCTCGACAAAAGTTACATTTTGCTTTGCTTCTTTTTGGAATTATGAGTAGCAAGCAGCCCGCATACTTATTCAATAAGTTAGAGTTCACCCAACGACACGTGAGAATCGCACTAAGCCTCCTATGCCCACAGGTTAAACCTGTACTCCACAGGGGTACAGGTTTTCAGCGCTTAAGCGGTCGTGTTGTGTTGATATTGTTATTACTTAATTATTTTGGGATTTATTTATTGCTTTATTCTTTTATATATTATTTTTTATGTAGCCTCATGTTTATGTGTACCTACTGTATGTTATGGTTAATGTTGTATACAGCTGTCACAGTGTAAACTTTTTATATTCATGTCAGCTCCTTGGTACGTCAATGTCATGGCATAAAGCTGAGTGGTGACCAGTTCGGTTGTATAATTATAAATTTAAAACATCCATTATGTAAAGTTGTCATAGATGCTCCGAATAAATATTTTTCAATTCATTTAATTTCTTTATGATTTGTAAAAGAATATACGTCATTGTTAATTCTATATTTTATTTTCTATTGTAATATTGATTTCAACCCTTTCGTGTGAAATAGACTTTATCATTATTTATTTTATAGTTATAAAATTATGTAATACCTGACCCATTTTTTTCAGAATATAATGTTAAAATTGCTTATTACTAAGGTGAGATGTCAAATGTTACACATCATATGCGACTACTTCTGTAAGGCTTGCAGTTTTTTTTTATAATATGTGTTACGTTACGCCCTAATGTCTATTTTAATACAATTACATTAAATATACCTAGACCTGTAAACCCATCCAAAAAGCTTATATTCTCGTATTTGTGAAAGGAATGGGTTCACGTCAGTGGGCTATCGGAGTTATGGGGGATGGGGACTGAACCACAATTTCTCGCATTCAACCCGAGCATACATTCCTTCGGCTACCGACGATTTATTTGTGCATGTTACACAGTCAGCAAATAGTAAACTTAACTTAACTTAACTTTCGTAAACTTTTGTACAATTAAGTTAACAGGCTGCTCGACTAAGAATTATTTTCAATCAGGGTTATTTACTCTAATTGTAAATAGGTAGGTACATTATGACGTTATCACGAAATAGCGGATTCCTCTCCTATCAAAAGTTACATGAAATAAGACAGTGGATTGCCCGCACAAATTAAAACATACTTTTTCATAGGAAGTGCTTACCTACTTAGTTCTATCAGTAACAAGTTTCAAGCCCAGTGATGCTCTAAAGACCAACAATAAAAGCTCTTTACAAGAAAAGTAGTTGCATAGTGTAAGAAATGAGCCTAACTTGTTCCAATAGCGGTCATGTTATTACATGTTGTAATGGGCAGAGGCCTAATGAATAAAAAAATAAACGAACGAGCCTTACAGCAGTCGCATATGATGTGTAACATTTGACATCTCACCTTTTGAAATCAATATCACAATAGAAAATAGAATATACGTATATTTTTTTATTTCTTTGATTTAGTTTAATTTTTAATTTATTTTTACCTTCTTTTAATTTTTTTATATTTTTTTTTATTTTTTTTTTATTTTGCTAGGAAACACGCAAACGAACTACCGTAAAGAAGTTTTACTTCAAATATAAGGAGACTGCTGAAGGTAAGCTTCAGTCACACTGTTACTGTTACTGTTACTTTTTCTACGAAATCACTCCCACAAATATTACGGCCTACAACGGACATTGGGCTTAAAGTGTCGAACACTGGTGGCTTCCCCGACTAACACGTAACAGTTACAGGATCACACTGTTACGACCCTACTTCCGTCCCTTTTCTAAGAAATCACTGCCTACAAATTGTATATATAGAAGGCGAGCGGAAAGATGTTACACATCAAAATATGATGTAAAGATTCCTTACTAACCGTTGCCTACATCGACTATGTTTCCGCGCTCAGCCAGTGCCAATCATAACGAGCATTAACATTTTATTGCCGCGGCG
Organism: Eudonia lacustrata; assembly: GCA_947562085.1. Taxonomy (NCBI): domain Eukaryota; kingdom Metazoa; phylum Arthropoda; class Insecta; order Lepidoptera; family Crambidae; genus Eudonia; species Eudonia lacustrata. Next base: position 10,126,781 of record OX387313.1, on the reverse strand, counting down.
AAACAGCCCGGCAGTATTCTGGATGCTTGTAAATAATTTGAAAAAACCGCCCGTCGCCGGAAGGCTGCTGTCAAAAATAGGATTTTTCATATCACTATAAACCTAAACAAGAAAGATCACGTCGAACTTTGGTAGTTGGTGAAAGGGATGTGTTATAAGGTACCTTAGTCTTATCTAAGTTTTTCATCATTACAGCAATGTTTTTGTTATGTACAAAATAATGTCTAAATAATGTGGTGCTGTTCTTCATTCAGAATTACTTTATCTAAAAGTTAAGTCACTTTATAAACAGAAAAGTACGGTGGCTTCCGAAAAATACTACTTTATATTTTAGCAACTTACTGCACCATAACTATTGTGACAAATACACATCCGTGTAAGACAGTCCACTTCAGGCCATCTTCTGGGTAACCTGATCGAAGCAGCGAAAATCATGTTGAAGTTCTGTTTGAATCTTCTGTATAATGCAAGGAGGTTGTTTAAAGTCTTACACCTCCATGTATTAAGGTTACTGCGGTCTCGACACAAGGTGTTCGAAGCGTTACAACAGAAATCGCGAAACCTGTCACATATCCTACAGCATCAAAATCACAAAAGGACCCGCGCTGATTTGATTTGTGTGCATGTACGTGCCGGCTGGGTTACTATTTAAAAAGTTACCAGTTGCGAATCGGAAACCAAATTGAATCTGGTAAGGTCACGTTGTAGCGCAAAAAACCTCATGAAGAAAAATATGATAATACAACAACACTATCCATAACTCTGTGAAACCTAAATATCTCAGCATGACAGGTTGGGCTTAAAATTAAATTCTTAAACATGGTATTAGAAATTTATTTTATCACAGAAGCCTATGGCAGGGCGTAGCATTAGTATGGCTACTATCCTCATATCAGTCCGTCCTGCACAACATTGTAGGACATTGCTGGCCTACAGTTAGTTAGGCCTACAGATCGTATTGGTACAAAGTGGTTCTACAAAAATTTGTACTAGTTACTTCGTACGATTGTGGCAAAACAATCTCGCAATCGCGACCGGTCGCCGTCACACGTAGTACAAAGTCGGGTCGGACCACGGCCGGATTTACTTCAATTTGAGCCCATGCGGTGCGCCGATGTGGGGCCCACGTGAAAATTTAATGGCGCCGCTCCATCGTTACTTTGTGTCGATGCGCGCCACCCACCACATTCGCCAGTTAGTTTATTCCACTACCGATGGTGGGAATTACAATTTAGGTGCTACAACGACTGTGTACCAGGAATTTGCTATCTTACCCAGAAATTTTTGAAACTTTGTTCGTGTTGGGTTCCCATTCTCGTCAATCTATACAGCTGATAACACATTCGACATGGTAGTTTACGATTTTTGTGACACCGTAAAATACGTATGGAAAACGATGTCAGCTGATAGTTGGTTTTGTAACTTTGTTGTTGTACACAGTCATGGCCTAACAAAGGGACTAATAATCTTATCTTATCTTATCTTATCTTATCTTATCTTATCTTAGTGGGGCATGCTGAGGTTTCCCTCTATCAGTAACACTTCAACCCATCGGGATATTTTGTGCAACCCCATCCTTTCACTCTTTCTCCTCTGTAAAGATAGATAGATGCCATAGGTTTGGCAACGTCCTTAAGAGCGAAGAGCCTGAAGTCCTCCGGTTTCGGATAGGCCGACCCCAGGAGTCCCATTCTTTTCCTAGCCAGAGATTCGCAGTCACACAGTAGGTGCTGCATTGACTCCGTTTCCTCTCCACATGCCCTACATAAGTTATTTGTTGAGATGTGCATTCTGTAAAGATATTAAGAACTAATAATGAAAGTGACCATAAAGTCACCTACCATCAGCTGAGATGAAGGTCAAAGGGAAAAACGCATTTCAATAAGAATAATGTCTAACACTCGCTCTCGGAACACAACAATGCTACTAACGTCGATATTATTGTAAAGGACTTAAATGAGATTTTGGTAGCTAGCAAGGATTCAATTTTGCAATTTAAATCATGCTATTTAAACTTAAAACGTCCACGATAGTGTCTCAACGGATCCCCGTCATCATCACCATCTCAGCCAAAACACGTCTTATGCTGGACAAAGGCCTCTCCCAAGGATCTCCACAACGTTTTGTGCTGCTCGCATCCAGCGGCTAACCGCGACTATCACCTAAAAAAATTTGTTTGTTAAAATCGGACTTCTGAGACACGATTATAGCCTTCTAACCTACCGCCAATCAAACCGAATTTATGTACTCGGTAACACATGTACTTAACAACCACTGGATGTCCATAATAAGTAAATAAATAATAAGTGAGACACTTAACTAGTAGATACACAACGGTATAATGACATGGCTCCCTCGTTAGTCGGCGTCAGTGCTACCCAAAGCATTCAATGCTGTAATTATTCGTAGCAACCGAAGCTAGTAATTACGATACAAGATACAAAGGAATAACTTTTTACAGAGAGGTATAGATCGAGTTCACAATTAAAATCATCATTATCATCTTTATCTTTTTTTTTTAATGTTAAAAGGAGGCAAACGAGCTGGCGGGTCACCTGATGGAAAGCAATCCAAAGATCCTGATGCAAAACCAAAGTAATCGCGGATGCGTTGCCGCCCTTGAGGAAGGAGTTGGATCTTGAGGAGGGAGTAGGAATTGGGAGGGGGGAGGGGTGAGAGATGGGCCTCCGGTACTTTCACTCACCGGACGAAACACAACAGCAACGAGTGCCGTTGTTTCACGCCGATATTCAGTGTATCTTGTGTGTGTATGTGTGTGTGTGTTCTTATCTTCATCATTTTTGTAAACGTGTCACATCTGGGCTATTGAGCCCAGGATTGCCGTCGCACATGTTACATGGCGAGATTGGGCCATAACTCACCTAGCTAGCCCAATGTAGGTTGGTAGGTATTAACGGTTTCTTACGATGACTACTGCGACCAACCGCTTAACATTTCTTCCAAACCATGGAGGAATAATACAAGTTGGCAAATTGAAAAAATACAAGTGGTTGAATGAAGTGTTCTGGAATATAAACCAATAACCATATAAACCAAGTGCCGTAGCCTCACACAGATAGAACAATTATGTTATCGGTCCATTCTGCTGTAGCCTAACTACAACCAATATCAAATGGATAACAGTGATGTGAGCCTCAAATTTTTCAAGGCTCTACTACTACTCTACTCACTTAGCTTTAAGGTTTAATTTACTACCCCAGATGTTCTAAAAAAAGGATACTGAGATTCTATACGATTTGAGCAGATTAAGTTAACATTATAAATCTAAAAATAGCCATAAAAAATACGACGTGCTTTAGGTGGGATTAAAGGCGGACCTCCTTTGATGCTATTTTCAGTAGATGTAAATAAAGCAAAGTGAATGAAAATAACTGTTTAAAAATAACATAAGAGAGCCATAATAATGTCAACAGCTACGTCATCGGCGACCAATGACGTAGATGTTATAATTTGATATTTGTAAAATGTTAAAAATAAGCAGGCCCTATTGATCCAATCAAATCATATGTGGTACATAAGTAACATCGTTAAAATAATGATAAAAATGTGTTTTCCTTAAAGGCATAATTTGTAGCCCAAATTTGGGTGTATCGTGACTCACTCGCAACTCTGCTATATATTTTAGATTTTTTTTTATTATAATTTCCGTTTTCTAATGCATCTGATTTCTATATGCACATTTCGCTATCATTAGAATGCGAAATTCGAGGATGAAAATTAACAGCGTAACAGCGTAACATAGTATTACAATAATTGAAATGAAGAAACAAACAAACAATCTTGAATAAAATTATAGATAAACACATCTATTAATTAGCGATATTATTGCGACATGCATGATATTGATGATGTTAATGATGATGCTAAACAAATAAGTAAATAGCCTAAATACTGTCTCACTGCTAGGTAAAGTCCTCCACTATTAAAATCAAGTTCTCGCTACAATTTGTTCAATTAAGCGATTAAAGAAAGAAAAAGAAAAAAAGCTTTATTGACACTACAAACGTCGTATAGTCAAATCAGTCGTCCATTTTAAAACCACATTGTAATTGTAACAATTGAGGGCCGTAAAAGGCCAATTGGAATGAAGAGGCAGCCCCGATTCCCAATCTTCGCCAGTTTACAATTGATGTTCTCTTCCCATTAATTAGTTTCTAATGGAGGGGCTTGCTGTAACAGATCTTCAATCAAACGATCTGTATTTACCCTTTGATAACAACTGATTGTTATCCATTATAGCCATCATATATTAAAATCGTATTTTTTTTACGAAATTAGGGAGTTTTAGCATATTTCTGTTAGCTTTATTTTGACTCTTTGTTACCTCCTTAGCGCAGCGTTTGACGTGGTTTGGTTGTCATCTTACAAGTTAAGCAATTTCTGTTAATGTCAGGTTCTCACATACATAAGTAAACAAAATAAAAATGATTCGAACTGCTCCGTGCTTTAGAAAGCACATAAGCTGTTGCTTGGTCTAGGATGCTGTCGAAAAATATCAGTCTTCAGAATGCAATAACAACAAAAATTACAAACGTTTTTATTATGATAATGACTTTTGAGCGACTAAAAAAAACAAATATACCGTTGTAATTTTTTTTTAAATTCTTAAATTTTGTTTCACGTTGTGTTGCATAATAAAAAAACGTTAAAACCCGTTTTAAGGTTGGAACTACATACGGCACGCAAAAGTTTAAAGGTTATATTTATCCTTTAGGGTTATGCAAATGATTTATGTAAAGAATATTGTTTTATCGTAAAAAGCGAATGGTAAAATATTGAAATTAGATTCCGCATTGTCATAACCGTATCTCCAGCGATGTCATTTGAAAAGGAAATTACTCGTGCCGACTGTACGCAAGGAGACACGCCAATTGCGATAAACATCTATAGGGTTCACATGCTTGGCAAATTACACATAAGAAAGGGTTTTTTTAAATTAAATACTTTTACAACAATAATAAAAAATAGCATTAACTTGAAATAATACTTAGTAAAATTGACAAAAAAACTGTAACATTATTATGTTATTGTGGAATGTAATAAAATTCTATATTTCTAAATTTTATATTTATAAGTTTATTAGGGACCAATCAGTGCTAGACATATAACAACAAGGAGCGAGCCTGGCGGAAATGGAAATTATTTGGAAATATCTCAGACTATGAATCTTTCTCCATATATAGATCGAGATTTAAAGAACAATGTTTAATTTGCTATGCAAAGTATATTGATAGCACTGAAGACAGCATAGGTCTCAATACAAAGTTCTTAAGGAATCGTAAAAACATTTCGTGTTACCCTTCTACAATGTTCTAATACTAACATTTCGAATGATCCCAGAAAGATCTGTGGTCTGTTTCTTGGCTTCTTTAAGTCCGTCTAAGAGGCGTCGACACTCGACCTTTTTGAGGAGATAGATACCAGAGATCTTCTTCTTATTTCAAATATTAGATTTTCTCTCGACAACTTTAGAAAGGTATTGAATACCATTGATACTTCCAAAAGCAGGGTCCGGACGGTATACCGCCATTATTTCTAAAACGTACATGTAGAACCATTAGTACCCCTTTGCACATTATACTTAATAAATGTTTACAGGAGAGACATTTTCCTAGTGTATGGAAAAGCGCTTTCATCACTCCTATCCCAAACCCAGGCGACACGTGTAACGTTGTGAATTACCGGCCCATTTCTGTTTTGTCTGCCTTGTGTAAAGTCTTCGAACGACTGGTTCATAATGAAATATACTCGTTGCTGCATCACGTTTTAATACCAGAACAACATGGATTTGTTAAACCCCGCTCTGCCTCCACCAATTTAACATTATTTACGAACGACTTATTCACGAGCATGGATAAGAGGACACAAGTCGATGCAGTGTACACGGACTTTCAGATGGCCTTCGACAAGGTGGACCATAAACTGCTTCTGGAGAAACTTGCGTTTAATGGGATCCGTGGCGATCTTTTGCGTTGGTTTTCCTCCTATATTATTAAACAGGACACAGAGGGTTGTAATTAACGGACTCGAGTCAGTTAGTATTCTTGTGACCTCGGGTGTACCCCAGGGATCCATTCTTGGCCCCTTGTTATTCCTTCTGTATGTGAACGACATTAAAAAATGCTTCAATAACACAGAATTTTTATTGTATGCTGACGATTTAAAAATTTATAAAGAAATAAAATCTCTTAATGATTGCTTACTTCTTCAATCGGACGTTAAGGTCCGACACTAAGCGAATACTGCATGGCTAGCAAATTATTCCTAAGCATCCCCAAATGTAATTGTATATGCTTTACAAAAAAGACAAACTCTTGCATCTTCGATTAAAAGCTAAATACTTTGAATAGAGTCTCAGTAATTAGCGATCTTGGCGTCTTGCTAAACTCTAAACTTCACTTAGATATGGAATCAACTCGTTAGTTGGCAAAGCCTAAAAGATGTATGGTTTCGTATCCAGATCTGTTTAAAAAACCCAAAACATTTTTAAATCTGTACTGCTCGTTACACTCGCTAGTGAGGTCTCAGTTAGAGTACGCTGTGCCGGTCTGGAATCCTTTTTACAAAAAGTACACCGAGTCCATTGAGAAAGTCCAATGTGAATTCTTACGAAGGGTCAATTTTAAGTGCTATCGCTCTTGGGTCTGCGCCTAGAATCAAGACGGTTACTTCTGTCTGTAATGTTTCTTTATAATCTAATAAATAATAGAATCGATTGCTCAAACCTCTGCAACTTGACCCACTACAACGTCCCTAGACGGGCTGTACTCAGAAGCACGCGCAAAATAGCTACCTTTCATGTAAACTGTTGTAAAACCAACGCGGGCAAGCGAGCCTCGTTGAATGGATTGCTGTCTGATTTCAACATGAACTTCAAATAGACTAGATTTTTCCCAGAGTCCTTAAAAATTTAAAAGGCTTACTGTAGATATTCTGCTCGCCTAAGTTTAGTTAAGTTAACATACATGCATGTTTTAGCTTTTTCTCTTTTATATTTTGTTGTATATATTATGTTATGTGTTATATATGTGTTATGTTTATATGTTAAAGTTAATAATATAGCGTCTCTACAGTTAAGCTAATCATGGCATTTATATTATATTACAAAGTATCTATGTATTTTAGCTCGTATCTAAGGTCATTTTAGTCTGTATACCTACACGTGGATTACGTGGTGGGATGTGTTACCATTTATAGTACATAAGTCTATTGATGAGCCAATTTATGTAACACATTAGTTTGTAATCCCTAAAATAAATAAGTAAATAAATAGACAAAAAGCAGTTTAAACCCCGATACCCGAAGGTCCCGGGTTCAATTCCCAGGTCGGGCAAAATGCGTTCGGATTTTTCGATGCATAGCCCGGGTTTCTGATTACCAACCCGGATTTCACAAGCGTGGTGATTAAGCCATTACCCATAAATTGTAGCGATGACTTAATTTCAATGACGGAGGCCTTTGCCCAGCAGTGGGACAGTAATAGGCTGTTTACTTACTTACTATAAATTAACCAAAAAGTATTTACTCCGTAACATCTCTCCGAAAACATTAAACATCGAAACGCTGTTAACCTATCTGTAACAAAACTGCTTCATGTTATTACTGTGTTAACAAACAACTAGTGTAATGGCACGTCACAGTCTTGTATGTCGTGATGACTAAGACGCTTCCTTTTTCACCCAACTTTGATTAAATGGATGACCAATAAAAGAAGTGCTCAAAGTAAGATTGATTAATTCCAAAAAGAAGTAAATTGGCCGACTTTTGTCCGGGGGCGGGGCATCAGGTGGCCTGGCATAAATCTCTTCATTCGCACTATTCGGTTGGAGCGCCTTCTAATTAATTACATGTGTAATTCTGTATTCCCCAACGTGATGTGTGACGTGTTTGATTCGATTTTGCGGAAAGTCTTTTGAAGTTTGGTTCGGGAGCAGTCCCGTCAATTAGTTTGTATTGGAATTAAATTTTGTGATCATGAGGACCATGATTGAGCTCAATGGTGCAATGGTAAACGTGGCTGGTCAGCGATTGACGAAGTTAAGCAACTTTCGCAAAGTTGTTAACAGTCACCAATCCACATTGGACCAGCGTGATGGATTATGGCCCAATTTTGCATAGATGTGCTATCGTGCTTGTAAGACGGCCTGACCTCAGCAACTGGACGTTTAAAGCTGATGATTATAATCATAGGAGAACAAAGAAAATTGCTTCACTTACCACATCACCAGCTCGTTTTATGTCTCCACTGCTGGGGCAAGAGCCTTTCCTATGGATGGGGAGAACGGGCCATAAATCACTACGCGGGCCCAGTGCGGATTAGTGGTTGTTAACAACTGCTAATGTCACCGGCACCAACGGCTTTATGTGCCTCTCGAAGCACGGAGGAGCTCAAGATGATAAGTTTTTGGTCACCCATCTGATAACCGGCCTTTGCGAACGTTGCTTAACCTTAGTTATCGCAGACTGGGTGCGTTAATAACTGCGCGAATACAAACTGGACAAATTTGTTAGATGACATATTTGAAGAACAGGAGCTGTTATCAAATTTACTTACTCTTGAAAAGTAACATCGTTTTATGTTATCGTTTTTTGTAGGATAAGCCTACATAACGTTAGAGGTGTCTGATGAGGGAACACTTATATTATTTCTTGTCAACACATGAAGAAAATGAATGACGGTCGAAGATCAGGTGTTATGCGAGACATGTGTTTATTTTCACAATCGTTGTCCTCGACGCGTGTGTAATTAATTACACGCGCTTCGTCAGATCTTTTGACGTGCCTTGTGACGTCACGTGTTTGCAAAGGATTTACGTGAAAGTGTCATTTTTGCTGTTCTTCACTGTAAGACCTTTTAAGGTGTAACTAGATAAAATTAAGGCATTTAAAAGGTTAAATACAACATATGAATTCCGCATATCAGAAAACGGTGGACTGACTAAGTATCTGGTGAATGTAGCGGGAACGCGCTGGATGCGAACAGCACAAACCGGTCGTTGTGGAGATCCTAGGAGGAGAACTTTGTCCAGCATTGGATGTCTTTTGGCTGATGATGATGATATTGGAATTGATAACCAAGCCAAGAAATTATTAATTAGGCCATTCTGGTGCTATGACCCGATCTCTCCATGTGGAAAGGTTTATAACGTTTATAAGTTCATTATCATAATAAAGAAGTAAGTATTTCCTATGAAAATCCGTCTCGTCATTCTCTTGTCATTTAAATCAAAAACCTTGTAGAATCTATTAGGTTGTTACAGGGACACGCTTTGCATGATGCCAGCCCTTACCAAATCTAGGGCTCTACGATCCATAAGTTTCACGCTGCCCATAAGCCCGGTTACATTGTAAGGGCCATTGGCAGCCAACAGTAAAAACTTTTTACGAAACGAAACCAGTCTCTCTTCCTATGTATGTGCCTGTAACCTGAATTTGAGAGCACATTAAACATCTTCCAACTACAAAGTGCAGATCATCCCGTTGCGCCGAACCACCATCGTTGCAGTAAATCATCTAGTTTCTCCGTTTCGGGGGTGAAGTTGCGCTTTTCGTGGTTCCCTGTAAATGAAAGCTCCGCATGCGCTATCTCTTTCGCACCCAAATTAATGGTTTCACGGGTTCGTCTTTTTTAAGCCTTTACCCGCCGGATTAAATCGGATTTATCTAACAAATATTTTCGAGTCCATTCCGCTTGAATCGTATATTCGTAAATTCGTATAATCGTATATGGAACTAGAAAATTCCAATATCGTTATAGTGTTTTGCACAACCTTATAAATAGTAGGTATTTATTTTTCGATTTAAAAGGCGGGCGCTGGGAACTCCGCCGCCACTGATAAAAAATTAAACATTTTTAAACGGTATACTTATGAACTAACCCCATGGTCTTTTCAATTATTGTAATTATTGAAAAGAGCATGGGGGATTTTGTATGAACCCCGTCCCCACCCTACAACAGTCAGGGATTGGTGTCAATTTGTTCATTGGGACCCAAAAAAGTCTAAAGAGCGTTTACGCCGCACACTAGCGCCACTAATGAAAAAAAAAACATATCTAGTAATTAGAGATAGAAAATCAAATTATGCTCAACAAACTATTTGAATGAAGTAATTTAGCAATTTTACGGTACCTAATGAACATCTCACATGTTATGATTTAGTTAAATAAGACGTTACGGCCACTTTTAACTATAACGCTTTATTGAGCATTATTTGATTTTCTACCTCTAATTACTAGATATGTTTTTTTTCCATTGGCGGCGCTAGGGTGCGGCGTAAACGCTCTTAAGTACATCTGTTAGTTGCGTAAACGATTGGGTTTATTTATGACTAGCTGACGACGAAACAAATCGTTAAATAGCTAGGAACATTTTGTATTGAAAAATTAAATTGTTATTTTTAGTATTTTCCGTTACATATTATGTATGTTTCTCACCTCTTAAACCTTCCCTGAACTTCCACAAATATTTTAAAACAAAATTAGCCAAATCGGCCCAGCCATTTTTTGAGTTTTAGCGAGACAAACAAACAGCAATTGATTTTTCTATATATACATAAAAAAATAACTTTTCGGCAAAAATGTATTTAAATTTTATAATTTAGTTTCAATGTAGCCTTGGTGTGTACCAGACCTCTTTGATTCGGGCATTTGACTTAGGCATAGTAAAAGTAAGTTGCCTTGTCAGTTTGATTGAAATATGTGAGCAAAATCCGGGCGAAGACCGTATGAGCTAGTAAGTGTACTGTATACTTCGATTACTTCTTAGTTATTACCTAATTAGCTTCGATGTCTGCATATTCATATATTCTGATATGCGACAGCTTTAAAGGCCGAGTTGGCAAGCAGGTGCGCTTCGCATACCTTTCATGTTGCTGCTTCACTTTCACGCTGCAAAATATTGATAACTTTTTATTTTGATCTTGCTTGTAGAGCTTATAGCTTAATGGTAGACATGACTTTGGTATTTGTGACTAGTTAGTCTACGAGTATGACTATAAAGATAAATAAAGGCACATACAACCCATATCTTTATAAGTAGTTATGATATTTTTTCTATTCAAAAAAATAAGTGATCTATTTTAATTAAGTTATGTCTCATTATTAAATGTGTTTAACCCGCAACACAGTGATAAACTTAAACAGATAGCATCGCGTTTTCTTGTAAAATGGTACATAATTAATTACTCCGCCGGCCCAGCGACCCGAAGTATCTTAGTAGTAAGGAACTTACTCCGACACAAGACAACTCCACTGCGCTCTTTTCTGCGTAGCTTCGTCCTTATTTATCATCATCATTATTATCATCATCATCATCTGCTCATTTTATGTCCCCACAGCATTTTATGTCTCCCATAAAATAATACGCGGGCCCAGTGCGGATTAATGGTTATTAACGACTGCTAATGCAGCCGGGACCATCGGCTTTACGTGCCTTCTGAAGCACGGAAGGGCTCGAGATGACAAGTTTTTGATCACCCATCCGATGACCAGCCTTTGCGAATGTTGCTTAACCTCAGCACTCGCAGACCGGGCGCGTTAACCACTGCGCCATCGAGCACCTCCCATATTAATGGTTCCTCGCAACTCGACCAAGTCCCAGACAAATACGTCCTTCCAGCGGTACTTGGGCCGCGCGACCGGCCATCGCCTACATGATGTTCCCAAATACGCGCGTTTCGTCACCCGCTCCTCCTCCATGTGTTCCACAAAATTAAATAAGCATTAGTGTTTTCAATAAATATTTATTTATAACTTATTTTGTCCATATTTCAACCTTAATTTCAACATATGGATGCCTGGAAGAAATTGCTTTTTAGCATAATTGCTAATGAGAGAAAGAGAGAGAGAGCTATTCTCTAATGAGAGAGAGAGAGAGAGAGAGAGACAGAAACATTTATTGACATACAAATAAAAAAATACAAACAAGACACAAGACAATTATTTTGTCAATCAGGAATCAGGAGCAATATGGCATTTGAGTCATTAACGGGATTCTTACCATGTTTATTACTTGTGAGTATCCTATATTACGGCACTGCGCCATGATCACGGAAAAAATACTGATGCAAGTGACTATGACAGGTTAATCACACTACTATTATAAATGCGAAAGTTTGTATGTAATATGTATGTGTGTATATTTGTTAGTTCTTCACGCTGCAACGGATGGATGGATTTGGATGAAATTCGGCATACAGATAGTTTGTAACCTAGATTAAAACATAGAATACTTTTTATCCCGATATACCCACGGGAACGGGAACCACGCGGGTGAAACCGCGACCGGCCGCTAGTAGTTATAATTTGGCATATGTACCACTTTTTGTATTGTCCTATAAGTTTTCAGCATGGTTGGAGACAGTAAAGAATATTTTCCTTTAACTTCACTATCTTCACTGTCGCCCAGTGGTCGAAATTCGACCGTAATTTTATTATGGCTGCACGGATTGTATCCTAAGCAATGAAAAATTTAAAGAGATAGAATGTGAGTTTGGATTGGCATTGACAGATATCGACTGCTCCTCTTGCATTTTTAAAATTTTTGAAAATAGTATAATATGCGTGTGTGTCAAATACATGGTAGTGTGTGTAATGTTTGTTTCATTGATTTAATGTATTTTTATGCATGATTAAAAAAAAATAACATTCGGATAACCTTCTCTATATATATAAACTATAAGTGTGCGAAATTTCATACTCCTCCTACCGCGCAATTTTCGTAAAAAGGGGGTGTACAGTTTTAAGTTTTTACTTCACGTATTAATATATAGATATACTAATAAATAAGTTGCGAAGTTGCTTAGTAACTTATCAGTGTTGTTGCAAGAATATGCGCGAGCTGCGAAGGCCGGGTGAGCGAGCAGGTGCTATTGTGCTTCGCTCGCCCGCTAATTACCTCTCTTTCACGCTGCAGCTAACAAGAAAACGGTGTTAACTACCCTCCATTGTTCCTTAATTGAACTAGTTCCGTAATGTGATGCTTAATAAGGCTTCAGAGAATTGTCCAACGTTAATTTATTAACTGTGTCAGAATTGAATAGATAATTGTTGTCATTTTATCCACAGTGCAAAAAGGTTTTTAAATGGGGATTCTTGTTGGATTCTTGTGGTAAATTAATGTTTGAGTTTTATTTAATTAAAACACTAGATATTTAAATAAAAGGGCTGTTACTTTTGAACAATGCTCTCTTATCATATTTTGGGACTAAACATTGAAAATAAGGATTACATATTATAATATCGCCGTCTCATACGATACATTTGCACTTATTATACATATAAATGGTAAATATTTATCGTACCTGTCTCCTCTATATCGATGTAGAGAAGACAGATACGATAAAGACATACTAATTTTATAAATAAACTATAACTCTAACTCTATATAGCTGACCCAGCGGACTTCGTATCGCTTTGACAGTTTCTATGCCAACAATACAATCAAATCGTTTCTATGACAACAAAATAATCAAATCGTGGAACATTTTATATTGGAAAAAAAATTGCGGTGGACCACCCTTGTCACTTAAGGGTATGAAAAATAGATTACGACCGATTGTCAGACCTACCGAATATACATATAAAATTTAATAAAAATCGATCGAGCCGTTTCGTAGGAGTATGGCAACTCACATGTGACACGAGAATTTTATATATAAGTAAAAAAAGTTAATATAAATTAATATTTATAACGACACTAACACAATATATCATTATTTGCAATAATAATAGCTGTAAAAAGAAAAACTTCTTTGTCATGTTGTCAGAAATTTCATTGTGTTATTTATTTAATAGATATTAGAAAAGAACTATTATTATTTATAGAAAATAAAAAATCGTTTAGGCGCAGAATGTCCAATTCGCAAAATGTCCAACGGTCGCAAAATGTCCAGTTCGCAGAATGTCCAATTCGCAGAATGTCCAGTTCGCAGAATGTCCAATTCGCAGAATGTCCAGTTCGCCAAATGTCCATTTCGCAAAATGTCCATTATTCATCGTAACGTGATTAATTTACTAATTGAGTTAAAAGTTATATTCTAATGATAAGTCAAGTATAGTAGTATTTAAAATCAGTTTTGTTTAAAAGCTTGAAAATTGTTTACTATAAGAGAATTGAGCGGCAGAAACTCGAGCATTTGTTTAGATTAGTTTGTATAAAACATTAGTCAATTTAAAAGGAATAACTGTTGTGAATCAACATAATAAACAAAATCGAAAAGCTGACTCAAGGCAGCGACGAACGATAATTTTATTTGCATTTAATAAAACAGTAAACTCCACCTAATCGTCCTACAGTTTTACTACTCTCTAATATTAACTGTCGTCATAATTACTGCGGCGATAAGCCGTGAAACAAGCTGAACTGTACAGACAATATAAATCATGACGCCGCTCAATACAAACAATAGCTTCCCCATAAAGATAGCAGAGGGTGAAAGGTGTGCATTAATCTCGTTGGTAGCCGTTTGTTCGTCTGAAAGCATTCATTAGGGCACAAAGCGTCTATCAGCTAGTTTCCGTGGTTCTTGGAGTTATACTTTAACAAATTGGCGAAGTAATGCGGGGTGTGCTCGGACAATGCCAGCGACTACGGAACATCTGACGTCACTCGAGCTGTAGGGCTGCTAAGTTTAGAAGGCAGATTAATGTGTCATTTCTTTCTACACGTTAGGTGTTACGCCATATTAACATGTCAGTACGTAAAGTCAACAACAGGGGTCAGATATCAAAAATTATAATTTTAAATTTAACAGAATACTTATACATATTTCTTTTTCATCTACCGGGCAGCGGCTACCCCTGCACCCATCTACCGTCATCTGCGGCCAGACGGCAGTACGCCAGCGCACACCCCCGACCGTACATCTCCGGGGCAGATCAGACAGAACAGAACAGATTCCACCGGCGCAAACTACCAGCCCGGGTCTAGGCTGACCTAGGCGCCGATCTGCGCTCGCGTTTTTCGCTAGAAGCTAAGTCCCCTTATAAAATCTGCGCGACGTACTGAGTTGTATGGCGTCCGACGTTACCCACCTCTGGGGAATAAATTTATTGTAACCGTTTACATCTTTTATTATTATCTCTTTTCTGAACCTGGTGGTGCCTAACACCCCAGCGTTTTAGTGGCACAAACATCAAAAAGTAAGCCAGCCTTAGGCTGCCTTGCACAAAAACTCAATAAATGCGTTTAGCGCTAAACACGTTTAAAATGTCATTATTACTGTCATTTGCTGGAAGTTGAAAGAGACAGAATAATACTTTGTATGTGCAAGCCTAAGGTGCAAGCCCGCCCTAGAATTGAATCTTAAACATTCAAATTTTGATGAAAACCTCTTTTGTTGACGATCAAGCTGTGTACAAACATTGTACCTACTAATAAGTTCTAATAAGTACACATGCCTGCATATCGGACTACCACAAACTATTAAATCTCAGTAGACTTTGAACTTTATGTCTTACTCATATGGTTGAAAATGTATTAAAGAAATTTGACAGTTTTGTATAGGTTGATGTGCCGGCGTATGTACATAATAGTGAGAAATACACATATCTCAAAAAGGGATGATAATAACCGAGTTTAGTTTATTGCTATCAAGTCGTTTCTATATCTTATGGTACTTTTATGGCAGTTCAATTAGCAACTTCCGCAATTATTATTTTCCAGCTTGATGAATAATAATTAGCTTCTCCGTGCGTCGGAAGAATTAATTGTTTTCCTAGCTAAGTTAGTAGTAGAGTACGCATTTGACAAGGGAAGAAAATAATGGCTATTTCTGTTCATGTGAGCTTCGTGTTTGCGAGGCGCTCTACTCTAATGGTAAGACTACCAGTCTTGTATACCTTTCTACACTTTTCCTCCCTTTTCCACACCTTTTTCCCTTGGACCATGTTCGGTTCCCAGCGGGTTGGGCATATTAAAGTAGGTATACTCGATTCGGTTGGTTGTAAGCCGTTGGGTCGTTCATAACTTTATCGTCGCTTATTATCACTAACTTACTTACTCCGCTGGCTCAGTGGTCTCCGACATAACAAGACGCCAATCTTCCATACTTTCTACCCCCTCAGACCACTGGTCGATATGGATCCCTAGGTCTTTCCCAACTTCATCCTTCCAGCGGTACCCAGAACGCCCAAACGGCCGACGCCCGCTTGGCCGTCCCATGTATTAAAATCACTTACCATCCTTTATCTCAAAAGCGGCCAAATAATATAAGAATATACTAATAAAGTATTTTATTTGTACATACTATACATCATATATATATGTACGTTTAAGTGATTACACACATTACATTACAAGCAGCAGCACAATATATTTCACTCTTACATAACAATTTTATTAATAGAATCAACGGAAAATGAATTGTATACAAAATAATGTGACAAAAACAAGAATAAGTTAACACTAAATCATTCAGTAACATACATATAAATCAATTAAATATTTTACATAAAGCATAAAAGGATTAACCTTTTGTCTCGGAGTCTTTACTTTACAATTTTTTTATACTGGCTGCTTCCATTGCTGTCCATCGCGTCTATAATTATTATCACAAGAGATCTGTTTTTTTTATGTTGTCTTATAGAGATACGTTTTAGCAATATGAACACCTTTGCTCACATTCAAATTTATAAGAGCTATTTTGCGTAAGTTCCCATGTGCAATAAAAAGTTCAGCTGTATATCTAGTTTTTAATACATCTTATCTGTCATACTAAAACAAAAAACAACTAACTCTGTAATATAATCTAAACTTTCAAGAAGAATAAATAAGAAAGAGCTTTAGTATTTGCCTCAAGAGACTGTCTTCTGAAAGTTAGTTTCGATTCCATTCAACAAATTAGAGCTAATATATCCTAGATAATTCTTTTCTCTTTCAAAAGTTAGTTCTATTAAGCTCGGTGGCAGCCCTCACACACGTCTAACGATGACTAAATCCTTACTTTAGCGTGCCACTTTGAACCTTATAACTGATACTTTAAGGAAGATAGGTCCAACAGACGAGTCACGATCTCACCATTAAATTTCTCCGGTGTCGGAAGGGGTAAGATGTGTTCAGTGTATGGCACACTGTAGTGTAACCATCAGTTTAGCTAGGCAGACTACTCGCTTGCGAAAGCTTTTATGTTTTACATATCGAAATGGAAAGCACAAATGACTACCTTTTAGTAGTCATTTAGGATCTATACAAACTTTGCATGATGGTTTGGTTTTGCCTAGAAATCGGCTAGATGGTGACCACCTTACTTACTTATTTCTGCAGCCAAGTAGCATTATTTTGCATTGCTGTCATCATCAGCTTATTTTATATACCCACTGCTGGGGCACGAGCTTTCCCTATGGATGGATAGGGAGAACGGGCCATAAACCTTCACACTGGCCCAGAACGGATTGGTGTTTGTTAACGACTGCGACATGCTGCCGGGACTAACGGATTTACGTGCTTTCCAAAACACGGAGGAGCTCGAGATGGATAAACTTTTGGTCACCCATACGACGACCGGCCTATGCGAAAGTTGCTTAAACTTAGCAATCTCAGACCGGGCGCGTTAACCACTGCGCCATCGAGCTCCTCTGCATCGAGCTCCTCGATCTGCATTGTTGTGCTGTGTGTTAACTCGGCAAATGACTCCAATCCCCTTGAAGATGAATGAAAATGGAGTCCAGACGCAAAGACAACTGGTGCAGCGTGAAAACGTGTGCTGAAAGACACTTTCATCTTTTTGTTGTCTTGGTTTGAGGGGTGCTGGATCCAAATAAGTTACGGAGCATAAAGGCATGCTAAGTGCTTCCCTAAATAATAAAAAAAATTGTAATAACAGAAGGCCCAGGCAAAGAAATATCGTTATAACTAATATGTTGTAGAATACTAGAAATGAAACAACAAAATTTCAAACACTCAAATTTATTGATATTAGTAAAAGTTTTCGACTGCAGCTTCAACCAGTCTTCATTGTAATATTTCAAAAATGAAAAATTATCTGAAAAACAAAGTAACATATTAAAACATGTACAAATAAATTAAACAAAAAACATTTAGATGCAGACCTATAAAAAAACGACTGTTGTAATTGTAACCCAATAAAGATATATTCATTAAAAGGCTGGCTTGCACAGTAACTCACTAAATGCCACAATCAGAGGTCTGGATGGCTACCATCATCATACCTTTTTCTGGCTCCAAGCATCAGTAGTAGGTCCAGTGAAATAAATGGGCATAATGGCATAACCACTGAAGCCTCAGAGTCGGTGACGCACGGGTAAACCAAACGGTGTTGCAAACTCCTTAGAAGGTGGTTTCCTTAGATTACAGAACTCTTTAATTTGAGAAAGCCTCTACTATAGTGTGGTGACCGTTTACCATCAGCCGGTCTGTATGCCTGTCAGCCGGCACAAGCGAATAAAACAAAGTGCTAAATAAAAATATGTAACCAATTCAAAATATCATTGCATCTCTGTCAATTGTTTAAGTTGAAAGAGACAGAATGATGTTATTAAATATGAATTAAGTACTAATTATCCTAGGCCGCATTATCACTTACCATCAAGAGAGATAGCGGTCAATTAAAAAAAAAATCAGTGAGCTTTGGTGCCAACCACATTAAGATTAAAATATTTAAATTTCAAATAAATAAAGAATAAATAACAATTATTTATACCAAAAAATATTCCATACATCCTAATTGGTTTGATTGCAACACAAAATTAAATGTTTCTAAGAAAATCAAAATTGTTACACACATTACGTAATTAATAAACCAATTAGCTAGTATGATTACATATTTTATTATATCCAAAACGTACCCATGCATATTATTTTACTATAGATTTTGTTAAATACCCCCTTTTCCAACATGCATTTCGTTTTAATATGTTGTTAATTTTATGTAACAATAGTGCAACAGACTATGTGCAAATGATGAAATGCCACCGTGTTATAAAAATACGTCATGCATTAGTGTTTTATGGATATTGAATTATTGTGTAGTGCTTTATGTAGAATAATGAAAGTTTTTCTATAATTGATACTTTGCATTTGCATTACACTTCTTAGGTAAATCAATTAATTGTTTAAAAATTTTGGTATTTATTATATTGTTCCGAGTATTGTTTGCGAGATAAGTATGAATTAAGATATCATCGTTGGAGGCCAAAATTTTTATAAAGAAACCTTATAATTTTATCAATTATTACATATAAAATGATATATAACATTACAAAATGTTTGGGAATTACTAAATTTTACTAAATATTAAGTTGACAGCTTAGATTATTGTTAACATAATCAGTATTTTAATAGTTATGTTTAAAACGAGGACTAAAGTTAAAACCTGGATTAAATCTAGTGCTGAATTAAATTAGGGTTGGATAAAAAAACAGGTTTATCCTTAGTTCACATTTTGGAATAAGACTGTAAAAGTTTAAATATTTGACATGGTTATCGTAAAACAAATATAAACTGAATTATTTACTTGTAGCTCCGAATACCAGTTATAATTTTAAATTTTACTTAATGGTTTATTTGATCACATTCAATACGTTACATTCAATGGGTTAGTCGCTCAATTGGAATACATCCCGTTGAATATTTCTATCTTTTTATTCTTCAAGTAATAGAAGAATGGGTGGTCGGCGATGAATTCGGGTGGAGGGAATGAAGATCTATTCAGTATAAAATCTGAAATTTATGATAATGATTACTGTTAAGACTTTTCGTATGAACATATTTCGTGACACGTTTCTTTATTTTGCTATACCCAACTTTTATAAAAAGTTATTGCAAAGCAAATCTTAATTTTTTTTTCTTTATCTCGTTATTTTACAAGGACATCGGTGCTTTCTGTTAATTAAACTACGGAGGCAGTTAGCGTTTTAATTACAAAAAGCATTAAAGCAATTAAGTTAATGATGTAAATAAATAAAAGTTGGCTGCGATTTTAACCAGTTGTCAAATTAAATCAATCCATCAATCAAACCGCGTGGTATAACTTTATACCATGTGAAAACTTTTATACGTTTTGTTCTAAAAAATATATTAATGATCAATTAATTTTAACAACTGACTTATTTTTATTATTAACCAAAATGGGGGTTGTCCTACCATACGGACACGTTGTTCTATTCATGGAACAACCCGTTAAATAATACGTATTCTTTGTTCTTTAAGAAGAATACGAAGGGATGATCAGCTTTGAACTGTGGCGTTTCAGATACTATTGCTGACAGATACGACACACCGAAAACTGCAAAATATTGTATGCGAATTATGAATCATGAAATAAGTACATTTATAGGTAATGATTAGAATTTCGAGAACACGTTTTTAACACTTGTTATTATGAAGAAAGATGACTGAAAATTTATGAAATTTGATCCAACTACTGATTGCAAGGAGCTGCAAGTGGAAAAGCTCGTTTTTGATAATATTAATTTACAAGCTGAGCTAGTCTTAATCTCATTTGGTCGTGTGAATAAAGTTATAGGGTTTTTTAACACTGTGCAAAAATTATACCAAGATGATGTCATGTACAAAACTTGCAGCTAGCTTGTCAACGTATAATTTAAACTTTTTTTACACAACTATTTGGGATTTTGGGAGGATTTTGGGAGCAAACGCCTGAATGAAAAGCTCAGATGGGCTAAGGAGGCACATTCACGGAACACTCGCAGTAAAAATAGGTTGGCTCTTCTCATACCAAAGCACAAGACGCAGGGTTTCAGGGGATCCTTCACCTATGCGGCGTCCAAAGTGTGGAACAATATTCTTCCACCTTTGCGCCAAAACATATCTGAACATACTTTGAAGGTACATTTAAAAAAAGTTTTTCTCAATCAACAAAATTATAGGGATGGGGTAGGTTTCGGAGTGGAACAGTGACCGGCATGAAGATATGGCATTTAGCATTTATTCTGGCTAGTCAACTCGATGTGCTCATATTAATACATATATAATATTTTTTAGATTTTTTTGAGAATTGCTAAAGCAGGATTTTCTTATTTTAGTTTGTATGTACCCTTTAAGAAAAACTTTGAAAGAAAACGGTACTGGCCGAAAACCAGCGCTACATAGGCACTATGCCTATGTTGCATTAAGCTGAGCCGGTAATCTTTGGCATACATATTGTTACCGAATAGTGAAATATTATGTTGTACTAAATGTAAAAAATGTAACAGAAGTGTGCCAATAAATTATTTCATTTCAATTTTTTTTTCATTTCATTTAATTTGCCGTTTTAGTATAAAATAATTAGTATATATAAAAAAGAGTTTTTCTAAGACAATAAGCTTGCTCCATTAGGTCGTTGGAACAATTTGACTATCCTCCTTTAAATACTTTTACTAACACTTTCCACACTATGAACTCAAAGGCTTTATACATAATAATAATATTACGAAGTCTGTTTACAGGATGTTTGGTAATAGATGTATATTCCCGAAACACAGCCATGCAACCAAATATAAAGAACACTGTGACAACATGGAAATACATTAATTACGTAGATTTACTTTTCCATAAAAAACTCAAATTTATTTTATTACAATTTTTTTGTTTATTCTTGCAATGTTTCGACTTCTGTTTATAAACTTAATATAAGATTACCTGTTGCTAAAAATCTCATTAACTATTTGATAATATTTTATAACAGTGTGAAATGGGTCTGTTAGAATTGTGTGAAAAGTACTTCAAAACTACCAATCTCTATGAAGTCCTAAATATCTCTGAAAAAGCTTCAGACAAAGAAGGTACTTTATGAACTAGAAAACATAATATGATATAAGACCATGAGGTTGACGACCAAGAACAACGTATCAGCTTCACCTGGGGTTGTCTCTTTACAGTTTTACTTAGTAACAAAGAACCTCAATATGTCGGCCATGTAGTGCTTTTCAGTTATGTTCAAAATTTTCCAGGGTTCTATGAACGGTACCCTATCTGCCATATTCGGGATTATACAGGAATTACCAAACACCCTGTATATTAAAATGATTATTAATAGAGTGATATGTGCAATAGGCCTTTGTCCAGCAGTGGACGTCTTTTGGCTGAGATGATGATGATGATGATGATGATGATGATGATGATGATGATGTGCAATACAACAATTTTGGTACTATTATAGTATAAAGTACACAATACACAGTACACAATATGACAGGCTATTTTTTTTAGTTAATTATTGAGTGTTGGTTTAACAGTTTGTTAGCAAAGTGTTATAATACTTAAAAAACTCTTTTTTTTAGAATTAATATAAATTGTACAAATCGTTATTATGAAGGTATAATTAACATAATTTAATTTGAATAAATGAGAATAAACTTTTTGAACGTAATGTAAAAAGGATTAAACTGAAAAAACATACATTAATTGCTATGATGAATGTGTGTTTTTGTATGTATATGATTTTTTTAAACTATATTATCTTACACCACATTTAGAACAAAACAACACAGTCATATTTTGCATGCATCAACATCAAAAGATGATTTCAACACCAGTTTATAATACCTACTTATGAGTGGTAAGATCCACTAAATAAATAGTTCATATTCTCTGCTAAGAAGAAGAGGAAAGGATGAGAGGCGTCGAATATGACTTTTTCTTTTATAATTAGACTGTAACCCACAACACCAAATTCTGGAAAATGTAAAATAAAAGTACTATTTTGTTGAGATAGTTACACTATCTAATTCAGTGGACATAACATAATTTTTTGTAGTATTGTTGTGTTCTGCTAGTAAAATATAATATTCTCAGTAGTTGGAGATTCCATAAGATAAGTAAAGGGTTGTAGTGAAGGCAAAACTCTGTAAAGAAAAACAGGTACACTATACGAGTCACGTCATTACACTATTTGACTAATTATGACTCTGGTTCCATTGTCACATACAAACTTGTGACTTACATTGTTAACATATTATTGCTAGTGACTGTACAGGAAAGTTGCTTATTTCAGAAGGCTTTAAATTGTTCTTAAAATCTATAGCATCAGAACTTTCTTTCTTTGAGTACTTACTTAAAATGTGATTTTTCATTTCGTTGCATTTCAAGATCTTTCTGATTTTCATTCCGCAAGAGTCAGAGTGTTGTGTGTTGTCTTTTAATACGTTTATATACATTTAACACAACTTATTGTTATCTACCCTTTTAATTATAACTAATGTAATGATCAATGAGACAAAACCACTTATCAAGTAAACAAAGGTATGCACGAAATTGTTTATAAGGATACCGGAATAAATACTTCCAAAACGTAATTCCCAATGCTAATTCCGACTTCATTTAGGCGATGTTTATTCACCCCGTGGTGCCACTAAAAATTCGGATCGAACCAGTTTTTTACTCAAAGTAAAACAGTTTATCTGCCTTGAATAAATTTACTTGCCGGAAGCTCCGTTGATCTAGAGATCATTTATATTTATCGGTGTACTTACCGACGAATGCCAAAATTAATTGCGGTTCGTCAATGCCTTTATTAGAATTTGAGATGTTGAAAATAAATCTTTTATATTGAAGTTTAGTTGCTATCCAGAAAGATATGATTTTTTTGACAAGTTGTATTTTCAGTAGATCAATAACTGTCCTATATAATATCATTGCTATCTCAAATAACAGTAATGCCTATTTAAGTCTGAAAATCAGAGTTTCAGTTTAACCAGAATCGATTGGAAATCCAAGGATAAAACTAATCGAAACAAAAGGAAGTAAGTTTTGTAAAGTAAATGTGGTCACGGTCACTGATCTATGTCATAGTAATAATGATTATAATGTTATTTATGTCGTTTATTGGTATATGCTGTATTTAATGTAGATGTGTGACAATGTACTTAAAATAAGAAAAAATGGAATAGGTTTCAATAGAGATAAAATTACACGTTTGATGAAAATGAACACCTTGTTGATACCTCCACCACTAATGATATAATAATTATGAAGTTTTAAAATTGATTTGAATGCGGCGTTTAGATGCACAATGCAATTTTAATTAATTGACAAGACAAGAACATAAGCTTCAAAGTCAAAGTACATTTTAATATTTGTTTGAAACTAAATTCTGGTCCAATCAATTAAAACTACATACTTCACAAACTTGCCATCAAACATAAAACTTAAAATATTCTACTAAAATTTGTTTGAGTTAAAACCTTACATTTTGTTAAATTTCGGGTTGCATGGCGATTCCGTTGAATAAACTCAAGGATTTTTGTCTAAGTTCAAAATAGAAAGGCCTATCTGCCTCAAAACTTGATGTTGGTATCAATACAAGACTCTCTACTCTCACAATAAATGCTGAAAAAAAAATTAAATAAATGTCGTGCTTTACATATGAAATTTATTTTACATATAATTTTATTCTGACGTTTTCAACCATTAGTTATGAAGTCCGTGGCTACAGTAAGACAGGGTTGATCGACTCAAAATTAATGTCTATCGACCGTCAATTATTTTAATCGGATACGATCCGTCAGGTTAGGTCTTACAGTGTGGTGCTGGTTTGCGATCAAATATAATATGAAATACCTATGATGATGAAAAAATAAACCTATGATGATGTGATCCTACGCAAACGATAAATTCAAACCGTCTGCTCTATTGAATTTTTTAATTTTAAATTGGAATGTTTTTATCTCAATGACTTCGCATAGCATTCAAGGAATAAATCTTTGTAAGTTAGGTATAAACTATATATAGTAAAATATATTATAAAAAGGTGTATTTCTAATAATTCGGAGCTATTGTATTTTTTTTAAGGATATTTAATATAGTTCTTTATTGTTTGTACGGCTCTTGAAAAATGGTGAACCAGAACTATATATCAATAAAACATGTTAATAATCAATTGAACAAAATAATTAACGAAATAATTTATTTAATTTTCCTTTATTTATTTGAGCTTCACAGATTTCCTAAAGGCACTATTGTGCGGCTGCTAATTTATTGACCCTTATTAAGTTGTTGTTAAAATCGCATGCACATGGTTGATAAAATATCATTGATATCCTCTAATATTATAACTTCATTCTTGTTATTGTTCCCACAAGCGCATTCGCAAAACACTTCAAAAATATATTAACATTTTTAATTATTTAACTTTTAAATACTCCGCTAAACATGACTGCATTCTTTTGATTAAGTTGGTAGTAAAATGGGCTGTTAACCATAAATTGTGGTGGTAAACTCATTAGACTAATACCATATTCTGAAAACAAAGCAAATATAGTTTAATTTAGACATTGTCTTCGTTATTTGTTCTAATAAAATAGCCACAATTATATTTTTAAACACAATGTAATTTTTAAATATCGCTGATTGTTTCAAGGGAATCCTTATATATAACGAACTATTTTTTTTTCAAAACTGTAAGTCCATTTTTTTATACTTTTTGTTATCTTAATTGTTAGCAGAAAACATTTAGAAAATTACTAATTTTTTTTTTAATAATGGACTTCAAATTACAATTCAGTTGTAAAGTCTCCCCCCCTTCCTTCCATCTCTTTCGACCTTCAACTGTCTCCAAGCAGTCTGCGTAGAAAGAATCGCTACACTACGAGTTTCACTAAAACTCTGAAAGCACGAATAGCACTAACTATATTCTTAGGGCCTTACAAATAAACAGAGAATAGCTTTAAATAGTTATTCCGTGTTTTGTCTCTTTCACTTTAGTTTAAAATGAAGTTTACATGACGGGATGAAAACATGGAATAACTATTCAAAGCTTATTATCTGTTTATATTAGTGAGACCCTTCAAATAACATGTTATTCTGTCTCTTCTGTCTGTAAATTGGTAATCAGTAACATTTATTAATTTAGTAATTTGTCTGCGAACGCGCCCGGTCTCTGTGTGCTAAGGGTTAAGCAACTTTCGCAAAGGCCGGTCATCAGATGAGTGACCAAAACTTTCTCGAGCTCCTCCGTGCTTCGAAAGGCACGTAAAGTCGTTGGTCAAGGCTGCGTTAGCAGTCGTTAACAACCACCAATCCGCACTGGGCCCGCGTGGTGGTTTACGGCCCGTTCTCCCTATCCATCCATAGGGAAGGCTCGTGCCATGAACATGAACAAAAGAAATAAAATACAAAGTTACAATTTGGCGGTCTTATCGCTTTCAAGCGATTTCTTCCAGACAACTAATCGGATGGAGAGAGCTAATAAACTTCAATCATAACTAAAATCATAGCTAATAATAACTAAAAATCAGAGGTGAAACTATGAAAACATACTAGAATGATGTGTGTTTTATAAATGAAGCAAAATAATAATAATAATGGTAATGATAATTATATATAAATAAACCTACTTAAACATAATAGTAGTCTCAGGTAGGAAAGTAGCGGATATGGCAGTTTTGCAGCAGGACAGGGTTAATTGGTGTTGCAAATAAACAGGCATTTATTTTTGTTGGAAATAAACTTTGATTTGTATTATGGACGACTCGATTATCGAGATTCAATTTGTTGGTGGCATAATGGCCCCATCACTATTTGTTTTTTTTTGTTGGTACACTTGTCTCTGGAAAGGCAATATGGCTGGTTGATAGGTTATCGTGTGTTGATAATTAAATAGATTTTATGTAGTAATAAGGGCATTTGGAGCCGTATCACTCTAATTAAGTATATTGTGCAACCTGTGTTTTGTGAGTGTGTGCGTCGTAAGCGAATCGCATCGGGAGTACAATTCGCCATCCGTGTTTGGATGTCGGCCACACCGCTGCTGGAGTGAACAGGTATTCCTCGGGGGAAGAGTGCACTTGGGGTAGTTTGGGTGTGATTAGGGAACCTTCGAAGACCCGGACTCGGATTCGGGCCCCATCGGACCATATGGATCCCGTTCTGGACGGCGGGAGCGGCATTGAACTGTGAGTGGATTTTTCGATTTTAATGTGTAATTTTAAGCAATAGCATAGTGTGTGTTGTGGGTTTCCGCAACATTTTGGTAGCAGAGCGTGGTTCGCAGCGTGTTATTTAAGTGTGTGGCTTGTTATCGGGTGAAGGCCTCCACTATGCAGCCACAGATGGGGGATCTCCCTTCTGACCGGGTTTGTCAGACTACTAGGCCGTTCGACGGGGTCGGTACGGATTTTGCTGGACCGTTTCTGGTGAAAACCACAGCCTATCGTAACACTAGGGTCACGAAAGCATACCTGTGCGTTTTTGTCTGCCTGGCCACTAAGGCCGTCCACCTGGAAGTGGTTTCGGCTCTGTCTACGGAAGCCTTTGTCGCCACGCTGGATCGTTTTGTTTCGCGACGGGGTTTACCTTCTCTCATTCGGTCCGACAACGGTACCAACTACAGAGGCACTGCCAACTACTTAAAAGATGTGAACGATTTTCTGGATAAAAATTGTAATAGCATAAGTCAAGCTCTCGCACAGCGGGGAATCACATGGCGATTTAGTGTGCCAGCCTGTCCCCACTGGGGCGGGATATTTGAAGCCGCGGTAAAATCGGCAAAAACCCACTTGCGCCGGGTAGTCGGGGAAACTACCCTCACGTATGAGGAACTTACAACTGTGTTTTGTAAGGTTGAGGCGGTTCTCAACTCGCGTCCGCTTTGTCCACTCTCCTCTGACGCAAATGACATGGAAGTCCTGACCCCTGGTCATTTTTTGGTCGGTCAGCCACTCACTGCCCTGCCTGAGTATCCCTGGAAGGATGAACGCAGACACCGGATGTCTCGTTTTCAAATGATACAACAAATGAGTCAGGACTTGTGGCGTCGTTGGTCACTGGAGTATCTGCATTTATTGCAGCAGCGTGTAAAGTGGACAGACCGGACGTCGCCCCCTTCGGAGGGGGATCTGGTTTTATTAAAAGAGGCTAATTTGCCATCGTTATTTTGGAGACGAGGTCGCATTTTAAAGTTAATCTGGGGCGCGGACGGGACTCCGCGTGTGGCGCAAGTATTGGTTGATGGATCGGTGCTAAATCGCGCAGTCGCGACCTTAGCTCGATTACCGGTTGACTAGTTTAAGATTTCAGGCTAGAAAGCGGTACGTCCGCTTTGGGTGGCGGGATGTTGCAAATAAACAGGCATTTATTTTTGTTGGAAATAAAACTTTGATTTGTATTATGGACGACTCGATTATCGAGATTCAATTTGTTGGTGGCATAATGGCCCCATCACTATTTGTTTTTTTTTGTTGGTACACTTGTCTCTGGAAAGGCAATATGGCTGGTTGATAGGTTATCGTGTGTTGATAATTAAATAGATTTTATGTAGTAATAAGGGCATTTGGAGCCGTATCACTCTAATTAAGTATATTGTGCAACCTGTGTTTTGTGAGTGTGTGCGTCGTAAGCGAATCGCATCGGGAGTACAATTCGCCATCCGTGTTTGGATGTCGGCCACACCGCTGCTGGAGTGAACAGGTATTCCTCGGGGGAAGAGTGCACTTGGGGTAGTTTGGGTGTGATTAGGGAACCTTCGAAGACCCGGACTCGGATTCGGGCCCCATCGGACCATATGGATCCCGTTCTGGACGGCGGGAGCGGCATTGAACTGTGAGTGGATTTTTCGATTTTAATGTGTAATTTTAAGCAATAGCATAGTGTGTGTTGTGGGTTTCCGTAACAATTGGAAAGGTAGAATTTTTTCACGAGCTCTTTAAATAAGTGAATGGATTTCGCACGCCTGATCGCAACTGGTAGCGAATTCCAGAGACGGACAGCTTGGACGGTAAAAGAATAATCATAAAAGGTGGTGCTGTGTGGGGGAGTTTTATGGTTTAAGTTTTCTGATGACCGTAATGAGCGCGAACCTGAACAATTAAGATAACTGAAACGTTCCTTAAGATAAGAAGGATAGGTGGGATTAAACAATATAATATAAAGAAGGGACAGTATATGAGCATTCCGGCGAAAACGAATAGGAAGCCACTTGAGTTTTAAGCGATACTCAGAATTTGCGCAAGCCGAATTTGAACCGAATACAAACATTTTGAAGACGCTCAAGTTTGTTTAGCTGGACCTCTGTGAGATCAAGATAGCAGGCGTCAGCATAATCTAGAACTGGAAGCAGCAGAGATTGCGCCAGCGCAATTTTAGTGGCAGTGGGTGAAAAGTAATGTAAATATAAAAGAGCTGATGATGATGATGATGATGATGATGATGATGATGATGATGATGAAAATTTGTCTCAATCAATCCATTAACTATAAATGAATAATAGCGTTAATCATAATAGGCATGTGTTTGCAAATAATTTAAGAAAAAGGCGCGAACAAGCCGTCACCGCAATGCAAAAGTATGTTGAGCAGAATAGCCAAATTAAATAAAAGAGTATGTACCTAATTTATTTTCTAGACATATTAGGTGTGCATCACAACTCCTCTGAATAAAGACGCGTTCTTTTGTTTCAATTCGAAGTAGAAAGGGCTATTGATAACTAGCTGAGGCGGCAAGCTCGCTGGTCTTATTGCAAACGCTGTAATAACTGAGGATTATGATAATGGTAATAAAGTTTACGCGAATACTACATATTCAAATTAAACAACTTTTATGGATCTACTCGCGTTTTTTTCCGTTTTCCTGTGACCTTAAACCAAAGAGATTTAATATAGTAGTTAAATGTCTTTGCCTTAAACCCTGTACCCATGTACCTAAAGTTCATAGGTACTGGGTTATTGTATATTGTTAGTGCCTAGAGAATTAGGTACGTATGTATCTAATCTACATACGTACAGGTTCCTTGCACTTTATAATTCAAGTCGTTTTTTATCACTAATTGAATTTGTATTTAGTAAAGGCTGTGACAGAAAAGCAGGTGCTGTTATCATAAACCGC
Organism: Eudonia lacustrata; assembly: GCA_947562085.1. NCBI lineage: Eukaryota > Metazoa > Arthropoda > Insecta > Lepidoptera > Crambidae > Eudonia > Eudonia lacustrata. The sequence goes on along the minus strand of OX387313.1, from coordinate 10,096,981 downwards.
TTTGTCTTGTAAATTATATTTTTTGTTTTTGTAAATTATCTTTAAGGGCAAATAAACTCTTTTATTTTTAAAGGGTTTGAAATTTCAGAATAAAATATTGAAATTAAATCTGTATGTAAACGCGAGTAGATCCATAAAATTTGTTTGATTTCATTGTGTTAGTGTTCGTGTCAAATGATCGTGATTACTTTTTTTACTTTAATTATAAAGTAAAAAAAACAACGAGATTTATTTATATTATGTGTATCCGATATTTCATAGGCCATGATCGCAGATATACCTACTGAAGTAACGATGAGTGAATTTTTATGAGCAGACAAAAGACCTACTCTCTTTCTTTGTCGTTTTTTAATAGATTTTTAAGAAGCACGGCATTTTAAAAAGTTTTGAGTGTACAGGAGAATTACCATAACTTCCCTGTCTCCTACATCTACCTATACCTCCATACTGATCCATTGGGAAGGCTGACATTATAAGAAATAATAATATAAGTCTTCGCAAGTTGTTTTATTACGTCGCTCTTGTCATGACGCTAAAAAACTGCTTATTACAATAACGTTAATAATCCCTGAAAAGTATCGACGTGTAAGTGTGAGATCACATTTTTGCTGAAGTGTATTTTATTAAGTATCTTAAAATAAAAATGAATAAATCTTTTTGTGAACCTTCACCTATAATGATGAAAGCTGAAGAGTATAAAGAATAATATTAATAACCATATTATATATATATTTTTTTCACCATATTTTTCACATCATTCAATATCAATATTTACAAAAAACAGCTTTTTGAATTGATAACTATATAAAAATATACTTATTGAAAACCTGTTTTTAAAGTCTTACATCTGTGGCTTTGAGGCGATACCGTTAAATAAGTTTACGGAATTTAGTCTTAGTTCGAAGTAAAATGGCCTGTTTGCCAGAAAGTTCCGTGAACCGCCCGCAATTAGTAAGACTACGTAATCTGTAAGAAACATTGAAAAAGAAAAACTTATCATAAAAAGTCGGTTGTCAGTTTTACTGGTTCATAATTTTAACGTTGACGATACATAGTTTTTGAAAGCTTTGATTCTGTATATAAACGAATAAATAAGCGGAATTCACAAAAAAAAATTGTATGCCATGGATTTCTGCACAGTAACGCCTCTATTAATTTATTTTATTTTCGTTTTTATTTGTTAATTTTAGATAAATAATGTATTTGAAAATAATAACGTTTTAATTTTAATGAAGAAAGTTGAATTTTAAATGGAACGTTCAGTATTATGAGTTTTGGGAAACATAAACAAAATTAACAACATATTATTATGTTATTCAAATATTATTAATAATAAAAACAAAAAAACTGTTGTTGTTAGCACAATCTTTTTTTTCTAAATTAGTCACAACTAAAAAAACATTTAAAAATCTTACATTGGTTACATTTTCGGTGTTGCGACGACACCGTTAAACAATTTAATGGATTTCTTTCGAAGTTCGAAGTAAAATGGTCTATCCGCTTCAAACGCCGACGGGCCATATCCCACGGATCCGTAGCCAATAAATACTGCAATTTATTATAACAAAGTAGTAATAACGTTTCTCGCAAGATTAAAACGATCGTGTGTCAATTATGCTAAAGAATAAATAAGGTAATCTTCCAAATTCCCTGACTCATTTTACTGTAAATACCCCCAAACCCATTGAAAGGTCCGATACTATAAGAGACAGGGTTTTTTTAAAGGATTTTGTCATAGATGTTTATGTCAAGCAAACTACATTATAACAAATTACGTTGAGTACAACTGCATTTAAACTATAGCTCTCATTGCATCACATTTTCGATTTTAGATGCGTATGAACGCAACTGAAATCGAAAATACACTTCATAAACATTTTTACTCAACAAAATTTAAGTTCATACTAAAATAAACTTCATTAAAAAAACATGTATAGTTTTGCGAGTTCGTCATCGTCGAATTATGCATACCAGATATTGCTTGCATGCTGGTATTGCTTCGACAGAACGAGATAGCAGCTAGGACTGGTGTCCATCCGTCTCCTTCATCATCAATTCACGTTACAGGTAAATAAAATAGTCAAAAACAAAGCTAATATAAAAAACATGTCATCTTTAAAAAGAGACATAATAATAAATCCACTGTTTTGAATTTCTGATAACCTCAGAGCCGATCCTGCGCTAGCCATGGCGTCGAAAATCTGGTAATTATAAAAACTTTAACCCTGAAAGGTATTTTCGTATAAGTGTGGGATCACATTTATACGAAAATACCTTAATATATAAGTGTATTTTATTCTGAATCTCCCTGGTACTCTTGTTTACTTTGTAAAGAATATACAAAAGACGTATAAAATAAATGTTGGCGTTATCATTCACCTATGAAGATGAACGATGTGAAGTATAAAGAGTAATAATAATTACCATATTTTGTACAATGAGCAATCGTTACAAAAACCTTATTTTTTAAAGTCTTTCATTTGTGGTATAAATACGATACTGATAATTAAGTGTACGGATTCCAGTCTCAATTCGAAGTAAAGTAAGTAAGTTTGGTGGACCGCCCGCAATTAGATAGATTTGGTACGTAATCTGTAAAATCTGGAAACATTGAAAAAGGGAATCTTTACATATAACTAGTTGGTTGTCAATCCCAGAAGCAGTTTTAACGATTATGTTGACGATACACTTGTATGTTTTAGTTTTGATTTTGATACTTTATTTTCGACATTTGTAGTGTGTGTGATTCTATATTGTGTTAATTAAAAATGACGTTACCTATACAATTAAATATAGATTATTTTCAAAGTATGTTCAAAGTATTAAATTTTGAATTAAATATTGCTTGTACGAACACAGAGTATAATGAATGTCGGAAAACGTGAAATTTGACTGTGCACTTAAATATATGCTATACAATATATATTATGTACAATTATGTTACAACAATTATTTAGTGATTTAATGAATATGAATAACGAAACTTTACGTAATTTGTACACATTAGTCACAATTAGATAATTATTTCCTATTATTTTATTTATTTATTTGCCACACGAAACGGATTCGGAATAGTAAATACAATCTAACAAACAAGGACACAGTTATACTCGTATGCTGAAACTCTACGGGCATGTGCAGACAACATATTAAGCAGTACCACAAATACGACCACGATACCATTAAAATGAAGATAACTATTAAGAAAAAAACCATTCAAATAACAAGACATTAAAAAAACCAATTTAAAATCATAATCATACAAACAAAATTAAACAGAATCACATATTATAGCAAAATAAATTCATATATTAATAAAAATAATAAAATATTATTACAAGGAATATAAATTAGCTCTTAAAAAAAAGCAATAAAATCTTACATTTATAAATCTTTTGGTGCTGATACGATACCGTTAAACAAATTAATGGATTTCTGTCGAAGTTCGTAGTAAAATGGTCTATTCGCCTCAAAAGATAATTGAATCAAAGGCGAGGATAGGATATTAAACACTGTAATCAAATAGAAAATTATAAAAAGAAGTTTTAAGTCACATCTTTATTTAGATAATTGGAAGATCAAAATAGGCGTCTGTTATTGTCCTGGAAAAGTTTTGTCCAAATTGAATTGTTTTTGCTATAGCTAAATATGCGTATACATTAGTTGCGAAAAAAATATAAAACCGGCCAAGTGCGAGTCGGACTCGCGCACGAAGGGTTCCATACTACCGTATTATAGATAATGTATAAAAACGAGCAAAAAAATCACGTTTGTTGTATGGGAGCCCCCTTATATGTTTTTTAGTATTTGTTGATATAGCGGCAATAAAAATACATCATCCTGTGAAAATTTCAACTGTCTAACTATCACGGTTCATGAGATAAAGCCTGGTGACAGACGGACGGACGGACAGCGGAGTCTTAGTAATAGGGTCCCGTTTTACCCTTTGGGTACGGAACCCTAAAAATGACGATTAAGACATAATTTATTATAATATTTACGCTAGAAACATACCTTTCAATAAAAAAAATGAACTTCTTAAGTGTTTTGCCTTAGTAATTTTTCTAGCAAATGCGTGGTATTTTCTATTAAAATATTTGATACGATTTGTAGGAATTCATTCTAAGACTTGTAACGGTGACCTTTCTTGTACAAGTGTACAAGTGTGTTCTTTTAATTTATCATTATTTAAAACAAAGGATTAACGGATAAAAATAATAATACCACCACCTAGAATGATGAGTGTTGGAAAACATGAAATTATAAGTGCTTAGGTAATCAATAAAATGAATACTAAAAAAAATATATATGGTTTAAATGTATGGTTAGTGGTACCCCTAGGGCGACGGGCGTTGTATAAAATGGTTCATACTTTATGGCTGTAAAATCATCTGCTAAATAAATTGAAAGCCCTCCAGGATAGTATAGCATATTAAAAAACTAATTAAAAGACATGTTAATCATTTAATCTTTTTCCGGTATGAAAAAAGGTTTAACAATTATAATATACAAAAGCCTTGTTTTGTTCGGAAACTTTAAATTTCCGTCTGCTTAGTGCCAGATCTGTCCTACAAACAATTAAAATTCTATTGTGTCTGTATACACTGCAGACGAGAGTTAACATATTATATGATAGCCTAAATTTTTGGTATTAGCACCTGATTTGGTATAGCGATATGTCAAAGGGTTGGAGGGTGTACATTATTTGATTTTTTTTTTAATTTGTTAACTATTTATTTTATATGAGTTCTAAATAAGTAACAATAAATGTTTTAGTTAGCAAAATACAAAGATTTTTGATAAATTTATTTTACATGTATGTATCATATATACTTAATAGAAATATAAAAAATAAGTTTTTTTAAAAGTTATATGAAAATTATATAACATAAGTAAAGATTAATAAATTAAAATGTTTTGATTTTTTAACACCATCACCGGCGACCAGAAGTTTAATGTAACAATGTCTCACATTCTTTAAATTTGTGGTGCTACGACGACACCGTTAAATAAGTTAATTGATTTCTGTCGAAGTTCGAAGTAAAATGGTCTATCCGCCTCAAATGTAGGCGGCTGAAGTCCCACACTCGTAATTCCGACAATAAACGCTGTAATAAATAATTAAAGCTTATCACGGTAACGTTTCTACATCTGATCTGCGATAGAGCTCCTTACTGACTCTTACAACCTCGAAATAGTCGATTTAAAAAAAATGCGCTATTTACTTATGAGTAGATTGCTTTTAATTATGATGATGATGCTTTTAAAATATAAAGATTAAAAAACATAATTTTGTGTTTTTAAAATATAAAGATTTAAAAACATAATTTTGTGTTTTTAATTAAATATTCCGGCTGTAATTATCTGCATATATGTGCATACATCTGCATATATCTGCATACATACAAAGTGGTATTGACAATACGACTTTTTGGAATTATTGGGTATACCAGTTAAATTATCAATTAACCTTTGCAACCAAATTAAAACTTTTGTTTTTTCAAAGAAACGAAATAGCTCAAAATCATGAGCAAAAATCAACACCACTTGAAAATATTGGATCACTGACCTGTGATAAGCCCCCTGACTATGAGCTCTTATAGCAGTATTATTGCAGTTGTGGAAAAGAGACGCGAGTATATTCGCCGCTACACGCGTCTCGTTTTCACAACTGCAATAATACTGCTATAAGCGCTCGTGGTTACCCCCAAGAGCGGCAACAGAGCAGCGAAGTGTAATGTCACAGTATTTGGAACCAGTTTATTATAATAAAAAACATACAATATATTGAAAATTTGACAAATAAAAATGTATGTTCTGTAGCTAAATTATTGAATATTTACGAATTACTTTTTATATGGAGATTGGGAGCATCACTAGATATTCGATGTTTAATTTATTGTCGCATTGTCATCTCTACTTTGTATATTATATGTATAATTATATACTTTCAATGTATGTATATAGATAAAAAAACTAAAACAAGTTTCGTCATCATTTTAATATTAGGATCTATAAAAATGTTTAAAGATGGAAGTGTTTTAAAATAAGATTTCCATTCGAACTCCGTAAAGACGCATAATTAATTAATTTAATTTTTGACTCCGATGAAAAAGTATATTTTGTTTTTACTGAGGGCATAAAGTTAGTGCTTGTTGTTTTTGTCTCTAAAAGATTGTAGTAAGTAACTATGTATTTTAGAAAGTAATATTATCATATATTAAAATATATAACAAATTACTGTATAAAAGTGATACTGTATACATAAAGTGCAATTAATGAATAAATAAAAAATAAGAATTTATGACATACCATTAGATAAAAAAAAAAAAAAATGCGTTTTGGGTGTGCTTTTTAAGATAATGTTAAAACGTTGTGTTTGCAGGTGGTGGCTGTGGTCGTATGACGATAAGTACTTTTTATAGCTTGAACTCCTTTTTTGTATTTTTATGACACAATACAAATATTTTGTGGTTTTAACTTTTTTTAGATAAAAAACGTTTATTACAACCATTGTATGATTTAAATTATCTTGAAGTATGATGGTCATAAGTAAAATTTACTTACAAGCAATTTTATTTATAATTGCTCGTTAAAGGGTCTCAAATAAAACATCAGTTTTTTGTATTATATATATTAAATAGGTTTTACAATGTAATTTTGACAATAAGTTCATAAATTATATATGCCTTCTAACACTTTTAAATTGGTTCGCGTTGATTTTTGTTTATGTGAGTATTTATCATTAATAATTATTAAATAAAATGAGTATGAGTATTTAAAATAAGATCTTGACTATTTACAACAATTTTAAGTATATCTTTACACAAAAAGTCTCTTGTTATTGTTATAAACTAACAAGAAAAATTGTTTACACATTAGATTTGTTCAGTAAAGTTCAGTGCTTTTATATAAATTAATATAATGGTCAAATATAAACTCCGCTAAATAATTCCACTTCTTTATGCATAAGCGCAAAGTAAAATGGGCTGTTAACTCTTATTTCCAAGTGTTCGAGCAACCCTCCCGTTAGCCTAGACACGTACGCTGAAAACGTAGTTATCAATAATTATGTTATTAAAATGTACAGTAAATGATCCAGAGAGTAGAATAGTCTACTTTTCAACCAGGTCAATTAAAATATACCCGAAGCCCGCGCCAGCGGAATTTATAAAATAAAAACGAAGTTTATACATTTCCATTTTAATTTGTATGGTGTGTTAATAAATTTATTTCACTTAATAATATTACTTATACGACCTTATTGGGCTAAACATAGCCCGGGACATTACAAAGGACAACTTTGCAATTAATTACACAACAATATATTTTTAATAATTTGCTAAACATTTATAGAAACAGTAACAATGAGTAACAAGAACGTATTAACGTAACGACTTTAAAAAAAACAAGTATTAAATCATATTTCTATGTACTCAAACTAAAAATACCGGTAAACAACGTAATTGACTTTTGTTTCAAAAGAAATATGTAGGGTCTATCTGCTTTGAATTCTGGATTTGGTTTAAATGTGACAACTCCACTCCTGTCGTTTACTCGGTAAGCTGGAAAAGAATTTAGGGTGAGTAACCTATTTACAATACAAAATTGTAGGCGCATGCTACAGAAACAGTTTAAATAATAAAACCTTTTTTAATGTTGTTAAAGCAATTATTTTTTGTTATATGTTAGTCTCAGCGTTCGCATGCCGTATTGACAACTTTTTCTCGATTCTTGATGAAAATAAGCGTAAAATTCTTAAAGTAACAGTATTGAACAGAGCTGTGTTTTTTTAAAAACCTCTAACATACATACACCTACGCTCCACAAATATTAGTAAAGTAACCAAGTGATCATTTACATATAATTTTACGGAAATTTTGTTGCGAACAAATTACAAATTGAAAAAAGACAGTGTTCAAAAAATTACATGCCTGACCCGGCATGCCATAAGGTACGGATTCGAAACCCGCTCAGGGAATTTTTCCAACACTTTATCTTTTTTCTATTTGTAAAGTAACTAAGTATAGGTCAATAATTTGAAAATGTTCGTTTGTTAATTTTATTGTGATCTGTACAATCTTTTGGCTCAAAATAAATATAATTCACAAGAAACATAATTTGCATTGCATATTTTTCTATTGTGCGTTATAAATCATATACGCACTATTTCGTTACTAACTTAATTGGCTAAGGTGATGAAACGATGTATGTCTAAGTAAACATCACCGATCGAGCACGAGTATGACTCGTGAAAAAATTGTCAATAAAATAGCTTTCTAATAATATACTGTGATATACTGTATATACATACATACATATAAAATACCTGACGAACTAATATTGTTATAAAAGCCTAGAGCTTGTTTATTACGTATGTAAGAAAAAAAATAAAAAAATGTTTACGACTTACGACTTCGTTACATTCCATAAATTTTCCAAAATTTTTGGTTCAGTTGTTACGGAAATTTGCCTAGTTTTTTGTTTTCTATATTTTTTCCTTTTGTCTGACACCTCAAACGTATCACGTAAAAAACAGAATATTGTTTTGAATTATTATTTAATTTTAAACTTTCCATAAAGCAATTACAGTATTAGTAATATTAGTTATTCTGTGCTTATAGCACTTAACGTAACTGTTTGATAATGCATACTTATACTTTGACTGGTACAGCAGATTTATATTTCACTGGATTTCGTATCTGTTGCAACTACATAAGGTTCAAACTATGGTGGTATGTACGTTGCCTCTAACAGTAAAAGGGTTAAGCCTTAATAATTTGAGAAAAATTACGAATGTTTACTCCTCACTGATAAGCCCAATTTAAATTTTAGCACAAGACAATACATACTCAATTTTATGACAGCGTACGGTTTCATAATACTCCTAGGTACACAACTTGTCTGGATGTTGAGGGTATACGAGAATGAAGTTAAAACAACATGCCTTGTGGTTTTCGTAAGAGTTTGCAAGCTTATATTATTTTATTTAGTTATTTATAATATACAAATAAAATAAAAAAATAGTACCTAAGACCTTTTCTCGTAGATAAAAAGTGCGACGCATGATTATAATAATATAATGTATCTACGATTATGACCACCATTTAGGTGCATATCATATAAGTTTTATGTAAGTTTTATAGTAATGATAATACATAACTAAAACACCTGCTGAGTGATTTTATAACATCAGACTTGAGTTTAATCTTACTATCATTATATTAAATCTAAAATGTAATATATAACAGAAAATATATTACTATACAAATAAGTAATTATAATAAGTACAGTGTTTTATTGATTGGTATAAATAAATGGCAAGTACAAAAATTTTGTATGTCTCGAGTGTCGAAAAGGTACCTACATAACGGGAAATCAAAATGACCCCACATTATATTCTCACAATTTTCTATTCAGATATTATATTTTTTACGTTTGAATAATTAACATTAATTTGTTAATTCATTAGGGTCTAAAAATTCGGCCCGTATATAATACTATTCCTCTATGTTTCAGCATAAACATGAATGGTATGTTTATTCTAACTTCGGTAGGGATGGGCAGACCACCTACTATGAGAGCCACGACACCTGCAAACACAGTTTTGAGAAGAATACCCGATTATTATATGTTTTTAAGATATAAATACAGGGAATTGAGTCTGTGAGAAATAAATATACCAAGCATTTTTAAAAAGAAATATTTAAAGTATATCGTTTGACCGGTATAAGTTTCGTATGTCTGATCATCATCATCATCATCATATATAGTACATATATATTGTGTAAAAAGTAACATTGTGGAACAATACTTTACAGAGTAAGTTCAATGACACTTTAAACTCCTCGGTTTACAGAACTACTATATCTATACTACTATATAAATCTGTAGGCTCTGTGTGTACATGCAATTTTTCTGACAAATTTTGGAATAAATATTAATTTTATGACTCACTGACACCAATTCTATGATTTTTGAAGCTTTTGTCTGTCTGTATGTCCACTTTTAACTCAAGAACGGCTTGACGATCTTGATGAAAATTTGTATGTAGTAAGAACATGAGATTGTCCAAATGATAGGCTATATGCCTATGATGTTGGTAAACCTAATAATTATTTTGATAAGCATTTATTGATCCTTTATATTCGCACAGCGAAGAGGGCGGGTGACAGCTAGTTATATTATAAATGTGTTAATAACAATCTTTAAAAAAAATTTTTTCTAGAGTCAGATCTGTTACATGGTTTCATAATATGAAAACCAAATATGAAACCATGTATCTTTAAATTACAGTAAACAATTTAGTCGCAAAGCTTATGACAAATATTAGAAAATAAAATAAAATATAGTTATAATTTTGTACTAATTTGTAGTTGCGTAAATATAGTGTAATAATAATAATACAAAAAAGAGAAAACCGGCTTCTAGCTGAGAAAGAAAAACATACTTATAAATAATAATAAAAACAGTATATATAATATTATTTCATAGATTATAGTTAATTTAAAAAATTACAATAATCTGCAGTTATTTAAAAGAATTTCTAATTCAATATAAATAGGCTAATCTAAGTTTAGTTCAAAATATCCAGGGTTGTCGAAATATAAGAATAGCTAAACAAATATCATACAGAGAATTCGGATATTGCCTAGCCTAGCATATTAGTAAGAATTATAATCTGTCTGTTTGATTTTCTACATTTAGGCAACGCACCGCTAAACAATAAACATACGGAGCGTTTGCGTCCCGTACCATAAGAAAAAACTGTTTTTTTTCCTTTAAATTAAAACTACAAATTATTTAAAAAAAAATGAACTACAATATTGAAGTGTGTGTTAAGACTAATCTACTAAGAAAATTTAGATGCTTAAATCGGTCTGGTTTGCCTGTAAAATGCGAATCTATGTTTTAAAAGAGGTTACTTTGACATTTTTTTCTCTGTTATAAAAGTTGACAAATCGTGTTTCTGCAACTAACAAAATGAAGTCAATTAAATGAAAAATCATGTCATCAAATATCACTTTCATATGTTTTGTGATTGTTGGGAAAAATCAAGTTCCCCGCCACGTAAATTTCCAATGCGTCGCGTCGCCTTAAATAGATTTCATTATTATTTTTTAGAATAAGTTGTATGCACGCACACTAATAGACCAACGTAAAAAGTGTATTCCATAGTACACAAAGTGTACTCTATGTTTTGTTATTCTCATAATCATATTTCATTACTAAAAATACATCATTAGGAACAAAACACATTTAATACATAATCACACACAACAAAACATATTTTTACCACAACTAGCGGCCCGCCCCGGCTTCGCACGGGTGGACATTTTTTTTAACATAGCCTATGTTACTCAACGCTAATGTAGCATTCTAATGGTGAAATATTTTTTGAAATCGGTCCAGTAGTGTTTGAGTTTTTTCGTTCCAAACATACATACAAAAATACAAAGCTTTCCTTTTTATAATATTAGTATAGATAGACCGTTATTGCTTTAAAGTAATCTGTTGGCGTATAATTCACTGGGATTGATATAAAACCTTTGGTCTTTATTAAATAATATAATAACTATTGTCGAATTTGCCAGTGTTATAATACAAAACGTTCGAATGCTAAGTGACTTGATGTCACATAACAGGAAACACTCAAACTGATCCTCTGAACAATAACTAAAGCTATAAGTTATTGTTCTGAGAACTGACAAACCATAAAAATGTGGTATAAATCAATGTTCTTTACACAAAAGAGTCACATTCTACAATAACGCAGCTCTAATTAAAATGCTAGTAAAGTTGTTGAAGTACACAGCCCTGGCTCATCAGACTACCACTAACTCAAAAGTCAAATTTTCACAATAGGCTTTGAACTTTATGTATATAGCATATGGTTCAATATTTATTGAAGAAATTTGACGGTTTTGGATAGGTTGATGTGTAGGCATCTGTACCTCACTCACATAAAGCAATTGTATTGTCAATTATTCTGTCACACTTGGTGTACCAGTGCAATACGAACCGGCGGGCGCGGCGCGGCTTCGTTGTATCGATCGAGAAGCATCCGGCAATCAATTTTGAGCAGCAATGAGCAGCATTGTCCTCTTCATTGTTTTTTTACGAGTATTTATGGAGCTCTTAGCGGTTACATTTAATTTGATATGTTATGTTTTAAATATTAATAATTAATAATTTATTTAGTTATTATATTATATTTTTTAAGGTTTTTAGTTTTAGTTTCAATAGTTATTTTATAATATAGCACTATAAATTATTTTAGAGAATAAGTAATTGATATAAAATTTTTGGCAGACTATATAAATTAATATATAACAAAATTTAAATATTAATTACATAAAGTGCTCTTAGTAATGCACTTACCTTTTTATGCTTTATACGTTTTTTTGTAAAATAAAACCTACGGCAATACTGTCAATCCTTTGAATTTGTGTTTTTAAATTATTTTGAAGCCCTAGCTTCAAACCTTTGTGGTCTAGTGGTTAAGGCCAGCGGTTTAGACACAGAGATGCTGGGTTCGATTCCCAGTGGGGGTACATGTTTGTGTACTCGGTTTGGTTGTTGGCTTGTTGCTCGCCTAGGTAGCTACCACCATCTTATCCAAATATGTCGCCATAACATCAATGCTTGTAGCTTTGTTGTTTTCTGGCACCTAGAGATAAGATAGCCATTGCTTCAGTAGTTGAGGATTCCGGGTGAAGTGCGCTTCCATCTTCGGCCTTATCGTCACTTAAGATCAGGTGAGATGAAAGCCAATTGTTTACCCGTCAGATATAAAATAAAAAGTTCTGGCTCAAATCTTGACCAACAAGGATTGTTATTCTTTGCAAAGTATTGTTTTATCGATTTAAACTTACCACTTGCGGCGGCAGCTTCAGCACCCTCTTCGTTAACTTCAATGAAGGCCTTCTGGATAGCATCACTGACATACAGACCGTGACCTTCACCTTTAAGTAGTTTCTCCAGTCTAGCATTTTTAGGGTCAAATAAGTTTTTAACACCGATCTGAAATAAAGTAGCATTGTTAAGTATCTGTCTTGACTTTTTGGTTATTATGGTGAAACACTGCCTAAACCTTTCTGCGAAGAAACGGAACGCATCTGGAAAGGGATGTGTGTTTGCGCCTACCACCGCAACGCGGCGCTGTACGACTAGAACTTTAACGCGCTCGAAAACGAATGGCTGCCGCTCGGTCGTCCTGAAATTATTAATTCCTATAACCATATATATTGGTGCAAGTGTGTGTTTATTTATGCCACATTTTATCCCCGGGGTGTTATCTGAACTAATTGTAAAATCAGAACCTGCTCTTTGATCACTATTGTGCTAATTTGAAACCTGGCTACGCCGGCATCGGCGGTAGTGCGATCTCCGGCAGACGAAGCAGCAGGCTGAAGGTAAGTGTTTTTGCTTTAATGGCCTTAAAGTCAACCAGATCGTATGAAAGCATCATCAGTTGAAAACTCTAATATCCGATTTAGGTAAATACAGTCCATAAACATTTTTTCTATCAGTGGCAGGCACGTTGTCGCCACAAGCATGTTCAGTATTTTTTTAAATGGGGCAACGTGTTCAACTGATTTCATCCACGTACATACTGCAAAACCTTTTTCATTTATTTTCTTTCATCTGGATCATTTTTTTAATTATCTTGATTATCTACCTATCTATTTGAATATCGAGTTTGTTTTGAAAATATTAAATAAACTGACCTTTTGAAGGACTTCCTTTAGGTTGATAGTGGTTTCGATCTTGAACTTAGGTAGGTACACATCGACCTCTGTCGAGTACATGTTTTGTACAGCCTTCTCCAACAATGAGGGATCCTTCAGTTTCTTTTCAAGTTCTTTGATGCCGTCGATCTCATTCGGGAGCACAACCAGGAAAGATGCTTCTTCACCTTCATAGAACAGTTCCAACAGCTGAAAAAGTTACAAACCCTTTATTAACTTCGGTGACAAAGCTGATAATTAACTTTATGTTATGATAGTTACAACCTTACAGCAATAAAAAGTTAATATTGGAAACAGTTAATGTTACAGTAATACTATCAATATGAATGATACATTTTATCTTAAGTGAACGTAATTAAATGAGACTTCTAAAGTTAAACTGTATCCAAAAAAGTAAAAATTTTTCATCGTGACATTCTTATATCGTAATAAAGTAGTCTTCCAGTAGTATGAGCTACATAAAACGATCTGATTTCAATAAAATGTTAATGTACCTTAGCATTCAACTCCTCGCTGTAGCCATATTTGAAGTCGCCATTTTTATACATAGTGGGCACTTGAATTGTCTTGTCCTTAGTAACATGGAAGTCGCGGTCGCTTGTGCGTGTTGGGTCAAATTTGTTCAGCCAGCTTCCCTGTACACAAATTATAAGAAGTGAATTAAATTGAAAGAAAAGAATTTCTAGCTTACCAGAATAATATGTCTTACCTTGAAATATATAGCGTTCACGAGGACGGCTTTCGTATCAGAATCCAAAGAGTCGGCGCTTACCAAATCTTTGATACGCTTGTTAGTTTTGTCTTCTACCTGTAATTCAAAAACTAATTGTGAGCTACACAACCATCACAGTTTTATTGAAGCAACTTAATAACAATAGGATTCAAATATATACAATTATCTTCTCTGGTGTAATTAAGACCTGTTTTATGTTATACCTGCTTTGAAAAGATACGTTTCGCCTTGTCGCCATGTTTATGTTTATATACACTTTTCAAGTGTATAGTGCGTTCCATTGAATATAAAATATTTAACAAGTTCTTACGCTAACTGGGTTGGCCTATAACCGCGGCCGGTGCAACTCGGTCGAAAAGGCGGGCGTCAGTTACTAAATAGGATCCCCATATCAAATTAAACCCTGTCAAATATTTTATGTTTATGTTATATATTTTCTAATCTCTGTAATATTTTTATGATATGATTCAAATTTTGCATTCATTGCTTTATGCTGACTCTTGTATATTTGTTAGAGGGAAAGTGCTGCAACTAGCTGCTAGACTTTGTTGTACTCACCCATGTGTTGATTGTGGCAGCAGCTTCTACGTTCTTACTGAAGTCAACTTGCTTGACATCTGACTGGAATACTTCTCTGGACACGGCGGCATAGTCTTCGTTCAGCTCCGCGTCTTGGGGTACGAAGACCCTGTTTGCAACCTTTAAGTCAACTCCCTTCACTGACCGCAATCTCTGGTTTACGAAGGCGAATACTTCTTTGGTCTGTAACATATTAAGATTTACCATTTTGAATTATAATGCAGTGAATGTTTCGTCAATAATTTTTTATTTAAATTAATACAATTAGTTGATGATTGCATGACAGATTTTTTTATTTTTTTGTTTCTGGCTGGCAGTTGACTATGAGAATTGAACCACGATTTCCCGCATTCAAACCGATGAGCATTTATCCGTTCGGCTTACAACGCTTCATCATTAATTGTTGTGTTGTTTATTCTTTTATTTAAAGCGTTCTTTAATATTTGATTGTGTTAAGTATATTGCATAAAATTATTTTTTTGTAAGAAAACCACATACTTACAGCGTTGTCGTTAGGTAGGCCCATTACTTGTAGGATTTCGTCGTGGGAAATTCCGACTGAGGCCATTCCCAGCATTGCTAAAGGTGACATGGCAGAGAAGGCGGACATGACGACGCTCTGGCCGGGTTGTGAATTTGCAACTTCCTGTAATTTATTAATAAAAAGAAAAAGTCTAATTTTATTTTTTACATGGAAAATTATACCTACTATGACGTACTAGCGGCCCGCTCGCGACTTCGCCGCTTGAGTGAACCCCGTATCCTATAGCACCCTATAGCAGCGCCACCTACCGGGTCCAATTATGTGCATGTATTATACATATAAACCCATCTCTTGAATCACTCTAAGTATCTATTGCTGAAAACTGCATTAAAATCTGTTGCGTAGTTTAAAAAGTCTAAGCGTGCAGATAGCGGGAGTGACTTTGTTTTATACTTTGCAAAAGATTTGCCAAAAGTAAAGAAGAATTTATGGGATACCTCAAATGCATAATATGCCTTATTGTTTTCGGTTTTCGGATTTGGTTTGTTGTCGGTCACCTATGACCCTTTACAGCGTAACCGGATTTTATGGGTGTCGAAAAACTTAAGGTTCTTCAAACCGAAGTGACCTAATGATCGTCATAGCTTTTCTAGAGGGGCTTTCATGTACACCAGACGATTTTCTCTACACCTTCATTTTTTTATAAATAAATCCGCGTTCCACCGCATCTGAGGAGACGCCAAAAGTACTTCCTCTAAATATCCTACCCTTCTTCTTCAAGGCGTTCGAGTTGATTGAGATCAGGAGACTTGAAGGCGCCTCCTAAAACCTCGGCTGGGCTGACCGTATCGTGGGGATTGCGTGTGGTATTATACTCGTATTACGATAGTTCGCATTGTAGCATTAAAACCTGTAATTAAAACTATGTTGTGCCATCTATTGGTAAGTTAATGGTCCCACAAGGAACGATCCTGGGACCGCTATTATTCATAATTTACATTAACGACCTACCTCATGTGATTACTCATCGGTGCAATTTATTCGCCGACGATATATCTGTGGTAATACCTAGAAATTCGGGCGTGAACTTTAATGAAGATATAAATAATACCATTAATGATATTGCAAAATGGCTGACAGCGAATAGTTTAAATGTCAATATTAATAAAACTAAATACATACGATTTTATAATAGAAAACCTAAAGTTAATGATCTTAATGTGCTTCTTAATAATGAACCCATAATGGAATCAGATGAAGCAGTTTTCTTAGGCATAGTTATTGACAGACAGTGCTCATGGAAAAATCATATAAAGAAAGTATGTTCTAAAATAAATAGATTTGCTTACGCGTTGTGGCGGCTAACGACGCAAATAAATCAAAAAACCTCTTTGATTGCCTATCATGGATACGTGGCATCGAATCTTAGATACGGCTTAATTCTGTGGGGAAATTCAACAAACCTGAATAGAGCTTTCATATCACAAAAACAATGCGTACGCGCCATATGTAACGTGCAACCAATGACAACATGTAAGCAATTGTTCCCCAAGCTTAATCTACTAACTCTGCCTTCACTTTATATATTAGAGTGTTGCATTTTCGTGAAGAACCATCCCTATTTATTTATTGTTAAAGATATAAACTCTAACAGAAGTGTAAGATGTCCTGGAAAGCTGTTGTTACCCAAAATGCATACGGACTTCTATAAGAGAAATTGTTATCCTACTTGCATTAAAATATATAATAAGTTACCACTCTCATTAAATGAGCTTAATGTTTTTACATTTAAGAGAAGACTGTTTGAATGGCTTAAAGTTAAATGTTTTTACTCAATTAAGGAATATCTAAATTGTAAAGTTGATATTATATACATTTTATTCTATTATAATAATTATTGACATATAAAATTGTATTAATGTATAAATTGTATTGATGATGTAAATTAACATATTATAATTAAATAAATTCTTTTTTGTTCCATTACCCACATTCACATGCCCTGCGTTGGCAAAATAGACGAACTATATATTTAAACTACCATCATTGTACCTACTCTATTTTCAGTGAATAAATAATTTGATTTGATTTGATTTCTTAGGACAGTGACGTTTTAGACGATAATGTCGCGTCAATAATAAACATGTCGTTAAATTTGTTGAAGGTTAAAGTGATTGAGAAGTGACGGAGATTAGACAATGATATCGATATTTCATAGGTAATGAACGCCATCACTTATTTATTGACAAACAATTCATGTGTTGAACAACGAAACATTTGTTGGGTACTTAAATCCAACTTTGATAGCTGACAACAAGGAAAACCAACACTTTTCCTGTTCACGATCAGATTTGTATGCACCGTTAAACAGTCAAAGATTGCTTTGCTTACAAAATTTTGTATACTCACTGTCTACAAAAACTATAAGACTGAGTGACACATAATAATAACTGCCTTTTTTGTTAAGCATAAAATGACTGACGGCATGTTCACCTTGTTTTATGTTTATTAGCAATAAACAATTAGCCAAAGGTTTGTGCTGCCGTTCGGCCTTCATCTCACCTGTAGGCTTAGCCAAAGTAACATTAAGAAAACGATAGCGAAGTTCGAGAGAATAAAATGTATGGGATTGACATAAGCCGCGCTAAATCACGTGGTCAATCTTATGTCAATCCCATACATTTTATTCTTTTCGAACTTCGCTATCGTTTTCTTAATGTTACTTTGGCTACCGCCTCTGATTGTAAATAACGATAACTTTAAATATAAAGCGCCCAGTATACCGAAACTCTCAATTCTCAAGAAATGACTATCTCCTAATAGTCACAGCATCTCTTACGGTCGAAACAGAAGAACGCCGTTATAATTGCTATTTTGTTGTTATAAGAAGGTAATAATCTAGCTGGTAATTCTACGTCCGAAACGCCCGTTTTTCCCGACTTGGGAATTAAACTCGTGACCTTAAGATGACCTTGAGATGAGGAGCTCGATGGCCCAGTGGTTAACGCGCCCGGTCTGCGATTGCTGAAGTTAAGCAACTTTCGCAAAGGCTGGCCATCGGATGGGTGACCAAAAATGTATCATCTCGAGTTCTTCCGTGTTTGAAAGGCACGCAAAGCCGTTGGCCCCGGCTGCATTAGCACTTTTAGATTATAACCCGTTCTCGCTATCCATTCATAGGGACGGCTCGTACCCCAGCATTGGAGATATAAAATGAGCTGATGATGATGATGATGATGACCTTAAGAAATCTGGCCGAGCGTTTCACCACTCGTCCATCGAGGCGTGAATAATACTTACAGTAAACATCTTGCTAGCGAATTGATTGTTGGCAACTGTGAAGCGCTTCTCCACGTCTGTGTCGTCAGCCATAGCCGTAGCCATCATGGCTAATACTGTAAAAAAGTGTATGTTTTAATAAATTACATTTATATAGAAAATATAAGATTTATAAATAAGACATAAATCAGATTCAAAGCATGCAATTATATATATAATTGGAGTGCGTACCATTAAAAGTCGAGAAATAAATATTGCTAATGAATATATTGTTTTCTAAAGTTTACGCGAACACTACACATTGATCCTGACAGGATAAACATTAAATAAATAAAATGTGTAAAATAAACGCGAGTAGATCCGTAAAAGTTGTTTCATTTCATTGCTAATGAATTTTAAATACCACTATTAGACGTGGTGATTAAAATATCTTTGAACTTCACAACTTATTACTAAATATTTCATTGACGCTGCTGTTACTTAAGTAATGAAAGAATTTGTTAATTGAAAGTTGTATTGTAGTTAATTTTTATTAATTGTTTTTCAATTTTTACACTAACTGTCATAAAATTTTAAAAAGAAAAAAATATCGAATTGTTGATGGTTAGATAGGTAGTTTGCGATTAACCAAGTCTCACATGAACATTAAGAGCGTTTACGCCGCACACTAGCGCCATTAATGAAAAAAAAACAAATCTAGTAATTAGAGATAGAAAATCAAATTATGCTCAACAAACTATTTGAATGAAGTAATTTAGCATTTTTACGTCACCTAATGAACACCTCACATGTTATGGTTTAGTTAAATAAGACGTTACGGCCACTTTTAACTATAACGCCATATTTAATATAGCATTAGTTCTGTTCCAGTAATTAGTGATGAGATAGCCAGTTCTTCAGCATATAGCATAGGATTTCAGGTAAAGTGTGCTTCCATCTTAGACTTTATCGTGAGATGAGATGGAGGCGAAACTATTTCAGTTGTGGAAGATAAAAAAGGGCTCAAGTCGCTTAATCCCTCGGCCACAAATATAGTTGGAAAAAATTGGGGTTTAACCGGATTTTAACCAAAGTAGCCGTTTTTAAGGCGAAAGCAACCGCTTCAAAACGGGTTTTTAACCGACTGATGTGAATAAAGAAATAATTTGTTTTTTTTTGTTTCTAAATCACTTCTCGCTAACTCGGTCTCATTTCTCTTATGATCATTCCATCAATTATAGATTTAATTAACAAAATGACCATTACACATAAGGAACATACCTAAAATTCATTCCCAAAAAATCTGACGATGTAATGAGCTCAATAAGTGATAATTTATAAATATATCGTTGTATTGTGTATGCATTTGCATTACGGTAATACTAAAGTACAATTAGGTAGTGATGAATTACACCAGCAGATTTTGAAAGTTTACGAGATTTTTATATTTGGTTTTTGCTTGAAATATATCACATAAACGCTTAACGATGTAACTCAATGTGGCGATATTTCCTATCAAGAAGTATTTAGGTACCTAAAAGTACTTACCTACTTTACAAACAATAACGACTACAAGACGCGGAATGCCTACTACCTTGCAGCCAGCAGCGTAGTTCAGTTAATTGCTTGTAATTTGATGTATTGCAGGTGAAAATGCAATGTTATTTTTAGTTAATACGAAACCTGAAAACTGTTTGTTCAGAATCAGTAATAGAATCGATTTCAATATTTTTTATACCATGTTACATTTTGACCAAATAATATTTACAACATTTCAAATAAATTATTCCCTACTAAAAACACACAATGGGGCAGCACAAAAAGCTTGTAATTTCGAGAGTTTTCAAGATATTATATTTTTTTGTACGGATTCTTTAAATAAAAATATTTGACCCGCGTTTCGTTGCGCGGTTTTCGTAGAAACTAAAAATAAGGTTGTATATATTTTAGCAAAGTAGGTTGTAAAAATATAGTAAAGCCACCGTAAAACCTTAAACAGGTGCATTATTACAGTATCATTAAATAAATATACTGTTTACAAAAAAAACCGTTTCTATCAAGTCCAAATGGTTAAAAATTATTGTAATCGAAAAAAAACCGTTTTCAATCGCTTGGTTAAAAACTAATCTAAAAGGCTTTACATCAGCATC
Source organism: Eudonia lacustrata (assembly GCA_947562085.1). Classification (NCBI taxonomy): domain Eukaryota; kingdom Metazoa; phylum Arthropoda; class Insecta; order Lepidoptera; family Crambidae; genus Eudonia; species Eudonia lacustrata. The sequence goes on along the minus strand of OX387313.1, from coordinate 10,076,026 downwards.
TATACATTCTTTATATCTATAGCCACGAGCAAGAGCGTCTTGTGACGCGACAAGCTGATACCTAGTTCATTGCGCGTTGTACTAAGACAATCTTAGTCAAGGGGCATAGAAAGAAAGCATTGAACAGAGAAATCGCACGCCACGCCGCACACGGTCCTTGGGCCTTGAAGTCCAGCCAGCGACATTGTTGAAACACCAGCATAGCGATATTCATGTAAAAAATATATCGATATTTTTTCCGATACGATATATCGAAAGGTGGTATCGATATTTTGCGATATATCGATAAAAAATATAGATATTTTCGATATATCGTAAGTAAGTTGTATTCATTTAGTCTGTACCAAATTATATACGGAAAAATAAGAGTTTATAAAAAGTCAGTATTTGTGCCTAAATCAACTTTTTTTTGTAAAATTGATCGCTGATTAGCCATCCCTTGCTCGCGACGTGACTCAAAGATTAAATTTCTATACGATATTCTATGTAGGTATTAATTAAAAAACATCGATATTAATTGCTAATAAATTGATTGTTTATACATCCATATTTGATTGTTCGATGATATCCGTTTGATTCTGTATATCGTGACGCTAATATCGATATTTATATCGAGCATCCCTTTGCCAGCAACTATGTGCGACCAGCGAAGCGACTCGTATAGATTATTTTTAATATGTTTCATGAATTTGCGTCTAGAAAACACAATCACTACCGTAAAATACAATTATGTTAGTTACAGTTATAAGGCGATAACTAATAAGTCATAATAATATAGGTCAATGTAATTCGTTGCAGCTAACGATTCGTATAATTGGTCACAAAGTTTCAGCGTAGACGATAATTTAAAAGCATATACAAATATGCTGTTGTTAAAGTTTTGCGCGTTTTTTTCTACTCAATGTCGATTGTAAGTACTGAGGGTATAGTGATTTAGTAAATTGAAACTTAAGTGCTTTTTAAAAAGCCGAGTGGTTTGTACACCGGTGGTGTCGCCATCTTAAAAACATAAGCAAATAAGTTTAATAATAAAAGTTTATTTGGCGTAAATATAGGCAACCGCATACACACTCAAAATAGCAAAGCTAAATATGACATTTTCATATATTATAAATGCGAAAGTGAGTTTGTTTGTTTGTTGTTTGATACGCTTTTACGCGTAAATTATTCAGCCGATCATCATGAAATTTTGTACACATATTCTCAAGAGTATAATCAAAGACATAGGATACTTATCATTAACAAAATAATAATAAATTATATATGTATAAAATGAGGCATGGATGAGGATGGCGCAGGACCGTAAAGAGTGGCGTGCGAGGGAAGAGGCCTATGCCCTGCAGTGGGCGGAAGTGGACTGATGATGATGATGATGATGATGTTAATAAAATGAGTTTGTTTGTTTGTTTGATACGCTTTCACGCGTAAATTACATCACGATTTGTTTGTTTTGTTGCCATAGAAACAAAGCGGTACGAAGTCCGTCGGCTCAGTTAGTATATTATAATTATAAGGTCAAATTTTATCAACCGCAAATATTTTGACAAAACATCTAATTATATCAGAGAAATAAGGCCCTAGCATTTAAAAAAAATCAGGCTAGTTTTTATTTTTACTTTTCCTAACACAAAAAATGTAATATTTTTAAGAGCACCATCACATGAGTAGATATGTATACACATATCTACTCATGTGGCACCATTGCGGCCTCTCTGTCGGCTCCTTTGAATGAAACTACGGGCACGTGTAAGCGGTGTAGGTATTGCGGCCTCTGTTTCGGCTCCTTTGAATTTAAACTACCGAAAGTGCGTAAGGGGTGTTTTTTAATCGAAATGTCTTTTTCTTGAAAACTAGCGTATAAAAATTTAAGATTTTTTCATAAAAATAGTTTATTTATGTTGTTGAATTTATTCTCAAAATATTTGCGGTTGAATAAATGTGACCTTATATTTTATGTATTATACATAGTAAAATATATAAGAAATCGCTTGAAAGCGATAAGACAGCCAAATTGTAACTTTGTAATATTTTTTTTCTTTTGTTCATGTTATTATATCTATCTATATTTGACAATTATTATTAAATCTGTCATTTTACAATAACACACGAGCCAACGGCCGTAATTACACCGAGATGTTTTAGTTTGGTCTTCTGCACCGCCATTGTTAAAGTACAGACGCCTGCACATCAACCTATCCAAAACTGTCAAATTTCTTCAATACATTTTCAACCTTAAGAGTCAGTTATAAACATCAAAGTCTATTGAGAAAATTTGACAGTTTGTGGTAGGTTTATGTGCAGGCGTGTGTACCTTACCTTTTAAAATTTCAATTCGAGTGGATAAGCAGCTGAGCTATCGAGTTCTTACTTATTATTTCAATTTCAAAGCCTTTTATTTGCTGACAGGGATATGTAATTTTAAAGAACACGTTGTTATTAAACTAAACAAATTTTAAATTAAAACAGTCCCCCCTGCAGCGTTATTATTAGAAAAAGTTAAATAAATGCCTTCCACGCACAAAAAAAAAACGACGGGTTGCACTCCGGGAGTGCCGGCAGAAGTAAAAACTTGAAACGTTGTGCATTTTTGATATTTTGGAATGGTTAGGGAATAATTTTGCATGAATTGCTTCAATTATCAGTATAAAAGTACTATTATTTATGTGGTAGAATACAATATTTATTTATTGCGCTATCGTACACAAACATGACAATTTATTCGCGCAAGCGCCCTGCGCCGCCTAAACGAAACAGCAGGCATACATTTTCGCCGCGCCGTAGAAAGAGAGGGGGATACTTCCTCTCCTACGCCGCGCCGGCTGTCTACTCTCCATCCGTCTTACGAATTTTCGATCAGGTCACGTGTCCTGACGCGAATTTAACATTTTTTACCCATTACAAAAAAAGTGTACAACGCCGCTAAAGAAGTTTTCACTTCAAAAAAATTTAATTCGTTGTAAAACAGAACATTTATTAGTTTTCACCTTCCGCCTGTTATCTGGGTGCCCAAAGCGAGTTTCATTCGCCATTCGGTCACGTTCACGAAAACGAGAATTTGTATGGCAAAATTTTAACTATCCTCTTTTTCCACCAGGGGGCGCTGCTTCAATTTCATACAGTACAGAAACGTTTCGTGCGGTTTCTTTGCAATAAACTAGGCTTAAGACGTTTATTACCCGCCTATGAAGACTGATTGAAAAAATACGCAATTAAATCTTTACAACATAGAAGACAAGTTAGTGGTCTGTTACTTTTACATAAAATTGCCAATGGCTTTTTTGGTGAAGATCTGAACTGCCTTAAGTTTAACGTGAATAGTCGCTCCGCACGTAACCCGTCTCTTTAGCATACCATCAGCAAATAATAATGTCTCTCAGAATAATCCGATAAATAGAATGTGTCATGCATATCATTATCTCGGCTCCGATTTTGACCTATTCCATTAAAATTTTCAACAGTTTAAGGAGTTATTAACCTATAAGGTTAATAGTCTTGTATTAAGACTCAAGTATTGGGTGTCATTTTTTCAGTTTGTATAACGTTATTTTTTTTTAGATAACACTAAACTACTAACTGTTTGTTCTCTTTTTTTAAATATATTTTTAGTATTTTTAATTTTGTGCATAATTTTTTTAGATTAATTGGCTAGCAAAACCTACTATGTAAATCGTTTATAATGCAAAACAACCGTCAATTAATTGTTATTACGCCTGTACCAATAAAATAAAATAAAAATAAATAAATACAAAATGGCAAATGAAATGGTTAAATCAACGTTAGGTGTATACTCGTGTTTGCCATAAACACATACGAAACATATTTGCATTGAGCCGGCATTTCATTAAGCTTATCGATTTAGACATTTAATATGTAATGGATTCATATCATAATTCTATTGTTTTAGAAAATGATTTTTTATTACTATGGTTACCTAACTAATCAACGGTCAGATAGCCTTATCATCAGTGTGAGTATCCATTATGTATCCTTATATATTCGTTTATGTTATGCTTTCATATTCGTTAACAGCCGGGGAGAAAAGTTTATATTCTTTCATATATATTCGTTAACAGCCGGGAAGAAAATAGGCGCCAATAACGATTTAAATAGATTTTAAAACATCAATCAAAACAAAAATAATGAAAAACAGAATCGTTCTAGATTTGTAATATTTTTATCTTGTGTTCTACGAAACTTAATAATGAGGCCTTAATAAAACAACGTAAGACCTTTATTATATACCTTTATTATATTATAGTTAGGTATAAAAGCGACGGTGGTAGAGTTGCTAAACGCTCGGCTTTATGATGATGATGATGATGATGATGATGATGATGATGATGATGATGATGATCATTCCGACCGTTTTCGGCCATGGCGACCACTTCGACTCCTAGTCGGTTTGGCGGAAACCTCGGCTTTATAGCTCCTCTATAGGCCCTATAGTCCTTATTCCTAGGTTCAATCCCGAGTCGGGCAACGGGCAAATACAATTCCGAGTTTGTGATTACCAACTCACAAAGCGGAAAGTAGGCTCGATGGTAGTGGAGCTCGATGGCGCAATGGTTAACGCGCCCGGTCTGCGAGTGCTGAGGTTAAGCAACTTTCGTAAAGGCCGGTCATCGGATGGGTGACCAAAAATGTAACAATCTCGAGCTCTTCCGTGCTTCGGAAGGCACGTAAAGCCGTTGGACCCGGCTGTATTAGCAGTCGTTAACAACCACCAATCCGCACTGGGCCCGCGTGGTGGTTTATGGCCCGTTCTCCCTATCCATCCACAGGGAAGGCTCGTGCCCCAGCAATGGGGACATAAAATGAGCTGATGATGATGATGATGAACTCACAAAGCGATGATTAAGCAGAAGCAGTCCAGATGCGTGGACGCTAGTGCAGCCGGATAGTGCCCTACTAACCGTTTTTACCTTGCCGACCCGCAACCTGCTTCTTCACACCCCGGCTTACAGCTTACCTAATTCTTATTTAGAACTATCAATCCCGCCAGACCTTGTTCGGCCCTATTTCTCTAAAACAAAGTTTCATTGATTTTTTTATGTTAATAGCTGCCCCGACAGATTTCGTTCTGTCAAAAGCAAACATTGAAAGACTTTAGTAATATCTAATGTTATGATATTTTTATTGTCATGCCTTAAGGTACACGATATTTTTTGTTTGATTACTTACATAGCGCGTAAATAAATAAATCTAACCTTAGTCAACTTGAAGGCATTCCAAAGATAATTCCAACGCGCCTTTGTTTTGTTTTGATTGACGTGAAATGTTTGACAGCTGGGGACAGAGTGGTTTGTATTGGAAAGAAAATTGTTGTTTTTATTATTTTCCTCGTATTTTTTTACGTTTTTTCTCTCTATGAGAACCCTTCTCAGACTTCATCAAATACAACTAAAAAGAAACGATTTGCGACACATTTAGCGAATCATTTTTATTTAGCCAATATAGCTCAATTCTTAGTAAACATTAACCTGTATTGGTTATACCTGCTGTCAGAACACTAACGGAATAACGCCAACATGGAGAGTTACGTCGACGTTGTACTCGGTGTAAGTTATTCCGAGTTTATTTGTAGGGTTATTCTGAGAATAACTTTTATCCCGTGTTTATTTGTAAGACGGTTATAGTATGCAAACGCGGAAGTCAACCGTAAACATACGATGTTTATGTTACGTGATTACGGCTTAAGGGAATTCCGAACTGCTTATAATCGGTATTACCCGCAACTTTGTCCTCGAAGAGTGTTTCTCATTGAAATACTCGTAGTACAGATAGTGTATGACGTACAGAATCTGAATCAAGAACATAATTGTTTGTTTATAAGATTTTAATGCAATAAGTTCCTTTCATTAAAACTCATACAATTTGTAAGTACAAAAATTGTTGTATAGTCGACCATGAAATTGCTTTATCACTTTTGACAAATACTTCCATTACAACAAAATTTCGCTAAGGCTCATTGTCAATAATGACAACGTATCTGTCACTTGGTATTTTAAACAAAAATAGAACTTGTTGTTTTATTATATGCAAACAAAGTTCACTTCTAAGGTGGTAAAGCAATTTCATTGTAGACTATACCTACAAAGTTTAAGTTTTTTTAAATTAATATCATTGTAAATTAATTTAATTGTTTTTATGGGAATACAATGTCTTTAAACCTAAAATGTCACATACATTGCTTCTGACGACATTTGAAGCGGTTCCTTATGTGTCAGTCGCCAACGTCCTCGAGAATATCAACGAAAATACCATTTATTATAGCCACATAAAATACAGTAAGTACTTAAATGATGTACATTTACTGTACGTGTAGTTTGCACGGTAATAACGGTAATAAAAGAGGTGGCACAAGCAGCATTAGATCAGTCGAAGCATTATAAATACATTATAATACGTATGTATTAAATACGTTTTCATTTTTGGTAAACATGTTGAAAGCGTAAATCAAGAACATATCCTAATCTCGTTACAATAGGGTTTTTTTTTGTTATTTATATTTATAGTTTGTTGTATTATCAACTAGCGATCACGCCCAGCTTCGCTCAAGTTGTTTTGTGTACGTAAACCACCCTATATTATATATAACCACCCATGTGTATCGAAAAACGCCCTATCTAATAGAAAAACCTTATTAAATCCGTCCAGTAGTTCCTGAGATTAGCCCGTCCTAACAAACAGACGCGTTCCGGGGATTTTTTTAATATTATGTATAACTAAATATTTATTACATAAAAATACAAGATAATTTTATCACTGTTGTTGCATCAATTTATTTATGCAGACTGTACCTACTGAAATGGCATAATTAAATCATTAGTAATGAAAATTACATCGTTCATATTTAATTGTCAGTGCTTTGATGTTTCACTGATGGCTTATGGTGCTTATCATTCCAATTTTGGCAATGTAAGCGGAGATTTTAATACTAATGCTGCTTTCAAATAGAATTAAATGTAGAAAACAATTAATATACTGAATATTTTTAACTGTATTTTTGACTGTACGACCTTCTTGGTCGAGTGGTTTGTACACCGGTTTTCATGGTGTCGCCATCTATGAGGTCCCGGGTTCGATCCCCGGTCGGGTCAATTTAGAAATTATTGTTTTTCTAAATTGTCTCGGGTCTGGGTATTTTCTATGTATATTAAGTATGTATTTAAGTATTTTAAGTATGTTTATCCGTAGTCTAGTAACAATTTAACGAGACGAAGTTTCTATTGGGTTAGATAATTGGTGTGAGTGTAGGAAAGTTTATTTATTTTATTTATTTAACTGTAAGGATATTTTTTAAATTGGGTGATGATAAGGCCAGGTGGAAGCGCACTTCACCCGGAAACCTCAACTACTGAGGCACTGGCTATCTTATCTCTAGTTGCCGAAACACAACAATGCTGCAAACATTGATGTTATGGCGACTTTAGATAAAATGGTGGTAGCTAGCCAGGGGGACAAACAAGTGCTACCACCAACCAATCCGAGCACACAAGCATGTATCCCCGCTGGGAATTGAACCCGGAAACTCTCGGTCTGAGAGTGTGGTCTTAACCACTAGACCACAGAGGCGGTTGAAATTGGAATAATAGAATAACAACATTAATGTAAGAATACACAAAGAAATGAGAATGTTAACTACTTCATTTCTAAGTTAACAAGTAATCTGCAGTAAACGGAACTGGTAATAAAAAGTTATCTTGTAACATTATGTAAAGTAAATTACCTGAATGTTTGTAATTTATCATTGTATGTTTAACCAAATCAATATACAATCCGTATTGGCATGCACTGTACAAACTGAAGGGGTGGATTCTACACTCAAATATACATGATAAAAAAAATATTAAAAAAAAACAATTTTTACTTTTTATTTTCAAGTACTAATCGCTGCACTGAAGCTAAATTAAATATTTATAAAATTTACAAAATACAGTGAAAAAATTAAACGCCTACCCGACCCAGCCAGGAATCGAACCTGGGTCTTCCGCAATGCGGGCGGCTGCACTGACCGCTATGCTACCGGGAAGGCTGACGTAGACGCTGAATTTCGTCACTGCTTGGCTGGTGGCTGGGTCGGGTAGGCGTTTAATTTTTTCACTGTATTTTGTAAATTTTATAAATATTTTATTTAAAAAAATCCAAACTCCACGTAGTAAATTGGTTACTTTGTGTTTTTTTAGCCATTTTTGGTGTTAAAAACCGACATATTTGTTTTTTTGAAGTGAAAACTTCTTTAGCGGTGTTGTACACTTTTTTTGTAATGGGTAAAAAATGATAAATTTGCGTCAGGAAGGACACGTGACTCGCGTCAGGCGTCAGGACACGTGGCCTGATCGAAAATTCGTAAGGCGGATGGAGAGTAGACAGCCGGCGCGGCGTAGGAGAGGAAGTATCCCCCTCTCTTTCTACGGCGCGACGAAAATGTATGCCTGCTGTTTCGTTTAGACGGCGCAGGGCGCTTGCGCGAATGTTCGAGTGCTTTTTAATGTAATATAAATTGTCATGTTTGTGTACGATAGCGCAATAAATAAATATTGTATTCTACCACATAAATGATAGTACTTTTATACTGATAATTGAAGCAAAACGTGCAAAATTATTCCCTAACCATTCCAAAATATCAAAAATGCACAACGTTAATATTCAAGTTTTCACTTCTGCCGGCACTCCCGGAGTGCAACCCGTCGTTTTTTTTGTCCTCTTGATGTTCTAACTTTTGGCTACTTTACTGATTGTTATTTACTTGCGACTAGTTCACCTTTTTAGCACTTGCAAAAATCGAAGACAATAAAATAAAAAAGGCTGCTATTTCTAAACTATTGAGATTGGAATTTTTTAAGATTTTTTTTATTATGTATAATTGAGTGTAGAATCCACCCCTAAAGTTTGTACAGTGCATGCCAATACAGATTGTATATAAAACTAGCGCCTGCTCGCGGTTTCACCGGCGTGGTTTCCGTTCCCGTGGGAATATCTGGATAAAAAGTATCCCATGTTTTAATCTATCTTTATGCCGAATTTCATCCAAACTCTTCCATCCGTTGCAGCGTAAAGAAGCAACAAATATACACACATACATGCACACAATATTAGTGTGATTTAAACATATTCAACATTATCTCCGTGAGCAGTGTGTATTTTAATTTGTAATAGATTGTTAGCGCTCAGGTTGCCTAACTACTTAGTTGTTCTTTTGTTCTTGTCAACTGTGGGTTGACACGGGCAATTTAGAGGCTAATGCGAGTTCATTCGCCATTCGATTACGTTAACGAACAATCGCATTCCAGACGAGTGTCTCAAAGTGCCAAGATATTAAAGCTGGTCCTAAAGTTTTTTTTAATTATCTTTATACGTTAATATTAGTTACACAATATATGGCTGCAGTTTAATTGTTGACAGATCGGCGGAATAACTTTATGCAGCCTGAGTTGCTACATGATTAAAGTTTGTATCTATACTTAGTGTATGAAGTAGGTACTATCCGAAAACAGCAATTATTAGTTTTGATCCAAGATAACCTCTAGCCAGCGAGATACTTTAAAATTACAAAAAACAAGATTAAATACAAGTTATACCGATCGTAATTAATTTAATTTATCTCTGATGTAAACAATAATGCTGATTTATATCTGATGTAAACAATAATACTGCACGGTGTTTGCAAAGTGTGACGTAACCGCCCGGCGAATATGCTGTTGTAAAACTTTGGGGCCTATTACGAAAATCAAGTCTTGAACTTAGAAGGTCAACTTCGTCGTTCATGATGCCAGATAGCGGTTTGCGTACAAACACGCACGTAGAATTGGACGGACCTCGAAGTTCGACACGACGATTGTCGAAATAGACTCCCTGCCAATAATTATTAACGCCGACCGGTTGATAAGCAAAACATGTTAATTTTTTATGTTACCTATAACGAAGCATAGAGTCAGATTACATTTACGAAAGATTTAGCACTAGACGAATTTACGATGCACATAGCCGCCTTGAATTTATAATGGTTGGAGAAAGATTATTACTTGCATACCTTCCCACACCACACGAATGCAAGTTTAAAGTTAAATGTCATTGTAATGTAAGTATGCAATAACATAAAAACATATTTGAAAAAAAATGATAACGTTAAAGTATAAATAACTAGCGGCCGCTCGCGGTTTCACCCGCGTGGTTCCCGTTTCCGTGGAAATATCGGGATAAAAAGTATCCTATGTTTTAATCCAGATTATAAACTTTGTGTATGCTTTGTGTCGCATTTATAATATTAGTGTGATGGATTCGAAAATCCAACGGAGGAAGCCTTGAACCTAGAAGATGTCGCACGAAACTCGTCAAGGGTAATTGAATAGATATAGATATAGAAAAAAAAGTTATACAATACATCACACATCATGTATATGATTATGTATCTATCTCTATCTCCGGGTATTGCGTTACTACGCAAGATTTGTATTGGTAATTTGTAGTCTCTTATAAAGTCTCTATTCTTCACGATCGTATTGTATTAATTTATTTTACAACAATATTAAAAAGATATAATGAAGGTACTTCAAAAAATATACAACATAAGATATCCATAAAATTTTCAACACATAGCAAATTTATATCAAATTAGTTACTACATTAATGTCACAGCAACAAATTCGGTATAGCATTTACAAGATCATTTGCATAAGTGATTTTCCTTAAAATATCTTAGCCATTACCGATTACAGTTAATTGCTTTTCAACGGACGGAATCATTTAAAAAAATCGTTAAAAGAATATAAGTAAGTAATATCCCACTGGGAAAAAGCCTTCATCATTGAAATCAAATCATTGCTACATTTTATGAGTTATTAATCGGCCACGGTTGTCAAACGCTGATGATTACAAACACGAGTGAAAACGCGGCTTTACATCGAAATATACGAAACATACTTTGCCCGACCGGGAAATTGAACCACAAAACCTCCGAAACCGCCGAACGCTTTGCTACTTGATCACCAATACATTTATGATAAAAAAAATATTATATAATTATCATATTTTATCGTAACATTGACACGATTCACTTATTAACGGATGACCTTACGCCCAATTACATCACCGTATGTAAGAAGACGGGAAAAAAAGTATACAAAAAACGCACTTACTGCAAATGAACAGCTTCATTATGTAATATCGTTGTGTACCGTTCGACAACTGGACCTACACTGACCAGTTTGAAGGCAGGATGTTTTTAAATAATGGCCACTAGCTTGAATCAGCCGCACAGTGTAGACTGTTCAGTATGCTTTCTGTAATGTTCTCGCTGCTGGCAAACAAAGAAGTTTGTTAATTTATATTAAGAGCTGTGAATTTCGAAATATATTAAAAGAATATTAAATAAAAATAAACAGGTTTACGCACTGTGTAGCTTACTTTACGTGCACATAAGTATTTGCTTTTACCCCCTTATTCATAAAAACTATTTAAGCATTATTTAGTTAATCATTGTTTGTCTCTTTTTCTCAAATTCAAAGACGTATGTGTGACGTTGACAAAATAATATTTAGCTAAATAATGCTCAAATAGTTTTTATGAATGGGGGTTAATTTTTGTATTTATTTTTTTATTTTTATAAACTATTACAGTAGGACAAGGTAATTCAAATTAAAGACAACGAGTGCCTAACTGGTTAATATTATGTATAAGTGCCTCATTTAGTAAAAGCATAGTTATATTTAGAAAATACTGGAAGATAATGACATTACTGAGTGCATTAAAATAAAATTAAACTGCCTTTTGTGGTCTAGCGGTAGTAACTACTCACCGATGACAAATGCCTTAACATTGTGAATATATAAATACCTACTCAGTTTTGTGTATTAGCTGTATAATTAACAAAATAGTTTAAAAAACATAAAACTATATGTAAGACTTTTTGCCTAGTACAGCTGATTCGTATTCTAATTGCTACAAGTTGTAATAGTATATATGGAATCATATAAAATAATCAGTCAGCATATTATTACATTAACATTTGGTGAGATTGTGGTCAAATGTTAATATAAATGATAACAAAAACTGCCATCTTACGACAACAATCGGATTAAACGTTTTACAGATATTTTTAATTAGGTAAACCATTCGGCAAACCTCCAAGTAGGTGGACCGACGATCTGGTGAAGGTCGCGGGAAGCCTCTGGATGCAAGCAGCACATAAATAAATCATAAATCATAAATAAATCATAAAATCTTTATTTGCATAAAACATGGTAACAATGATGTAATTATTAAAGGATAGCACATACATGTTTTACCGATCTGTCGATATACAAATATTTTGTCGTCATGCTTTCGAAATTAATTAGTTACTTATTTATAATTCTAAATTTACTAAAACAAACCCGGTAATTGTGGAGATACTTGGGGGAGGCCTTTGTCTAGCAGTGGACATCTTTTAGCTGAGATTGCGTGCGTGGAGTATTGCTCGCACATCTGGGACGGTTCCGCTAAGTACCTTCTCGATGCCTTGGACAGATTGCAGCGTCGCGCTGAACGCATTATCGGCAATGCAGAAGTGGTAAATACTCTCGAATCTCTGCAATTGCGTAGAGACGTTGCGTCACTCAGCGTGTTTTACCGCTTATACCATGGCGAGTGCTCTGAAGAGCTCTTTGACCTCATCCCACCTTCTCCCTTTCTTCATAGGAGTACACGTGCTGCTCTTCGGAGTCACCGATTCACTGTCTCAAGTATCCCATCACGCACAAAGAAATTTAGTGACTCGTTTCTTTGTCGCACCTCCAAAAGATGGAATAGTCTACCAGCACACGTTTTCCCTCCTTCCTATGATATGGGGTCCTTCAAGAGAGGCGTGAAGAAGCACCTTGTGGGCCGGCAGAGTGAAGTTAACTGATGCTACGTTTGTTTCCACGCTGCACCAGTTGTCTTCGCGTCTGGACTTCATTTCCACTTAACATCAGGTGGGATGGAGTCATTTGCCGAGCTAAGTATAAAAAAAAAAAAAGAGATGATGACGATGATGAAACCATTCGGTATTACAAGTTGTTTAGCTTGCAAGATCGTAAACCCGTTAACGATCGTCATCAATCTAATCTATAGCACATGCACTAATGAAACATGTGTGTTATCTAATTAAACATTTTCAAAACTGTGCTGTGTTGATATTGTTATTAATTATTATTGGCATTTATTTTATTTTATTATTTTATATATTATTTATTACGTTCGAATTTTTTATGTAACCTCATGTGCTTATGGTTAATATTGTTTATAGCTGTCACTGTGTAATTTTTTAAATTCATGCCTGCTTCCACAGAATATCAGCGCCTTGGCACGTCAATGTCAATTTTAAGCTGAGTGGTGACCATAAATATCCAAGAATTATGAAATGGTGCTAAATAATGAAATGCTGCCAAATAAAGATTTTTATTATTTTATTATTTTTTTATTATTATGTTCAGTCAGTTGCCATAGATGCTCTGAATAAATATTTTTCATTTCATTTCATTTTATTTAAAAATCACAGCTGACTTCGATTCCTGCCCATAAGTACACTGTGGCAGCATTAATCGTTGCCTACCTACAAACAATCAGTAAATAAGGAAACCAATATGAGTTTTTTGGATTGGTACCGTATTATTGATCTTACAATCGACTGGGAAAGGAACATTATAGATAACTTCTGTATCTACACATAGTGGACACGGAATCACAGATCATCTCGAAGTTGCGAGATTCTGCTGTGTAAGTATCTTAGGGTTGCCAACCGTCCAGCAGTGCTATTCTCTAAGCAAAACAGCGTCGACCTTGACATTGAACTTACTCATAACTTGCAAACGAATGTAGACTTTATTTCTATTAAAAAGTAGGTTGAAATTAGTTTGCAAGTTATGAGCGAGTTCAACGTCGAGTTCGACGCTGTTTTGCTGTTTTCCCAGGACATGTCCTGCTTTTTGGGGTGTCCTGGATAGTTTTTAAGCATCGTCCTGAGTTTTTAAAGAGTCCTGTTAAGGACCTAAGAGTCCTGTAAGAGTACTGTTTTAAATTTCGCGCGCCACTAATCGTTTTGTCACTGGGTCCACGCCACGCGTGCGAAGGTCGTGACTCTTTTTAAAACAAAGTAGCAACGTGCACAATGATTGTTGTCTCTTTCGCGCTACTATTTGTGCGTATAACAATTAGGTATTGCTCTTATATATTAATAGTCCTGTCTTATAACCGGAATGTTCTGGTATTTCTACCTTCAAATCCTGGATTTCAAAGTTTGGTGATGGCAACCCTAGGTTATCTGTATGTGCGTTGCTCGACCGCGTTTGTACTTACACTTACCTGCCGTAGTCTTCTCAATGTGTGCGTACGTGCCCCAGCTGTAATTACTCTGTGCTGTTATATTATCTGTGGACCCTATTTCTGGAGAGGATAATATTGTTTTTTTTTTTAAAGCGACTGACCTTACCTCTTGTTAGCAATAGATAACAAAGGCGGTGTAAATTGTGTTTGTTTATTATAATATTAGTGTTTACAAGTCGCTTTACCTGTTAGAAGACAGAGGGGTTCGATGAGGTATGGGCGTATGACGACAATTACAGGCTATGGGTGTTTTGTAGGCAAGTTATGTCTCTAGACGTGGCATGTGGGAGGTCTGTAGCGCTATTCTCTAAGCAAAACAGCGTCGAACTCAACGTTGAACTCGCTCATAACTTGCAAACGAATTTCAACCTACTTTCAAATAGTAATAAAGTCTACATTCGTTTGCAAGTTATGAGCGATTTCAATGTCGAGGTCGACGCTGTTTTGCTTGGAGAATAGCATTGCTGTTTCTTTGTAGATATGAGGTATTAGTGACAGTAAAGTAAAGTATTGTTTTCACATCTCTATAAGATAAGTGACGATAAATCCGAAGGTAGGTCACACGGGTTAGGGGTGTTTGGTCATGGGTCGTTTTGTCATTAGGAAAAAATGGTGGCGTTTCGTCATTGCTATTTAAAATTAATAATTTTTGGTGTCGTTTGGTCATTCTCTTAAAGTAGGTACTACAGTCCGTAACAATGTATGCAATTATCGTTTCTATAGATAGACATGCCTATGATTGATTCTGTGATTTTTAATTGTTAATTTTAAATGGTGTTAAAAATTGTTGTATTTTGAATTTTAGCCCTGTATTAGATAGATATATCTGTGATTGATATTGTGATTTTTAATTGTAAATTTTATGGAGTAGTGTTTCACATTGTTATATTCAAATTTTAGATTTATTTTTAAAGAATTGTTGTAAAATTATACTTATGATTTTTAGACTGTTCATATTGGTTTCATTTATTTAGTTTGTTGACTGTACAATATTTTAAGGAGCACATGTACAAATGACGAAGCGACCACCAAATATTTTTAAAATTATTCATTAATGACGAAACGACACTACATCTATGAAAGTTAAAAGCAATGACGAAACGACACCATGACCAAAACCCCCTAACCCGGTCACACTTCCCCGGGATCTTGAATTACTGTGGAACGAGATAAGTTATCTCCTAATTTTTGGAACACAGTAATGCTACTAATATTGTTGCTATGGCGACTATTGTACAGACGTCTGCACACCAACTTATCCAAAACTGTCTAATTTATTCAATAAATGTTAAACCATATGTCATTTACATAAAATTTAAAGTCTATTGAGCAAATTTGACAGTTAGTGGTATTCTGATGTGTATAGGCATGTGGACATTATGGATATGACGAGAGGCTTAGAGAAGATGGTGGGTAGATAAATAATCTGCCAATTATCAGGAGGCTGTGTGCCCATCCTACTAATATTATAAACGCGAAAGATTGTAAGTATGGATGCATGTTTGTTACTCTTTCACGTAAAAAGTACTGAATGGATTTGGATGAAATTCGGCATACAGATAGTTTATAACCTGGATTATCACATAGGATACTTTTTATCCTGATATTCCCACGGGAACGGGAACCACGCGGGTGAAACCGCGAGCGGCCGCTAGTAGGTCTATAATAACAACTGGTGTCAGTGTAGGTATCAGAGAGTCTATCCAGAACTACTTATACTATATACGTAATCATACTGTGTCAACCTGTTTTCTTAAAATAAATAATTATATGACCAATAAATACAATACAGTTTTGCTACCGTCAAATGGTTTTTATGTATCATGTCATTTGTATGTGTACGTGTGTGTGTTTGTGTCATGGCAGGTTCTGAGTCATCCCTAAGATAGCCGTAATCTTCTACTTAAGGCGACGCATTGGAAATTTACGTTGCGGGGATCTTGATTTTTCCCAACAATTACAAAACATATGAAAGTGATATTTGATGATATTTGATTTTCCTAGTTGCAGAAACACGATTTGTCAACTTTTATAACAGAGAAAAAAATATCAAAGTAACCTCTTTTAAAACATAGATTTGCATTTTACAGGCAAACCAGATCGATTTAAGCATCTAAATTTTCTTAATAGATTAGTCTTAACACACATTTCAATATGCTAGTATATTTTTAAAAATAATTTGTAGTTTTAATTTGAAGGAAAAAAAACAGTTTTTCTTACGGTGCGGGGCGCAAACGCTCTTATATTAATTGTTTAGCGGTGCGTCGCCTTAATACTTTGCAGTTGCTATGTTACTTTATTGATAGGTTGAAAATGTTAGGTGTAGGTATACAAACAGTATGAACCTGTTTCTTTTAATACAGACTGGTTAAATGAGTTACAACATGAGTTAATTTGGTCTCGAGCAAGGGGCATCCCATGTAGAAATAGAAACAAAACAAGTCGCTATTCGAAGTCGGTTTAAGTGCACTTTACTCGGAATTCTCACTACTGAGGAACTGGCTATCTAATCTCTAAGTGATACGGTGACTTATTTTGCAATAAAGTAAATCACTACATGGTATAAAACAAAGTCGCTTCCCGCTGTATTTCAGTCCCTATGTACATACATAATGTATACATATGCATACATATGCTTAACCTTTTCACCGCCCAACTATCCTGCACGCGATGTCCCGCTGTACGCCAACGTATAAATGTATTTTAATAAAGTGGGTACAAAGAAGAACTTCTATAGAAGTGCTGGCGTGGACGGCACGAAAATCTCGAACTTCTATAGAAGTTGTTGTCGGTAAAAAGGTTAAATCTTTAAAACTACGCAACGGATTTTGATGCGGTTTTTTTAATAGATAGAGTGATTCAAGAGGAAGGTTTATATGTATAAAACACGCATATAATTAGAGCCGGTAGGTGGCGCTGCGCTGCCATAGGGTTTTATAGAATTCGGGTGTTCACTCAAGTGGACAAAACGCGAGCGGGCCGCTAGTATAAATAAATGCAAGCCATAATGCCACAAACATAGTTGTTACGGTAACAAAATTAGATAAGATCGGTGGTAGCTACCCTAGCAGACTCAGTTCATGTCCTACAGTATACCACTAACCATCATCATCTCAGCCAAAAGACGTCCACTGCTGGACAAAGGCCTCCCCCAAGGATATGAGGGGTATTTGCCGTAATCGCCACGCTTGGCAGGCGGGTTGGCGATCGCAGTAAGTTGATACTTAATCTCAGAGAGATGCTGCTGCCCATCCTCTGGAATGGTCCCTTAGTCGGCTTTTACGACACCTACGGGAAGAGATGGGGTGGTGCAATTCTTTATCCCCGGCACCACACAGGGGACCACACAACCACACCACTAACCAAACTGACTCTAAAATGGTCTCGCTGTGAATCGACCCCTAATCACGGAAACTAATCTGACTCTAAACTGATGGCCTAACGAGTTGTTTGATATATTTCACTGATTATTTTGAAATCATTAATTACCTTCTAGTTAATTATAGCTCGATTCCTTATTTACGAGAAAACTGTTTTACAATCTCAAACACCCCATGACGTCACACGAAAGTAAGCATCATTTCATTAATAACAAATAACTAAATGTAGCACCACAAGATAAGGAGATTGCAGAAGGTTACCTTCAAACAAACGCGCTCGGGCAACGCTCACATTGAAAAATGGTATACCTTTGTACTGAAGGGAATACTAATAGGGTTGAAAATGAAACCGCTAGTGGCTTCTTTGCTCTAAATAGGTAACAACTTTATTGACAAATTACAAGCCTTATATGCTATTTGCCAAAACATTTCGATAGCGCGATTCAGTCAGAATACGAACCGCGCCATCTAGTAAAAACTATAAGAACTAATCTTATCTAAAGAAAGAAAACAAAACGAGCGAGCCTTACAGTAGTCGCATATGATGTAGATGATGCGGACGACCTCCTTGGTCGAGTGGTTTGTACACCGGTTTTAATGGTGTCGCCATCTCTGAGGTCCCGGGTTAGAACCCCCGGTCGGGTCAATTTAGAAATTATTGTTTGTCTAAATTGTCTCGGGTCTGGGTGTTTTCTATGTATAATCAGTATGTATTTAAGTATTTTTAGTATGTTTATCCGTTGTCTAGTAATCATTTAACGAGTTTCATAACGAAGCTTCTCTTGGGCTAGATAACTGGTGTGAGTGTAGGAAAGTTAAGTTAAGTTAGTTCCGCAAACCAGTTTTCGACATGCTACATAATCTACACCACCCAGGAAGTTCAGCTACTGTACGACTGGTAGCACACAGATTTGTTTGGCCAGGGATTCGTAAAGACTGTAGAGAGTGGTCTAGGCAATGTTTAAAATGCCAGAAATGTAAAGTTTCCCGACATACCTTCTCACCCTTTTCATCTTTCCTTCCCCCATCCGCGAGGTTCTCCCACATACACCTCGACCTCATAGGGCCCTTACCTCAGTCTTATGATTACAGGTACTGTCTCACAGTCATCGACAGGTTTACCCGGTGGCCTGAGGCATATCCTCTCAAGGACATCACCGCTGAGACCTGTGCCACTGCCCTTGTGTCTGGCTGGATCGCCAGATTCGGCTGTCCAGAGCGCGTGACTACTGACCGTGGTCGCCAGTTTGAGAGCCATCTCTTCAACGCTCTCACTGCCCTGGTCGGTGCGCGCCACTTCCGGACCACAGCTTACCACCCGGCGGCCAACGGTATCGTCGAGCGACTTCACCGCCAGCTCAAGGCGGCCATAATGTGTCATGCTTCTTCTTCACAGTGGATCGAAGCTCTTCCACTGGTGCTTCTGGGCATGCGCAGCGCTTGGAAGGACGACCTTCAATCTTCTCCTGCCGAGCTGGTTTACGGCGAGCCTCTTCGCCTACCTGGCCAGTTTCTATCACCAAAGGATGACTACCTGACAGCTGACGTCACTCAGTACGCGACACGTCTTCGCGCGTACATGGCGAAGCTCTCACCACGTTCAACTTCATGGCATTCGTCATCATCCTTCTACGTGCCACGAGACCTTCACACCGCTTCTCACGTCTTTCTTCGCCAAGATCGTGTTCGAGCATCACTAGAGCCACCCTACGCCGGACCCTTCAAGGTTGTGAGCAAGCATCCTAAGTTCTTTACCATCGAGGTTAACGCCAAGAACGTCAATGTCTCAATTGACAGGCTCAAACCGGCGTACATCACTCAAGAGGCCCAAATTCCGGAGAAACCGCAAGAAGAAGAGAAACGGACGTCCAGCGGCAGAAGAGTTAAACTCCCAGATTTTTATCGACCGTAGTCACGGTCTGCCGGGGGAGTACTGTGGCGACCAATCCGCTCCACATTTGCACTTGGGCAACCGCCTTACAATTTGAGCGAAATCCGCTCCGCTTATGCGCCTTGGGCCAGCGGCCGCATTATGTACTGCGCCGCCACCACGCGCGGGAGCACATATGCACCCCTCTATCGCACGACCGTGCGCCCGCATGCAGCCGTCTCGCTCGCAACGCGTCATCGCTGGCTCAATGCAATAGGCGATGATTTTGCAATATTCATTCTGTTGAATGCATCGCTCGCGCTTGAACTTTGCTTATGCCAATCATAATTGTCTCACTATTAATTCTTGTTCTGTGTAATATTGTAACCTATTCTTTCTCAATACAATTAATATTCTTCGTTCTTCTTGTGTTGTGCTTTCTATTACCCGTCTACAGTGTCGTGTGTGCCGTAATAAATATTAATCATCGAGTTCGATACTCGATATTTTATGTGGGATTAATACAACCTGTATTCCACATGTGTAACATTTGACATGTCACCTTAGTAATACTTAAGCAATTTTAACATTATATTCTGAAAAAAATGGGTCAGGTATGACATCATTTTATAACTATAAAATAAATGCAGTAAATACTCATTAGAAGACATTTGTCATATCAAAATGACCTTTGATAGTCAAATGACACAATATGTCACATATAATAATAATATGGCATGTTTATAATATCGATTTTAAATTTACAAAATGGCGCGCGCTTGTCACACTGTTACACCTACTTCCGTCACATTTCACGAAATCACTCCCACAAATTGTATTTAAAGAAGGCGAGCGGAAAGATGTTATACATCAAAAAACATTTATTGGAATCACCAAAACACACAATTAAACATACAACATGTAACATAAAGAAAAAATAAATAACATTATACATTGGGCCCTGTTATGTGATGCCAACTCTGTGCACAGCTCAGTATACGCAGCAAGTGGGGCCTGCTGCACTGGTATTCTACTGTACACAGTAGTACGAGATTCCATGTCCGTGAGAGGGTGTATGTGTGCGTTGATCGAGTGTGGTACAATAACTAAAGCTGGCATGTTCACAGTACTCACACAAATGCAAATTCACTATACAGCATGTTTAGCAATTAAATTATATTAATTAAATAATCTTGATTGAAAAAGCAAATTTGTAAAAATTTAGTCTTCTTACTCTGATTTTATAAGCTATTTAAGCTTGTAAGTTGTAGGTTGAGTAAAGTTGTAGGGTTGTAAATAAGATTAAAAAATATGTATAACTTGAAAAATTATATGTTATTACATTAATGGTTTCTAGTCAAAATCATCAGTTAAATGTTCTAACTTGTCTATTTACCTTGAAACGTGATTGACGCTAACGGACGAATGTCAAAAAATACCACTCTGTATTTATGAACAGTAGCAAAAGCAAAACAATAACTGCTCCCTTCATACGCATAAGCTTCACCGAGCGCGAGAGAGACGGATAAACTTTTCATGATACGTATGCAGTGCGACGTCACGCCACGCGCTTATTCACAGCCAGCCACTACACAAGCGCAACGTGTAAATGTGATGAACGTGCCAGCTTTAGTTAACAGACTTGTATGTATTGAGCTTACCTTCTGGGGTCTTCTTATTTTATAATAGCACTTTCTGCATCATTGGGTGTCTCCGAACATAATGTTGTCAATACTGGATAACACAGAAACTTGATTTACCGACGACATAGGTTATAATTTTATCACTGCGTTAATTTTATTTAGACGCTGTCTGTTGGCGAGTTTGTTATTTGCACTATCTTAGTTATTATTGACGTTTATGTTAACGTGTGTTACTGTGAATGTGCGAAGCACAGTGCATGTTATAATTTACTTATTTAAGTTTATTACAGTAGTCTTGCTTAGCTACTTACTCATAATTATATAATTTCAAATTTAATTATGTATTTGTCATTATTTATAAGTTATGTTTACGTGGATAAATAATAATAATAAACGAAGTAAGCCAGCTAGTTAAAATGGCTGGGCTTCTATTTTACTAACTCCGAACTTGTATCAATATGGACAACGGAAAAATTAAAAATAAAAATAAATACTATTGGGTATAAAAAGTATATGTATGAGACTGAGATACGATTTGGAACGTTTAAAAAGTAGAATCGACACCCTGATGCATGACCCTGATGCAACTTTTATACTCGTAGACTGTTGATTATGATGCCAATCATTTGTCTTCTTGACAATCAAAATTATACTTCGTATCTCTTCGAAGATGATTACCAGTTAACATGCAGCAGTACGTAGTCTGGTGCCATCCTTGTCACATATTTACCAGACTACGTGCTGCTGCATGTTAACTGGTAATTATCTTCTTCGTGATACTCGTATAATTAGAATCGAAATCCCCAAGGTAAGTTCGTTCAATTATTAAATATAACTTTCTTTTGCCATTCTCAGATAATCTACACTATTCAACATGCATCGATGTGCAATCCAACTTTTGTGTACTCGAGCTATCAAGATCGTAACGCAGTCGTCTATTCGGTAAATGGTCAAAGTTCCCAAGTTGCCCGACCGGCAGATGAATGACGACGACTCCCGGCAATTAAGGAGATAATACACTCGGAACTAGCAATCGGAACAGCAGTTTAATAGTTGATCACTTATTTATGTGCATTATGAATTATTTGGTTCGTGCAGCGAGACTACGTTTTTGTCATAATGTTCTCGGAAACTATTCTCAATAGATAAACTTTGAAATTGACACGGAAATGTTGTTTATTAGTAGCCGAAATGTTGTTAAATTGATATCAAATAAATAGTGAAATTTTCTAAGGAATTTTGGTTTTCATTTTTAATGGAATTGAGAATGCAAAATAATATTTTAAAAATAACTGGAAAGAAGGTATTTAGAGAACCGTCGTGTTATATCTGTGCTGAATACGAGGGCTTATATATTTTTAACCGACTTCAAAAAAGGAGGAGGTTACTCAATTCGACTCATATATACATATTATTTTTATGTGTGTGCGCGGATAACTTCGTCGTTTATGAACCGAAATGTCTACTGAAGTCGGGTGGGGCTTTTACAATAAAAAAGAGGAGATAATGGAACAACTAAAAGTTTAAATGAAACAAAATTGTCCCCCAGCCGACCACCAACCACCCGACTTCAATAGACATTTTTTTAAAACTGACATGCGTACCTAGGTAATTAATAATATGATTTTAATATTATTTATTGCTTTTAAGAGCTGTTTTAACTTTTTTAAGTTTCCTGTTTTTAAGATATATGTTTTTAATTTTTAATGATAATTATTTTAATTATATTTACCAAGACTGTTTCCGTTTATTTCCAATATCTTGAATTTAGGGACTATACGAGATGCATTTTCGGAATGGACTTAGTGACGTACTAATAGTTAAGTGCCAGTAAAGTTTTTTTGAATTATAAGTTACATAGACAAATAAATAGATTTTAAAAAGAACATATAATACATAATTATTATATTGTTTTCTAAAGTTTACGCGAACACTACACATTGAAATGAAACAACTTTTACGGATCTACTTGCGTTAATTTTTTACATTACTTATTTAGAGACTCACAGGGAGTCTCCCTGTGACCACGGGTTCGAAACGTCAGGATAAACATTAAATAAGTAAAGTGTAAAATAAACGCGAGTAGATCCGTAAAAGTTGTTTCATTTCAACATAATTATTAAACAATAAATTTTACCAGTGTCAAAAATTCTTTAAAAATAAATAAAAAATAAATAAATAAACTTTCCTACACTCACACCAATTATCTAGCCCAAGAAAAGCTTCGTTATGAAACTCGTTAAAATGGTTACTAGACAACGGATAAACATACTTAAAATACTTAAATAAATACATACTTATTATACATAGAAAACACCTAGACCCGAGTCAATTTAGAAAAAAAATAATTTCTAAATTAACCCGACCGGGGCTCGAACCCGGGACCTCAGAGATGGCGACACCATGAAAACCGGTGTACAAACCACAAATATATTAAGTCAAGATTTACAGCAAAGAAAGGGCGGTGAAATATAAATTATAACCCCGATAATAAAGTACCGTAAGTCGAGTGTGAGAGTGAGAAGTGCCGAGATTATGGTGGAGTAATGCAACTCATGACACGCCTCGCAAGGCGGCCGCGAATCATTTCTCGAGTGTATATTCATATGGGGAGCAATAAATATTCATTAAAGTCGCATGGGGAGTTATAACAGCTCGGGATGAAAATTTTATACCGATTCAAAATGGTTTATTCAAAGCTTTTTGCTCTGTGCTAAAAAATAAATATATTGTTGGGATTTTTTTCGCTTGTGAATTAATAAAGAAGGGTATAGTTAACTGTTAGTTACATCCCCTTGTGATTAGTTTTATATTTGTGCAGGCTTTAATTACCAACAAGATAATACGAAATGCTGTCTGTCTGGCATAATAACTGACAAACGAGACAAACGAGGAGGGTTCCAATTCAATTTGGATTCTTATTAATATTCTTGAGTAATACTCGATGGCTCCTACTTCTTTAAGACGGTCGATGTGGGGTAGGCCCTCAGTCACCCATCATCAGTTTAATTACACGCTTCTCACTTGTGACATTGTTAATAAACCTATTTATGTATTTATTTATTTATTGGCACGACAACAGAATGCAAACCACATTTCATACATAAACACAATTTAAAAGAAAATACAGTAAAATTTGCACTCCGATTGTAGTCGGGCACAGCGCTTGCTTATTAACATTAAATATAAATACATCTGCACTAAATATAATTTTAATAATTTAACTTTAATTTACATTAAATATAAATATATCTGCTAAACTTAAAAATGTAACAATAATTAAAATGATTAAAATAAAAATTTAAATAATAAAAAATTGAATAATTGAATAGGTGAAAAACAACAATAAAAATAAAATCATCAGATAAAAACATGTCATAACTTGCTCTTGCATATCTTTTGGTAGGTGGGACGAGAAAGTGAGAAAATATCCAATTCCTCGCTAATAATATTATTGTAACCCTACACATTCGTAAGACAGGGTCATTGTATGTAACATTGGTTCTACATGTTGGTAAAGAAAACAATTTTTGTGTTCTTTTACTACCGCTTATTTTAAATGAAAAAAAAACTCTATTGCATAACAATATGAAACGTGCACTCGAGTGATCACTAAAAAGCGCTACCTATCTTGTCCTGAAAAAGATAAATGCGCCGGTCTTACTGCAATAAGTAATATTCACCGTACTTTTTTAGGGGTGGCGAGAAACTTAAAAGGTTCCTCAAGCCGTTAGATGGAAACACCGACATAGGTTTTCTAAAGGTAATGGGTAAGGTAATAGGTTTTCTAAAGGTATAGGTTACCACACGCGATCTATACCAGGTACAGACATATACCTGGGCGCTTCTCTCTAACTAACGACCCAGCCAACCCGGGTTGGGTTGTTCCGCTCCTGATCCGATCCGAACCCCTCGGAGAATCTAGTATTACAAGATTCTTCGAGGGGTTCTCCGAGGGCCTCTAAAGGCTAGGACCTCGGCTCGGGTTGGCTGGGTCGTGGGTTGGGGAGAAGCGCCCAGGTATATGTCTGTACCTGGTATAGATCGCGTGAGTGAACCGGGTCGTAGTACTCTTCTACGACGATTAATAGCTCATGGTAGGGCCTCTGTTCATGTAAACTCGTGGTAGGGCTATCAGAAATATGTCGTCTCCGCTTACTAAAAACTCATTCACGGCGTATGTCCACTTGTGCAAAACAAAAACAAGAGATGGAAAGTGCTTAGCGAGCTTTGAAATTGGAAACGCGTTCGTCAGATGCCGGAAATTGTTGGTTCGTCGGCTGGTGCTGGCAGGTCACGTGAGCTCATTACCTTGTCAACGGAACGATTGCCGCTTACCATATGTCTTGGAGCGTGAGCTTCAGCTTGGGTGGTGCGTGCTGATAGATTAATAAGGATTGGGACGTAGCAGCTATCTCTAACACTTTTTTAAACTCCTACATGCAAGGCCTTCATCTCCCCTGCTGTTAAATGAATATAAGGCTGGAGGTGGAAGCTTCACCCGGAATCAACTACTTAGGAACTGGCTATTTTATCTCTAACACAAAAATGCTACCTAATATTATGGCGACATATAAGATCCCGATGAGGAGCTCGATGGCGCAGTGGTTAACACGCCCGGTCTGCGAGTGCTGAGGTTAGGTCACTTTCTCAAAGGCCAGTCATCAGATGGGTGACCAAAAATGTATCATCTCGAGCTCCTCCGTGCTTCGGAAGGCACGTAAAGCCGTTGGTCCCGGCTGCATTAGCAGTCGTTAACAACCACCAACCCGCACTGGGCCTGCGTGGTGGTTTATGGCCCGTTCTCCCTATCCATCCATAGGGAAGGCTCGTGCCCCAGCAGTGGGGACATAAAATGAGCTGATGATGATAAGATCCTGACTATTATCAAAATTGAGTACATCATTTAAGATACTCTGGGAATCAAATCCGGGACTTCTGTGTCTGAGGCTGGACGTCTTAATCATTAGACCACAGAGGCAATTTCATCATCATCATCATCATCATCTCAGCCAAAAGACGTCTACTGCTGGACAAAGGCCTCCCCCAAGGATCTCCACAACGAACCGTTTTGTGCTGCTCGCATCCCGCGACCTTCACCAGATCGTCGGACCAAAGGCAATATAATAATATAATAATAATAATATAGCGAGCGTTCACTAAAAATAGATGAATGCAAAGTGCTTCAGATTATTGAAGCGAGCATAATGATAAGGATTTCTAAGAACGCTACGTATTTTATTAAGAAAATGTTTTTAACGGTAATTGACGCAGACTACTAAGTATTATAGACATACCTTTATATCCGTTTCGAATGATTTGCACCCACAGAATAGTTAAATAAGGTTGCACCAGCCGTGGTCACGGGATAACTGCCGTTGCAATGTTACGTGCACGTTTACTCGCCAGCCTTTATAAAACGTCACATTATTTATGCAACTACCTCCATAACGTGGTTAGAAAATTTAAACTAACGAAGAAATCTAAATTTTAATAACCCGACTATTACAATACAATTTAATAAAATAATAACAATAAACTGTTTTAAGTAAAGGCATTGAAGGTAAGATTTGACCGCCTTCGCGGTCTAGTGGATAAGACCCACCGTTTTAGATCCAGATGTCCCGGGTTCGATTCCCCGCGGGGGTACATTTTTGTGTACTCGGTTTGGTTGGTGGAAGGGCTTTGTTCGGCTGGCTAGCTACCACCATCTAATCTAAATATGTCGCCATAACATCAAAGTTTGTAGCATTGTTGTGTTCTGGCAGCTAGAGATAAGATAGCCAGTGCCGCACTAATTGAAGATCCCGGGTGAAGTTAAGGCGCTTCCATCATTGGCCGTATCATAACTTAACATCAGGTGAGATCAAGGCACTGTGCTTACCCGTAAAATATAAAAAAAGCTTAAATCAATACCATATTTAATTAAGTATTACCGGACTAGATAGCTGGCAACAACAGTATAAATACGTCATGTTCACAAATATATCAAGATAAATTATGATGAGGTAAAACCTACACAAAACATAGCATTGTTGAGAATAACAGCAGACTATAAGAAAAACCAAAGATACGGTATATTGTTAGGTAACAGTAATCACAGATTAAATCATAAACACACAGCCGATGCTGGCGGAATTGAAATTACCCAGCGCCGAAGAACTCAAACAGAAGTTTCAGTGATCTCCTCCAAAACTCAAAGTCAAAATTGTAACTCCATCGGATTGTAATTAAATGGCCAGTTGCCGATCAAACTTCGCCTCCTCCAGTTTTATAATATTCTTGCGAAGATTAACCGAGTCCAATCTGACGTTTATTAAATCAATTAGTTGCGTGATTGACAACGTTATTACGACGACATCGAGAGGTGTAGGAAAATCTCTGGGGTAATTACTAAATTAGGTCGAGATGGAAATTTTAGAGTTGAGCAATTATGACGCTTTAATTTTTTTCGGTTAACATTGGGACACTTTACCCGAAGTCCTCAACCTCCGATGGAGTGACTATCATTCCTTTTATTATGGTGACTAGCATAATATATAAGACAGACACAAGACAAAGACGATATAAAACTAAGACGTTTCTTCTAATAGAAAGAAAATCCGTCGGGCTGGAAGTTCCTTATTGTAATGCTTCCCTTTGTTATGAAGATAGCTCGTATACATATTTACTTCCACTTATAATGTAAAATAACGTTAAACTTACTAATGTCTTCTACATTAGTAAGTTTATGCGAAAATATCGTAGTTCACAGCTAATTAAAATAAAACATAACGCATATAGAACCCAAATCATTATAATGAACTCGTTATAATGAGACGCCATTAACGCCTGAGAAATTCTTTCACACAATGAATTTCAATCCAACAACTTTTTGTACCTACATATAAATCCCAACAACTCTTCTCCTCTATTATTTAGCGAGTACGGTACTTGCTTAATTAACGGAGTTTGAAATTTAATTAATCCTTTTGTTAAGTGAATTAGACAAGACATTATGACGAAGTTTTTGGTGGACTGACCCTTTGGCGGCACGGATTAGAATCGGCCGCGGAGGGATTATTAAATTTGGTTTGGTTTTAAGACGCTTGTTAAGAGTTAGGCCGCAACAATTAATGCTTTCGAGTTATGAGACGACCGGAGACAGCTAAATGGTTGTGCTGGTAAGAATAAATTGTTTCTTTATCTGCTTTTGTTGAATGAGTAAATCTCATTCAAACGACCTATACAAAAAAACCATCTTTCACCATCGTTAGTGTAAACATTGTCCCACATTTGGACCCAGTTTTGCCGTATGAACATAGGACGAAAAGGAAATTGGGCAATAACCGACCATATCTTACTCCAGCAGCCGACTACCGGAAAAGTTACTTAATTATCAAACCCGAACGGGCAAGGCTGTGCCAAAGCCTCTTCTAACTTAATTATATAGTACCTGGATGACCAAGCTTCGAGAACGAGAACTCGGCATTTTTTTTTGGTAATTTTCTAAAAATGAAACCTAGCTAGATCGATTTATCGCCCCCGAAACCTGGGCCCCTGCATAGTAAATTTCATGAAAATCGTTGGAGCCGTTTCCGAGATTCAGATTATATATATACATATATACAAGAATTGCTCGTTTAAAGGTAGATATCTATCTAATTTACGAATCTAGAATTACGTTACGTTAATTATTATTATTATCCAATAATAATAATTAACGTAACGTAATTCTGAACATAAAAATTACTCTTTCCAATTAGTAATGAAACGAATGCAAAAATGCAATTAAAATACTGATGTAGTGATTAATTCCGTTAAATTAGTTACTACTAACTAAGTATTATATTATTTAATTGCATTCTTGTTGCTATGGATAACCGCAAAGTAACCATTGAGTAGGTAACGAATTGCATAATTGGAGGACGGAAATCCACGTGTACACAGTAGGAGCGTTAGTTACTTTGAGTATTTTCCTTTGGTGTCCAATGTTTAAGCCGTAAATCGTCTCATACGTGAACTATTGCTCGCGGAGCTGTTGCAGGCAATTTGACTTGATTTATCCTTGGTTTTGGGACGCTAATAACATATAAATCTAATCCGGGTAGCACAGATCCTACTGTTTGTCTCTTGTGTTTCTCCAGTAATGAATCTGCGACTGTCGTGAGAAATGGACTGCGGTTCTCAAATGCGGTGGTTATGGAATATTAAATATTGTTGGCCGATCAATAATTTATAGTATTCGCTGACCCAATTTGATTTAATCTTATCTCAGAAGTAAGATCTTACTGGATGTCTCTTGCGTTCCTTGTATTATGATTCTAAAATAAATAAATAAATCACACCAAAATCATTATTATTTTCTTTTATTTGTGTGATGTTTACTTGACGTTTCTATCGGTGTAAGGCTGATGTTTTATATCCAAACTATCTTAATACAGTCATCTATAAATGGATTTCTTAAGAGCGTTTACACCGCACACTAGCGCCACTAATGAAAAAAAACATATCTAGTAATTAGAGATAGAAAATCAAATTATGCTCAACAAACTATTTGAATGAAGTAATTTAGCATTTTTACGTCACCTAATGAACACCTCACATGTTATGTTTTAGTTAAATAAGACGTTACGGCCACTTTTAACTATAACGCCATATTTAACTAAACATTAGTTAAAGTGTTTTAATTTTTATTTTAGGTGCTAATTGCTGGGTCGGGTAGGCATTTAATATTTTCACTTTATTTTATAAGTATTTAATTCAGTTTCAGTGCAGCAATTAGCACTTAAAATAAAAAAAAGTAAAATTTACTATAGCATTGTGTTATCAAATTTGTGGTATTTCATCTGTAAAGATGAATCTATTGCCATCAGTTGCAATGACCGTTGGATAGATGGCGCTCTGCTGCTAAAAAGCATTCAAAAAAATAAAAAGCAGTGGCAAAATTCAGCGCTTACGTCAGCCTTCCCGGTAGCATAGCGGTCAGTGCAGCCGCCCGATTGCGGAAGACCCAGTGGCGGTAGCCAAAGTAACATTAAGAAAACGATAGCGAAGTTCGAAATGAATAAAATGTATGGGATTGACATAAGATTGACCACGTAATTTAGCCGCGGCTTATGTCGCTCCCATACATTTTATTCTTTTCGCTTTTATTAACTTTGCTATCGTTTTCCTAATGTTACTTTGGCTAAGCCTACAGGTTCGATTCCTGGCTGGGTCGGGTAGGCGTTTAATTTTTTCACTGTATTAAAGTGTTTAAAATAGTGACTATTATGTAAATTAAGGCAAGTAGATCGGTATAAAACATTCCATGTTGCTGCCTCGATGCTGCAATGTTGCGATAATTACTTCCTATCAGAGTGGCTAGTGCGAGTTTTATTTAGGCTAGTCGGGGTAATTATTATTAGCCCGACTAGCCTAAATAAAACACGCACTAGTCTTATTAGACACCTGAAATTTTGGGTAAAAATAAGACAGACCAAAATAATAGAAAAATAGCTTGTATTATTGATCTTATTTCAGTGAAAAATGAGTTTTATTTTATATTTTGTGAAAAATATATATTATTACCTATATACCTTTTTTTTTAGTGAAAAATGAGCCTTATTTTTTTATTTTTAACTGAAATAAGATCAACAATAAAAGCTATTTTTCTATTATTTTGGTCTGTCTTATTTTTACCCGAAATTTCAGGTGTCTTATTATTACCCCGACTAGCCTATCCGAGTTTTCTCGATCAAATATTCCTGCAAAATTTTAACTCCTCGTTTGTCTCTAAGAGGCGCTGTTTCAATGCTATACAAATTCCAATTATTCAACATGAAATTTGCATTAACGCTTATCACACAGCATATCATTCAGGCGGTTGGCCAGTAAGTTTACCGTCTTACTATCATAAAAAAAAATTAAGTAGGTACCACCTTCACCTGTTTTTTTTGTATGTCCCCACTGCTAGTGTACGAGCCTTCCCGATAGACAGAACGGGCCATAAACCACCACGCGGGCCCAGTGCGGATTGGTGGTTGTTAACGACTGCTAATGCAGCCAGGATCAATGGCTTTATGTATGTATGTATTCGTGTAATCTTTTGGGATTTTTTCTTTTATGTGTTTCATGGTTTTTTGGTTGTTCCGAAAAGATTGCGAACCGATGACCCAGTTCACAGTTAAGATTAAACTGTCGCAATAATACCCCGTCGTCGGTAGCACGTGGCGGTGCCCTGCTTCCTAAACATTAGGCACTGGCATAGTGAAATTAGCTTTAAACAGACTTGGTCACTTGCCAGTTGAGTAGCAGACTGTCAGAATTATTTATTTTAATTAGCAGCAGTATAATATCAATTGGTACTTGTTAAATGTTAAAATTTTGTTAGTTATGGTTATATAAAATTATTCCCAAATTTTTGTCGCGATAAGGGCGATATGACTGCTACATTGTAGGTGATACTTTTATTATTGTAATAAATGTTTATTTTTCCAATGTGAATTTGCATGAGTTACCTATAACTTACCGGCAATGTTGTCTGCAGTATAATTGTAAAGAGAATTTTGTTTGTATGTAAGGGGTTATCTCTGGAACTGTTAAATCATATTAGTTAGCAGCATTTTTCTTTCCAAAAATAAGAGATAAGATAGCCATTAGTTGAGGACTCTTGGTGTTTTCCACCTTAGCCTTATCGTCACTGCATCAACAAGTGAGAAGTTGTGTTGTGTTGTTACACATTAAATAAAACTAGTGACAAAAGTTTGTGAATCAATGATCGAGGCCATCAGCGGGAGTAATAACACGCTAACGTCACTAGCACGCGGCAGCGCACTGCCGACCAAACACTAAGCTGTAGAGATGGGAAATTAGGCATTAAAATCGCTGGGTTTCTAAAAAGAAGTTATTTATACTTTATTAGCAGCCCGCTTGAGACTTCGTCCGCTTAAGTGAACACCCCTATCCAATAGAACCCTATAGTAGCGCCATCTACTGGCTCCAATTATACGCATGTGTTATACATATAAACCTTCCTCTTCAATCACTCTTATCTGTTGCTGAAAACTGTATTAAAATCCGTTGCGTAGTTTTAAAGATCTAAACGTGTATACAGCGGGAGCGACTTTGTTTTATACTATTGTAAAGATAAAAAAACTTTATGGATAAAAACTTGATTCTCAACTGAAGGTTGAAGGTGCAAGCGCAGTTCACCCAGAATCAAAGAGGAAGCAACTGGCATTATAACTCCAAGTGTTGGCACATTACAATGCTACTAAAATGGTTGTTATGGTTACATATTTAGATAATATGGTGGAAGCTAGCCGATTTAATTAAACCGAGTACAAACAAAAAGCCTTCGAATCGATTGAAACATAGGCCGTGCCACAGTCTCTCCAGCAGCGGTGCCAAATTGATTACCGGTACATCGAAGTGTTGAAGTGTTTGTATGAAAGCGCCACTATGTCAGTCCGTCTTCAGGACCAGAGCTCGAAACCTATCCAGCTGCAGCGAGGAGTGAGACAGGGAGATGTGATATCTCCGAAACTGTTCACTGCTGCACTGGAAGATGATTCAAGTTTCTGGACTTGTAAGGACTCGGCATCAACGTCAACGGCGTATACATCACTTGCCTTTGATTTGCTGACGATATAGTGGTCATGGCTGAGATCCTGGAAGACCTCGGCACAATGCTCGGTGACCTCAACAGAGTCTCTCAAGAAGTGGGTCTTAAAATTAACATGGAGAAGACAAGAGTAATGTCGAACTCACGTGTCGTACCAACTCCTCTGAAGGTTGGGGACTCTGCCCTTGAAGTTGTGGGCGATTATGTTCACCTGGCGCAAACGGTCCAGCTAGGTAGGTCCAACTTCAGCAAAGAGGTCAATCGTAGAAATCCAATTAGGCTGGACAGCGTTCGGTAAGCTACGAAATATTTTCTCGTCTGATATACCGCAATGTCTCAAGACGAAAGTCTTTGACCAGTGTGTGTTGCCAGTGATAACTGAGACTGAGACGTGGTCGCCTCATAAAAAGGCCCAAGGTCACTCAAAGAGCAATGGAGAGGGCTATGCTCGGGGTTT
This sequence comes from Eudonia lacustrata, assembly GCA_947562085.1. Taxonomy (NCBI): domain Eukaryota; kingdom Metazoa; phylum Arthropoda; class Insecta; order Lepidoptera; family Crambidae; genus Eudonia; species Eudonia lacustrata. The sequence goes on along the minus strand of OX387313.1, from coordinate 10,042,746 downwards.
CTCTGCGTGATCGAATCAGAAATGAGGAGATCCGTAAAAGAACAAAGGTTACCGATATATCCTGAAGAGTTGCTAAGCTCAAGTGGCAGTGGGCAGGGCACATTGATCGCAGAACTGATATGCTGGGGCGGAACAGTCCTTGAATGGCGACCGCGTACCGGAAAGCGCAGTGTGGGCAGACCTCCATCAAGGTGGACTGACGATCTGGTGAAGGTCGCTGGAAGCCGCTGGATGCAAGCAGCACAAAACCGGTCGTTGTGGAAATCCTTGGGGAGGCCTTTGTCCAGCAGTGGACGTCTTTTGGCTGAGATGATGATGATGATGAGTACACACATGTACACCCTGCTAGGAATCGAACCCGGGACCACTGGGCCTTAGACCGGTGGGTATTAACCACTAGACCACAAAAGGCGGTTAGAGAGATGCTCAGATCGAACATGGATTAGAGCTTCATATTGGGTTTTAGACTAAATACGTGAGTCCATGTAATCGTCAAAATCAACTGATGATTGTCCCACAGCTGGGAATGCCTTGCCTTCCCATTTGAACAATAGCCTAAAGGAGATCAGGCAACAACCGCCACGCTGTCCAAAAAAACAACAGACACCAACAGCTTCCGTGCCTTCAAAAGCACAAAACAGCTCCAGATAATAATATTATGATTGGGTAACCCATCTGATGACCCAGCATTACGAAAGTGGCTTTACTTACAAGATCATAAGGTTGCTTATCCACCAAAGCTGTGTAAGGTACCTTAAAGCTGTGGAGTTTCTTGCGCCCATTCTTCTGCACAGCTAAAAAATAGACGTCCTGAATAGGTAAAAAAATTTTTTGGACGATTCAAAAGAACTTTTCTAAAGTTTATTTGAATAAAGAATATTTGACTTTGACTTAGCTAAGCTGACCTTGCGGAGCAAAATACTATTATTTATTCTATGGCAAAATGGAGTATGTTCGACAGTGTTCGGCAGGAAATAGTGCGGTTGACACTTGTTGCCTTTAATCATTAGAAATCCCTATTTCTAATGATTAGAAGAAACAAGTGACTGACCCCTGTCAGCAGCTGATTTGTGACTTTAGCGACAATTTAATAAAGACCACCTGCTTTCTAGCGGTCAGCAAATTTTAAACGAAATTCAATATTGTTGACAGCGACGAAAACTAGTGTCGTCTGGTGCCTTTACGACAACTCCTTTCTTCACGCAAACCTTAGCTAATTCACACAGCTCCAGTGGAAAATACACCTTAGTGCCCTCACCCACGTCCGATATAATAATTGATGACTGATTTTTTAATCGGTAAAAATTACACGTATTAAGTTCTATGTTGCAACGCACACGTCCCACCAGAAGTCGGTCAAAAAATCAGTACTAAAACCTCCGCAAAAAAATCCCGGTCCGATTATCGGTCCTACAAATAGTCGGTCGTGGGCGGGATGCGCCGTCGAGCTCCGGTCAATGTAGTAATAAGTAGCACAGAATATTTAAAAATACATGGTTAAAAACCTTTGCCCTACAGCTGTTAGTCAGTGACAGTTAATGAAGCAATGTCCCGGGTCGCAGCTGGGAATAAACTGGGGCAATAACGCCCAGACGTCGTGACTAGCAAGCGGCAGCTCTGCGCGGGTCAAACATTAGGCACCCAGTCCGACGGTGACGACGAAAAACGAGATTTAAACACATTCTTCTCGCACACACCCTCTCTCATACACACACACGCACCCTCGCCCACACATACACCCTCGCCCACACACACACACACACACACACACACACACGCACACACACACACACACACACACACACACACACACACACACACACACACACATACACACACACACACACACACACGCGCGCGCGCGCGCGCAAACTTGTACTCGATAAAATATATACATTCTTATATGCACTTTCACTCCATCATGTGGAGATCCTTGGAGGAGGCTTTTATATAGCAGTGGACATCTTTTGGCTGATATGATGATGATGATGATGATGCATTTTCTGATGCAAACTGCATTTTGCATTTTTATTTAAACAACAATGAGATGCGGTGATCGCTTCAGGCGTACGATTCGTACGTTTGCTTGCTAGCTCAATTAAACGAATAAGAGGTCTCTGTCAAAATCAGTGTGCCGGAAAAACCTTAAGCTTTCCTTTTCTTTCACAACTTGACGAGATTGTGTGTATTTATAATGGTTCACCGCAAACAACGGCAGACGAGAGCAGCCGCTCTTTTATGAGCGTGTATTAAAAATGCAAATGGTAAAAGGAAAAGGCATTACTAATTGAGGCGGCCTTTTGTGGATAACAATAGGAGTCATAAAAATGTTACGTTTCTGTGGGTACGTTAGAAAATTAAGAAATATACCTTTCGGTTTTTTTATTTTCAAGAGCCATAAGAGGACATTTACCGTTCTTTATAATAAAGGACACACTAATTGTAAGACTTTTGTTAAAAAAATGATTTACTAACAATGTTGAAAGTGTCTTGTTGGACATACAATGATGTTTAAGCGTAAAACATTTTTATTTACCAGGTTTTCATGCAAACATGTTTAAAAGTAAAAGTTTGTCTAAAAAGGTATCATATATAAAAACAAAACCTAAATAATAAACTAAATGAAATATTAAATAAAAAAAAATAGGGGGTGGTTAATTCACGTAAAACCAGTCCCTATTATAGTGCCATAATGTGGTCTGCGGGACAATGAATCGGTTAAGCATCCCGTCTGGACATATTACATATTCCTTGCCTGAGGGATATCACTGTCTAGAGCAACATGTGTGACGGACCGACGTGGTACGCGATGTCCACAATTTCTGCACTTTATGACTACACCACTGTATCTGTGTCATGTGCATGTGTTACTAAATTCTGGTTCATTTATTACAACACTGACGCTTTGTATACCGCCAGAGCGAATGCGCTAATAATGATAATAATAAACATAATGATGTTATTCCTTTAAGTATTATTTGACCACTTGTATGTTTTTTCCACACATAGTTTCTTGTGCTCATGTTGAAAGATTGCAAACGTAGGAAATATCTAGGATTATTATAGTTTTAAGGCAAATTGTTACGAAATTACGTGCCTTCCGGAACACGGAGGAGCTCGATGTCGCAGTGGTTAACGCGCTAGGTCTGCAATTTCAAACTGACCAAAAATTTATTATCATGAGTTCCTCCGTGCTTCGGAAGGCACGTAAAGTCGTTGGTCACGGCAGCATTAGCAGTTGTCAACAACCACCTATCTGCGCTGGCCCCGCATGGTGGTTTATGAACCGTTCTCCCTATCAATCCTTAATAGGGAAGGCTCGTGCCCCAGTGTACGGACATAAAATGAGCTGTTGATTGGTGATAGATTGATTGCCCACTGTTTTACTAAAAAAATATAGATAGTATTTGAATTGGATCTGAAATAAATAAGTAGTAATAATAATTATTATTGAAGTTGTAATAAAGTTTAGAGAGCATACCTGGGCCAACCAAACGGGAAGCGCCCGGTGGGACGCCCCAGGTATCGCTGGATAGACCAGGTTGAGAAGGATCTTAGATCGAGTGGTTAGTACACCGGTTTTCATGGTGTCGCCATCTCTGAGGTTGAGACCGTGGATCGAACCCGGGGGTTCGATCCACGGTCGGGTCAATTTAGAAATTATTGTTTTTCTAAATTGTCTCGGGTCTGGGTGTTTTCTATGTATAATAAGTATGTATTTAAGTATTTTAAGTATGTTTATCCGTTGTCTAGTAACCACATAACGAGTTTCTTAACGAAACTTCTCTTGGGCTAGATAATTGGTGTGAGTGTTTATTTATTTATTTATTTACCTCCAACGGCCGGACTGGCGAGAGGTGGCTGAGGACAGAGCAGAGTGGCGAAATCTCGTGTCGGAGGCCAAGATCCACTTCGGGTCCCTGAGCCAGCGCAGTAAGTAAGTAATAAACAATACAATAATATTACAATGTAGCCATGATGACCCTATGTATTACTTGATAAATAAATTACTTTCCAACAAGGTACCCAGTGTATTATAGAACCATACTATAACTCTAGGCTGTTTGTTATGTTGCTTACGAGGGAAGATCAGAAAATTCGCGGGACGAAAGGGGGGGGGGGATGAAATGAAACACGAATTATTTCAATCAGTTGAAGTATATTTCAAATAGTTTATTTACCTAAACAAATTATAGGGACTAGTCGAACTAAGCAGTCAGTAATACAAAGCTCTATATTTGGAAATATCAATAAAACTTAATGAATAATTTCGTCAAAGTTTACTTACAACGTTTATTACAAAACTTTAGTGAGCAAACAATAAAATAAAGGCTAATAATATCTATCGTCTAGTAAATTAATAAAGTACGGCGAATATTTTAATTTGCGACTATAGATAGAGACAATGTTTCAATCCAATAAATTTAACCCCTTCTGTGTTTATGTCGGTGTGTGTTTGCAGATTATTAACACCTTTCATGGTGGGTTAACAAGACTGTTTTTAATGTGTAAATAGAGTATTAATAATATCTTTTATGAAAGAAGAAAAAATAACAGGGGGTAACCACGAGCTCTTATATCAGTATTATTGCAGTTGTGAAAACGAGACAAGTGTAGCGGTGAATATACATATGTCTCTATTCCACAACTGCAATAATACTGCTATAAGAACTTATAGTCAGGGGGCTGGCCTCTGTGATCTAATTGTTAGTGCACTATGGTTGTCTGATCAAGAGGCCTCGTATTTTTTTTTGGTTTGTGTTAGTGCTACCACAGATCTACCAGATCACGTGGCAGGTCACCTATGCGCTGGACTGATCAAGTGAAATCCGCTATAGGGAACCGCGTATCTGACTGTGCCAGACAGTCTACTAACAGAGAGAGATGGCGGGAGGTCGTGCGGAGAGCTGTGTCCGCCTCAACCACTGAACTTGACGACAACGTGACCACGACCGCTCTGCCAAGAGCGAAGCGGTAGAGAAGAAGAAGTGTTACCACAGTAATGTCTAAATCTGACGCCATAACAACAACGATATTCGCGTTGTTATGTCATATAGTAAAATAACCAGCCCCCCAACCGCCTAACCGATCGCTTTGACTACGCGTATAGTTTATGACGTCATCTTGCCACCTCGCATCGCCTATGAAAGCAATATCAAAAGCTAAAGGCTATAACTTTCGATATTGCTTTCATAGGCGGCACGAAACGACAAGATGACGTCATAAACCACACACGAAGTCAAAGCGATCGGTTAGGAGGTCGGGCCCCAGGTTCTTAGTAGTTAGGGGTACTGTATGAATTGCTATGGACAAACCTGTAATAGTTTTTTCAAATCCAATAAGTTATATTGAGCAGTATAACAAATAGGACTTTTTTCGTCCATTCTGTTATATTGTATAACTAATAGTATAACTAGATGGACTAACCCTTCCTACCTGGGCTCTTATCACTACCAATATTGAGACATAGGTCAATTGCTTCGCTGCTGTAGAAAAAAAACCGGCCAAGTGCGTGTCGGACTCGCGCACGAAGGGTTCCGTACCATTGTCTATAAATACGGTAAAAAAATCACGTGTGTTTTAAATATTAATTTTATTCTGTTTTTTAGTATTTGTTGTTATAGCGGCATCAGAATACATCATCTGTGAAAATTTCAACTGTCTAACTATCACGGTTCATGAGATACAGCCTGGTGATAGACGGACAGACGGACGGGCAGCGAAGTCTTAGTAATAGGGTCCTGTTTTACCCTTTGGGTACGGAACCCTAAAAATAAGCAGATTTCGTAAGTTCGATACCCTTAGACACAATTGATGACTACTTGGTTTAGCTGGTAAGGGGTAAAAGATAATTAGGATACTCTACTCTACCTAAGTTAAGCCCTACATAGTAATTTAGCTTTGTTGAATTCTGGCATTCAGAGATGAAATTGGACATTTACAATTAATCATATAAACGTAATCCACGTAATATCTATATTATAACATCACTTAATTTAACTTGAAAAAAAAATAAAACAGAAAAATAATTAGAAAATTAAAAACTAAAGACCTATAAATAAAAGATGTCCTCCAACTGTGGGCTCATGGGAACGGTCCCAAGAATGCTGGCAACATTGCCCCTTTGGATTGCCAAACTAATACGCTGGCAGAGGTAGCTGCCAGCCTTCTTGTCACCGGAGGCCTCGATAAGGCGAGCACTTAACTCTTTAACTAGATGCTTTGCCTCCGGCCCCCATGGACCCATTGTTTCCACCGCAAACGGAACAAATAAATAATTTCGACCTAGGTTTGCGTATTTGTGCCGTTTGCGATTTTCACTTACCGCAGCAGCCCCCACATGAAGTGAAGTGGCGCGAACATGCGAGGGAGCCACGGTGTCAGCACAGGTTGCATCCCACACCAACGGCCTGCCAAGCTTCCAGGGCCCAATGGTCATTCCGTCAGGTCTCTTGCCATCACTGCGAGAAATACCAGCTGGTTCTAAGACAGCCAGTAAACCAATGGTGGCAAAAGCACTGCGGATGATGCTGTTTAGCGTCGAGTGACGCATCATGAAATTGCCTTCCACATAACACAAATTAATAGTAAAAGGTACGCTTTATACCAGTCGACGTAACACCATATGGTCTTTGGTTATACAGGTGTTTGGTGATAGGTGTATATTTCCGAAACAAAGCCATGCAACCAAGTGTAAAGAACACTGTGATAACCATGCAAAATTATACTAACGTAGATTTACTTTTTCATATAAAAACTCAAATTTACTTTTTATAATTTTTTTAGTCATTCCTTCGATGTTTCGACTTCTGTTTATGTTTGACCGTGAGGTTGACGACCAAGAAAAACGTATCAGCTTGACCTAGGGTTGTCACTCTACAGTTTTACTTAGTAACAAAGACCCTCAATATCTTGGCCATGTAGTGCTTTTCAGTTATGTTCATAATTTTCCAGGGTTCTATGAACGGTACCATATCTGCTATATTCGGGATTATACAGGATTATCAAACACCCTGTATATATTATAATCAATGCATGTGGTGTAGTATCATGTGGGATATTATAGAAAATAAGCGACGCGTCATTATTTGTGCCGAGCTACACAGAGAAGTTTGAGACACATTGGCATATTTTAAGACACCTCTTAGTCCCTTTTCTTATGTGCCTAGGTAGTTTCAAATTTATACGATAAAACATAACATAACCGAAGTATGGTACTATAAAGCCATATATATAAAGTACCAGTGTACACAGTTCGGTTGGGGGCAGCCACAGCCGCGCTCATAAAACGTTGAATATGAAAATTCCCCCACTTTTCAAATAAAAAGCTAAGAGTTCATAAGCGATTACGTCAGAGCGGCTGAAAAATGACTTTTGGAACGGACGCGCACTCCGCCCGGGCCGCACTCAAGATTAATTGTTTAAAATTGACGTTGAGATCAGCTAATACCCGACTAAATGCTCCTGATTTCTTTACCGCATTATCCACAATTTTATAATACAAATTAAATAGTTTAAGACGATTTGAGTTCTTATTATGTTGTGTTTTTCAAAACTATTGAGGTATCTGCGATTGCTAAGGATAAGCAACTTTCGCAAGGGCCGCTTATCAGATGGGTGACCAAAACTGTATCATGTCGATCTCCTCCGCTTCAGAAACCACGTAGAGCAGTCGTTGATAGGTCTTAAGTTTGTTTTATCCATCATTAGTTTAACGATATATACATATTTATAACAATCAATTCGGTTTCCGGTTGGTGTAAACCGAGTCACGAAAATTATGAACTGGCTGAACCGAATATTGTAACCACCATATATAATTACCACCGCACCGCACTGGGCCCGCGTGGTGGTTTATGTCCCGTTCTCCCTATCAATCCTTATGAAAGGCTAGTGCCCCAGCAGTGGGGATATAAAATAAGCTGATGATGTGACGTAACTAGCTGCTTATATACTTAATGCTGGTAGGAGTTTTCTCATAATCCGACTGGATGGTAACCACCCCGGTACCTAAATATTCTGCCTCTAAACAACATTGTTTTGTAAAGCTGTGTTCCGTTTTGAAGGGCATAAGATCAAGTGAAATCACAGTACTTAAAAGCATGAGAACTGAAGCTTTAGGATCATCGACGCGTGCACGTGTCAAGCCCTCCAGTGTCAAAAGCGTACATGGGCTGCAGTGGCCCCATAAAAAGCCCTCGGGAGGGCTTATGCTCGTTGGACGGCTCAATTACAAAAAAAAGTCTGAGAAAAAACTAAACGGCTCAGCTATTGATTACGGAACCACGATTTTCAATTTAACTTTTATTTTTTTTTAATTTCCATTTGAAAGATTGTATTTTATTACACTTATTCACTTATATTATCTTATCTCGGTAACTTGTATTTTTTTTACCCGACTGCGTCAGACGGAGGGTTATGTTTTTCGAGTGTATGTATGTATGTATGTATGTATGTATGTATGTATGTATGTATGTATGTATGTATGTATGTATGTATGTATGTATGTATGTATGTATGTATGTGTGTATGTATGTACGTATGTATATATGTATGTCTATTTCTTTGGCACGCCCTACAGCCCAAACGGCATGGTGAATTTTAACATATAAGGTGTCGTTAGATTTTTTTTTTGACTGTGGGAGTGACATAGGCTATAAAAAATCCGGAATTATACACAATAAAAAAAAGTAAAAAGTTTGAAATAAACTAAATTATTAAAATAAAACCAAAAAACCCGACTGCTAAAACAGGGACATTCATCAACCAAGCGGCCGTGGCTAGCTCAATTAAATCCGCACTCTATTTGGTTGGTGATTGTCCCGCCTTCGACAACTATCAATATTCAATGTATTTATAAATACTCATTTATTATAGATTTTATTATTTAAGTTTAGGTATCGGACAAGGAGATATTTCACGTTGCATTCAACATTGCTCAAAAATTCTGGGATCGGAATGGATTCTGGATTCAGGGGCTTGTTTTTTTTCATTTCAGTTTTTTCTCTTTGCTGTTATTTTTTATATTAGCCCGGTTTTTACGAGTAAATAATTGTTTTTTATATAGTTGTTTTAGCAGTCGGGTTTTTTGTTTTATTTTAATAATTTGGTTTTTGTAATAGTTAATTGAAAATCGTAAATTTTTTCTTTGAATTTTGTCGTTTTGCGACTGACATTTCGTATTTACGTGTAATGCGTTTTGTTACGCGTTGTGTTATTGCGTTGTGGTGTTTTTTTAATGTAGTATTTGCAGTATTAACATACTTTCAGTATTATTTAACTAAAAAGTATACCTGCATTATTTATCATTGTTAAGGAATAAATTAAATAAATAGTCACAGACGATAGTTTTGTATATAATTTTCAAATTACTGTTGGAAACGAAACGCAAATCTTGTATAGATAATAAAAGCTAATTTAGTTAATTTCTAATGAAAAGAATTATATTTTTCATACATTTTGAGGTTAGGTTTAGTCAATTTTCAAAAACTCATATCTCGGATTGGCTTTAGTAATCGGCGGCACGAATTAGGAATTGATAAGGGTTGGTTTTATAGGGGTTGGTTACCCCTTTCAATCGACACCCCCCACCCCGCGGAGATGCGTGGTTTTTTTTTACGAAGTTACGTAAATCCTTACTGTTGGTTAGGTTAAGTTAAATTTTTTTTCTCGAGCGAAGCGCAGCGTAGCTAGGGCCAGTCATGGAAGGGGGGAGGGTCAAAAAAAAACTGTCAACTAAGTCAAAGGTTAATTAAGAGGGAGGGCACACCCCTACTTACTGTGCGATTATTTTCTGATATTTACTAACCGATCCCAGCTTATCTCTACGGACTGATACCTTCTACCACTCGATTACCTTGCTACTGATACTGGACCATGTTTTACATTACATTTTGGATTTGTTTTGTGCATCAAGATGAAGTGCGTTAACTGCGGAATAGCCGTGCAAATTTTGCAAAGGCTTCCTAAGTACTAAAATCCTAGGCGTAAATTAGGCGTATCGCAGAAAACAGACTTGTCCGCCGACATAACCAAAGCCTATGGCTGTTGGTTAATCTTCCAATAAATGAGTAGGTAATTGATTTTATTATTTTGTTTTATTTTGTGTTTGTTTCCCTTCAATCTTCTGTTAATTAGGTAGGTACTCAAAACAATATAAATTCCAGAAATAGTTTTAATATAAGTAAGTATTGAAAATACTACCTAGATTAATAACTGTTAATAAAAACATTCATAATAGTTGAAACCATGTCAGTCTGAATAATGTACTCGAAAAATACCAATAAAATATGATTTTTCTACTAAAGTCGGCAATTCCTGGCTATTTTAACTATATTAAAACGCCTTACTCTTTTAAATAGCAAAGTCATAGCGCATACACTAATTGTCAATAATCTGAAGGCGTAAAAACGAAACTATTCACGTCTAGTACTTTTGACGAACAAGTTCTTTGAGTTTTTCAAACATGGGAACAAAATCTGCTAATATTCCCGAAACAAAACACCATAAAACATTGCTGTAAATGAAAATTATTAACTACATCTACGTCCATAGAAAAAATGGCCATATCCTAATTCTTAAACCACACGTTTTCGTAATGATTGTTAAAATAATTCTAGCAACAATTCGAAAGAGTTTTCTCTCTTCTTGAAAGATTTTTTTCTTTATACGAGTACTTAGATAGAGTTACAACATTAATTCGTATTTAAATATTTAAAATGGACGTGAAGGCATAGATGGCATATGAGGAGCTCGATGGCACAGTGGTTAACGCGCCCGGTCTGTGAGCGCTGAGGTTAAGCAACTTTCGCAAGGGCTGGACATCGGATGGGTGACCAAAACTTTATCATCTCGAGTTCCTCCGTGCTTCGGAAGGCACGAAAAGCCGTTGGTCCCGGCTGCATTAGCAGTCGTTAACAACCACCAATCCGCACTGGGTCCGCGTAGTGGTTTACGGCCCGTTCTCCCTATCCATCCACAGGGAAGGCTCGTGCTCCAGCAGTAGGGACATAATAAATGAGCTGATGATGATGATGATGAAGACATAGATGTGCCTTCTTTTAAGTATTTTGTTGTTTATCATTTGTTTTCGGTACCATAGTGTCACTATTGTGTTCAGCAGAATATCAGTGCCCCTTGCTGCATACACAGGGCTGGGCATAGTTTTGACATCATATAACAGTGCGCAATATGTATGTTGTACCTGTTATATATTTGTTTTGTTAGTATTGTGATGTCAATAAATGTTTTTCTTTCTTTCTTTCTCTCCTTCTGAATTACTTTGTAATGTTAAAATATTTAGATGATATAGTACAAAGAAGAATCGACAAGAAAATCACCAGAGCGTTTCGTTCCCTTTTCAATTTAATACATTCCAATTTTATGAAGCTGTAAAAACTGCTTCGAACTATTGGAAAATGCTGTTTCTTATAGAAGAAACACATTCCAGAATAAACATATTTATTTATATAAGTAATATATACGAGTAAATGTGAACCTTTGATATGACTACGTGTTCGCGTTAAGCTAAGAAAAGAATATTTACAAGATTCGCTCCGTAAAGTAATTAAACTAAAAAAGATCTGTGCCTGAAAATAAAAATAGCAATAACAACTTACGGCGCTGCCTCAACAAGTTCGTGTAAAGTTTCACAAAAGAAGTCGCCTTCTTAATCTATATCAGGACAATTATTAATGTCGAAGTTTATGTATTTTATAATAAATTCTAAGGTCTTTCTGGTCTGGGCCTTTTTGGTCTGAGACGTGAAAATTATGTAAATAAAACGTATCAGCTGCCTAATTTTCCGTGCATGTCGTAAGTGCCTACCAAGGGACAAGGGTTTCAAGATGCTCGCACATCAGGCGATCGGCTTGCAACCTATCACTGATGTTATCTATTCCGCCTCAGGGCATTACTTTGACTATGCTAAATTAGGCATCGATCGAGGTCACTAACGGCGATTTCTATGCTCTTTGAGAATGAATGAGAATGTATGTATATATGTATATGTATGTATGTATGTATATGTGTGTGTTTGTGTGTTTGTGTGTGTGTGTGTGTGCGTGCGTGCGTGCGTGCGTGCGTGCGTGCGTGCGTGCGTGCGTGCGTGTATGTATGTATGTATGTATGTATGTATGTATGTATGTATGTATGTTTGTATGTATGTATGTATGTTTGTATGTATGTATGTAGTTTTAAGGTTTTTATACTTGGTTGGTTGGTTGGTAGGTTTTTATTTTTGGTTAGCAAAAAAGGTTTTCTATTTGTATTTGTAAGTTGTTTTTTTTTAGTTGTTGGCTGCCTTTACAGCGTCATGTGGGCGCCAAAAAACTCAAAGGATTTTTCATGCCGGGTGATAGAAACATCGTTAGATGGTTTCGAGATGGGATGGCGCGGCGTGAGCTTTTCTCTAACCCCTAGTAGGGGTATTATCCAATGAGTTCATGTGGATCGAGAGCAGAAGAAGCCAAAGACCTCGGTTGTAAGTGTAATACATATTACTATTAAAATCGAATTAATTAGTTGTTTACTACCTATTTCCAATTGACTTGAACGCAAAGTCCTAGATGTGCTTTTTGAAGGACTTATAAAATGTTGAAATTTAGCATGGCACAAATAGGTATGTAAGTCTAAGCGTCTAAGTCTAATAAAAAAATATTTGTTACAGTTACAACCGTAAATTAGTTAGAACCTTAATGTCATTCTTTTTGAGAAATAAATATTTTTAAACCTCAATGTTACGTAAATTGTCTCCGCTTTATAAACTAGACTCTTTCTTATCTTTGTGAAGTAATTAAATAAAAAATCTTGTCCAGTAAAATTTTGCTCATCGTTTGTGAAGCATCTACAAGTTTGTATTAAGTCACAACAAAGGGCCTAGACAAGTTGTATTATGCTAGTAAAATAAAATGGAATAGAAAGATTCAAGTATGGGATTGACATAAGACATGGAATGGAATTATTATTATTATCTCTTTATTTCTTTTTTTTTTAGCCTAGGTTTGTTATAATATTAATATAAAAGTAAAATACAAAAGCACATACAAAACAAAAATATTATAAAAAACCTAGCCTAGGGTACCGCCGGCAACGGGGCAGGGCTCAAGCTGCCGGTGGTTAGGGCTGCAGAGACAGGAACCTTCTGTCTATCTATCTATCTAATATTATTATTATTAACTTTAGTTTGACTTTGTTTTACTTGAACAATTTTTGACTTTTACTAGAGTACTGTAGTGGTACTGTATGACATTGTGGAAATTGAAACTTTTACTTACATAATTATCTGATGTAAATTTGTTAACTTAGATTTTTATTTTGTTTTTTTTTTATGTTGTGGTTGTCTTCTATATATTTTTTGTGTTTATTTGTAATGGAAAGTGTCCTGCTATGATAGGACACTTTCCAATATTTTTGACGCCGTAAGGGAGAAAAGAGATGGACACTTGCTGAGTTTCTTGCCGGTTCTTCTCAGTACAAGATCTCCCGCCCAGAGTAGACTTACGAACCGATGGCATAGTGACATTCACAAGAGCTACTTGTAGCCTAAACTGAATAAATTGTTTTGAATTTTGAATTTTTGACAACGTTACGTCAAACAAAAGTGAATCCCTTGATAAAACAACCGTATACCTATGTTTTGTAACATTCTTTATAACATAAGTTATATTATTATAACATGTTACGTAATGTGAATTCACCTATATACGTTGTTATGCCACTTGTATAGGACCTCAGATGTCGATTACCTAATCTATCAGCAAAATTATATTATTGTCTTTATTCCATGGAGACACTGTTGGTTGGGGATATTCTCCGTGATTTTCAAAAGGTCAAGGGGTTTTCCCGATGACCTTTGAATAGTACATTAGAACGCCTCGTGGAGACGAACACGTGGCATTATAATCGTATATTGGTAAATTTGGTGGTATTTAATAAGTTTATTTGCGCAATCGTCATTATTTTATTACCTATTAGGGAAATGTTACTTGACCTACATCATTTCCGTAATAAAAAATAGAATAAAGTCCCGTTGACCGTTTAAAAGAATTTGAAAGATTGAACTTGCACTTTTATTTCATTTGTTAATACTTATTATGTACTTACCCTAATATTAAACGGTGAAAAATTCACAAAAACTATTTTTTTTTTAAATAAAACTAAACGCAATCTAGTAGAGATGACGTTTTTGGACGGGTTTTATGTATACTCTGAGGACATAATTTTACTTTGTTACTGGCACAATTAAAATGGAATGTTAGTTATTACTGAGATTCTACTTTAGTTCAGGCGTGTTTTATTAAAAGTAAAAAATAATAAAATTTTGAAGTATAAAGATAGGTTCTCCAATATGTTAGTAAACGAATTGAAAACTGTTTGTCACTTTAACTATATGAACAATTTGCTATTTCCAAACGACAAAGCTAAACATTGTCTGAAATGGCAGCGAGTCACTGTTGTGATCAACACCGATTTGTATGATTTGATAAACGATTTCCCTAACTAAGTAGGTTAATGTATACAGTGACTACGAATGAACAGGGTGGTAGAAAAGCAACAATAAAAGTGAATTTCACTACAGGGTAATTTTCGAAATCACGAAAATTAAACTGTTTTATTTATATCTATCCTACTAATATTATAAACGCAAAAGTTTGTAAGTATGGATGTTTGTTATTCTTTCACGTAAAAACTACTGAATGGATTTGAATGAAATTCGGCATACAGATAGTTTATAACCGGGAATAACACATAGAATACTTTTTATCTAGATATTCCCACGGGAACGGGAAACATGCGGCTGAAACCGGGAACTACGCGTGTGAAACCGCGAGCGGCCACTAGTACTATTAATAAAGAGGTAACGTTTGTGATAATGTTTGTTTGTTTGTTTGTTTGTCAGGGCTAATCTCTGGAATTACTGGTCCAATTCTAAAATTCTTTGTAACTAACCTTGGTAACATAGGCTATTACTTTGATAAAGATTAGTCTTCAGCTCGAAATCTCTAAATTTGTAAATCAAGTCGGTAAATAAAGCGCTGCTTAATCCCAGATACTGCGGCGGGGCTTTTAAAAGGCCCAAAAAGAATTATATAGATATACCCTAATGTAATACTTTTAGAGTTTCATTTACAACAACACACAAACGCCTGGCCGAACTATTTGGGTTAAATGCTTCATCGGTGTACGCTGACCAAACGGATACATGAGAGAGAAACTGTCAAATTTCTACAATCAATTTTGCATTTTATGGTTTGGATATAAGGATCAATATTCATTGGAGAAATTTGAAAGGTTTGGGTAGGTTGATCTGCCACCTTGTGTACTACAAAAATGTTATCCATTAGTTGATGTAAAAAAAGTCAGCGACACAATATACTTAGCTTTTTTAGTAAAGCCACAATAACGTTATTTATCTGCACTATGTTCTGAAAACATAAAGTTCGTAAATTTGGATTAAGGAGGAAATCTCCGAAACTACTGATCCAATTAAAAAATAATTGTTTCCAATATTTATAATGAAAAAAATGAAATTTCAAGGTGGACATCGGTTATAATTATTTATATTGATAAACAATAGTTTACACTTTCAGATCTTGTTTCCTTGTGAAGTCAGAATAAAGAAGCGCAACTTGGCTGCTTTATCAGTGTACTCAAACGGTTGTGTTGTATTTTGTATGTGTGGGAAATCGAACTGGACAAAAGATTGTCTTGCAAAGTATATATTAGGTATGGAACATCTTAGAGACGATCTTTAGTGCTAATTTAAGAATTTGTATTGTTATTTACGTAATAGTAGTGTGTCTTTTATTTGCAATATAGTAGTACAATTAAATTTGTTTGAGTTTTAGGTAGTTTTTAATAAATCTGGAGGAAAAAGATAGACGGCTAATATTATCCGTTATAATTTTTTTTGGTAATTTATTAGCTATCTGATCGCGAAAGATGTCTTAGCTATGGTTCTAAAAGTGTCCTAAAAGTTCTTTAAATATATGAAATCCGATAATTTATACAAAATAAGTGAGTTTAGCAATCTTTGTTGATATTAAGTACCTATGAGCATAGTTCGTAATGAAATGTATAACAAAGTTATAATCTAATTTAACTCATTTTTTTAGTACGACACCGATTTATCTTAAATAAAGTATACGAGTCATAGTGACCCATCCCCACGTTCATGTAGTCATTTTCCACCCCCATGACGCCGGGTTAAACTTCTCGCACCTAACTCTAGGCAGCTAATAGACAGCACTCCAGTATCAGTAATTATTAACGAATACCGGCTGTGGATAGTAAAATGGCAACGCGATCACAATATTTTGCAGTCAATTTTCTAATTTGACGCCAAATTGTGATACTGATGTATCCCAATGTAAAAAAGTTTTTATGTATTCTTGCTACACTACCAGTTAGAGTAGCGACGGCAGAGAGGTCTATTTCTACTCCAATAGGCTGATGAAAGAGACAAGATAAGACCTTAAGTTGGTGAAAGCGACTATGTGGAACTACATGCTAATGGCAGCTACTAGGTGAGTTAGAAGGCTCAAAGCTTGGCTTACAGTGTCACTGGCAGAATACCGCCTAACTGGGTTGGCACTTCTTCACGTTCACAAAAACGTACCCATGTCCGGTACCTTTGGGTATGCAGACGACAGCACCGTTACGGTTAGATACATGTCGAGTGCAAAAGCTGGCAGACAAGATGTCGAATCTTGGCGAGAGGTCATGGTTAGCCGCTTGAACAAAGCCCTCCAAGCAGTCTCCGATTGGCGCGATGCCAATTTGGTCATGTTCAACGCTGCCAAAACACAGGCTTGTTTGTTCTCCGCTAAGCATGAGCCCATTTCACCTGACTCCAACTTTCCGGAATGTGACTAACTATGACTGACAGCCTACAGATTCTAGGTGTAGAGCTCTCGTCCAACCTCAACTTCGGGCAGTACATCAAGTCCAAAGCAAAGACTGCAGCAAAAAACTTGGGGTTTTCTCTAAGGTCAGGCGGTACTTCACGCCAGAAGTTCGATCATGTATGGAGTACTGCTGCCACCTTTGGGATGGATCAACCAAATACTGGCTGCTTTGGGCTCGATTGAAAAACGAGCTAAGAGACTCATTGGTTTAATAGATTTTTTTTTTATTTTTTATTTTCAAGTGCTAATTGCCTCACTGAAGCTAAATTAAATATTTATGAAATACAGTGAAAAAATTAAACGCCAGACCCAGCCAGGAATCGAACCTGGGTTTTCCGCAATCCGGGCGGCTGCACTGACCGCTATGCTACCGGGAAGGCTGACGTAAGCGCTGAATTTTGTCACTGCTTTTTTAATTTTTTGAATGCTAATAGCGGCACAGTGCGCTATCTATCCAACGGTAATTGCAACCGATGGCTATGCAGATTCATCTTTGCAGATGAAATACCACTGATAACACAACGCTATAGTAAATTTTTACTTTTTTATTTTCAAGTGCTAATTGCAGCACTGAAGCTAAATTAATATTTATAAAATTTATTAAATACAGTGAAAAAATTAAACGCCTACCCGACCCAGCCAGGAACCGAACCTGGGTCTTCCGCAATCGGGCGGCTGCACTGACCGCTATGCTACCGGGAAGGCTGACATAAGCGCTGAATTTCGTCGGGTCGGGTAGGCGTTTCATTTTTTCACTGTATTTTATAAATTTTATAAATATTTAATTTGATTAAAATTGTTAATGTGATAAATACTTTTTAGTTATGTAATGTAATTTTGAAGCCTGTCCTGGCTGGAAATCGAATATGTGACCCCTCCCTCCCCGCCCTTGCCTCGGCCCTTGCCTCGAAGTTGAATCCGCCCCTGCTAACGTACACCCATAAGTTAGCAAGGGCGGATCCTGACGTGTGTTATCGTCACACCTTATTAACTGTCAACAATTACAACATGGTAATATGCAGATAATGTGCAATAAACTGTGGCTTAATAAACAACCGGCCGAACTTACGATAACTGTGTAGATCCAGATTATTAGGATGTGCATTGCGGTGGCGCTACTATCGCATTCTCGCAGCCATTAGGGGTCGCACAAATCAACAATATATTGGTCTATTTGTCATCCGTTAATGAAGCGTAACGCGGTAGTGATGTAGCAGTTACAGATAGTAGCAACAGTATGGAGTTATAAGGAAAAATGTGACAGTAGGAGATTGTGACTACTTTTCAAAAGGAAAACCTTATATCCATATATTAATATGTGAAGAGTAAGCTTTGTGACCCTTAGCACTTAACGCGAAAGGATGTGTGTGAAATTTGGTATAGTTAAAGTTTATATGGAGAAGGAATCACGAAAGATATTAATGTTTGTTTAATATTTACTATTACTTATTATGAAACGGTCGAGTTTTGACCACAAATATGAATTTATTTTATAGATAGTCGTCAACAAAACGTCTAAATTACCAATTAAAAGAAATAAAAGAATTTGTTAACTTTAAACCAATGAGGTATACAGGGTATTTGATACCAGTATAATCACGAATATAGCAGATAGGGTACCGTGCATAGACCCCCGGAAACATAACATACCTTAAAAGCACCATAATGGATAAGATATTGAGGTTGTTTGTTACTAAGTAAAATTGTAAAGTTACAGCTGATAAGTTCTCGGTCGTCAACCTCGTGGTCCAATAAAAACAGAAGTCAAAACATGTCAGGGATGAACAAAAATAATGTAATAAAATAAAGGGGTATGAGTAATTTGGGGGGCCATTTTTTTAGCGATGTCGCTGCAAAAAAAAAATTAATTAGTCATGTTGAAGATCTTTATCCCAATAAGCAAAAAATTATTAAACAGAGTAAGTCTATCAAGGGCAGATTTTGAGCTATTTCTTATTAAAAAAAAGTATTTTATTCAGTATGTATGTTGCTCTTGTAACATAATCTGCCCATTTAACTATCTTGATTCCCTAAAAAACTGAAAGAAAATGTACTGAAATTCCATTTCCATATTTCACACAAAAACAGGTTTACGGAAAGCAAACAAGAGTTGATATCTCAAAAACTGCCCAATACTGGGAAATGTTGTGATAGTATTTTTTCGACTTTGCGTTTATTTTTATGTTGAAGTATGGCGGTAATGAATTAATAAAAAAAAAAGTCCACCCCTTCATACAAAATTACTCAAACCATTTTGTGTGTTTGTATCGAAAAACAAATCTACCTAAATATGATTTTGCATTATATCTCGGAGTTCTCTAAACTTGGTTGCGTGTCTATGGTACGGGATTATACGCACATTACCAAACACCTTGTATACCATTATACAAAAAATCTCAGTATGGCAATGTGTGCCCCTTTTGCGTTGTGTATACCTAGTAATTTTTTTTTCATTATTATTGCTATTCTGGTTTCGATCATTGACTTTTACTGTTGATTGTACACTGACACACCGTGTTATAAAAAGTATTGATATTATGAATTTAACATGTTATGTCAAATAATGCTCGCGCAAATATACCTATAGCCAATGGTATATCATTGCCTATAGCACTGACAAAATTTCACAAAAAAACGTAGTGGCTTCAACATTTTTCAATTAAAATCTGTATTGTTCGTTCTTCGCGGTTGCAATGCTTTGTAAAATTACGCAACGGGCATCGTCTATTGTGCGTGTGCAGCACTTTCTGTTAGTTCTGCCATACTTTTATGCTTTTTAAGGGTTAGAAGAGATAATTTTATTCTTACAAGAAGATATTTTGTAAAATTTTGATATTTGTTCGTTCTAAGTTATGTCTGATTTTTGTAGGAACGTGTCCGTAAAACGTACATTTTCCAAAGCACGATTAGATTATTTTAAGCCCAACGCGGCAAGCGCATATTTTGTTCATAGCGCAATAAACGGTAACGGTAGCCGAGCTGTATCAAACCTACATAATATAACCGTTGGCGGCAATCCCAACCATGGTTTGGTCGATGTCGCAAAATAGCGTCTCGCCAGAAGCGCGAGCATTACCAAGCCTGGGCTAATCTGGTGTCATCAAAGGATCCAAACACCAGTGTGCTCAAAAAGAAGTACAATTTTGCTGCCAGGTCCTTTAAGAGGGACATTGCCAAGGCGAAGTCATCATTTATAGGTAGAATTGGGGAGAGGCTAGTTCGTCTTCCTTCGGGTACGCGTGCGTTCTGGTCTCTCGCCAAGGCTGTCTTGGGGAATTTCTATCGACCGTCACTTCCACCATTGCACAAGACCGATGATTACCTTGCTCATACTGCAAAAGAGAAAGCCGTTCTCTTGGGTACTCTTTTCGCATCAAACTCGACCTTGGACGATGGGGAAAACTCGCCACCAACCATACCGCTTTGCGCTAGTTCTATGCCAAACGTTCGGTTCCTGCAAAGGTCAGTTCGTAAGGCTCTTTTTTCTCTGACATCCATAAGTCGAGTGGGCCTGATGCAGTCCCTCCCATTGTGCTTTGGACGTGTGATCCTGAGTTGGCGCCGGTTCTAACGCGCCTCTTCCGGCTCTCTCACACTACTGGCGTTGTCCCGAGTTCTTGGAAGACAGCCCTTGTCCACCCGATTCCCAAAAAAGGCGATCGCTCGGATCCGTCCAATTACAGGCCACACCTCACACCTCTTTGCTCTCCAAAGTAATGGAGTCCATTACAAACTGCCAGCTCTTGAGGTAGGTACTGTAGTGATCGGGACTGCTTGGAGGCGCGGACCTACTGGCAGCCGTCGCGTTCTGCATTTAAATCGTAGAAACGACACGCGGCGGAAGAAAGGACGATCGACTTGGACTTCATCCACAGAAGCCGCATCATGCTATTTTAATTATTATATTCATGTTTTCCTATTTAAATACTAATATAATATTAATCGCTCCAAGTGTTTGACTCTAACCAGCTACGCTACCCAATATAAGTAAAGGCCCGTCCGGCCTCAACAGTACCTAGAAGAGAATCAGCTACTAAGCGATCGCCAGTACGGTTTTCGCCGCGGTCGTTCGGCTGGTGATCTTTTAGTGTACCTCACTCACCGATGGGCGGAGGCAGTCGAGAGGAAAGGGGAAGCACTGGCAGTTAGCTTGGGCATAGCGAAAGCCTTCAACGGGGTATGGCACAGGGCTCTTCTTTCGAAACTTCCATCATACGGGCTCTCTGAGAAATTGTGTGCGTGTGTCGCCAGCTTTCTTTCTGGGCGTAGTTGACGGATCATGCTCTGACCTAAAGCCTGTGAATGCTGGAGTCCCACAGGGGTGTGTGCTGTCGCCTACTCTGTTTCTTCTGCATATCAATGACATGTTGCATAACAACAGCAATCATTGCTATGCAGACGACAGTACTGGGGATACACTTTACACCGGACGTACTAATATTTCTCTGGAAAGCGTCATCGAGAACCGGAACAAACTTGTGACTGACACTGAGAACATGTTAAGTCATGTCTCGAATTGGGGCCGACTTAATCGAGTCCATTTTAACCCTTCCAAAACACAAGTTTGCGTGTTTACCGCTAAAAATTATCCCTTCGTCGTATCTCTAAACTTTGAAGGAGCTCCCTTTGATACCAAACCGACCATTGGAATCCTTGGCGTCGATATTTCGAGTGACGTTCAGTTTCGCGGTCATTTGGAAGGTAAAGCTAAATTAGCTTCGAAAAAGCTGGGTGTGGTCAATAGAGCGGGACAGTATTTCACGCCGACCCATCGCTTACAGCTTTACAAAGCACAGGTCAGGCCTCATATGAAATACTGTTCCCATCTTCGGGCTGGAGCGCCCCAGTACCATCTCCTCCCATTTGACCGCATTCAACGCAAAGCTGCTCGAATTGTCAACGACGTGGTAACCTCTGGTCGGCTCGATCCACTGGCCCTTCGGAGAGACGTTGCGTCTCTCTGTATATTTTATCGCCTTTATCATGGGAAGTGCTCTGGGGAATTGTTCGGTTTGATCCCTGCCGCTGATTTCCTTCACCGCACTACACGCAATCGACTGTCTTTCCATCCACGCCATCTTGATGGATGGCGATCTACTACTGTGCGTATCTCACGTAGTTTTTTACCACGAACTACAGTGCTGTGGAACCAACTCTCAGCGGCGGTATTTCCGGACCAATACGACTTAGGGATCTTCAAGAAACGAACCTATTCCTTCCTTAAAGACCGGCAACGCATCTGTGATTCCTTTGGTTTTGCGGGTGTCCATGGGCGGCAGTGATTGCTTCCCATCAGGTGACCCGCCTGCTCGTTTGCCTCCTTCTAATATAAAAAAATAAAATATATAAAAAATTAACTTACTAAATATGTATTAAACAAAACACGAATAATATAGGTACAAAAATAGAAGCTAAAAGAGCTTTTTCATAATTAAAAAAAATCTAAGCTGTGATATGAAGTATCATAATTGACCGTGTGTCCGGACAAAATCAGTCATTTTATTTAGAAAACAATAACCATCAATAATACTGTTAGCGGCTGTCAGAGCAAGAAAAAACTAATAAATCATTCCGTGAATCCGGACTATTTGCTCATCTGTATCTCAATTATTCGGACAACGCTAATGTTTGTGCCTGATCGATCGTCGACTTTCGAGAAATAAAACATGTTTTTATTTTATTATATTTTACTCCACAGTGGAATAGCGCTCAACGTTAATCTCTCCTGAATGTCACGTCTAGTCACGATAAGGCCCAAGACGATAAGAAAGCGATAATAAAACCGAAAAAACAGGAATGCTTGGTGATTTTTTTGGTTTTACTTGCGACACTTTGAAGTCTCAATATAAATATATATATATATATATATATATATATATATATCATTTAATTTCATTCAATTCATTAAAAAAATTCATTCAATTTAATTTCATCTTTATGTTCTCAAAGAAAAGGTCGATGGTTCATTTGAAAGGTCATAATTAAAAATTTTAAAAAAATATTGTTAAATACTGTAACTGAATTTACCTAAATTTTATAGCGAATTAAAACTGTGAAAACAATTGACTGGTCCTGCGAAGTCGGCGTGTATAGAGAAAAATGAGAAACGGAATTCTAGAAAGCGCATATCATACGAAAGAACAGTTCGTGAGGAATTGAAAAAGCCCAAAAAGTCGGATATAGGCCGTCAGCGTGAGTATCGGGCATCGCGTCGAAAATTACAAAACGACGAACAACAACGTGCACGACCGACGCGATGTATGAAGCGGCGACAAAAGCGCTATTACCGGGAACATCTGGAATTGATATAAATGTATCAAACCAATCAATGTACCTATAGCTGTTACTTTGTTCTTTTCCATGCTTAATTTGTAATGAAACCTATTTTAAGAAATCTCGCGATTAAATTTACATCTGTTTTATTTTTTTATCCGGAAGTTTCGAATATTTTCGATAAAGTGTTTTTTTAACTTCAATGTGCAGGATTCGCGTAAACTAATAGAAACAATTATGGTATGTTTGAGATTTGTACTCATATATTCAAATTCAAATTCAAAATATTTATTCGGCGAAGCAGTTGGGCTTAGGTTCAGTACATTAAACTAAAATTAAAATGTTACGACGAACTGGATTCCTCTCAGCATAAGTTGCAGCTTCAAGAAACTGCAACGCTGATTTTTAGGGGAGCCCGTGGTGTGAGTGTGTGTGTGTGTGTGATGACTATGATTAGTTACAGTAACATAAGGCGCAAATAAAACAAAAGAAAGTTAGTAAATCAAGTAAAAAAGAAATATGAATTTATTGAAACGGATCTAGTTCGTAACAATAGTTAAAGGTACATAAATTGCCTCGAGTAAAAACAGAGTGCAACTAGGAAAAGGCCAAAGGCTGAAGTTTATCCATTGGGCAGGCTTTAAATCGAAGTCAGGCACATTGATAATGGTAATGAGTTATTCCATTCATCACCAGTTCATTTTATGTCCCCACTGCTGGGGCACGAGTTCATAGCCTCTCCCAGAAACCCAAACCCACAAACCATTGCTGGCGCAGTCGCAGTCACAGCAGCAGCCGAGAAAGAGACTTCTTAGATGCCTTATCAGTTTTTCCTAGTCACAACTAAACTTTACAGCTGTCAGATCGTGACCGCAACCGGTATAGCTCGACCGAAACGTCCGGTAATTAAAAATGTATACCTAGGATTCCTAGTTAATTATTATTTATTTTTTATTTATTTATTGTTAAAACTGATTTGTTGTTGATAAATAAATATTTTCATTTTTAATTTTTAATTTGTTTACGCAACTGCCTAAGTATTTAAATAAAATATTTTGAATTTAACTTAAGGCTAAGACAGATTTTTCTTAACCAATAACACAATATTGGTTAAGAAAAATCTGACCTACAGGTCTCCTATCCCCTATTATATATAATAGTATTCAAATTAAATAAGCTCAGAAATGCCAAAGTCAATTTGGTTTGAATAAACAGAAAAGGGAAAAGAAAAATGAATTTAAAATTATAGCAGTTTCCTTTATCTACGTTAAACATTTTATTTGTAATACAATGCGAAAGTTTAAGAGTCTATTAAACAAGCAAGACCATGAAAAACCACACGACTTCCAAAACAGCAACAGTTTAAATAAATTCCGTTCACTTTTTTTTGCTCTGCAACCTACTAGAGACGTAACACAAATCGAGAATAAAAATTCGATTTCCGAGCCAATATCGAGTTTGTTTTCCGGCAGATTAAGCCCGTCTAATTCGATTACACATCGATTTCGGTGTTGTTCCTTAACGCGGTTGGGGGTGGGGTGATCATGCGAGCTTCATATTCGGGTCACGTAGACCTGCCAACGATGCAGCTAAGAGGGGGGAATATGCAACTGACCGTTTGCACTGGATATGCATGATGCTATTTGGGAAAATTGCTATTTGAAAATGTTAAGAGTTAGATATTGTTTTGTTTTAGAAATTCTATTTCTATTAGGCGTTCACTACGGGGAGACGCTTGGCCTTCAATATCACCTGATGGTAAGTGGTGATGAAGGGTGAAGATGAAAGCGTACTTGACTCGCAATACTCCAATTCTAAGAAGAATTTTTTTTTCTTCTTTTTTTCTTCTTTTATAAGTACTTTGTTTAACTAAATATTCATAAACCTTTAGTTGCACTTACATAACTATGTGTAAAATTCTATATTTAAGTTAAAACTGTCGAGGAATCACTGACACTGAAAAAACAGTTTTTTACTAGTTTCGATGTCAGGGACTCATCCCTTTAGATTCAAAGAAAATAAACCCAGACCTATAAGAATATTACCATGTAAACACTATTGTAATCACATCATTTTTGGGTTATGAATAAATGAATTTATTATTATATTATTATTAAGAAGTAACTAGTTTGTTATCTCTTACTGTCGTAACAAATATGCTACTAACATATTCCAGTCAGTCACCATAACAACAATGTTATGGTGACTGACTTAAATAAGATGGTGGTAGCTAGGATTTAAAACATGCTTTACCACTAACCGATATAAAAGGTCGGTATCCCCGCTGCGAATCGAACGAGATCTTTGAGTCTGAAATCTAGACCACAAAAGCAGTTCTGTTGGCCTTTAGTTAGTTTAAAGTCGACATAATTATATTTTGTTGATAAATCATTGTTATATATTTTTTGTACTGGATTTTTAACTATTATGTAAGTAATTCTGATTTAGTAACTGAAGTGTTTAAACTTCTAATCATTATTATTTAAAAAACCCGGGGTTGTTTATTTAAAATCTAAACAACCGCTCTGAGCTGCAGCTTAGTTGCAATTACTAGACTCTTATCGGACACTAGTCTGGAAAACATTGTTGTTTTATCTTATTTTATTTAAGCTGTCGAGTCCATCGTGTACCATGTAGCAATGTCCAATGGATTTAGCCTTCTAGAGTATGTTAAACTTAATAAAACAAAGTAGGTATATGTTAAAAAACTACAAAAATATTTTTTTACTGGATTTTCATCCATTTTTCTCTCTCGTTTGTATAAAGGCATTGAACACTTACAGCTTGGTCTTAATACGTTTTTTTTAATATTCATTATCTTAAATCTTGACTATCGTTAATCTAATAATGACTGATGATAGATGTTAATTGGTAAATTATATTTTAACCGAAATCTTTGACTTTCAGTATAGATTTATCATGCTTACTGAAACTTCACGCAGATTCGGAGAATTTTACGGCTTGTTCGCGGCTTTGCTCACGTGGGCTATATGACTTGTGTTTGTTCGTAATAAAAGCCAAACTTATTAAAGGTAAATATCATAAGGGTAATTAATAAAGGTTAGACCACTAAACACGTCACGTAATTTCAACATTAGGTTTTTCATTTTGTAGAGCGAGAATTAGTAAAAAGTGTAACACAAAACCGCGTAATAAAGATCACTCTTTATAACTAATTTTGGTCCGGTCCTCCTGTACAAATTGTCATCCCCTACTTAAGGGATCGTTTTCCAAAAATCCTGAAACTTCGTATTTTCTAACCAGGCCAAATACCGAAATTTAAGGAATGACAGATTTCCATATAAACTTTCCACCCCTATTTCACCTCTCTAGGGGAGGTTATTCGAAAAATGCTAAAACACGTCATTTTTTATTTTTGTTGAATAATCTAAAGATCGATTAAAATATTTATTTTGATAGTTATTACTTTAAAAATAACGATTTCCCCAAAAAAACCTTTTTCCCTTTTTTACTCATTTAAAGAAAAATAAACAAAATTCCTGAGACATGTCATTCTTTAATTCTTTTCAAAAACCCAAATACCAATTTTCATGCATTTAACTACAAATCAAAATCATTTATTCAGTTTAGGCTACAAATAGCTCTTATAAAGGACTTTCATACAAACTTTCGCCCCCTATTTGACCCCCTTAGGGTGTCATTTCCGTAAAATCCTTTCTTAGTAGCTGGTTACGTTACTCAATCAACCTACAGTCCAAATTAGATAAAATTTACCACTAACCAAGCCGATTTCAGTATGTACATCTCACTGGACATGTGGACATCGTATCTGGGACTTCTGGGTATGAGATTGATTGATGATCACTAAACTACAGAGGCGGTTGCGGCTACATTTGACAACGTCTATCCGTAATACACACCAACAAACCACTAAAAGATTACAAACGTACTCAAAACCTAACCGCACCTCTCCACATCAGCATTCATGCAACACTGCGCTTAAAAGGTTTAAATCAAAACTCTTATACCACCCATTCACCGTCACTTTAAAAAAAAGTAAACAGCGCATTAGCGGTTGAATGGCGGGTCATTCATCTCTGCGTAATGGCAACGGCGTCCTAATGGAAGGGGACAAAGAGCTCGCTTGTTGGTAATTATTAATGCATTTAGTGTCAGGCCGGAGTGCAACCCGCACAATATTATGTGTCAATTTGTTTACCTGCGCTCTTAACAGTCGGATTAAAGCGCTACAGTCGTATAAATGAGAGTACTAAAATACGAAAATGTGTTTTTTTTTCTACCTTTTTGTTGAATCGGAGCACCGGATCGACGTGTTTTTTTTGCGCAGAGATAGTAGAACGGTCCGAGAATGCTTAAGTTACTTTTTTCGGTCGTCTCTATTTTTCTTATTTAGAAATCTGTAACTCATAAAATCTAATAATGGCCAATGCTCCGTAAACGTTGATTTATTTTAACACCATTAAAAGTTTATTTACTAATTGTCTAGCAGTTTGCGCGTTGGGGTTCGCTATCTTAAAAGATGAGCTACTTTGGCAATGCCATGTCATCGGATGGGTTACCAATTTATTCGGAAGGCATGTTAAGCTGTTAATCCCATTTGTTATCGTAAAACGGCAGTCGATAAAACCTACCAACCCGCATTTTACCAGCGTGGTAGGTTATGACCCACTCTCCCCATGTCCTTATTGTTCGTATATAAAGAATTCTTTGGCACTTTGCCTGCTCTACGGCAGTTTACAGATATCCGACCCGCTTTCACTGAGGTTCTCATATCTTAATGTCATAATTTGTAGTCGTGGCGTGAGATATATGACATCATCTTTTATTCCATATTAAAACATTAATGCGAGGTAGATTTCGTTTTGTGATTTAATATGCTCTTTGAAAGAATCTGGACCATACATCATTTTTGTGACTGTGCTTTGGTGGTTTTGAAGACAATATTTTATTAAATGTGGGTAGTCCTAGCCGCTGCCTGCTACTACATCCGTATTTGAGATCACGTCGCCATCGTCGTTCTATCCATTTCAGGTCTTCAAATAACGGGCTAGTTAAAGTGTATTAATTTATTTGATAAAAATCCAGTAAGTAATATACCAAAGTTTAACTCGATCTAGTATAAATATCTAAAGAATTCAAACATTTTAAACGTTTGCATACATAATAAGGTTAAGTTTTAACTACCTACACTTTATTGTTTTCTAAAGTTTACGCGAACACTACACATTGAAATGAAACAACTTTTACGTTAAATCCCAGCCCCGACACCATATTGCCAGACCAAAAGATACTGTAAGCTCTTTCTGCGTAAAACGGAACCCACCTGATTAAATTAAAATGAGGGTATACAAGCTACCAACTAATTATGAGATGACCAACACCTCAGTCGTTCTGTGACCACGGACCCTGCAAAGGGTTCGAAACGTCAGGATAAACATTAAATAAGTAATGTGTAAAATAAACACGAGTAGATCCGTAAAAGTTGTTTCATTTCAATACCTACACTTTGTTTGTTAAAAGCTATTTATACTTCTATTACTGTAATTATATAATTTATTGTAGTTAGTCATAGTAGTTAGTATACACTATAATTTAAAGACGGGTTCTAAAAGTAATTATGATTTTGACGTCTAAATGCTTTACTGACCTTACATAGATCCGGTGTAGGGCCTGAGGATGATGAAATCCATTCGTTCCTCTACTATAAATGATTGTACCTAATACTATTAGTATTAAGCTAGCGTTCCTTTACTATTCAATTATACCTACTATACTTAAGAAGTTGTCCGCCGTCCATGAACGGTGACCCAAACTAATGTATCTTCGGCTTATGAGCACAAACTACGCTTGTTTGAACTTACTTCGCCAGCCAGATACCGAGAGATGACCGAAACAATACTTACTGTCCAAATAATTGCCCAAAACGTTTCCTCGGTTGAGTTTACAGATAACATGGCGTGAACATATTGTAGCTATTTTAGTTTTCCTCATCTAAGGCCGTGCTTTTGGAGCGGGCGGAGAGTGGAGCGGTTCGACAAAGTAATGTTATTTTTTTATAGAGAGTTTGTTGATTGCCTCTGGGCATTTTCAGCTTTATCGGGCTGTTTAGGGGGCGGTGAGAAATTTAAAGGGTTCCTCAAGCCTTGTGAAACGAAGCACTGTCAGAGGTTTTGCTCTACTAGATTCTCCAAGAGGTTCGGATCTGATCGGGAACACAAAGTAAGCAAAAGGAGATATTATAATGTAGCCATGACAAAACGTGCATATACCCATTATTCCCAAAACCAGTATTTGCACAACCGTATATACAACCGTTTTATACAACCGTATTAATAGAGATCATAAAATATATTATATGACCTACCGAGTCTGCAAGCAAGAGCCAACTTCTTGGTTAAAATCCCTATCTTATGATGAGACTGAAAATCTCATTAATATGGCTCTTGAGTGTGATTCGCTATCGATTATTTATTTATATCACAAACACACACACACACACATACACACACACACACACACACACACACACACACACACACACACACACACACACACACACACACACACACACACACACACATACACACACTCCCTCTCACACCCACACACACACAAACATTTTTTCTTCTCATGCTGATTAAACAGCATATCCCTTTTTTATTTTTTATTATTAATTATATTAACTTAGTTCCAAATTTTTGTGTCTAATACCTACGTAATATTGTTAACAGTAAGTATGAATTTTACCTAACTAAAATTAGTAAATGTAATACGTGCTATGGAAGAGTGGCTTCTTCTGAAACTGATGTTGTGTGCATTTAAAAGAAGAAGTCTACCCTAATGTTTGTCAAACATGTTCTGGTAAATGAAATATTTTTTTTTAAAGTGATGGGTTGAGCCGTTGAGCGACATTGTTTCGTGCGCTCAATTTGTTATTGCTAGAGCATGACGTTTAGTGTAATACTACGAGTATTAGTGAGGGTTGATAGGTTTTGTATAGGTTAGTCGAAATAGAGAAACACTTAAACGTTTTACAAAAGAGAATATAAATATGTACAATGATGACTTGTTATCTTTAAGATTGTTTAAGAAGGAAGAGGGTGCTACATTTAAACTTTCAATGAAAGTGAATAGGTATAAATAATTACGGCTCATTATATCTGCGCATGCAATAGTGTAAAAAACATCGGATATCAACTCAATAATATTATATATTTCGATAGCACACTCAAAGATCGGTCGAATATCGGGTTATAATGATATCGAATCACAATCTGCGAGTATCAGTCCACTGCTAGACAAAGGCCACTCCTAGTGCATGCTACTGACCACGAGCTTCGGTTCTTCTAATAATATCCATATCAAATATTTTTGTTTTTGTTTATATAATTTTTAACGCAAATTTTGTTACGAATATAAATAATATAAATAGCTTGCCTACTGCTTACCTGATCTTTAGTATTTGTAAAAATATTATGATCGGATGTTAATGACGGTAGTTGTTCACATTGAATGGGCGCCTTTGGCTTTCAAAGTAAAAAGTAAATAGTGTTGAATAATTTCGGCGGGCTGGTTAGAACCACGATAGCTCAATTGGGAGAGCACCTGACCCCGTATGTCAGAAGGGTGGCGGTTCAAATCCTGCTCGTTAAAATTTTTTCAACATTTGTGTTTTTGTAATATCCGTATCTACCCCGTTAATAATTACTGTAATGTAGTGTCAAAGTGTGCACACTGAAAACAACGCCCGCTACACGCTCCGCTCATTCTGAAACTGCTACCTTATTAGTAAACGAATTACTGAAGGATAGGAAAACAATGGTACGTGGACAAAAATTTCCTTTTAACAAATCTGGCAAACTTGTTTATGGCACACCTGATGTGAAATTATGACCGTAACCCACTAACGCTTGAAACACCATAGGCATAATAACTACCGCATTTCCGACCCTTCGTATGACGCTTAATCTCAGTGATTATAATAGAACCCATAGCCACACTATAGCAAGCTTAAATCTCTATAATGAAGTATGGACACTTGCAAATGATATTGCAAGGGACCGGAAGATGTGGAAAAAGTGTGGGGAGCTAAGGACACTTACGGCGAATACTATCTGGAAGCACGGCAGTGCGCCCAAATTATGCCAAGTCAATCTATTTATTTAAAACATAAAAGATTTTTAATATTGATATGGTCACTATATGATGTAATTACGTAATAAATTAAGACAGAAGGTCCCTTAAGTAGGGACTGAATAAATTAACCGATTTGGTATTATATGGATCTCACAACTTTTTACGGTAGAAGAACTGAGTTGCGGACTTGGTTATTTTTACAAGTTTGTTTTTGATGGTATACTATTATTATATTATTAGTGTGTAATGTGTTATAATATTACTATTAATGTAAAACAATAATTCCAAAACCTTTATCTCACCTGATGGTAAGTGACGGCTAAATGTTGTTCTCGCACTTTAACCGGAAAACGTTCATCATACCGCTAGCTGTCAGATCACATTTTTTTTGTATTGTTTTACGGCTCCGGATGAAATTCATCAAGCCTATTCGTTCGTTCTAGACACTTCTTGTCTGTCTAGTTTCTTAATTTCATTAGTATTTTTCCCTTCATGTATGATGATGATGATGATTGAGAAGTGAGAAATGATACACCCCCCAACCCCTCGGGTATCTCAGTAAAGATGTGGGGCTTTACTAAGTCCTCGGGCCGACTTCTTGAGAGAATTTGAAGAGTGACGTTCCACTGTTTTGTTTCATTTGCCAACACTCATGCACACTCACAAAAATTTAACGGTTAATAATCCACCATTATTTCACATTAATATTCGACATAACACAAATTTTAGAAAATAAAACTAAACCGCAGACATGACTTCACTTTCCCGCCAAGAAGTCCTGTCAGATCACAATAATGCTTCTGACATTGTTGTTATGGCGACCGATTTTAATAAGTAGTAGTAACTAGCCAGGTGGGTTTAAACAAGTTCTATAAACGGGGACGAAAATATGTATCCCTGTTTGTAAATTCGATGTTATAACTACTACACGTACATCACGCTTCATTAAATCAGCATGTTCTCAATATAGTCGCTTTTGGCTTTCGTTACTTGTTAGTAACGGTGTTGTTACACCAATGCTTGGTTGAGCCAGCATCAGGAAAGACGTCGACTATGCATAACGAGGTATTTTATAAATAACTAGCTGTGCTCGCGACTTCGTCCGCGTGGAATAGTGACTTTCGGCAGCATTTTTAGTTTTTTAGGCTCTTGTTCCCGTTTTTGTAACATTTTTCACTGATGCTTCACTCCTATTAGTCGCAGCGTGATGTTATATAGCTTAAAGCCTTTTTCGATAAATGGACTATCCAACACAAAAAAAACTTCAATTCGAACCAGTAGTTTCTGAGATTAGCGCGTTCAAACAAACAAACTCTTCAGCTTTATAATATTAATATAGAAATAGATTCTACGAGTACTTGACCTTCATCTAATCTGTTCTAAGTAATGATAAGGCCGAAGGTGAAAGCGCACTTCACCTGGAATCCTCAACTAGTGAGGCACAGACTATCTTATCTCTAGCTACCGGAACACAACAATGCTACAAACATTGATGTTCTGGCGACATATTTAGTTAAGATGGTGGTAGCTAGCCAGGCGGCCGCTGGAAATTGAGCCTGGGACCTCTGGGTCTAAGTCGGTAGTCTTAACCAATAGACCTCAGAGGTGGTTAAAACTTTACAGCAATCGATTTTGTGTATTCATCAAAGTCACCTTGTTAGATTTACACGAGCAAAAGACATGGCCAAAAAAATGGCGCCTTTAAAAAAAATAATAATATGGTATTTAGGGTGGGGAAGATTTCAAGAGAACCTTACTCCACCCGCTATTTTATTAGTATTATAATACGCCATGACGTAGAAAACGAAGCAGATGAATCTAGTGATGATGAAAATATGTGATGAAATTGATTAATTCAATAAAAAACTTTTTTATAAACTTCTTTTCTTTTAACAATTTTTGCTTCATTTAACACTATTAACATTATTCTGAACTCGAAAAGGAAGGTTAAATTACCACAAAAATATTCTATTTGCTTTTACTTTTACAAAACAATGACTTTTTTTTAAACTTCTACCCCTAATAACTCGGCCCGGACTGAGGTTAGCACCATACAGGTCATAATAAGAATTTGTCTTTAGCACAGAGCAATAAAATTTATATCTGTGGTCTTTAGATTATTTTGAACTAAAAAAAAAGGTTTCTTTATTGGCCGCGCTGAAAAAAAAAGCGCCACCTTCTATATAAAATCTGTTATTGTCTTTTACGCAAACATTTTCCCTGCACTTTGAATCGCTGTCTGATGCACTGATTCATTAACCTAGGTACTCATTATTTATGACTGCCACGGCGCCACCACGTTACGACAACAGTTAGTTGTCATTTTGATAGTCTAGGGTGCTTTTTACGTTTTACACGACGATGCGCTACTTTAATACATTAATGACTAGCGGCCGCTCGCGGTTTCACCCGCGTGGTTCCCGTTCCCGTGGGAATATCGAGATAAAAAGTATCATATGTGTTAATCCAGGTTATAAACTATCTGTATGCCGAATTTCATCCAAATCCAATCAGTAGTTTTTACGTGAAAGAGTTACAAACATCCATCCATACTTACAAACTTTCGCGTTTATAATATTAGTAGGATGTAACAGTGTGCAAAATAAATTATTTGATTTGATATGATTTGAATGCTATACAACTTCTCGATAACTTTAATGGTCAAAGTGCAATTAAAATACACACTAGGCAACCAGTTTTTGGTACTCTTTTTGTTGATTGTCCATTTGAACTTAGGAGTTTCCCTACAAATAGTTTACAACAAACACGTAATAACAATACAACGCTTATAGCAGTCGTTCGGTATAAGCGGCGTCCAAAATGACCTTGCCTAATCCGGCCTATGAGGCAAATGGATTCCTCGACCATTCCTAGCATACTTTAGACTATGCTTCGGTTAGATAATGGTGAGGTGAATGGGCACAACAGCCCACGCGAGAGTTGTAATTAGGTTTTGAAAGCCTTTATGGTGTTGTAGCCTAAGCAAGTTTAGAATACTGCCTATCTGCAATAATGGATTAAGTTGGTACCTTTATTTTATGAAATAAAACTAATATTGAAGTGTGAACTGCCTATTGTACACAACTTGTTGAACATGCAAATGAAGAAATTATATTTAAGAATATAATATTTTAAGGTAAGGTTTGATAACAGCATGTACCGATTCCAACTAAACTAATTATAGACATTGAATCAAACGAAAATTATTTAATAAAATAAGAACGTATTTCCATATTTCTTCAAGTGGGAAGTTGAAAGTATTAAAAATGCAATAAACGGAGCTACCGGGTAAGGATTTGTAAATATGCAAAGTGTTCAAGCAAAACTAATTTGTTTTTCTTGGGATAAAATTAAAAAGTATGACAAGGGATACAAATTGCTTCGCCCTCAATTTGTATCCGGACTGTAGCGTTTGTTTTTTTTTATATATAAAGGCTCATTTATTATGGAGACCACGGGATATTACGCTTTATGAAATTTTACGATTCTACTGCGATTAAGCTGATGACCCGTACTCCTTGGATGTAATAATGAGGTTCGCAATACGGACTTCTTTCGCTGTTATTCCGTTTAGGAGGGAATGTTAATATTTTTGGCTTAAGTATATTGCGGAGTTTCTCTTAATGGTGAATTTCAAGTAAGTACGGTAGGCTGAATGGTTTTCGGGGTAGATGGAGGAATGTTTAATTATTTTGAATGCTGAAAATGTTGTGAAGAAGGAAATGGTGATTAGGTATGATAATGCTCCGTACCTTATAATCCGCAAGTTCTTAAGTGAAAACAACAAACGACTGCAACACATCGCAAAGTGGCTAGCAAGGAATAGATGTGGAGATCCAAAGATCCAAAGCAGTCCGGTCCAGTACTGTCCCTTAAAAAGTCAACATCCAAAACTAAAAACAATATGTTTAACTTAGACAACAAAATATAGTTCTTATGAATTTCATAAATGCCATTTTGATAATAGCTTGAACTTTTTTATTTTGCCTATCCACGTCTACTTTAACTGTGTTTCTAGAATTGTGTTTGTTGCGTATATGTCACATGTTTTAATTTGTATTGATATTAACAGCTTTTTTCTATGATTTAATAAACACAAGTTAAACACATCTGAATATTTATTAACAAGTGTAACGAAATCACTCAACATCTGCAAGAACCACTATTAGTTCCGCTAACTGTTTATAGCTGGCACCGTACTTCCTCGTACCCCTCCCTACCTTAAGGAGCATTTCCAATTCCTTGGTATGGATAACCTGCTGAAACATCCCTTGACTCGTTCAGAGTATCTTAGAGATTCTTTTACAGTTAAGGCTACCAGCCTTTGGAATAACCTCCCGCCTGATGTTTTTTAAGATTAAACTTCATTATTTTCTTTTAGCTAGGTCTTAGACTGCAACAACTGTATCGTATGTAGGTATATGTAGTTTATTATAACAATATATATTAGTAAGTATTATGTGTATATCTTATATTACCTATTTTATTAAGTTTTATACAGTTAATATATATTTTTTTCCATATTTGCTAGTTGCCGGTACACTACCTCTCATTGTCTCTTAATCTGTCCTATGCCACAAAGGTTGTCTGGAAGAGATCGCTTTAAGCGATAAGACCGCCTTTGCCTACTATTATTTTAAAATTTCCTGTAATTTGTTTTGTATATAATTGTGTAAGCAATAAAGTGTTTATCTATCTATATACTTTTTGTTTGTACACTTTCTGCATGACGCTATTAAGATTTCACTTACCGTGTACATAAGGTCACTTTTTACAACTGCAAATATTTTGACAAAATATCTAATTATATCAGAGAAATACGGCCCTAGCGTTTAAAAAAATCCACTAGTTTTTTTAATCTTTTCCTGACATAAAAAATATAATATTTTTGAGAGCGGCCTCTCTGTCGGCTTCTTTGAATGAAACTCCGCACGTGTAAGCGGTGAAGGTATTGTGGCCTTTCTGTTTCGGTTCCTTTGAATTGAAACTACCGAAAGTGATTTATTTTACTTTTTAATCGAAACGCCATTTGGCGTTTTTCTTGGAAACTAGCGTATAAAATATTAAGGTATTTTCATAAAAATAGTTTATCTAAGTCGTTGAATTTATTCTCAAAATATTTACAGTTGATAAAATGTGACTTTTTAAACTGTGACTGATTTTGAACTTGTAAGCTACTTTGAAGATATAATTGCTTGTGTGCATCTGGGGGTCGCGTAATTTTGGGAACACTACGCTCATAACCGAGAACTAAGCCCTTCTTGCCTAACAGTCTGCATCTGCCGCCTCCGCCCTTCCTGGGAAGTGATTGTTTGTGTGGAACAGTAAGCTGTACCCTATTTTGTAGCGTACTTTGTACCCTCAAACTGTACCCGCTGCTTCAATAAAACCAGCAACTATCATTGGCTGTTTCTCTGACCTTCGCATCGTCACCGCCACGCACGACTCACCCCTTCAACACAAGCTTACACTAGAAAAACTAATAAAAAACAAAAACTTAATTACACAGTTAATTAAATATTCGTAAAAAATTAGGTTTTTGCTGAACTCAATTACTTTCCTCCTAATCATAAAAACAAGCAGGGGTACTTAAGACAAGCCCAATGAAACCCTTCTGGGAATTTAACTCAAGACCTTTAAAACCGATAATATACATTCTAACCCAAAAAGGCGGCTAAACCTCCGAAGCAAGCATCGGTTCCACCATTCCGGCGTCGTGTCCTCAAAATAAATAGGACACATGCAAAAATGTGCAGCAGGCGTCGGTTAGATATTTATACGTCCCCTAACGCCCCGCTCCGCCATAAATCTGTGCCGTCTTGAATATAGTTTGCATTATTATGCAAAGTCAAGTGGCGGGACCGCGGTGTGTGAATAAGGAACAGTACAACCGGCCTGTTTTCAGGACATCGCGCTTTTTCAAGTTCGGCGTCAAGTGATATAGTGACTTACTTATCTTACCTAACTTTATCCAAGGGGCCAAGGATTCCTTCTCCCGTAGAACTTCGACTCATCGAGATCTTAAGAGTAACTCCATCCTTTTACTTTTCTTCCTCAATTCATGGAACTCATTCGGGCCGCATTTGATCTAAAGTGGTCGTATCGGCTTCAAACCGTGTAGTAATGGATTTAATTTTCAGCAAGGGTATATATTGCCTTGGGTTGGAATTTTTAAAGTTCGGCGTCGAGTATAATAGTATCTGGGATATATATCAATCAGTAACACTTTGACCCATCAGGTTTCCTGTGCAACCCCATCCTCAAACTCTTCTTTCTAAACAAATGCGACTTATTAGGCCGAATGTGTTTAGGATGTCGCCTCTCTAGCTTCAAACCCTAAGATACTGAATTAAATTTACAGTGAGTGTACATATTGTATTCGGTTCATCATCATCATCATCATCATCTCAGCCAAAAGACGTCCACTGCTGGACAAAGGCCTCCCCCAAGGATATGAGGGGTATTTGCCGTAATCACCACGCTTGGCAGGCGGGTTGGCGATCGCAGTAAGTTGAGACTTAACCTCAGAGAGATGCTGCTGCCCATCCTCTGGAATGGTCCCTTAGACGGCTTTTACGACACCCACGGGAAGAGATGGGGTAGTGCAATTCTTTATCCCCGGCACCACACAGGGATAAAGTGTGTGTGTGCGTAATGCATTCGGTTGGTTTACGGTAAATAATCGCTTAAACGATTTCTGTGCCGCCTTTAGTAGTGTTTGCATTATTGTGCTAAGTCTTGACTTTGGCCACATTGGTTGATTTAAAGATATCGCGCTTTTCAAGATAAGGAAATACTGCTGCTAGCTTTTTTCACTCACGTGCAGCAATCAACAGAGTTCACTTCGGCCCACCATTGAAAAGTTTCCGAAAATTTTTGGCCATTCCCTACCGTAATCACTTCCCATCCTTAAACGTCAACTCATGCGGAGGAATGAAGTAAACAAACTGCTTCTTCCTTCTCCTTGCGCAAGCAGAGTAACCCAGACTATAGAGACAAATTCAAAATTTTCTAAAAACTTAATTGTCAACGAAAACAAGAATTTGTATGGCTTTACCAACATTTTAATTCGTGATCGTGAAAGGAATAAAACTTTTTCATTTAGAACTTTTCGTTACGCCTTCGGCTTTTAAACTCTTCTCGTATTTTTTTTAAATATTTTACGGATAAGCATAGTGCCTTGTTAAACGACAAAAGATAAATTGAGTAGTTAGAATACATAAACCTACATTTAAAGTTGTTGTAACGAATATTATAAATATTGTTTTTATTAACAATAATAAGTTACCTTATTCATCATCATCATCAGCTGCTTTTATGTCCCAACTGCTGTGGTACGAGCCTTCCCTATGGATGGATAGGGAGAACGGGCCATAAACCGCCACGCGGGCCCGGATTGGTGGTTGTTAACGACTGCTAATGCAGCCGGGACCAACGGTTTTACGTGACTTCCGAAGCACGGAGGAGCTCGAGATGATAAATTTTTGATCACCCATCCGATGACCGACCTTTACGATAGTTGCTTAACCTCAGCACTCGCAGACCGGGCGCGTTAACCACTGCGCCATCGAGCTCCTCATTATAATTAGTCAATACGTTGAGCTCGATAGGAAATTGTTTAAGCCTAAAACTTGAAATTAGGTAAATAACAGATATTGATTACCTAATATAGGCTACTTAGGTTTGTGATGACGCGACCAGTATCGATTTTTTTTCTAACAGAACAAATCAAAATATTGCATTTTAAAATAGTGTTATTCTTATGTCATAATCTATAGTTATATTCTTTAAGTTTCAGTGCAAAAGGAAACAGCCAAGATCAACCAGCCGAGTTATGACATCACAGTTTAAGAAGTTACACTGCACAGTGCTGAAATCGGTGGAGTGAGTACAAAAATTGTTGTACCGACTAAACTCGACGAAAGCCTGCAAAGTTGCGAAGGCGGTAAAAACTCGTTACGCCAAATCGGCCACTAAAACTCCTGAAGCGAAAATTCTATCCAACTTCAATTTACTTTTATTGTTCTTACTCTTCCTATTCTCCGAAGCCAAAAGTTTTTTTTCTTACGCTTTACAGGCCATCTAAGCATTTTTTATACTTGTTCAAACAAACAGAACGTCAAATTTCACGTTTGAGTTTCCCCTGTTTTGCTGTATCAAAGGGAATGGGGGAATCTCGTAGCTGTAATGTAAATAATCTTTATTTGAAATTCTGTTTTACCGGTTTCTTTTCATAATATCATTTGAGTGTCGATTGTTATCGTTTATGATTTGAATTATTTGACTACAGCTATACCGGTGGCTATGTTCGCGTGGAATTATGATTTTAGAACTCTGTTAGTCAATAAATAATACTGTGTTACTTGCTCTGTGTAGTAAGTAATGCCGAAGAAACATACAAAACCATTTTTACGATTCCTATAAAAATATAATATTTTTATTGGTAGGTTGTATGTAACATTAAACCAGATAAATAAATAGCGGTGAGTTTATTGCGGCTTATTTTAGGAACATGGTTTCCAGGTTTACAAATATATGGCTTAGACTTCACAACAATCAAAAAGTACTTTGTGTTTGGTTCATTTTGAAAAATATTTTTACTTTTTTATAATTTCTTATATACTTAGATACTATTTACGTAATATCGGAGGTCAAAATTTACTTCAGGTCACTGAGTCAGAGACTTACGCTATACCTTATCGTCGAAGGTTTTACGAAAACTGTTTGCAAAAAAGTTATCGATATTCAGCGACAACACTGTAATCTGTATGCATACTGTTAAGATAATCCCTACATGTATATGTAGTTGTATGTTTTTGGGAAATGCAAATAGTTATAATGGTGGTATTTTCGTACATAGGGTGTGTTTACAACATACAACCAACTATTTACTAAAAATAAATCACTCAATACTTTAAATCTTCTTTATCGTAAACGTTAAAAAATGCATAAACCTATTTTAACATATTTTTTTTAATATTTACTACCACCTTTCAATTTATTTGGAAATTACATACTACTTGCTAATATATACTCGTCCCAGAAGTAATGTTGACGGGAGATCTATATCTACTGTAAAAAATAATAATTAACTAAAACAAGAGGTTACATAGACTGTGCTATCGCTGTTATTGTACAGCCTCGGTATGAATATTAAACCAGTCAAGTAATAAGGTTTACAAACAAAGTAAGAATAAGTCGTCATTCAAGCTGCCAACTTGATATTTTAAAACAAATCAACAAACTTAACTTACTTAATAGATAAACAATGGAATTACTGGATTCCTCTAACGATGTTTAAGCCATCAATCTGAGCCGCTCTAAGTTTTGATTAATTGTACATAGTAGGTATAACACAAATATTTACGAAAAAGATTGATCGCTTGATTACTTTGTAGATTTAATCAGGTTATGAGTTATTATGCTCTTAATAATGAGTAACGTTCAACTTCTTAGTTAAGATATTGTACAATGTGTTGCCAAACTTCGTTTTTGAATTTACAGTGCTTCATTTAGGTATATTGAACATCCGCAAATCCAAGGTACAACGCTTGCTATCGCTAATTGCATTCGCCTTGCGATATCGAGACGACCAAGACTGACCAAAAGTTAGATACAGTAACAACTCGAGAGCAGGCCGATAAAAATATCAAATGTATTAATCGCGTAAACTTCGGAAAGAAAAGCATTAATAAGAAGTGTTGAAACTGGTTCTTGATCTTATAAGGCAACCATCGTGACAGAATATCCTTAAATGAGTAGTAAATAGCCTAACTATATATTGTTCCACGGCAAAAGAATTTATCATTGAGAAGCCTAGGGCTAATCACCGTGTGGTTTGTTAATCACAAACTCAAGCTTTGCATCACAAAATCTGAATCATAATTTGCTCGACCTAGGGATTGATCCCAGAACCTCAGCTCATCGTGCCGAGCGCTAGTCACTTGGCCACTGCGCACCGAGGTGTGTACGATCGACAAATTTTAAGGATATCCAGTTA
Source organism: Eudonia lacustrata (assembly GCA_947562085.1). NCBI lineage: Eukaryota > Metazoa > Arthropoda > Insecta > Lepidoptera > Crambidae > Eudonia > Eudonia lacustrata. The sequence continues at coordinate 10,001,448 of OX387313.1, read as the reverse complement.
CAAACATTTTTGCCTTAACGTGGCGATCGTAGTTAACTCCGCCTACCATGAAGATGACCATAGAATGACCAATAATAAACCTTCTGACCTTTTTTTGTCAAAGCCATTTGTTTTAGTTCATTGTTAAAGCCTAAATAGAAATTCAGGTCAGAGATTTCTTTCTTAAGACTCCTAATGGTGGATATCCAGAAAATTTGTCAAAAACAAAAGGGGCGGGTATAGCCACTGACCCCTGCACAGAAAAATCGCCCTAATGGTGGATATCCAGAAAATTTGTTGATAGTACCTTTAATTAACCAAAAATGAAGAAAGCAGTTATGTACCAGCTTCTATTGAAATCACGATACAATACTGATCAATTAAAAACACAAAAAGAGCACCCGTATTGTACACAAAGACGAGTTTGCGTTTTGTTGCGATAATTTTTTTTGAAGAGTTTGCTGATTGTTACAGACTGCATTTTCAGCTTCACCGAGCTTTTTTGGGGGTGGCGAGAAACTTAAAATGGTTCCTCAAGCCGTGTGAAACGAATCACCTTTGAAAGTTTTCTAGAGGGAACGGCAGTCTCTGTTCCCTCCCTGTTTCCTCCGAGGGGTTCGGATCGGAATGATCAGTTCAGCAAACGACGATAGAGATTTTGTAATATCGAATGATTGATATCTACGTAACAATTTCCTTGGTCATTAATTTGTGTAATTACCATGCGTTGGCGGGCCGCATAATCAGATTCCACTTTTCATTGCCCCCACACCGAGTATAATATCGTCCGCTCTGCGCACAAATCTCTCCTATCTAATCAATCAAGCGTACACATCGCATAAATAACGTTGGATTTTAACTAATTTTGTTGGCACATTTCGAGAATATTGTTTGTACGAATCATGATAGCAGACGTCATCATATTTGGGCATCACCTTTGTTCGGTTTGATCCCTGCCGCTGATTTCCTTCACCGCACTACACGCAATCGACTGTCTTTCCATCCACACCATCTTGATGGATGGCGATCTACTACTGTGCGTTTCTCACGTAATTTAAACTACAGTGCTGTGGAACCAGCTCTAAGCGGCGGTATTTCCGGACCAATACGACTTAGGGATCTTCAAGAAACGAGCCTATTCGTTCCTTAAAGGCCGGCAACGCATCTGTGATTCCTTTAGTTTTGCGGGTGTCCATGGGCGGCGGTGATTGCTTTCCATCAGGTGACCCCCCTGCTCGTTTGCCTCCTTCTAATATAAAAGAAAAAAAAAATCTAACAGCTTGAAGCTGTAGATATACAGACCGACAGTGTGTCGCACACATCAGACTTTACAATACAATTTCATCATCATCCTCATCATCTCAGCCAAAGACGTCCACTGCTGGACAAAGGCCTCCCCCAAGGATATGAGGGGTATTTGGCGTAATCGCCACGCTTGGCAGGCGGGTTGGCGATCGCAGTAGGTTGAGGATAACCTCAGAGAGATGCTGCTGCCCATCCTCTGGAATGGTCCCTTAGTCGGCTTTTACGACACCCACGGGATGAGATGGGGTGGTGCAATTCTTTAACCCCAGCACCACACAGGGGATAATAACACACAATACAATTTAATTCAATTCATTTATTAATTTGAAGTTACAGGATTGAATTGCTTTAGTAAAACTTATTCAATGTTAATAAGTAGGCAATGATTCACCGATGTACACACGCCTGCACATCAACCTACCACAAACTGTCAAATTTTCTCAATAGACTTTGATCTTTATGACTGACTCTTACGGTTGAAAATGTATTGAAGAAATTTGACAGTTTTGGATAGGTTGATGTGCTGGCGTCTGTACTATTCCATGTATAAAGCATAGCACAGCAGCAATTTCATATATGGAAAATTAAACCTACTCGCTATCAGGACGTTATTGGGGCTGGCCCGCACCCTGCGCACCAGTGATGTACAGTCTTCATTGCTCTAGCTTGAAAACTAAGTTTTTAATTCGTTTTTTTAGTTTTGTATACAGCATAAACTGCAGTTTGTAAAAAAAAATAATTGCTATCAATATAAAATTAATATAGTAAACTACAATTTTGTATGTGATCGAAGCAGCGCCATCTAGCGACAAGTTGCTGTCACACGTTCGTGGTGAAAAAAACTGACACTGGTCAGAACAGATAGATGAATAGAGTCCAAGGATTCCGAAGTAAATAATTCAAGCTTAAGTATTAAAGGTAAAGCACTCGGTGGCCGAGTGGCTTAGCGTTCGGCCCGATAACCGGAAGTCCTGGCTGGTTCAATACCTAGGACCGGATATAGCCCGGGTTTGTCATCACCAACCTGCATTTCACGTGGTGATTAAGCTAATGTCCATAAATTGTAGCGATGATTTGTTTTCAGTGATTGAGGCTTTTGCCCGGCAGTGGGATAGGTTTTAATATGTAGAATATATACTTTACTTTTTTACTTACTTAGATGTGCAAGGGTCTATTAGAATAGAAAGAGTGGTAGCCATCTGTTCAAAGTGAAAAACATACTGACTGTGATAAGAATATATACTTTGCTAAATCTACCTAAAAGTTAATTTAAAATATAATCTCACTGAAATAATCAAATGGTTTACAAAATTATTTACTTAATACCTTTCTTGGAAACAGTGGTTTGTTTAATCTCTCGTGTTTTATTATTCCTATCCACCGTGTTGTCAGGGCATTTAATATTAATAGCATCCAACTCAGCTAATGAAAATGGCTATATACATTGGTTTGTAGGTTTTATTTTATAATTAAATGAAAATATTATATTGTGTTGCCTCATCGCATACTGATAATAAAATTATGGACATAAATGGGCAAGTGAATTTAAAAAAAAACCAAAAAGATTAAATAAAGATACTTAGTCGGTAAAATCGAAGATTGATTTGGTTCTATAGTTAAATAGTTCCTATGAATTACAGTAGAATTTATAAACTTATAGAGTTAATAGAGGTATTTATCTATAATATCAGTGATTGGAATGAAGGCGGCTAATTTATTTAAGGTTGCCGGCAAGACAAGGTGTTGCTGGCAGCTCTAGAATGGTTTAAACTACCAAAATTGTGATAGTTTATTTTGACCGAATCTTGGATCCCGGAAATAGTTTTACTTCTTAGTAGTGTCACATGAAATTACTCGTATTGTTGTATTTTATAGCAATTGCAATGTTTTCTTTCTAAATATTGATAATTTCACAATTCTCCAATCATACACCTAAATAGGCTCGTCTCTTACTATCTCGTCAATTTGACTACGGCCTATTCGGTCTACTGTATTAAAGAATTTATGTAATAACTGGCAAATTGCATTTTCAATATTTTTAAAAATAAAATGTAAGTGCTAACCTTAAAATGGTGCACCATATTTAACCATGGTTAAACAACTCTTAGTCTTGTCGTGTCGGCCATTTTAGGTAAATTGGCTCCCTTAATTCCGATCACTTGTAACTATCCTAAGGTCACGACTCTAATCTCGACCCCTGTAGGTCAATGCCTTGGTGTTGCCAGCATCTAGATGTGCTTTAGTGTCCTTTTTCTAAAAAGGGACTAGCTGGCCGATTTCCTGTTTCGCGGGACCAATAACATAAAAAAAAGAATGCAATCTTATACAGATTTTCCTACGACCGGATCGTAGTTTATTACGTGCCCGGTCTACACTTATTTTTAATCACCTGTAGAAATCTTGCGTCCTATCTTGTGCTTCTCAAACTCAATATCAGTCTCCTATAAACAGAGTATACGTATTCACGTCCATGTCATGCAACTTGTTAGCAAACAGATCAACAATAGACGTTGTTCCATCTATAAGACGCGTGCTCAACAACCTAGGTCTGACACAGTTAAGCATAGTATATTGTTTGATATAGTTTTCAAACTGTTCCATTGTGTTATAAGCAAACTCTGTCCATACAGGTAGTGTTAGAAGTGATATCTTTGGTCCAGGCGATAAATGGACTGTGACTGACAGTTAAAGTACTTTGGAAAGGAATATGTTGACTATTGTGCGAAAAGCAATAACACCGTTTTATTTCCACATCGAGAAATCGTTTGGTGATTCTGTAACGAAAATGTTGAAGATAGATGATGTTTCGAAACGCATGTTAAGCCTAATGACTTGTATGGCGTTATAAACTCGTACAGACCCTCTGGAGTTTGAGGGTTTGAGTCCAATAGTGTGTTACTAATAGAAACACTAATAGATAGTTTAACTGCCTCTGTGGTCTCGTGGTTAAGACCACCTGTATCAGACTCAGAGGTCCTGGGTTCATTCCCAGCGCGGGGTGCATGTTTGTGTACTTGGTTTGGTTAGTAGTAGGGTTTGTATGTCCGCTTGGCTAGTGACCACCATCTTATATAAATAAGTTGCATTAAAGTTTGTAGCATCGTTGTCTTTCGGCAGCTAGAGACAAAACAGCCAGTGCCTCAATAGTTGAAGTTTCCAGGTGAAGTGCGCTACTATCTGCAGCCTTATAACCACTTAACATCAGTCGAGATGAAGGTCAAGTGCTTACCCGTAAGAAACAATAAGGAATAAAAAACCGGACAAGTGCGAGTCGGACTCGCCCACCGAGTTCAGGAATCGAGTCTTGAACTTTTCCCAAAATTCAGTTTCCAAGGTGTTTCTTTTTTAATTCTTCGTCATAAATCGAAAACTATACATCATAAAAATAATTAAAAATTTGTTTAAGCTTGTACAAATGAAGCCCTTTCATACGATACCCTATATGACACGGTTAACTTACTTCAAAATTTGGACCCCCGTTCCTTGCATAAAAACCCTGTTTTTTTCGTGATTTAATTAAATATGTATAGTTTTCAGATTTTTCCCTTTACTTGTATAAGACGATATTACTTGCCAAATTTCATAGTTCTAGGTCAACGGTAGATAGGTACCCCATGAATTTTGATTACTTTGAGAGTGTCAAAATATACGTTTTTGCATAAACGGCCGTATCTTTTTTTTCGTTAACTTAGAAGTTTGATTTTTTCACAGCTTCAAGGGACCGCAGACCTGAGTATACGGTTTTAATTTCAACTCGATACCTCCACGCGTTCCCGACATAAAGGATCTTGACAGACAGACGGACAGACGGACAGACGGACAGACGGACAACAAAGTGATCCTATAAGCCTTTTACGTATCTTATAGTATAAGGGTTCCGATTTTTCCTTTTGAGGTACGGAACCCTAAAAATTATGAATTCGGTAATGGTCATAATTCAATAGTTCTCTTTAAATGAAAAAAATGCCATTAAATCAACATGAACTGTTGGTATATCGACACGCGACCGAACAATTAGGTGTTTATTAAAAGCAGGCTTAATGCGTAATCGATAACTGTCGATCGAAATGATTAATTGTGTGTGATCACGATAACAATTTGTAATGGGTGTAATTTTGTTTAATAGTTTCTTTTACTTCTCTTCTCCAGTATGTAGTAAAAGGTTATTATAAGTTTCGTTATCACCAGCCTGTAAACGTCCCACTACTGGGCTTAATGTAGAAAGAGAGTTTTTATCTCAAAATACCAGCACATGGGCTGATTAGTAATCAGCTCATGTGCTGTTATTTTGGCTTATAATATGATAAAGGCATCACCCACTAAGCTGGAAACATGCGGGACAGTGGATGTCCACAACTACCTCACTACGACAGCAACGGGACTCATGGTTTAACGTGGCTTTCAACGCAAGGAAGAGCTTGAGATATTTTAATTCTGTCAACCTTACGTTGACGGACGTAGTTACGCAGAAAGGACTCAATCCCTGTCTATCCCACTAGTCCCATTCAGTTGAATTAAAAAAGAATTAAAAAGTTCCTATGCGACGAAAATATTCACGCAGTACCTACGTCATTATTTCAGTTTTGGCATTTTCTCAGTGGCAAAGCACAACATAACCCAACAATCCCGTTTGATTTTTTGAGCCCCAGTGCTTTTGCTTTTCTTTTTACACTATTTGTAAATTTATAAAAACATCCCTTTACAATAGTATCTGGTACAGTTTTGAATAGAATAGAATAGAAAAAGTTTATTAATGCCATAAGTAACTATTACAAATATCACAATACAAAATAATACAGTACAAAATAAAACAGAACATGCAACAATACATTGAAATGAAACAACTTTTACGGATCTACTCGCGTTTATTTTACACATTACTTATTTAATGTTTATCCTGACGTTTCGAACCCTTTGCAGGGTCCGTGGTCACAGGGAGACTGAGGTGTTGGTCATCTCATAATTAGTTGGTAGCTTGTATACCCTCATTTAAATTTAATCAGGTGCGTTCCGTTTTACGCAGAAAGAGCTTACAGTATCTTTTGGTCTGGCAGTATGGTGTCGGGGCTGGGATTTAATATTTTGTATGATGGGATCCCAGGCTGGTGGTAGATTCTAACCATCTTCTCTATTAAAATTAGGATGTTTTTTAATTTCAATAGCCTCGCGTATCATCCTGGGGATGAATCGTTGTTCTTTAACGAGTATTTGTGGTTTATCAAATCTGATGTAATGGTTGGGCCCCTCTAGGGAATGTTCGCATACTGCAGACTTATTTTCGCGCCTATGCTTGACGTCGGCTATATGTTCTTTAACACGGGTTCCTATACTTCTCTTTGTTTGCCCGATGTAAGAGAGCCCACAGTCGCAGTCCAGTTTGTACACGCCTGCATCTTGAAGGGGTATGTTGCACTTGACAGGTCGTACAAAATTGGTTGATCTTCTTCGGCGGCTTGAAGTAAGTGTTGATTGAAGCTCGCTTTAAGATATGTCCAATCTTGTCAGTGACACCTTTCATATATGGAAGTACAGCAGGTTGGCGCTCGACTGTGGTTGGTTTATTGCGTTTTCTGTGACAAAGCCGTGGTACTTTCAGTTTATTATCCTGTAGTACGTGCTTGACATGCTGAAGCTCAGCAGCCAGGTGTTGGGTGTCACAGATGCCGCGTGCTCTCTGAAACAAAGATTTCCCTACAGTAGCCAACTGTCTAGGATGGTGGTGAGAATCACCATTGAGATACCTATCTGTATGGGTTACTTTACGATACACAGTGTGACTCAAACTATGATCCGGATTCCTGATACCAAATCAGGACAGGATCATCCTAGACAGTTGGCTACTGTAGGGAAATCTTTGTTTCAGAGACCCGCTACCCCGACTCAACCCACTGTCTGAAGAGCACACAAAATGTATTTGCTGAACGAACTCAGTCCGCTTGAATTGTTTCTGAGTAATGTATTTCTATGAGTGTGTTCATGAGGTCGATAAACCAGAATAAACTCAGAGTTTGGATTCTTTCTAAGAATTAGTTTTGGTTGATAATATCATTTTATCCAATAACTGAAACTGAACTGAATAGGTTTACTGAAACAAAATATTTCTTGTTGTTTAACAGAAACGACTCAAACCACCTGCGATATTTCAGAAAAACTGGCATAAGCACTGGCACATTAACAAACCAGCAAATAGACTCAGGCAGGCCGAGTCGTTTGTAAGGAATAGATTTAATGACTGATACAAATACGGTTATTGAACTGAACTATTTTAAAACATTTGTTATCCAATATGTTTAATAAGTAGTATTAGTAATAATTATTCAATTTTTATTTTAGTTAGAAGGGCTCAAACTACCTATCTCCTTTCTGTAAATCAGGCCAATTATTGTAAGGAGTTTAAAAATAATCATGAAAATAATCTGAAATAAAGTTATTTATCAATCTAATGACTCAATCCACACAAAGTCACTTTTGAGTTATAAGCGTTTAAAGTTTCAGCTGTAATTTCTCTAAGACAAAGTTATTTAAAAAAATTGCTACTTAATTTATAGGATCCTCTTATTTGTTCATCAAACACAGCACCATATTTTAAAATAGAATTCGAGATATTAAGTGAAATGTGGTTTGAGTCCTTACAATTAAACTAAAGTTTGTTAAAACAGGTTTTTTTTAGTTACTCAATAAGGACTCAAAACTACCCTTCGACTGGAAAATAAGTTATTAAACAAAACAAAATAAGTAAAATTGTTAAAACGTTATATATTTACTGTCCTTAAACATAAAGCTAGCCAAATCACGAAAATATGCCATTATTAAAAAAATATATATAGAAAAACAGCGCTAAATGAGCGCGCATTTCAATAACTCACATTGTCCTCCAAGTCAAAGTCAAGAGTTGGCCCGTATCCATCAATGTCTTCGTTGATATTGTTGTTTCCCTTAAGGTTATTGTAAAATGCATGACAGTCCTCAGGCATTAAACTAAACACAGATCTGAGATCATCGAGCTTTGCTTGAGGAATGGGTTTTCCCTGGGGCCAAAATCGTTTCTTTTGCTACACTGAAGCGCGCATTTTACACGAATTTTAATCTGCGATGTAAATCCTTGAAGAAGGATACCTGCAAGAATGGTGATTCATTAGCCCTTGAGATAAATAAGTATTATGTACCAGAAGAAAAAGAACTATTGATCTAGCAAAAAGATATTCATCAAATGAAAGCGGAAGATCTTCGTAATCAAATGTCTCAAGACTTAGCGCGTGCTGAAACAGATCCTAAATTAGAATGTGTAACCTACGATCTCGAAAAAACTCTACCTCTGCCTCATATACCAACAAACATAGTGTTTTATAAACGCCAGTTGTGGGTTTATAACGCTGGGATCCACGTTGGTTCTAACGATCAAGCTGATGCAATGTCTGGGTTGAAGGCGAAGCCGGAAGAGGAGCCCATGAAGTTGGCTCGTGCCTCCTTTATTTAATTAAAAATTATCTTAGGGATGGCGGGGAGACTTTAGTCCTTTGGAGCTACTGCTGCGGTGGACAAAATAGAAATATTAAAATAGTCTTAATGTTAAAAACTATACTTAACAGCCACCCACATCTTAAAACGATAACTTTTAAATATTTAGAGTCTGGCCATTTCTTTTTGCCAAACGACACTGATTTCAGCAAGATTGAATGTGAGTTTAAGCATCACGAGCGAATTTAAACAGCAGAAGAATACATAAATGTCATGAAAATCTCTAAAAAAAAACCCCCTTCACTTTACCAGAATGAAAAAACATCTTGTGTTAAGTACAAAAGTTTTTAAGTACCTACAAAAAAAAATGAGAAAAAATAGTTAACCGTAAAATATGTATAAATAAAGATAAAGTAAACTGGCTGAAAACTAAACAGATTTTATTGAAAAAGGAGAGCAATACGTAATTACTATGATGTCAGAGAGTAAGTAGAGATATTCAAAAGTTGGATTTGTAAAAAAAACAAAGGCGTTTTAATCAAATTTTCAGAAGAAGATTTTGAAGTTCTTTGGCCCCAGGGAATACCCATTCCTCAAGCAAAGCTAGATGATCTCAGATCTGTGTTTGGTTTAATACCTAAGGACTGTCATGCATTTTACAATAACCTTAAGAGAATCAGCAATATCAACGAAGATATTGATGGATACGGGCCAACTCTTGACTTTGACTTGGAGGAAGATGTGAGTTATTGATATGCGCGCTCATTTAGCGCTTTTTTTCTACAGTAGTAGAAAAACAGTAAATAGTAAATAGTAATTTCACTTAATATCTCGAATTCTATTTCAAAATATGGTGCTGTATTTGATGAACAAATAAGAGGATAAATTAAGTAGCAATTAATAAAAAAACTTTGTCTTAGAGAAATTATAGCTGAAACTTTAAGCGCTCACAACTCAAAAGTGACTTTGTGTGGATTGAGTCCTTTCTTGAGACAAAGTCAACCCGAATACACAAGCCACTGTGTGTTCGAGCTCCTAATTTATAATCTGAACATAGCTAACTACGAATTAGCAGACTCTATTATTGTTTGGTCCAGTAGGTATAGATTTTATGTAGACTATGATTTTTGTGCCTGTAGCCGTGACATTACTGAGATAAGAACTCTTTAAAGTTGTCGATTTTCAAATAGCATCAGCATCATATGGCCATCATGAAGATATATATCGAGCTAAGTTGAACTGTGTCCATTCTTAACAGTATCAGCCCCAGTATAGATCCTTGAGGAACGCCATTTTTAATAGTACAATGTGTGGGTGTCGCCCGTTGTTTCTTTACTTAAAATAGCTTTTCAAATATATAAAACAAATGAATTTAATAATTTGTAAATTTCACTTTATAGCCGATGTGCTTCTTTGGTGCTGGAAACCTAAGAATCCTGAGGATTTTGATATAACTATATATGTAGAAAGGATATCGCGAATTTAAAAAAACTCGAAAAAAATATCAACGTCTATATTAATAATAAATTTTGTAATTGTATAATACGCTTTAAAAAACTGATTGGAAGAAAAACTCATCAGTTTTTCATTCGCCGTACCTATATTTTATTGGATCACAAATTCAATTTGCTGCTGCAGCGGATCGTATAACATTCAGTGGGGTTACTATGAGTTTACACGGACAGGTACTCGCTAGCGAAAGCGTTTATATTTTGCACGCCAAAATGATCAAAGTTGCGAGTTCTATTTGCCATTCGATGACGTTAATGAAAACCAGAATTAGTTATTCGTTTTTTTTTGGAGAGTTTGCTGAAGGCCTCAGGCAGCCTTTGCAGCGTCACCGGATTTTTTTCCTTTTGATCGAAACAGGGTTTCTAGAGGGAATGGCATCGAGCAACGCATGTCTGTTTCCCTACTAAATTCTCCGAGGGGGAGTGGAACAACCCGAAGGCGCTTTTTTATGTGAGGACCTCAGCTACGCGGAGGTACGTGTTCGTACCTGGTATAGAACGCGTGTGAGCCGTAAGTATTTGCATTTGTAGCAGCACTGCAGCAGCGCCTCTTGGTGACAAACGAGAAGAAATTAAATGTTACTATACACATATTTTTTTTGATAGCGAAATCGAAAGGTGAATAAAACTCGCGCTAACAGGTATCCAGTGGTACCCAAAGGATTAAAGGCTTATATTTCTGAGGCAAATAGTTAGCTGCCACTTGACTGCGGGGTAAATTTTTGATGTTCAGTAGAGCGTACGGCTCATTTTGCCTTGCAAAGTTATCTACGGTGTGTAGCCTATGTTAGTAAGATGATGGCAAGACGGTCTCAGGGTCACTTCGCAGCAAATGTCTGAAAAGTCTTTAAAAAAGCGAATGTTTTATAGATTGATAAATCCTCTGGAGCTTTAATAATTAAAGGTGAACTTCATAAAACGGGTAATGATAATTTATATGAATTATTTAATCTAAAATTTAAAAAAAATACTAATATTATACATATATTATACGAGTAGTATCATAATATTAACTACGTAAAATTATATTCTGTTCCGATCCGTGCATTTTTTCTGATTTTAAGTAATTTAGTTTAAGCTTTGTGTATATTTAGTGGTATTTAAAAAGACTGACACCTTTAGCTCGGGTTCTGAGTAAAAGCAATGACCATTTGACAATAAAATTACATTTTCTGAATGTGACTTTTAGTGCTGACAGGAACAAATCGAAGTAAAAAGTCATCATCGTTAAATAAAATTTGAAACTGGAATCGTTTAACACTAATATGCTATATTAAAAAAGCATTGTTTACATCAAGATGCTATTTTAAAATAACATTGCGTATCTACAAAAAGATGCCATTTTGCCGTTAAAAAGAGCGTTGCTTACATCAAGGTGCTACTTCAAATTTATTCAAATTAAGGTAGCTTTGTCTAACAGAGGATTAGCCTAGCATATCTTGATGACACGAAAATTACTTAAGGCGAAGCGTACCAGTGAAATAATGAATTCAGAACACACCGACTCGCCTGTTGACTACGTCACTCGAATATCTTGTAACGTGCCACCGGCAACGTAGGGCCCTTGCTAATGTTTTATTCGCTTTAATCTTCAAGAGTGACTTCTAAATATTCACTTTGGAATGATAATAAATTAGTAGATAGGCAGGGGAGTAAATCCGAGGCGAAATTGGACGAGCGAGGTCGGAGATGTCTGGTTAACGAGTGTGGGCCGCCCGCATCGCCGGCTATCCGTCTGGCGTGTATAGAAAATTTGTTTAACAGAATATACTAGGTGCGCTTGATCTGACAAGATTGAAAGCTTTATAAATTGCTAGAAATTTGAGATTGGCTTCAGACTGGTAACTTTATATACGATTATGCGATTATGCGGTACTCGTAATTGCCGTTGGGACGACGTGTAATTGTCGGCTGCTAGACTATGCCTCAGGGTATTTAGTCCGAATTTTCCTATAGTTAGACGTACGCTAATAATAAAATAACATTACCAACGCTCTTATATAAAATAGATTAGCAGCAAAAGTGACACACTTGAAAATACGGAGTAAAATTAAAGCTTTCCGCAAAACAAATTTAGCAAAGCAAAGTGGATCGTCCGCCCCGTAACATGAGCACTGATAGGTGCAAGGTCTGCGATTCTATCTCGCGGCAACACTGCCGCCGTCTGAACACGACGAGAGTCAAAAGTTAGAGCCTCGAAATCATCTTTATGAATGTGTAATTCGATTCTTATAACAATTCTCGTAGTTTTGACCAATACATAGTTTATGGTTTCAACCTTCGCCATGCTGACCTATTTGTGTTGTTCATTCCTTCCGTTTGGTAGTGTATGTAAATACAAAGTAAACTAAAAACACCAAAAGGAACACTAGAAAATACAGAGTTACATTAAAGCTTTCCATAAAACAAATTAAGCAAAGCAAAATGGATCGTCCGCCCCGTAACACGAGCACAGATAGGTGTGCGGCCTGCGATTCCATCTCGCGGCAACACTGCCGCCGACTGAACACGACCGCAGCCCCGATAATTGGGAACATTGCGCTCGGATATTGCCCCCGATGTTATGGAGCACAAATCTCGTCGTCGCTACTGCGTTACATGTTCGAATTTGATAACATTTAAACGTGATGTTCGGTCTGGTTCGATATATAATTACAGTTTAACCGACCGTTTTGTTTATATTAACCAAGTTGCTGGTCGGCAAAATGAGGGTGCATATTGAGGCACAAACCTACTTGACTAGTTGTCTTCGCATCTGAACTCCACATCTGCTTGCGGACCATAGTCATGTAGTTACAAAAAAAAAAACGGTACAGAAAAACCAGGCTCATTCGCAAAAGGTCGCTTTCGCAAATTGTCACCCGTTCGCAAAACGTCTCTTTCTCATAATGACATTATGTCTTTTTCGCAAAAGGTCGCTTTCGCACAATGTCTCTTTCGCAGAATGCCTCTTTCGCAAAATGTCGCGATACTCACTTAGAATAAAATTTCGATTTTTAAAGGAAAATCATTTATTAAAGTTATAATGTAAACAAACCATAATCATGATATATTATGATATGCTATATACTTTGACAATAAATACAAGAAATTACTAAGACAATTTGAGCGTAAGGAGTTAAGACTGCCGCAATTTATAAAAAAAAAACATTTTTTACAAATGTTCATATAGATTATTTTTATTTTACTGTACTAATGTATGATTTGTTTTGCCCTATTTGATCTTTGATTATTGATTTTGGATTTCTTAGGCATATCAATATTGTTGCTTTAATTCTTAATACTAAGCCATACTCCTCGGCAGAAGTACCTATTAGGTTGTTGATCACCATCGAATACATTATGAAATAACATCCGTTTAAAACCAGGTTGTTTTGTAGATAGGTTCGCAAATGATGGCTCCGTTCTACCTGAGGTTAAGCTGAGTCCAGATGTGATGACAGCTGTGAGGCAGGATTGTGCCTCACAAGAGCACCTCACATAGCCGACCCTCAAGTTGCTTCTTCGCACCTCGTTTCAAGGACCCCATATTGTAGGAAGGAGGAAATACCTGTGCTGGGAGAGCGTTCTATTTTTCGGAACAAAGACATGATTCACAACATTCCCTGGTTCTTTAGTTCTTTTTGAAAGAATGCGAAAAGGCGAAAAAGCAACCAGGTAGACCAAGACGAAGATGGCGGGACGACCTTGATGGGTTCATGAAAGAATGGCATGATATTGTAGGGACCGGAAAGTATGGGAAAAGTGTGGGGAAGTCTTTGGCCATGAGTGGGACAGCTGATATAATAATAAAAAAAAGTTGAAAAGAAACGGTTTAGGTCCTTTTTTCGCGATAATATACTAAATAATGTTGAAGATTCCGAAACTTTTTAAACGACAATGATGTCTTCGTGTAATTACATGTTTTTCTGTAACGTCGAAACACTGAAACAACAAATTATAACATAATTCACTCAGTGAAACAACAATACTTAGATGTCAAAAATAATTTGTCAAACAGAAGGCATTCGTTAATCAAAGAAATTAATTGCTTTCGTAGACACGGCGACGAGGGTAATACAAAAAGAATTCATAACGACTTTCAACTCAATCAATTAGAAGTGAATAAAGTCGACAGTGATACAGAGAACAAAGTATCTTTTTTATTGGTCATTCTATTAAGAGCGTCCAATCAGACGAAGCTCAATTGCGTCACTGAGCTATTCTAAAATGTCCCCTTAGCATGGTCAACTAAGCGAATCTAATGAAATTGTGGCATTACGCGTTACTTTATACTGTCGATAATACCACAGTCAAGACTTAATGATACTTATTGCCTCTTAGTTCTTGAAGGTATTCCTTTAATTAAAGTGAAACACTTTACGGATCTCCTCGCGTATTATTTTACATAATACTTTATCCGGACGTTTTGAATCCTTTGATAAGGCCGCCCGTGGTTACAGTAAGACATAAAGGTATTATTTGAAATGATTAAAGTAAAACCATTTATACGTTAGTACAAATTATAATATTATTTTAAAATATTTTGTCCTAACCCTGAAACCTTGAGGGGTCTCAGGGACGCCGAGCTCATGTCGTGTGTACCTGGCGTTAGCGTAATCTTTAGAAAACAGTGTACCTCGAATGTGAAGACTTATATTGTTATTATTATAAGTACAGACACTAGCAAAAGTCGATAAGCAAAAGCAGAAAATAATTTTAAAGACATTATTTAGAAACACGTTGTTTTGAAAGCATATCAGCATCGCAAATTGTACACACCTTTTGTAAACTTTGTGATGCTGACAAAAAATATAACAGTTACTGGTTTTTATCATCGACTTTTGGTGTTGACTCTAATTTAATTGAGTTACAATGACTAAAGCTTAAAGTTTCAAATTTTTTCCCGTTTCCTTAAGTTCCAGGGGGTAACAGACATCGGCAGTTAATAAGTAAAACTTTCAAGAAACATTCCTACTTCGGTAACTACTTAGTTATCAATATCATATATTTATCAATATCGAGCAAAAAAATCACGTTTGTTGTATGGGAGCCCTCTTAGATATTTGTTTTATTCTATTTTTTAGTATTTGTTGTTATAGCGGCAACAGAAATACTTCATTTGTGAAAATTTCAACTGTCTAACTATCACGGTTCATGAGTTACAGCCTGGTGACAGACGAACAGACAGACAGACATACAGACAGACAGACAGACAGACGGACAACTGAGTCTTAGTAATAGGGGCCCGATTTACCCTTTGCGCACGGAAGAAAATACCGAGTTTACATTGGAAAAAAAAGTTAATATGAATCTACTCGCATCTCATTTACTTTACGGAGGTCTCCACAGTTAAAACTTCAGACAAAAAAAAATAGACGCATGTTTGGATCTCCAAATAAAGAGTTTCATGTCAATGTAAAGTTTCCACGTAAACTTGAAAAACAACACCAGTGTACATTTCCATTATTTCCGTTAAAATGTTATTTAAAGCATCGGCCATACTCTTTCGCTCCTTGATTCGGTACACACCACCCGAATGCCGAAGGTGAAATAATAAGTTGTAATTTATCGAGTCAAGCCATTGAGAGTTCCATTTGCATGGAATGCCATTGTGATCGCTTTTCAGTATGGAATGGGGCCAGCTCCATTGATCGTGTTTCATCTGATAACAAGCCTCTCTGGCCTGACGCTCAATGTAATACGATCACTTAATTCAACTTCTTTTTGTTATGATTATTTATTTTCCAAAGAGGATTCGATGAGGTTCTGTAGGCTATGGAATAAGGTTTTGTTAACAAGGCAACACGATACTGATTTTTATTTTACAAACTTCTTACTTAGCTTGTTTTTATTAGCTTTTTGTTGTTAGTTATAATATATCGTCTATGGGCCTAACTAATAAACTAGTTTTGCAATGCTGGGTTATTGGATGGGTCTTAAAATGTCTATAGGTAGTAAATCCTTGCTTTGGAAAGTACGTTAAGCCGTTGTTGGTCATGTTTGTTGTCGAAAGATAACAATCGTTCAATGCCACTCCCACGTACCCCCATTGGGACATCGTGGTGGGTTGTTGCCCAAACTCCCCATGTATTAGTGCTCATGTAGGGAGCCCTGATCCCGGCACTGAAGGCGTTTCTAATGCTGGTGATGATGGGATCCATTAAGAGTGTTTTATTTCTATGAGTATTGTGATCAATATTTTCAATACTTTTTCAAATTGTGATCGTAAGCGTGAAAAATAGATCTCATTTATTTAGGCTGATATTATTTATATGATATCAATGGGCTACAATAGAAGCGAATGTGCCGATATATACTGTAAAGGCAATATAATTTCCTACTTTATTACAAGCATAAAGCGTGTTAGCCAGGCTTCCTACGAAATGGTATCTGTGTGAACCGAAGTGGCCTGGTGCCGTTTATTTCCCAGGTTACTACGCTGGCCGCTGGCGATAAAAGGTTTAAACCTATGTAGCTATTTTGACATTTACGTAATCTATAAGGAGATGTAATTTATACGCTGCCTGAATCAGAGGAAAAACATTTGTTGCGTATTGGTTATCAACGTCGAGCACCGTGTTTTAAGTTAACGGTATTTGATTGTAAGTACATTGTTCAATGCCTTTTTGTAGGCATGTCACAATTTGCATCTTACAAGAACATAAATAAGTGGGACTATGTTAGTACAGTCATCGTTGCTATTTACTTATATGCAATATAGCTAATTGAATGCAAAAAGCTCTTTGAAAAAGTAGATATTGTGCGCAAACGCATTTGAAAGAGATAGACAGCGCGCAAGTGTATGATAGGTTTATGCGTAAGTGTGCTGGTTGAGGTATTACGGTGGTAGTCTCCCGCGCTGTACCGTGCGCATGATTTTCTCATAGGTGCATCCACCCATCTTGGTGTAGACAAAATTATTAGTACAAATATATATTTTTAACGACCTCCTTGGTCGAGTGGTTTGTACACCGGTTTTCATGGTGTCGCCATCTCTGTGGTCCCGGGTTCGATTCCCGGTCGGGTAAACTTTGAAATTATTGTTTTTCTAAATTGTCTCGGGTCTGGGCGTTTTCTATGTATGATAAGTATGTATTTAAGTACTTTAAGTATGTTTATCCGTTGTCTAGTAACTATTTAACATAACGAATGTTTCATAACGAAGCTTCTCTTGGGCTAGATAATTGGTGTGTTTTATTTATTTTTGTTTATTTAAATTATGAGCCAACTCGCTTGCTAACGGTACTTATTGCAAATACGATATAAAATCTACATTGGTGGCGAGTTTACTTTCAATGTATATAATTATTATGTAATTGTTTTATCTCAAATAAATGATTTTCCTTTTTTTTCATCCTTTTTACACGTATTTTTTTATTCATAACAGAGGAGTGGGGCGTAACAGAGCGTTTGGTCTGTATGTATTCAGCTTCATGGTATGTATGGTATCTAAATTAAAGATGGAAGCGAACGTCACCTGGAATTGTCAATCGAATGTTGTACAAAGGAAATAAAATCGAAACTAGATAGCGGATAACGAAAGCACCCTTAGTTTTTTAACATGAACTAGAAATCATTCAGGCGCGGAAGAGTGAATTCAGAGAGAAAAATGAATTGGAACCCCTGGATTGAAAACTGGAACTAACAAAATGGAGGAACGGTTTCTTTACAAACGACTACTGGACGTCCCTCACACAGAAGTTCGTTTTTGCTTTATCAATATAGCTAGTTATGTAACGTTGTCGTTGCAATTTACTTAACGTTATATTTGTATGCTATGCATCTTATAGCCTCCTTGGTAGTTTTAAAAACTATCTGTCAAATTTATTTGCACGGTTGTGAAAAAGAATACTTTGAATGTCAAGTCATTCTCATGGAATTTTATTGTATTTTTGATATGATCAGTCTTTCAAAATTCTTCAGTATAATAACATTGTTTTATAAAATCGTATTGTATTATTATTATTATTTAAAATGTGATTTGTGAAAAACCTGTATCTATAAACAGGTTTTTCTGCTTAATTTTAAAATTTAACCTGATTAAATATTTACCTGTGGATCTCCTTAGTTTTAATGGCCTTCAGGCTACAGCTATTTATTAAATATTGGCAAACCACCTGCGACTTCGCCAGCGTGAACACTTGTATCTCGTGATTCTAAGAGATTTTTGGAAATTCTTTAATTAACCTACCTGCCAAATTTCAGGTTTAATAAAGGCTTTAAAGCTCCTCAAGGATATTGTAGCTTTTTATTCTTCTTTTTATTATTGAAATATTTTTCAAAAGTTTAGAAGATTTACCTATCCCCAATAAATAAATGGTACATGGTACACTTATTTCGTAATACGACCTATTCTCACACTGTTGTGATAAGTAAAGCATAAGCAGCTAAAGGTGTTGCACTACCTACTATGCTATCATGCTACCCGTCGAAAATGTCCTTATCTAATTCTAATTAATTGTCCGCAATACAATTTGCGAAAAATTATATATAACCATATATCTATATTTTGGTCTGTGTATACCATATTTACTTCTCCAATATAATAACTTGATTTTATTATTGCCTTATAATGTAGTCTTGTTCTGTACTGTACATCTGTAACAAAGATTGTAATACCCTAATCAAAATTAGGATATAATTTTGTAGCCGATGATTTAGCATGAACATAATTTAATTGATAAATCTTGTTATAATATGAGTGTAAATAAAATTTATCACACGTCCATTTAATGGAATATCTGGGCTTGCTACCAACGTAAATGCACAAATCAAAACCTAATCCACTAAGCAGTGTCCGTCGGGAAGTGGGGTCGTAAAAGCCAACCGCTTATATTATCCAAATGCTGAGAGCGTGCTTCATTCAGCTTTCCATCAAGTAAGTTAACGAAAACGAGAATTTGTATGACGACATTGCAAACGAGGTGCGTTTGTCACCAGGAGGCGATGCTTCAGTTTTACACACAATGCATTTTTAGATACAACGACACGTTAATAAACACAAATGCGTGTTCAACACTTTTTTTTTCGCCAAAATATAATAAAGAATTTCGTTGAAATTTTACTGCATGATGGCTACGAAGCAGTTATTTAACACAAGCACACACATACACACACACACACCCTTATACACACACACACACCCACACTCACACATACACACACACGCACACACACACATGCACACGCACACACACACACACACACACACACACACGCACACACACACACACACACACACACACACACACACACACATACACACACACATACACACACACATACACACACACACACACACACACACACACACACACACACACACACACACACACACACACACACACACACACACATACAGACAAAATATTTTGTAATGTTTTTTACCTTTTGTAATACTAACTAGTAATTGTTAATACTACTCAATATTAATTAATTATCTTGGAAAGAGCGAGTCAACCCCAACACGAGTATTGTATTACTTTATGGGATGTCTCAACGTTTTGTTAAATTGATATTGAGTAATAAAGCTATTTTTATTTATTTTATTTTATTTTTTTATTTGGTCTGTATAGCCACTTCTGTACTGCTTGAGGATTCCGAGTGAAGTGCGCTTTCACCTTCGGCCATAGCAAGTGTGACGAGGGCAAGTACTTAAAAGTGAGAGATAAAAAAAACAAAAATCTTATGGCCACACAATTTCTGTTTGCGTTATCGTTATTCGTTATCGAATGGCAAATAAAACTCGCACTAGGCACTCTAACGCCCGCAAACTACGTCATCAACCGGGTTATATAGTTTTAAGTTACCTCTAATTGGTTGACTAATGAATTCTTCAGAGGGGAAGCTTTGTTTAGGTCGTATCAAATTCATCTTGTCTTGCAAGTATACCTCCTTGTCGCAATTAGTATCAGGTTTAAATGGCATTTGTTACTGGGTAAGTGCCTAAAGTACGATGACGATAACTTATATTTAAAGGAGTTAAAAAGTCGATAACGGGACTTAATGAAACCGTTTATTTACTTAAGATCGCATCTGAGGTCTAGTTGTAAATTACCTTACACACACAGATCCTGGATTGCGAGGGTATTCACTTATATGTACTTGGTTTGGTTAGCTACTGGTATTGCTCTAATCCTCCTAACTAGCTACAACAATGATTTCTAAATCTATCGCCATATCAACAATTTTAGTAGCATTGTTGTGTTCCGAAAGTTAGAAATGAGATTGTCCCACAGCTGGGCTCAAACCTTCTCATAGCATAAACTAAAAAATCGGTAACCTATAAATAAAATTAAATAAATGTTTCCCACACTCACACCGATTATCTAGCCCTAAGAAAAAGCTTCCTTAAGAAACTCGATAAATGGTTAACTAGACAACGGATAAACATACTTAATATACTTAAATACATACTTATTATGCATAGGAAATACCCAGACCCGAAACAATTTATCGCGGGTTGTTTTAACGACTCACAATAACCACTGGCTCGACTTGTTTTCTGCAGCACGAAGAAGGTGTTCGTGTCATTATTATTTCGGTCAGCAGTCCGGTGATACGGCATTCCGAAATTTGCTTAACTTTTACGATTGCACCACGGACAACGCAATCCCTTGCAATTTCAAAACGAGCGCCCCTGCCTTCTCTGCTCCTCACTTATACAGATTGCTCTATAAAAAACTCGTTGATAATATTACCAACTATGGTTGAAGTCTAATTTTTTAAAGGATTATAGAGTGATGCGGCATGGAAAATTTTCACCTTTGTCGTGCTTAGCGTGTAAAACCCGACCCTTTGATCCGGAATCAGGCTTTTCGGACGGATTAGTAATCAATTAGTAAATGCATTCAAATCGGATTGCTTCCACCACCGACCGAGCCTTTGTTTTGTTTGTTCTGTATTTCTATGGGATCATCTATATTGTAAGTATTTATCGTCATATTGTCTTTGCCTATATGGACTGATTATCCATTTGCGAATATATGAGAAGAATTTCAATTAAAGCGGTGAATCCATTAGTAAAACTTGCAGCAAGATAAAAACTTTTTAATAAGTTTTAACAAATAATGACAGTGGATTTTATTCCCAATGTTAGCGTAGAATAAATCGTAACCGATTTAGCCGGGAACCGACCTTTATTTATGACGTTTTAGTCGATTGGATCGGCCGATAATTATGCCGTAATGGCACATGGATGAAAATGCGATTGTTTATTGCTTTTTCTCATCGATAACCTGCTCTATTCCCCGAATTGAAGGTTCATTTTATTGTTAACGATATTGCGAGCAAAATGTTAAATTGTCAATAATTTGTTGGTAATTTTACTATACGTGATACTTTATTGTACAACAAACGAACCAGTACAGTTGAACAAATAAAACTCAACCAATCTCATTTCACCAGACCATGCATTGGGCTAACGTGGTAGGTTATGGCCAATATTTTCCTATTTTTCTACTCATGGTACGAATTATGTAAAAAAAACTTCTAGTATATTTTCGGGGTCGAAAATGAGTTACAGTGCTTTTGAATGAGAGCGAGATTGCTCCTCGTAATTGATGTTATATCGCGTGAGATTTAGTTACCGTTTCAAAAATTGCACTTTTCTGGTACTCCTATTACCTTGTCGGTTAGTAGTGGGATCCAGAACAAATAAAACTAGGTAAATGAGGAACGGTTGTTCATGTGGAAGATCTATGCCCAGCAGTGGGACGTCTTTAGTCTGATAATTATGAAGCACTTGTATATTTTTGATATAGAGATCTGCAATTGGCAATTTTACGTTTTTAAGTTTTACTTTATATTGTACGTTTTGTTTTTAAGTACATAATGACAATAGCTTTTAAATGATTTAATTAGGTATTTATGAATCTAATAGCCATGATTCACACCATGTCCATGCTATCTAAATTGTCAAAATGAAAATGTTTACACTTGGTTCAAAACTGCGAACCCCTATTTGCTGTACGGAATGGTTATTACAGAGGCCCGGCATCAAAAAGATATCTAATGAATAGTTTCGTTTCTAAGCCGTTAGTTTATGAGTTGCGAATAAAATCGGTATATCCAGGCTTAGTGTATACCTACTGACTAACAACCAGAGCCGGCTAATAAAATAAATTTACAAAGTCGACGTTGTAGGGTGTATGTATAGGTGCGCGGGTTTAGGGTTGTCGGTTGTAGAGTTTTTTGTCTTGGGTACTGTCCGGATTCTAAACAGGCATGGTGTAAACAATTTATTTCGTGTTTTATCTCTTTTACTCTAAATTGAAATAACGTTTACATGCCAGGAATAACTATTCGGAGCCTATACTTTGTTTATTTTTGCGGCCCTGTCAGAATAACAGCGCTCCTACGGTACTCGGCCCATCTTTGAGTGTTGTGGGGGTATTATGCTGAGACAGGGTCCTTGTTGGCCTCACACACTGCTTTTTGTTTAATTTTTCTTTTGTTTTTTTTTGTATTGTATTTTGTGTGCGTGTGTCAATAAATATGTTTTCTTTCTTCTTTCTTTCTTTCTTTATTTGTAAGGCACTTAAAATATTAGTTTAGTATGTAGAGTAACCTTTGAAAAGGCCTTACTGATGGGTAAAGGACCTACATCATTGAAATTAAGCCCAGGCTACAATTGATGGGTCTTGGTTAGTCAACACGTTTGCAAAACACATGTCAGGGATCAAAAAACCGGACTTAGACCAAAAAATCCAAAACATATTTAGCCCGATCTAGGAGTTAGACCAAATACCTCTGGATTTCGAGTCTTGCTAATCGGTCACCGAAGCTTCGGCTTGCCAATTATGACATAATGTGTAAACACGAGTAGATCCGTATAAAGTGTTCATTTAAAAATAAAGTTGCATAAATACATGAATGTCATAACAGATTAGCTCCATTAGCAACTGTAAAAATATGTTTTTCGACGGTGATATATACGACTGTAACACCTTGAGTTAACTTATTACGGACACCGGACAGCTGACAGCCCTGCCGCGCTTGCATGTACGCTCGCTCGTAAAAGCACTCGGACAGATCCTGTTATAAAGAACGTTTTCAATTGCAAATGGTCGCGGGACACACAGAAACGCCGAATTTATGACCCCGGATGGCAAACGAACGCGTTATTTGGACTCCGATGAAGAAAAAAGCGGGGGATAAAGGAATTGAGCCATTAATTTTTCATAGTTTTATTTATGTAAGTCCATTCGTCGGGGTTACGATTCAATAAAATGTTACGGATCGCTTTGTGAGTGTCGTATTTTTAAAGTTGTTATATTTTCGGGGGGTTTCCATTCGGTATTATCGTGCATCTATATTACGGAGATGAAAATTTTTATTCAAGACTCTACGACGGACGGACCTTCATATTGATAAATTGAAGAACACTCGTAGTGCCCGAATATATATGTTTGACCTTTTTTTAAAGTTTAGCTTATAAAGTTGCTGCTGGCTGCTTATAATTTCAGTGTTATTGTCGTTATATACTGGCCTGCAAAAATAAGTACTACACTTTTAATATTTATTTATTTTCTAAACTATAGAAGTTAGAGATTTTTAAATAAAAAACGTTTTGCAGCAATTTTTATCAGCTTTCTTTAAAACTAAAGTAAATTATACATTAGTAACATTTTCCTTTTTGTTTCGAAAGTATATCTTGTGTACTTAAAAAGTTATTGCAATTTTAAAAGTGTGATACTTAATTTTGCAGGCCAGTGTATTTATGTCATTCTAACAATCATAACTTATTGTTAGAATAATATAAAGACATAGAGAAACAAATAAAAGAATATCAAATCTTTAATTTCCTTTATTTATCCCAGTACCCCACAAGATTAATAATAAAATGTACGTTAGTTAATCTGGTAAATTATTACCTGCACTTTCTATTACGGAGCTGCAGAGCTGAGATAACGATGATCCAGACATAAATCTGCGGTACTGCATTGTGTTCCTTCTTTATTGATAACGCTCTCTACGATATCTAGATCGTACAATCTGTTCAATGGCTCAACGATAACAGATGTTTCGAACGCATTAAAAACTCTTAGAACTGTTACAATATTATTATTTAGATATTGAGACTTTTATTATCAAAGTTAGTTTTCAGAAATTTTTAATTAGTATTAAGTAGTCTATGATATTATATACGTTAAAAAGGGTTTATTGTTTTTAGTACCTAACTATTGCCTTCAAACTCGATTAAACCAACCGTTTAACTGGAACCTTAAAATATCTTGAATTCAAGTCGCGCTTAAGCCGCTTTGGATCCCGGTTTTCGTTGTAAGGTAGCAGTCGTTAAAAACCGCATTTAGCTTACATGATGGACTATGAACGAACGAACGTTTGTGCCCAGCGCTGGGACGTTTATGTCAGTTGATTATAATAACGACGCACATTAAAGCCTTCTGATAAGAAAATCTAAGTAGCCAAACTATCAACAGCGTCTAATTAGTATGTTATGTATACAAAGTAGGTAAACTTAAAAAAAGAGTTCATTGTGTCAGACATCATTATTCAAAAGATAATTCCTTAAACGACCAGCCGATCGATGTACACCGCTCACGATACGCGTATCGCAAGCTTCATAATGACCAGGTGGCGTCCGTGATTAATTAACCAACCAATTTATTGTTCTCTATTAATAAGCAATTTATTTCGATGTAATTAACGTACATTTTGAGAGCACTCCTGTAGATTTGCGGCGTTTATGACTTTAATTTATGATGACGCGTCGTGTTTAAACTTGTTTTCGGAAATTCTGGGTGTTTATATAGGTAATGAAAATCTTTTTAATCTTGAATTCGTAAAATGGTAGTCCTTAGATTGGTCTTTAAATATTTTTTAATATTACATAATAATATTGTGGTAACGCTTCGGTGGCCGAGTGGCAGAGCGTTCGGCCCGATACCCGAAGGTCCCGGGTTCAATTCCCAGGTCGGGCAAAATGTATTTCGGATTTTTCGATGCATAGCCCGGGTTTGTGATCACCTGCACTTGGCAAGCGTGGTGATTAAGGTAGCGATGACTTGATTTCAATGATGGAGGCCTTTGCCCAGCAGTGGGACAGTTATAGGCTGTTTACTTACTACAATAATAATATTGTATTAATTCTTTGTTAGATCCCTGTGTGGTGTCAACTCAGACTTAATCTGCCAACCTGCAAATTTTCTTATAAGCTAGTACTTTGCCCGCGACTTTATCCACGTGTATTTAAGATTACTAGTGGTCGCCCAGTGGTCGAAATTCGACCGTAATTTTATTAAGGCTGCATGGATTGTATCCTAAGCAATGAAAAATGAAAAAAGATAGAATTTGAGTTTGGATTGGCAGCAATGACAGATTTAGGCCGCTCCTCTTCCATTTTTGAAATTTTTGAAAATAATATTTAAGCATGTTTGTCAAATACATGGTAGTGTGTGTAATGTTTGTTTAATTGATTTAATGTATTTTTATGCATAATTTAAAAAAAAGACATTTGGATAACCTTCTCTATATAAACTATAAGTGTGCGAAATTTCATCCTCCTCCGTCCGCGCAATTTTCGTAAAAAAGGGGTACAAATTTTTGCTTCACGTATTTATATATAGATAATTATAGCTTTATGTTACTCAGGAGGAATGAACCATTCGACTAGTGAAAGAATTTTTTGGATTTGGCTTAATAGTTCTTGACCCTTATAAACAAACTTATCAACAAACGTCACCTCACATATCACTAAAAACAGTTTCTGCGGTATTTAAAATGGTCAGTCAGTACCTACAAAAAAAATACCTTTCGTAAAACACTTTGAACAGCCCAAACTTTCGAACTATCCGTTTATATCGGGGGGAGGGGGGACTGGATTTTCGACATGTTTTCGTTTTTCAGAGGTGGCTCCATTAATTACGCCCGTATTTTTGTCGCTGTCCATTAGAGATACGTCGCGCCGCCATTAGCAGAGATTAATGACGTGCCTAGCGAAAATCTAACGCTTAAAATTCCATGGACTTGGCCTTCGTAAAGATACGCCCTACGTTTTATACACCTATTGGATAATCATCGGATCATATAATTATCGTAATATTAGTTTAGTTTGGTGGTAGCTTATCTTAGTGGGACCTGCTGAGGTTTCCCTCACCCAGTAGCGCTTCGACCCTTCGGGATCTTTTGAGCAACAGTTTGGATGTAAATCTGGTTGAAGACGAAAGTATTTTTTGCTCTTGAACTTAGGTAGTGATATATTTAGGTGTATGGTTGGAGACAAAGTTCTTAACGTTCTTGCACTTGGGTAGTGGTACAAAAGCGGATTACCACCACGACTAGCTGCGAAATAAATACAATTTTATTTAAACAATTATTATAATATGGTAAAGTTTAGTTTGGTTTAATTTGATTATCACCCGTCTCACTTCTAAATAAAAGATGTTTTTAAAAATCATTTAGTTTTTTTCCCTTATCTTTTCTGGGTTCTTTATCATAGACTTTAGACTTATAATACTATTCCATTTATATCATTGTTCATACATATCATCTAACCATCTCTAAGTTATTTAAGTAATAAACCTCTATTGCTCTAGCGTACTTATTTTTATTATTTTTAACTATAGTTTAACTTTGTTTTTTTTCTTAAAACAGCTTTTTGACTTTTACTAGTACTGTATGACATTGTAAAAAAATCAACTGGTAAATGATGTTTTTGCAAACTTAAATATATATTTTTTTCTTTTTTTGTGTTTTTTTTACATGTTGTGACTGTTCTTTATATTTTGTGTTTTTATTTGTGATGGAAAGTGTCCTTTTATGATAGGGCATTTTCCAATATTTATGACGCTGTAAGGGAGAAAAGAGCTGGACACTTGCTGAGTTTCTTGCCGCTTCTTCTCAGTACAAGATCTCCCGCCCAGAGTAGATAGACTTACGAACCGATGGCATAAATGACGTTCATAAGAGCTATTTGTAGCCTAAACTGAATAAATGATTTTGAATTTTGAATTTTTTTGAATTTTGAACCTATATACCTAAGTATACAGTAGGTACTGTACCACTGCTGGACAGGAACCGCCATCATTGAAATCAACTAACGTTCAGCATATTACAGCAGCAGCAGCAGAAAGCAGAAATACCTGAAAGCAAAAAAAAAAAAAAGGGACTAACAAATAAACAAAGAATAAGGTCCGAAAAGTTATTCCGTGTTTTGTCTCTTTTACTCTAATTTGAAATGACGTTTACATGACAGAAACAAAACACGGAATAACTATTCGGACCTTATTCTTCGTTAATTTGTAAGGGGGTAAGCCTCTAATACTCGTACAAGTAAACTTAAACGAGTAATATTTTCACGAGCGGGTTTGACCCTCACGACATGACATACGATAGTATAGTTGGTAGTGCACCTGACCACCGAATCATGACATACCGATGTCATGATGTGCGGTTCGTACCTACACTTCAAATCAAATACTCAATACCTCTTAGTAAATGTGTTTTAAGTATAATAAGTAATGTAATCTTGTATCAATGAATGAAGTTTCATACACGTAATCGTTCCTAATAATGTGCTAATCAAATCAGAAACACCGAAGTTCAAATGTATAGCTGTACTAATCAATTACAATTTTTAATTAAAGCTTTATTTAGGGCGCGTAAAACGTCACTATTTTGTACTGCCATCAATTTTATGTGCACAAACACTAGTATCCTTAATTGGAACAGCGATTATTGTTAATGACAGTATGATTAATTGAATAATATTGCTATTGGAATTTATTGTCGATGTTCGAGCGGAAAGAATTAGGTATCGGTTCTGTAGTTCGATCTCTTTTATGTACGGTTATAAATTATAGTGAATTAAGTAAGTAATAGCCCATAACTTTCCCACTGCTGGGCAAAGGCCTACATCATTGAAATCAAGTCATCGCTACAATGGATGGATAATGGCTTAATCACCACGCTTGCCAAATGCGGGTTGGTGATCACAAACCCGAGCTATGCATCGAAAAATCCGACATACTCTTTGCCCGACCTGGG
Source organism: Eudonia lacustrata (assembly GCA_947562085.1). Classification (NCBI taxonomy): domain Eukaryota; kingdom Metazoa; phylum Arthropoda; class Insecta; order Lepidoptera; family Crambidae; genus Eudonia; species Eudonia lacustrata. The sequence continues at coordinate 9,973,207 of OX387313.1, read as the reverse complement.
AATTGAACCCGGGACCTTCGGGTATCCCCGGTTTCGGCCGAGCGCTATGCCACTATGCCACCGTGGCGTTTGTAAAAGTATTAAAATAATTACGATTAGATAGATAAGTGAGTACAAGCATAGTCAGTATCAAAAATATGTACATATTCTCGACGGTTTCTGGATTTTAATATGCTATGCTTAGATGAATGATAGGTCTCGCTATGTGTATGTATGCTATGCTATGTTCATTGTTATTATTAACTTAAAAATGTCAAGTTGCGTTTTGATTAATACAGTTGTTTTTTGTTTTGCTCAGTTGGTACTAGAGCACTACAAGTCTACCAACATTGTTGTTAAAACGAATGACTTATACATGTATAAGATGATGATAGATAGGCGGGCTAAAACTCTACCATCGACCATAATTAGTACCATAGCCTGAAGGCCATTAAAAGCTCAGGAATCCACAGTAAATATTTATTTGAGTAAAATTTACAATTAAGCAGAGAAAACCTGTTTACAGATACAGGTTTTCACATATTATTTTAACATTAATAATTGTACAATCGATGTGACTATAAAATAATGTTATTGAACTGAAGAATTTAGAAAGACTGATCCTTAGATGAATGATAGGTCTTGCTGCAAGTGCAGCAATCATTCATCTAAGGACTGATGATATTACAATAAAATTCCATGACAATGACATGACATGACATTCAAAGTATTCTGTTTCAGAACCGTGCAAATAAGTTTGACAGATAGTTTTTAGAACTACTAAGGAGGCTATAAGATGCATAACAAAAATATAACGTGGATTAAATTTCAACGACAACGTTACAGTACGATAACTTGTTTGTGCGTTGGGAAGCGAAGCTGAGACCTCTAAGGTCTGAGATCGTTGGTTTGAAGAGGGTAACAACGCTTTATATCTTTCCAAATATTAAATGACGATAATAGCACAGTGAAGTAACGAGGGTTTATATCAAATACAAAATTGCGGATGATAAAACAAACCTGTCATAAAGAAATAAGCGGATCAAATCTAATAACGCTTAATTAAATTTTATTACACAAAGCATCCAGCCACATTTTGCTACGAAATTATCGTTTGACTTATTCTATCACATTGTGAGACTGTCGGATGGTCTCCTTTGTTCTAAAATATGCTTACCGCCGAATCTTATTAAATTTTTAATTAATGTAGTACTATAAATTGTTCGTAATTGTTTTGGATGCAAAACGGCGGAAACGTAACGTTTTTTCGGCAACAATTTTGAGCGTCCATTTCTGCGTTTTGTTGCTCTCAAAGCGTTTAATAACATGAATGCGAAGTGATTTATTAAGCGGGGAAAAATTATTCGGAAGCTCGACGCAGCCTTATTCCACCTATGATAATGTTTGTGCGAAGTAAAGCGATGCTGAAATTGAGAACGAACGTAGCCGCTTCCTAGACATGCTGACTCCCATCAAAGAGAGATTTGATTGGATAAAATAAAAAAATCCTTTTCAACAACGGTAGAAAATCAGAATAAATATTTTCATTGGCAAAAGCATAAGTTTTATTAGCAGCTACACTTTTAATTCGAGGATAATAATTGTGCATGTTAGTCAATGTGGATTCTATAAAGACGAAGCCACTGAGCTCTTTCAAGGGTACTTACTTAGACAGGGTAGCTATTAAATCATAGGTAACATTGATACTTAGTAGTCTTGGATATTTAAGTCACATCTTCACCAGCTCATTTTATGTCTCCACTCCTGGGGCACGAGCCTTGCCTATGGAAGGAAACGCCACAGGCGTAAAAGGCCGTAAACAACCACGCGGACCCAGTCAGGATTGGTGCTAATGCAGCCGGGGCCAACGGCTTTAAGTGTATTCCAAATCACGGAAGGGCTCGAGGTGATATGTTTTGGTCATTCATCCGATGACCGGCCTTTACGAAAGTGGCTTAATTTCAGAAATAGCAGAACGGGCGCGTTAGCCACTGCGCCATTGAGCCTTGATTCGATAGAAGCTATTAACTGTATCCCTAGCGTGCCAGGCGTTCCTGATGTGAAAAACGAATGAAAAGATTGGGAGAATTTATATAGTGTTTCCGGTACGCGGTCGCCACTCCAGGACTATCCCGCCCCAGCGGCCATCAGTCCTGTGAGCAATGTGCCATGCCCACTGCCACTTAAGCTTAGCAACTCTTCGAGCTATGTCGGTTACCTTTGTTTTACCTTTGCGCAGTGTGGGCAGGCCTCCAACAAGGTGGACCGATGATCTGGTGAAGGTCGCGGGAGGCCGCTGGATGCGAGCAGCACAAAACCGGTCGTTGTAGAGATCTTTTGGGGGAGGCCTTTGTCCAGCAGTGGACGTCTTTTGGCTGAGATGATGATGATGATGATATAGTGTTACAATGGATACCACGGTTTACCTTACTGAATTTAATAATGTGATATGTGAACTTTATATCAATAAATTCTTATCGTCAACTTGTTTATACGTAAAATACTGAAAATATCCGCACTTGTTTTAGCTACACCCCAATATCAACTTTTTAACACTGCGGCATGCCGTCTTAAGTTTCTCTTCACCTAATAAAACTGAAAACAATAAGGAAAAATATTGCTGGCGTCTTCGTAAATTGTACAAAACCAGACTTTAACAAAAACGCATCGTTTCAAACTTTGTCGAGCATTATTGTCATGAGTTTGTGCAAAAAACAACGCTGATACGAAACTTTTTGACAAGATTACGAGGTTGCATTCTTCCTTTTGAGGGCGAAGACATTTTTTGTATAAAGTTTTATAAGACAACAACTAACGACTGTGCGATTAAAATGATTTACTAAAAGGTAAGAAGCCTAACATTAAACACAATGGTTTTTTTCAACAGTGATGAGATGGCACACATTTAGTGGCCTTCACTTCTTGAAGTAAATATATACGTACTATCATCCGACCATTCATAATGCTACTATCCTCTATCATCATCATCATCATCATCATCATTCTTTATGGTAGAAAATCTTATCTTAGTGAGGCCTGCTGAGGTTTCCCTCTCGCAGTAGCACTTCGACCCATCGGGAATGGAAGAAAATACTAGTTAGGTAAGCGTAAAAAGCGTAAAAAGGGGAGCGTGCTATGTTAGGCATTTCATTGCGAGATCGTCTGCCAAACAAAGAGATCCGCAAAAGAACTGGTGTGACTGACATAGCACAATCTGTCACATAGCGCAAGTGGCGATGGGCTGGTCACGTGTCTCGTAGAGGGGATGGCAGGTGAAGCCAAGACCAAGACTGGGTAAAAGAAGCGTCGGACGTCAACCTGCCAGATGGGCTGATGACCTTGTGAGGAAGGCGGTAAGGAAGTGGATGCGAGTGGCACAAGATCGGGCCAAGTAGAGGGATCATGAAGAGACCTATACCCAACAATGGGTGAAATAGGGTTGAGGAAGCAGAAGAAGAGAGAAACGTAAAATGTAAAACTAAATGGTACAGAAGTCTTTACCTCATAAAATAAAGCTACTTACAGCAATTTTTTTTTCGACCAATTAGCGATTCTTTTTTAGTGTCTAGTAGTTAGTTTCTTAGCTATAGGTTCCAAAACATAAAAATGCGGTATAATCAAAAGTAATCCCAATAAATTACCTTATGTAAACAACATTAACACAATTCTAGCCACATTCTATTGACTTTTTACTTTTATTTTTTAACAAAATTCTGTATCGTAAAACATTACAAATAATCGCCTCAGACAATACTACCAATTATAATATGTGTAATATAGTACACAAACATATAGCTTAAAAGCTGGTTTTAGCTACCCCAATGAAAAATTCATTTCGCATACAAAAGAAAAATAAGCTGGCGAAAAAAAATGATGTTACATACATTTGCAACTTTGAAGAGTTCAAAGCCATTCACAAAACATCACATTGCTTGAGGCACGTTCGGGTCGGTGTAGTTACGTAGAAAAAAATACAACTTTTATTTGCACAAAGTTGAAAAAATGGAAACTGACGACAGTTTTCTAGTTTGTTAAATATGAAGTAACAAATGAGGGCCGAATAACAACTGAGCATATACATTGAAGTTTCATGAATCGGTACAAGCGAGCAGAAGTTCGCACAGCTTTTTGCATTCAGCTGGCAGTTTTATTGTTCTGTTCTATGAAAGCGTGTAACGACTTTCAATGTACGTTTACTTTTGACGCAGCGTTTGAGTTGAGTTGCGGAAATTTTATTTCGCTGTCAATGCAATCTCCTTTGAACTATCTTCTAACGTCGATTGTTCGCAGGAATCTCTTTGTGTACCTATAGTGTTTGACGATTCAAGTTAAGACGACAGTGGCGACTTGAATGTTGGATTAAAGTAAAATTTTCATATTTTTCTTTATTTTGTATTTGACTGGATGTTCAAACAAAGGTAGAAACTACCGGTGTCAGACCCAGAGGTTTGATTGCCAGCAGGGGTACATTTATTGCTCTCGGCTTGTTAACCAAGCGATAGATGGATAGAGATTGTTTTATATCTAAGATAAGATAAGAAGTCATTTATTTCTCTTTCACATAAAGGTGATACAATAGGTAAATACAATACAAATGTAACATAATATAACAACCGATATGTGAGAGACTGGAGCCTGAGATAGGTTTTATAAAAAACCCGTTTTACAGGTCACCAATGCCCCGCTACTCCGGTTTTAGATAATTAGGTACATGTACTTTGCTTAAAGGTATAGAGAAGCTAGGAACTAATTATCAGAAATCAGAAAGAAAAACACAGAAATAAAAATAACATAAAAAACAATAAAAATGGTTCAATTTAGTCTAACAACTATTTTATATGATAGACAACAAATTATATGACTGACGGTAGGTATTGTGGGTGAGTGGGAGTGTAAGTGCGAGCGTGAGTAAGTGTGTAAGAGTGTAGATGTAGGTGAGTGGGCATCTTAACTGTACGATGAAAGAGTGGGAGAGGAATTAAGATGCGGGGAACAGGAACTGTTCGGTTTCATCAAAATCTAGGGTTTGAAACCATCTAGAAATAACTCTTTTGCAAGTAGCCTTTTTAATGTGGTATATTCCTAAGTTAGAATTTAGTTTGTTATACATAAATGGTCCAAGGAAAAAAGAAACTTTTGAGATCTGCCTGGCAAACCACCACCGATTTATATGATAGAAGCGTTGTTGTGTAGCGACAGGTTAGAGATAATGATAGCCAGTTCATCATTAAGTTATTAATAATTATTTATATTCATAGTTTATAATAGTTATATTTATCAACACAGCTATAATGTTTAAAGCTGGACTGGCTCATAATTTCACATTATGACTGTAATAATACCCTTTAAGAAAACAAAAGACTATCCGGTAAAAACTGATGGCTAATTTCAAAAACACTGGTGATGTATTCAAACGACGCTATTGCCTTAAATTGTTCATAAATACCCTTCCTGCACTCGTGTTGATAAACCCATCGATTTAGGCCTCTTCGGCCCGTTGATTGATGTATGCAACGCACGCCGTCGGTCGCTACGATATATGTATTGGTATACTATACGTATACTTTGACTAGTAGGGTTGTCAATTTGGTACTTTTTTATTATTTTTAAGCTGTGCATGACAGCGTGGTAGCACAACACCTGGCTTTTCTGTGAACGGTAGTGAAACTGAAGCAATATTTAATATTTGGATACTGAAAGTGATGAATTTCACAAGCGAATTTTGAACCCACATTTTCTGGTATTTGGTGTAATGGCAGAATAGCTTTCGTGGCGTGAACATGCGCAATGCTGTGTCACCGAGGGGTGACCAAAATAAAATATCTCAAGCTTCTCCGTACATCGGTACGCACCTTATGCTATTGCTCAGGGTTCGTAGTAACAGGGAGACTTCACGGGTCATCGGGGTCATCATCACGAGACAGTTGACTAAATGATTTAAAAGAAAAAATAAACTATCATCACAACGCCAGCAACTATGTACGCAACTTTTAACGTTCCTATGAATACGACATTTTATTATTTAAATTTATTTTACTAAATTCATTGTATAATTACTGAAACGAAGAGAAAAACAGCCGAAACCATGGCCTAAATTTTGACGTCACAAAGTACTCTATAAAAAGTTGGTAACGAATAAAAATATTTTAAAACGAATAAAAAGAAGTGAAGAAACAAACAGTTTTGTCCGGAATTGCAGACCCTAAACGCCGACATGTACCCGACACAGAATCGAAACGATAGATCCATCACCTACCACAAGCATTGAGTTTGATATCTACCTAAAGCTATGTATCTTTTTTATCTTGCTATAGGTACTTCAAGATTTATATACAACAGAAGACTAAAATACGACTTGCCTGTAGCAGAATGCCTGCGCAGCGTAGCACCGATCCTAATTCACTTAGGTCCTAGGATACCCACAAGGTATCCTGACTGATTACATTTAACATAAGGAGCGTGTGTGTAACTTGATTCGTTTGTGTTACTAGAGTTACTCTTGACGACATTATTATGCAATTTGGTTCGACGTGTTTCTAAATAATTAATGGAATCAAGCTTTACTTAGCGAAAATTTTTGGCAAACAAAAATGCATTTAATATAATATTTAATATAATATAATTTTATATAATTTATTTGGCCGTTAGTCTCGTCTGTGTTAGTTACTGACCATCCCGCATTAAGTTAGCATTGGTGGGTTGCTGCGCCCTTGCTGAGTTTCTTGCCGGTTCTTCTCAGTACACCCCGCCCTGTGTAGACTTACGAACCGATGGCATAGTGATATTCATAAGAGCTACTTACAAGTAAAGCCTAAACTGATTAAATGATTTTGAATTTTGAACTGAATGGCATAAACTCCCCATGTGATATTGTTATTTATTTTAATTAAGTATTAGGTCCTTACCTATGAAATTAACGTTTTTTTCTCACTTATTAATAGGTGTATTACTTCTAAAAGTCAATACCGTTTGTGAATATTATTATACACCTTAAATAAATGTTACTTAGGCTTCAGTAATAACAATGATTATTAATTTTGTGTCTTCATCGCCCATTTTTTTTTAAATTGACTAACTTTTTTGTTCGCGGAATTGTCCCTTTGTTTCATTGTAGCTTTGAAGGGACTTGATTTTTTTTCTTTTTAATGTCTGCTATATTTGTAATGTCATGGCATAAGCTGAGTGGTGACCATTTCAGTTACATAATTATAAATTTAAAATGTCCATTATGTCAAGTTGTCATAGATGCTCCGAATAAATATTTTTCATTTCATTTTCATATTTAGCTAGTGAAACAAACACACTTCTCTACAATTTTTATAGTGTTAAAATAAATAGATGCTAAGAAAATTAAAAAAAAAGCGTTAGTATGAAAAATTATATTTTATAAAAAATCTTTATACAAAACGCCAATTTTATAGGTAAGGACCTAATATATATATTTATATAATAGTTTATAAAGTAACAGTTTGCCAAACTTTTTGATTAATTATTAGTAAGTCAATGGATATTGCTTTTATTGAATAAATAGTTGATGAAATGAAACATTCGCTATTTTAACGTAAGCTAAAAGTACTATACAATAAGTCTTATAACGGTGATCTTACCACTAGAACCGAAAGGTGAAACCTGAGATTAGATTATACAATGTTAATGGTAATACTTATGTTACGAATAGGCTGCGGATTCTGAGAATCCAGAACTCAATCTTGGCTTACTTTCCCTTTCATTACTGGAGTCAGCGTAAGTAACTCAAAAAATGTACAGTGTGTAAATTTTCTTAATATCTCTCAGCAAACTTCGTGTTTCGGCTGTCAGTTTCTATCAGTATAAATTATATAGAGTTGCTACTACTCCTTTTACTTATTGTTAATTTATTTTAGAATGAGAGGAAATACTATTATGATATTCGTGATTGACTAACGATTTAAAGTTCCACAACTCTATACTCGTATAGTTAACAAAAAAAACAAAACAACAATAAAGTACATTGTTCTAAATTCAAACACTATGTTTGATGATAAATCTAATATTTAATGAACATGGAAATTAATATTTGGTTGCATTTGGAAATGCGGTGATTGCCGAGAGATATAGAAACTAAAAGCACTGTACTATATTTTGAAATTACGCTGCCCTTTATGCGTGGGAACTGAATCAACAAACATAAATAAAACGCCCAGATAAAGGTAAAAGTCGTATCTCTCATTCGTTTCGTCCAAATTGACATATAAATTCAACAGAGAGACTTTCCATTTATTTTCCATTGGAAAACAAAATATCGCGCATTGTTTTTTCGCAGGTCCAACAGTTTTCGGTCAGAAGTTAGTCGGTCGCGTATTTACGATTTCCGTGGGCCGTACGGATTTTTGGGGCGAGAGAGCGATACGTTTTTTCAGTCGGTTTTTATCTCGCCAACGAAATATTGTGCAATCAACATGAGCCACGGTAATTATGTGTCACTGGGGACGTCGCCGCGTCGGACAGTGAAGTTTGCATTATCGGGAATGTGGACGCAAATCGGATTCCATTTTGCTTTAAAAGCGCGAGACGTTTAACAAGCCTCACTGTTTACTGAGCCGGTGAGCGGACTGATGCCGCCTGATGAAAAGCGGCTACCACAGCCTATAGACGCTTGTAATTGTTACACTAAAATTAGCATAATTATTAGACCCTGAAACTTTAATTCTAATGGGTGCTCCGTACCTTCTCTGGATATTCTTTCCCATTAAAACAGAACACAGTAATGCAAGGTCGTTCATAGAAGATCGTCGAAAAATACGAAGACAGCAATAACAGCCGAGAGCTGGACTCAGGAGTTTCACAAGAGTATCCACGTGGATATTTTTGTGAAACTCCTGAGTCCAGTCCATTGTAAGTTGATGTCAACATACCGGTTTTTGTTTTTATATTATACTATAGTGAAAGAGAGTTAAAAACAAAGAAATCACGAAGTTTTGGGATTAATTTAAAGCGGCTAGATACTATCTTCAAGTCTGTCGCCATAATAATTGTATTTTAATGACAAATATAGTAAAAGTAATTAATTCCTTACTTAGGATTTTGGGTGTAGCGCTTACCTTCGGCCATATCATAGATAGAAAGCAAAGAGCTTAAATAATAACCATCAGATAAATTGAGGAGAAAGCGGTTCGCCGTAGAAGAATATATTATATTAAAAAACTAGTAGGTAACCAGGTTTGAATTGCATAGTAGCTAATTTAATAGCTGTCCAAACTCCAGTCCAGATTGATATTAACGTTTTTGCCGATGTCGCATTATCGTGCATTGCCAAATTTGCCTAAAGCCCGATGTTGGGTAGTGACAAATATATCTCGGGATAGTTGATCAGCGTCACATCGTGATCCAATCAAAGGGGATCAGCAAGACACGGGATGCGACGTGTGGGGACTTAACGACTGAGTTATGTGCGGCTGGAAGGGGCACATCGATCGACCTGCAATCGCGTGTTTATAAACTTTTTACAACTAACACCTTTAGCAGGTAGTTCGAGTTGTTGATTACAGTTTTGCCTTATCATTTAAAGCAACTAGTGATTTATGTAATAGTGTAATACTGCTTTCTTAAGTCTACATATTGAAATGAAATGATTGAAACTAAAGATCAGGATAATATGCAAAATTAAACGTGAGTAGATTTGTAAAAAGTGCTTTAGTTTAATGTTATTATTTGTAGATTAAATACATATCATTTTGTGAATTAAATCTCAAGACACATACTGAAAATTATGGCACTTAAACTATATTGGTTTGAAACCTTCAGAAAAAAAACTCACAAATATCACTGAAGAAAATATATCAGACTGTCACTGAAAATATTTTTTTAGGAAAGTAGCCCAATTGCTTAGCTTAGCTTTTCAATATTCATATGATTGTTATGTTATTACATTTTTAACTAACCTTTGCTGCAGTCATATCCAGTTTTTCTATAGCCATTGAGTGTGAAATTTCGACAGCAATTTCTATGAGATTACGAAGCCTACGAACCCATTCCCATAAATGGGCAATCGTTACGTCATAGAGCCACTTAGAAAATAAACTTGCTCCAAGTGAAACCTTGCTGAATACTTGAACAGTATGTGGTGTAGTGTATGCCTGAAATTCATTCTACACGAAACTTCGATGTAAGAAAAAAGGAGGATATACTGTGTTAAAGATGGGACAAAGACACAAGTTAATGTTAAGATGACGGCTGATCGATAAGAATGGGCATTATCTAATGATAATGCCTAATGATTAATATCCCAGCTCATCTCTTTCTTACTGCTGGGACACGAGCCTTCCTTTGAGATGGAAACACTTTTGGTCACCCATCCAATGATCGGCCTTTGGGAAAGTAGCTTAACTTCGGCAATTGCAGAACTAGTCCGTTAATCATCGAGCTCCAGAATATAATGAAGAGAACAAATAAATAAAAATAACCTGTGTGTAGTTTAGACGATATCAGCTACTTGTTATATACCTAACTAGCGACCCGCCCCGGCTTCGCACGGGTGCAATGCTGATACACGCAACCGCTATGTCCCTGCATTTTAAATCTGTAATATCTTCGAAAATATTCACTTAAATTACATGCTGTAAAGGGCCATATTGATCTATATTAAATGCACAACTTTGTGCATTAAATATAAAATAATATAAATACTTATGTAAGGTACTTAATTGGATAAGGATTAATGCTGTATTGCTTAAAATCCCTTCGTAAATAAGCCATTATTTCTCGTAAAAAATAAAGGATGAAAAATGATTATTGTGGGTTATCCCTAAGAGATAGACATATAACATCGTGGACTTTTTTGTAGACCTTTTTAAGTTGTACAATACTGTAGTACATTATTTTGATCTATCTCGTAGGGTTCAGCCAGCGTTTGCAATGTAAGCGCAAAAAATGTGAAATCTCTAAAATTATCAATGTTTCTCTACTATTTATACATATAAACCTTCTACTTGAATCACTCTATCAATTAAAAAACCGCATCAAAATCCGTTGCGTAGTTTTAAAGATCTAAGCATACATACATACATAGGGACAGCGGGAAGCGACTTTGTTTTATACTATGTAGTGATATTATTTATACATAGCAGATTTTTTTTATATATGTGGCAAAGTAGCCACAGCAAAAAAATTGCCACAGCATGCAATTAATGACATGGCATGCAAATAAATTTCATATACCTATTTCTCTCTTTCATGAAACATTCACTTGTAATATAAAGTAACATCTGTATAATATAATAAATTATAAACTTTAACCTCGCAGGTCAGCTAAGGCGCGTTCAGGTACTAATCTTGCAAGTACAGCAACTTTTACTATGTCGGATCACATGATGGGTAATTAATTTTCTCGATTCTCCTCCTCTTCCTCCATACAATACAAAAACTCGTTTAACCTTCTTTGGTCAAGTGATTACCTGGTAACCCCACCGGTTCCAGACCCAGAGGTCCCGGGTTCAGTTCCCTGCAAATCTGTACGTGGTGTGGTTGGCGGTAGAGATTACTCAAACTCCTAAACCTAGGTACCTTCATCAATCTTACTCGAACATCATTGCATTGTTGTGTTCCAACAGTAAGAGATAGGATAGCCAGTTTCTCAGTCAGGGTTCCCGGTAAAGTTCGATTATACCTTCGACCTTATCATCTTTTATCATAAGGTGGCCAGCAGAAGGCCAGTGCTACTTCGTTGGGAAATAACAAGATATATATTAGAACTAATTTTACTATAACTACCAAGAGACATAGTAAACAGATGAAAGATAAAAAAAACATTTTCATGTTGGCTAGAACATTTGTAAAAAGGTTAAACTCCAATTCTGTCTCCTAAATTGTTTTCCAATGAGATTTCACTACTGTTAACTCAACTTACAAAGCGTTTCACCGAAAATCGACGGAAAACTTTGGACAAAACGAACTTGTTTGTCTCACGAGACACGTTCACTCTTAAGAGATTGCAGCTTTTGTGAGATTTAAATTTTTTCGATTGTTTTATTGTTTTCTGCTAGTGTAATGGATTTTATATTAAAAATGTAAGTATGTTTTATTATTTTAAAACATCATGGTGGCCCAATGTGGATATAAGGACACCAACCGGGAGAAATAGCTTAACGAGTCTTCCGAGGAGTTCGGTCACCCATCCGCCGACCCGGCATCACGAAATAAGCGTAACTTACAAGATTGTTAACTGAACGCGCAAGCATCTGTTCCAATGATTTTCTTATTTTATTATACAAATATAAACAAAACTATGTCATCATCCTCAGCTCTTTTTATGTCCCCACTGCTGGGCATAAGCCTTTTCTATAGATGGAAACGCCACGGGGAGAACGAGCCATAAACCACCACGCGGGTCAAGTGACAATTGGTGGTTCTTAACAACTGCTAATGCTGCCGGGACCAACGGCTTTACGTGCCTTCTAAAGCATGAATATTTTTTTTTTCTTTAATAAAAATAAAGCACACTGCCTTGATCTCACCTGATGTTAAGTGATGATAAAGCCAATGATGAAAGCGCACTTCACACGGGATCCTCAACTAGTAAGGCACTGGCTATCTTATCTCTAGCTTCCGGAACATAACCAACAACTACAAACATTGATGTTATGGCGAAATATTTAGATAAGATGGTGGTAGCTAGCCAGGCGGACAAACAAGCCCTACCACCAACCAAACCGAGTACACAAACATGTTCCCTCGCTGGGAATCAAACCCGGAACCTCTGGGTCTAAACCGGTGGTCTTAGCCACTAGACCACAGACGCGGTTAAATTTTTTTTTTAGTAACCTAGCTGATTACTGCTCATTTGCGAAAGTTGCTTAACTTCAGCAATCGCAAACCAAGCGCGTTAATCACTGCGCCATCCAGTTCCTCGTACTCCTCTCATCCTTAAAACTGGGCAGAAAAAAACAAACATGCATCGATTTTACTTATCGTGCCATTGCTATAAAATACTACTACAGATTTAAAGGAACGTTCACACGTAAACGGGTAACATCGACAAAAATGTGACATTATTTAAATTTAAAATTACCCTTGCGCGAACACTGTAAAGCATGGCCGTGATATGGATTTAGAAAGGAGGGAAATAAAACGCAGTCCTTTCTGGAACAAGCGGAACACATCTTTCCCTCTCGGGGGATCTATCGACAGATCGACAGAAAACTTGGCAGGGGATCGCGTTCAGTCAACCTCATTGGAGGTATTTCGACGCTTTCTCGATCTCTACTGTTCTGTAATGGCAATTTATGCCGCGTGACTCACGGTTTGATGCGCCATTTTGGAAGTGATGATTATTGGAGAATCGAGCTTTATTGCTAATAAACTGTTCGTGAATATTTTGGTTTGAACTTTACAACAATTAAAACTAAGCTACATTTATGGCCGAAGAGGCAGTCGTTTTCTCGAATGAAAACTGCGCTCAAAGTGTCGTGAAGGGCGGGTTATGCGCAAGCTGGTCCAACGACCTGACTGACTATTAGAAACGGTATACCCCAATGCGAAGTTATAAAAAAAGAAAAAACTTGTAACACGCTTTTATTAATAAAAAAAAATTGGGTCTGTGATAAAAACGCAAAGATTTTTAAATTAAATTGTTTTTAACGTTTTAGTTCTTTTTTTAATATGAAGTAATAAAAGCTTGTTTTTATAAATTTGTTACTGGGCAAGCTAAATAAAAGCTTCTAATAATAATTACATGAGGAAGGAAAGTAGCGGAATACTTCTTTCTTAACAAATTTTTTTATTTTTTTCTTTAAAGCCACTTTCATGATCCTGTTCAGGCTACCATAGAAGCCAACCAACCAAAAACAATGCATGCTTGCTTGCTTGCTTGCATTATGCATGCTTGAATGCATGCTGCATGCTTGCTTGCATGCTGCATGCTTGCTTGCATGCTGCATGCTTGCTTGCATGCTGCATGGTGACACTTTGAAACGCATACTGTTTATTGTCATAATTTCAATTGCCATACATCATATGGCATAAAAATCAAAAAGCATAATATTTTATGGCATAATATTTTATTATGCATAAACATCATTACGCAGAATTGTTGAAAGGCATAATGTGAAAAAATCATAATCGTAAAAATCTATATTTTTGTTTGACATAATTTTATTAAGCATACTTTGAAACGCATAACTTTACTATGCATAACTGTTAACATTCATAATTTTGTTTTGACATAATCTTAAGTTGTTTTATGGGGTGTATTTTATTTCAGACTATTACAAATGTACAAATTTCAAAGGATATAACGTTCATTGGATATAATTTTTACTTGGTCTAAATACACTTCTTATAACAACATTACGTATATAATTCACTTGCTATAATTTTACTAAGTTAAATTATGTATTTTTTGCATTTTAACCTTAATTTGATTTAAAATATCTTAAAAAGTTAATACGTTGTGTTTTTACTAATATTGTGCTACAAAAGTCAGTGACAGAAACGAATCGCTGCAAATCCAACTCCACGTAGTCTTGTCTGTCCTACTCCTAGAGTGTAATTTAGAACCGCGTAGGCGCGGAGGGGCGAGGCGGCCCGCGAGCTGAGGAGCAGGTGGTTTTAACGCTCGCCGACGCGGCTGAGGCTGGCTTAAGCCGGCCAGCAAGCCGAAGCTGCGGTGGAGAGCGAAAACCATTTGCGACGATAAGCTCGCGTGGGAACGCCGGATCCCCGCAGCGCCGGAGCCGTGACAGAAACCATGCCTGCTGCATGTTGCATGCTTGTTTGCATGGTTCATGCTTGCTTGCATGCTGCTAGCTTGCTTGCCTGATGCTTGCTTGCTTGCATGCTTCATGCATGCTTGTATGCTGCTTGCTTGCTTGCATGCTGCTTGCATGCTTGCTGCATACATGCATGATAAGGTGTATGATAAAATATATGTCTTTTGAATATTATGCCTTTTAAATGTTATGGCAAATTTAAATTATGCTTTTTGTTAATTATGATTATTGCAATTATGCCTTTCCATGATTATGCCTTACAGATTTCGGCCATATGATGATATGCGTTATGAAGTTATGCTATAAAGACTTATGGCAAGTGACGATTATGGCCATGAACATTATGCATTTTCAGTTTATGTCTACAAACGTTATGCGTTTCAATAGGTAACCATGCTGCATGCTTGCTTGCATGCTGCATGCTTGCTTGTAAATAATGTTAAGTTTTTATTTTTTAAATTACTTATTTTATGTTTATTGTCTTTAAATTAAATGATATTATATAAATTAGATTTTATATTAAGTAATCATTATATGTTTTAAGTATCATATAAAAATAGTGTTTTCGTAAATGAATATTAAACTAAATGTTCTTATACTAAATAAATGTTATGTGTTTTAATTATTATATCATTTAAATGTTATATTAAACGGCTGTTATATTAAATGAGTTTAGCTCAATCGTTTGTTTATATATTATTATACGTTTTTAAATTATCTATTTTAAAATTATATTATTCCATCATTACATTAAATAAGTGTTATATTAAACAAAACTATATCATTTGATTGTATATGTTTCGATCATTATACGATATGTTGTTATATTATACATTACACACCCTTTCTGTTGTCGCTATAACAACAAATACTAAAAAACAGAATAAAATAAATATTTAATAAATATACAACAAACGTGATTTTTTTCCAATTTTTTTCTCGCTCTTAATAACGATACAGGTAGAAGCTTGAAATATTTTTATAGATAATGGTACGGAACCCTTCATGCGCGAGTCCGATTTGCGCTTGGCAGGTTTTTCAAATTGTAATTTGTTCGCAACAATATTTGCGTAAAATTATATGTAAATAATCAACGCAATTATAATTATGACTAGTACTAGTTTACTACTAGATAGTAGTGATTAATTATTTTTACAACATTTGGTAAATTACGACCAACCGTTACTTTCAAACTAATGTTAATAAAAACCTGAGCTAAATTATAATACAATTTGGAGGTAGTGTCGGAAAAAAATCATCTACGGTTTATTGATGTTAATTCATTGATTGAATATGAAAATGTGGTTACACGCGCAACATTACCTTGTCCAATTAAGAACATTAATGTAATTTTACCACAACACGCTACATCACTACCACATATTATAATAAAAGTTTGGGTGGCAATTTTTTACTTCGATCCCATTGCTTTTGAAGAAAACAAGTAATTTTGTTCTGTCAGCGGCAAAAGGGAAAAATCTTGGCTTACAGCTTTCGATCTTTAACTGGGGCCCGAGTAAGTGGGGTCAATTTATAAATGAGTAGGGGATATCAGTCACCCGCGACGTGGTGCCGGCCCGCGGACCGCACGGACTCTTGATATATCGGCCGAGTTTTACCTCCTTGACGTTTTTTTGAAAACCCCATTCCGGTAATGGATAGTCCCGGATTCAAAGTAATCCTTATACGATGGCGGCCAAGAAAGTTGCGCCGATGATTGGCCTTTAATGGTTTTCAATTTAACTTTTCAGATGCGTTCGGAAGTTTGATAAGTTAATTTTAAGTATATGAGCCGCCGCCGCCGCGGCCGCCGTGGCCTCGTTTATTGGAAATTTCTTATTGATGATAACTTTAATAAGTTAATTGAAATTATCGGGAAGTGATTTTCAAATGAGTTTGTGTGTAATTAGGGCGGAAAACATGACAGCGTTTTCGTTAGACGTTTCTAGCTTATTTATTTTAACTAACATTATTTTTCTGCCTTTCAGTGAATTTAATATTATACATGTATGGATCATGGAAACAGCTGAACTTAAATTGCTGAGTTTCAGGTAGGAGGGTGTGTGTACACCCTCCAACCTGAAACTCAGCAATTTTACCTACTTTAAAGGTAAGTACATTAACGCGATCACCAACATGCCTTTTCAGCGTGTGATAAACTAAAACTAGTGTTCGTGGCTGGTTGCAGCTACAAACAAGTCAGCCGTTGTGCTTCGATGTGGACTGTATTAAAACTCGTTTCTTGATTATTTCTTCTTTATTCTTCATAGGTGGGGTCCGGAGAGCTTACAAAAATTTGCTCTGACCGGCCTGTATTTATACATTTTGGGTCATGCCCGTGAGCGTGGTGGGGGCAAATGCCGGCCCATGTAGGTATACAATTTTTTCCACTACCCACATGAACCGTCGTAATTTGCAGTTGTCCCTTTCGTTTTGGACCTCCCTTTCTTACATGTATTTTTATCTACCCTACGGTATCTCTCGTAATCTGGATACCTTACAATATTAAAATATTATATTTACTTTAAGATTTAATTAACTTATTTAATTATCTCTACTTAGTGAGGCATTAGGCCTCTGGGCACGTTTACCTGGCCCTCTTTAAAACATACCACAGTTACCTTGTGTTAAATAAAAAGACAAACATAAGAAATAAATATTAAAATAACATATAAATCTAATATATTAACCGTATTACATTATAAAGTTATATTCGCTAACTAATCCTATACAATACAATAATGAGAATTCTGTCCGTAACAGGCTCCCCCCGGCGCAGCATCCGCGTAGCCTCTTCACTCCATCGGCAGGACAGCCAGTCTCGTCGTCGGTCGTCGGAACGTGCCGCCCTTGGTGCGCACCTCTGCGTTGCGTACTTCGTGGTCAGGTCCAGGGAATATCTTCGTAACGACGCCTCTGGGCCATACATTGCGGGGTAGTGTGTTGTCCACAATTATGACCTCGTCGCCCTCTTGTACGTTGCGTCGCTCGGAGTCGCGCGTGCCGCCGCGCGGTATGAGTAGTGGTAGATACTCGCGCAGCCATCGTCGTCAGTACTCGTCCGCCAGGGCCTGCGCCGCCCGCCATGTGTTTCGGTCGGCGCGCTCGCACGGCCCAGTGGTGGGCAGGCCGCTCGAGCTGCCCAAAAGGAAGTGATTGGGCGTCAGCGCTTCCGGGTCGTCGATGCTCACAGAGACGTGTGTTAGAGGCCGAGCGTTGACAGTGTGCTCGACTTCAGCCAGTAGTGTTATAAGTACTTCTTCACGCGGCGACTTCTCGTTGAGTGTAGCGCGCAGCGCCGTCTTTACGGTTCTCACCAGCCGTTCCCATGCGCCGCCTTGGTGCGGCGCGCCTGGTGAAATATAGCGCCACTCTGTACGTTTTGTTAGCGCATATTCTCGTAGCACTGGCTCCCATTGTTCGTAAGCGGCCTTTAGCTCTCGGTCCGCGCCTTTAAAATTCGTAGTCGTTGTCACTGTATATAATCTGAGGCCATCCCCTCCTGGCCGCCATTCTTCTTAGAGCCATAATCGCAGAGTCTGTAGATAAGCTCGCTGTAAGTTCAATATGCACAGCTCGAGTAGTGTGGCATGTGAATAGCGCCCCCATCGTTTCTCATGACGCCGGCCGATAGTCACAATCATCGGGCCAAAGTAATCGAGGCCACAGTTCGTAAACGGCCGTACAAAGGCTTCTATACGTGCTCTCGGTAGGTCACCGTGCACCGGCGTCGTAGGTAGCGTCTTTCTCACTTTACAGAATGCACAATTGAATGCCACAGATCTCACAGCCGGCCTCAGTCGTAGAACCCAGTATCGTTGTCTTATTTCGTTGACGACGAGTTCATTGTGCGAGTGGTGGGCGCGACGGTGCTCACGATCTAGTAGCAACCGCGCATACGGGTGGCTGCCGTCCAGTATTACAGGCGTAGTAGCGGGGGCAGACACACCCGCTGCCCTTATTCGCCCTCTTGCTCGTAATACTCCGTCTTTGTCGATGAACACGTCGAGTCGCCGTAGTCTGCTGCCCGCGCGTAGTTTGCGGGACGCTTTGAGGCGGTCGATGTCGTCTGCGAAGCTCTCTTGTTGCGATTCAATTATTAGTAGGCGCTCGGCCTCGTTGATATGTTCAATCGTCATTTTACTAGCGCGGCGGCGGCATCTCTGAGTGAATAGTAGCACGTTCGCCATCGTTCTTACTAAACGCTCGTAGCAGGAGAAGCGTTTAGCGTTGGGCACTACTCTACTATCACTCTGCCACATGTGCGTGTGCGTTACGCAGTGTTCACTCTCCGCGCTGTGTCCGATATTGATGTCGTCACTCGCAGGCCATTCAGTTTCGTTTTCGTATAAAAATGCCGGTCCGACAAACCACCGATCATTTTTCGTTTTCGTAATCTCACTGCCGCGCGTTACGTCGTCCGCGACATTGTGAGCCGTAGGGACCCATCGCCATTGTGACGGCATCGTCGTTTCTGTGATCTCAGTTAAGCGATGCGCTACATAGGGGGTGTAGCGCACCGTGTCGTTGTTAATCCATTTTAACACTGTTTGTGAATCGGTCCAATATACGACTCTCTCAGGTTGCCATCTTTGCTCATTCAATACTGAACTTGCTAGTCGCGTAGCTATCAATGCCGCTTGCAACTCCATTCTCGGAATACTTTGTTGCCTTATCGGTGCCACTCTGGCCTTAGCAGCGGCAAGTGCGACTCTTATTTTGCCATTTTCACCCTTCATTCTCCAGTATACTGCAACGCCGTAAGCGACTTCGCTGGCGTCACAGAAAATATGTAGCTGCTTTCTCGTCACTCCCCCCGTATGTAGACGCCGGGGTAGACGCAGACTACGTAATGCTCTCAAACCGTTTAACCATTCGTGGAACTCGCCGGCCTCGTAATCGGGTAAGGCCTCGTCCCATTCTATTTTTAACCGCCATATGCCTTGTAAGATGATCTTCGCTCGTATAGTATAATAAGTCAGTATGCCAAGCGGGTCAAATATTGACATAACCGCGCTCAACGCCTCTCGTTTAGTAGGAGCGCGCCTCATTTGCTTCGCACACGCGAACCTTCTCAGTATTAAACGCCAACTCGTCTGTAGCAGCGTCCCATAGTAAACCGAGTGTCCTTCCCCATTGCTGATAACTAGCGCCGAGCTGTCGGGGTGCTGTGTCACGGCTTTCTGCTGGCAGCTCACGCAACACGCGCGGTCTGTTAGAGTTATAACCGGCCAGCGTGAATCCTGCCTGCGCGTGAACCTTCGCGACCTCCTTTATTGTTGCAATCGCTTCTAGTTCGGTGTCGTAGCAGTCGACGTAGTCATCCATATAATGGTTTCTCGTAATTGCTTCGTATGCTCGTGGATACTCGGCAGCATGCGCTGCAGCGTTCGAGTCTCTTACGCTGTGCGCTAAGAAAGGTGAACTTTTTGCTCCGAATATCATCGACGTCATCTTGTAGCGCGTAGGTGGCTTCGTTCGGTCGGCGCCCCTCCATAGAAACATCTGAGCGGGTTGGTCATCTTTACATATTTTAACTTGAAGAAACATCTCTCGTATGTCGGCCGTAATCGCGATAGCTCGTTCGCGAAATCGTAGTAGCAGGCCCGCCAGGTCGCGTAGTAAGTCGGGACCCTCTAAAAGCTCGTCATTCAGACAAACTCCATTTGCTTCGGCGGCCGCGTCAAAAACAACTCGTAGCTTTCCGGGCTTTTTCGGATTCGTTACGGCGAAGTGAGGTAAGTACCATAAATGCGGGCTCATCAAATCGCTCTCGCTACTTTTCTCGGCATAGCGTTTATCAAACAGATTTTCTATTTGATTCGTATAAGCTCGCTTGAATTCGTCAGACTTGTCCATCTTCCGTTCTATGGATTTTTATCGTCTCAGTGCTGATTCGTAACTCGGCGGCAGCGTGACGTCATCACGTCGCCACGGTAAGCGAACTTCGTATTTTCCGTTGACTTTCTTTGTCGTTGTGTTAAATAGCTCTACGGCGCGAGCATCACTCGGGCTCACTCGCTCTTTTTTCGTTATTCCCAGTGAGTCGATTTCGAAGTGCTTCTTTAATATAGCATGGAGTTCGTTGTCGGGTGAGAGAGTGCGCGAGATCGTCGCGCATTGCGGTGTGTTTACGTATAACACCGCAACCGTATTACTCTCCATCAGCACGCTTGACCGTGGCGCTGATCCGTGTATTACCCACCCCAGCTTCGTGAGCGATGCGATCGGTTCGTCTCGCTTGCCCTGTAGCAATCTTCGTGTGACTATGAGATGCCAATTGTCTGCCCCAATCAATATTTGAGGCTTGACATATCCGTAGCAGACGTCGCTGTTTGATAGCTCTTTCATGTGCGCGTATTTCAAACAATCGTTGTGCACCGTCTGTCCGTTGAGTGATAAATCTTTCATTGTTCTAGCTTTTATGTCGAATCGTTGTTTATTCGTAGTAGCAATCAACTTTATATTCACCGTCTTGGTTTCGCACGTCGTTTGTGTATTTACGCTTCGTATTTGCAAATCGTTCGCCGGCCCATCCGCGCCTACGTGGTCCGCCAGGTCTTGATCGATTAGTGTGACAGTTGACCCCTCGTCGAGTAGGGCGTATGTGTCGATTGACCCCTTCGGTCCCTTGATGGTAACGGAACACACTTTCAGCAGTACCTTAGTAGCATCGGTCGAGTGATTGACCGACGCTACCGTCTCGGTTACATTCGGCCTGGTGCGGTGCTCGTGTAGTAAGGCGTGGTGGGGATGGCGACAACCATCAATGCCGCACAGATCGCGTTTATCGCATTGTAGGCGACGGTGTTTCTTATTGGCACAACGGAAACACACTCCGCTTTTCTTTACCCAATCCCATCGTTGTCTAACCGTCATGGTTTTAAAGCGATCACATTGCGGCACGTCGTGACGTCCTCTACAACATAGAGATTCTTTGTTTATGACGTTATCATTCGTTGCGTACACAGCTGTGCTTTTCTTTCGCTCGATTCGTTGTTTCACGTTCGCTCTCATCTCGGTAACAACGTTCTTTCTCGTAGGGTTGTAGCTCACGTATGCGTACTGTAGGGCTCTGTCGGCTTCTCTCATGAGAAAGTGGGATAGTGTAACGATCTCAGGCTCGGCATAGCTTCCGTAATCAATTGCATAGTCGCACCACCTTGAGCGTAGGTGCGGTCCAAGCTTGTCCACAACTTCTCGCGTCAACATCGGGTTCCGTAAGTAGCCTCTGTTGTCGATATTATCGAGTATGCACACTATGTTTTGCAGTTTGATTGCGAACGTGTTCAACTCGCTGGCCGTCGTGCCGGGTCGCGGCAGTCTTCTAATGTCATCCAGCGCTCGATCGATTATAACTTCCGGCCGTCCGAAGCATTGCTCGAGTGTTTTCATTACAACTTCCGGGTCCACGGCCGTATATAAAAGAGCGGACACCGCTTCCTTTGCTTCATCTTTAAGACAGCTTCTTAATCGTGCCAAGTTCTCGGCTTTACTAAAGTTGAATTGTCTAGTCGTATCGCGCATTGCCGCTTTGAAAGGCAACCATTCGACCGGCGAGCCGCTGAATATAGGCAAATCCAGTGCTTGTCGTGCAATCGGTCGATTATTCATCATTTTCTCTAGTGTGAGTGCGAGCTTAACCATTCCCGTGTCGTCCTTGTTCATTTGGTCACGGGGCTCCGCCTCTTTCACTGCGTTTTCGTCTTCGACATATGGCGAGTCAGTGAGGTGGCGACCTCTGTCCATCTCATTTGCACGCGCATCCTTTTGTCCTTGTTGTACATTTCCGACTTTATTCGTATCGGGTCCATGCACGTTCCGACGCCGATCCAACCAGTCATCCAGTTTCAGTTGGGTTATATCGGCGGGTAAGCTCTCCGGTTCTATATCCGTATCATCTTCGATAACGGCGATTTCGTATGCAAGTCTCTTATTAATCATTTCCGCTTCCAATTGTATCTCTCGCCGACGTACTTCGGCGAGTTGCATCTCCGCTTGAAATTGCGCGTGCTTAATTCGTGAGGCGACGCTCGCTGTTGATCGTACCGACGGTGGCCCGGCTCTGGGCGCGTCGGGTGGGGGTGCGTCGTCGTTGCGTCTAATTTCCGTAGTGGCGGTGATGCCGCGTTCAGCGGTCTCTGGGGGCGGTTCCAATGGCGTCACGGTTGAGGCATTGTTTGAGGGTGTTTCTGGTGGTTTGTCAGGTGTTCGTAGTCCTGCTGTCGCCTCGGCTTGACCTTGTCTTCGGGTAGTCGGCATCTTCTTTCTTGCTGTCCCTACCAATCTCAAACGGGCACGCTATGTGGGGAGCCCGTCCAAGGATGGAGTTCGTGCGGGAGTGGAAAGGAAGGACCTACCCAGCAGAGAGTCGACGTGGACAACGGGGCGCTCGCGCATCGGTTGGAGTGACCGACTGCTTAGGCAGTGCCTACAGAAAGGACCCCCGCTCCACGACAAACCGTACTGGCGTAGCCGGACTTAAGCTTGCCTTGAAAAAGGCAAACTGACGACCCCGTCCGATAAGTCGTCCCGCCTTGAACGGCGTTTACTCAGAACGCCCACCGTTTGGCACCGCTAGGTGGTGGGCCGTTTTTGAGCCGCGGTCCGCCCGCGTTAGACTTGTGGCAGAACACAAGTGGTACAATGCGTTGGTGGTTACGTAAATGCGTTGGTGGTTACGTAAATGCGTTGGTGAATCTTCCAGCCGACGTTAATGGATGAAAGCTTCTGTTCTTCAAATCGTCCGAAGTATTGTTCTGATCTTCTAAATCCGGCTCAGAAGGACCAAAGGAACTATTCGTGGCTGGTTGCAGCTACAAACAAGTCAGCCGTTGTGCTTCGATGTGGACTGTATTAAAACTCGTTTCTTGATTATTTCTTCTTTATTCTTCATAGGTGGGGTCCGGAGAGCTTACAAAAATTTGCTCTGACCGGCCTGTATTTATACATTTTGGGTCATGCCCGTGAGCGTGGTGGGGGCAAATGCCGGCCCATGTAGGTATACAATTTTTTCCACTACCCACATGAACCGTCGTAATTTGCAGTTGTCCCTTTCGTTTTGGACCTCCCTTTCTTACATGTATTTTTATCTACCCTACGGTATCTCTCGTAATCTGGATACCTTACAATATTAAAATATTATATTTACTTTAAGATTTAATTAACTTATTTAATTATCTCTACTTAGTGAGGCATTAGGCCTCTGGGCACGTTTACCTGGCCCTCTTTAAAACATACCACAGTTACCTTGTGTTAAATAAAAAGACAAACATAAGAAATAAATATTAAAATAACATATAAATTTAATATATTAACCGTATTACATTATAAAGTTATATTCGCTAACTAATCCTATACAATACAATAATGAGACTTCTGTCCGTAACAACTAGTGTTGAAAAAAATACATCGAAAAAACCAAAACAAACTTTGCCCCACATAGGAATTCAACCCGGGATCTTCGGGTATCAAGCGCTTTGCCACTCGGTCATCGAGGCGAGGCTATACAAAAAACAAAAATGGTACATCACATAGCTTAAATTAGTTCAAGTCCCTAAAAATAAAAACCTCATAAAACGGACTGTAATAAAAGTGGCGTGTAAAAGATAATGTCTTAACAATATTAAAATACCCTTTCTTTTTTATTTCTACAAAGCTTGGCGTAGCCACAGTCATTGTGACTCTTGTAGATTAAGAACATAAACACCACTCTAGTAGCTACGGCTCTTATCGACACTGTAAAGAGCGCAGTGGTGCTGTGGGTCACGCGAACCTACGATTAAAGAGTTCCGAATGTAAAGAGGCCTTTTAAAACTGTTCTAAGGTAACTTCTTGAATAATATTCGAGATACACACAAGCCTTTGAAGTTATAAAACATTATCTGCTTTACCACAAAACGATGGCTAAAGTTAGACAATGCTCAAAGATGCTGGCACTTTTTAGCTAATACTTTTAGACAGAGACACAATATTTTAAACAGAACCCTTAGCCGGTTAGAACCCTTAGCCTTGAGACGTGATATCGGCTCGTTGTGTACCGCCTGTATAATGGAGAATGCTCTGAGGAACTTTTTGACTTGGTGCCCACTTCCTCCTTCTACTATCGCACCGCTCGCCATCGGAACAGGGCACACGCACACTTCCTGGAGTCGCTGTTCGTTCGAACAGTTCGCTTCCGGAGGAGCTTCATTCCACGTACCATCAAACTGTGAAATGAGCTGCCATCCGAGGTTTTCCCATTAAGCTACGACATGGGCTCTATTAAAATTGGTGTTAAGAGGTTATTTTCAGGTCGGCATCACAAAAGCAACATCTCTGATGTTGCTGATGTCCATGGGTGGCGGTGACCGCTCACCATCAGGTGGCCCGCCTGCTCGTTTGCAGACTGTAAATATATAAAAAAACACGTATTTTGCCATTACTTAACTTTAAACACTACAGGGGTAAGTGTTTCAGTAAATTTAAACGTTTAAAGGTAAACAAAACAGTGGTCTGCCTATTCCCAACTTTATCTGATTTCTTTTTCAAAACTGCTAAATGGTATCTTTTTGGATGTTTGAACTTGTTACCTTAAAGATCTGCATAGATCGTGTAAGTGTAAACTTACTCGTTGGAGATAACAACTTGTTCAAGAAGCTTTGTCATGTTATGTATTTATGGGACAAATGCAAAAAAATTGTACATATAACAAATAGGAAACAAAGATGAAAATAACTTGATGTTACAAAAAAATAACAAAGATGAACTATAAGGACTAGTTCATGTTGTGCATTCTATTTGAAAGGTAAATTTGTTAATGAGTAAAAAGCAGTATCTTGATTGATTATTTTAATGAAGAATGGCATCAAGTCTAGTTTGTATTACTTTCGACTTACTTAACATTTTTTTTGCAAATCAACTTTAAAATTAACTGTGATCATAATATTTAAATAACTTTAGTAATCCAAGTCAACTATTACAATATGAGTGCGACTTTACTTCATATTTGTTATTTCATATTTGTTACGTCACAAAGAAATGTAACAAATTCGTAACAAAAAGGAACAAAACACTCGTGTGTACAACCTAAAATGTGTGAAAAATACTAAGAGATGTCTTTGAATCAAACTGTTTATATGTTTCTAAATATATCATGAAGTATCCTTGAAATAAACTATATAGAAAGCTAAACATACACTAACCAATTAGTTTAATGGAATGGTTATCAAGATGAAACTAATTTGTGTATTTTTCCCGCACAATTTAGTAAAATTTTTGTAGACCGTCTAACCAGAACTCCAGCAAAATGGCCGTCGTGCAGAACTAGCGCCACCTACAGACGTTATTTATGATTTTAGTTTTGCCAGGTAAAAACTTATTTTTCTACTAAATAACAATAAACAAAGCTGAATAACAAATATGAAAGAAGTTACGGACGGCTTAAAACACAAAGCTGAACACGGACGAGAAGGACACGCGTACTTGTATGAAGAAAACTAAACGTATCCTGATGATTTGATTTTTATTTAATTGATTTATCGGAAAAATATTATTTATTTCTTTTAGTTTTTGTTATAATGTAATTTTGTAAATGTATTTAAAAAAATATATGAAAAGAAGTAATGTATTGAACGTTTATTCTAATAGGACGTTCACGCATTCAGAAATGTACAATTTTTTTGCATTTGTCCCTTATACTTACTGTTGTTATTCTTGTTTCATTAAGTAACAATAAAAAAATAAAAAAGATAAATAATAAAAATGTTTGTTGCTACAGGTTTATCAGATATGATGTCAAAAAGCTGGTATCTTCTGACGTACACACAAATTATTACATTATATTATTGATATTATATATTTACACTTTATAAAGAATACTATTTAATTATTTTTAATTAAAAAAAAATTGCTTTAGGCTACAATGCCTACAATTTGAGCTCTCATGCATGTCACTTCACAAGCTTTCGTTATTTAGTTAGGCACTAAAACAAAACATAAAACTACGTGCGTAATTTGATTAGCATTAAACCGTATACCTTACCTACATCAAAAGCTAATTTATTCTCAAGCATAAATATTAAGTTACAAAGAGGTGGTAGTGTGCCTACAAAGGTCTGGTTATTTGTTACGCAACATGAAATGCTTTAGCAACGACTACTATATCTACCTGCTTTGGAGAAATTTGATATTTATCAGACGTCACTATCTATACTTCCACTTGATAAGGGATAATAGGTAACTTTTGCCATCGAAATACGACATACTTATCTGAATTTGGCCCAATATTACGAAATATCAAAGGGAATTTTGAAGGAGATTAGGGTAAATGAAACTAATTTCGGCGCCCATGGGAGGAATCAATGAGCTATTGTGTTACGCACCGAATTATCGGATGCTTAACCATTAATACCGAGAGCGTTACTAAGATTTTTTACTGGATTAACAAAACGAGGCGTTCTATTCTATTTGATTGTCTTGTACGTAATGAAGTGCTATTTCAAAATACGGTATTTTACTTGCACATAAAAATATTTAACGAAATATTCCAACCTAGTAGAGTTTTTATAAAATTAGAAAGGCTTGCATTTGACTACTATCTCACCTGATGGTATGTGATGATGTAGCCTACGATGTACCATGCTTGCCTAGAAGGTACCGATTCAGTCGTGATTTGAAGACCCCAATATTATGTTTGATAGGAAACACAGACTGAGGCAAGAAGTTCCACAGTTTTGCGGTACGGTAGAGTTAGTGCATTTTGGGCACTGTGCAATTTGGTTACAGATTCATAGTTGAGTTGAGTGAAATTTACCCCCCTTTTAACCCGGTGAAATTTTTAATGAATACCTGCTCGGGAACTGTCTGGTTCTGATGCCTCACCCCACCCCGAATATCATGGGATCTATTCACTAAAATACCTTCATTTTTGGCACCCTCACGACATTTATAGTTGGGGCACGGGAGCCCCTACTAACTACGGGAACTACGGAAGCAATAGGATGACTCTCTATTAAGGTGGAGAGCAGCTGAGCAGAGCGGAGCTGTATTCAAACTAACGCTAAGGAACTCTTTTGGTTTATCTTTAGAATATAAATGTATGTACACACCTTTCTGTTATATTTTTAATTAATAGCGACATGTATTCTGTAAACAGGTTTACTAATAAAAATCTAGCTCTCAATGACAAGCAATCTTTTGCCTATTTCAGACACCAGTCTTCCACAAAATAATCCGTGTAATTTGTTTTGTGGTGAGAAAATAAACTTATTTATTATTATATGTCCCCGTCATCAACACCCAAAGACTGTGACATACCAAGATATTTATATGTTTCAACATCAGAGAGAGATCTGATGTTTATCGTATCGGAGAGTTGTAAATTTGTTGAATTTACTACTCTCCCATGCTGTACATGCATAACCGCACATTTATCCACCCCAAATTCCATCTTGATGGCACTGCTGAGTCTCAGTAATTTTCAGCAGTTTCATCAAGGCTAGGCGGTGTGGTGCGAATAACTTGAGGTCATCCATGTACAACAAATGTGACATAACTTTACCCCCTCTCCGCAGTCGACAGCCTAACTTTGAATTTCTCAACAAAGTACTGAGAGAATTCAAAGTTAGACAAAACCATAAAGGATTCAGGTTGTCGCCCTGGAATATGCCACGCTCTATCCTTATAAAATCCTGCGTGGCAGAAACACTATTTCGATATCCTGGTTGACACAAGACCGTGGTCCACTGCCATGACATGACATGACATCAAAAATGATTTTAAAGTTATATCAATTTTATATAACTCTAAAATCCTTACCAACCGTGAATGCGGCACCGAATCATAGGCCTTCTTCTATAAGAAGACTATTCTATTGACTATTCAATCCAGGCTGTGGAGAGAGTCCCTCTGCCACGCCGAATCTTCTGGTATATGGTCATGTCAATGAGGAGAAGCTCCTTAGTACCACGAGACCCAACCCTACATCCATTCTGAGTAATGTCCAAAATATTGTTTGCAACAATGTACGAGTTAATTTTTGTTCTCAGAATGGATGTAAGGAGCTTATATAAAGTTGGTAAGCACGTGATGGGTCTATAACCTGATTTTTGGAGCAGAAAAGTGACACCAGTAGTCAACAAACTTGGGAGTGAGCCGAGCTCTATGGCTTCTTGGAATTGCGTTGCCAGTAACTCGTGTGAACATCGAAACCATTTGATCCAAAAGTTGTGCAATCCGTCCGATCCTGGGCATTTCCAATTTTGAGCCGTACGGATGGCACAACTTACGTCAGCTGTACTAATATTTATTGCCTGCATGGTCTCGATAGATTTACACGCCTCCCTGACAACATTCATCCATTCACCTTCCGTGTGCTCGACGGGCACCGACCTAATGCTGCGCCAGAAATTAGTCATGGCATCAACATCTGGTAATTGTCCGTCGTTCACACGTTGATCAGCTCTTTCTTTATTATTATTATTATCTTCACACAACTCCGCTCCGCTCAGTTTCTCTTCTGATGTCATATGACGTCCAAAGCCCGCCCCACGGAAGCCTGCATAAAACATCTGCGTCATGAAAAACCTAAATGTAGAGTAGACGTAGACATATACTGCATTTTACGTACTACATTAAAAAACTAAAGTAGTTTTAAGACTAATTCTAATTCAAAGAAATCGGAATCTACGAACGCCTGCTTTGTGGTAAATTTAGGATATCTGATGTGTACTGCATTATATCCGAAAATATTTTTTGAAAATAACTCAAAACCAAAAAATAACCTAAATAACTAATTCAGCGAACTAAAGCAAAACATAAAGCCGCCCCCGGTTTACGCCATTACGCTGTTACGTACTTTTATAGACGCATAAAGCATTCCGTTTGGCAAACACAATTGTGGAAGTTGAATATTCGTGAAGGCCGTTACGCCAAAGGAATTACTGGATAAATTCGATTGGCTCCGCCGCCGCTGCGGTGATCGCCGGATCGCGTGACGTAGGCGACGGCGGAATACCCCTGTGTATTTAAAATATGTTTTATAAGCATCGCGGATTCAAGTGTACTGATGTACCTATAAATTGTTGGGTCGTGCAAACGTCTTATATAATATAGGTATAACAACTATTTCTGCATCGCATTTTAAACATTCCTAACTTAGGGTGTAAGAACTTTATTTAACCTTATAATTGAAACACGTTATGCTAATGCTTAATAGTCAGTAGTTTCGTCTCAGTTTCATTTAATCAAAATAATTTAAAAAAATTAAGAATAAAATTGTAAACAAGGTTTATTTAGATGTAGCTGCAAGAGCAGTCAATAATTAAGATATTCAACTTTAAAGTTTTAGAGGTTATGTTTAAATTTTTGTCTACATAATATAAACTAACTAAATTCACTTCAGTTCAGTACGTAAATTAAAAACACTAACGCCGTGTGTGTACTTAAAATATACCTAGCTGATTTGGCAAGATAGGCTTTGCTTTGATAAGGCAGCTTATCGATTACTTGGTGAAACTTTTCATGCTGGGCCAATTGCAGCGATACTACAAGTACAAATAGCCATTTCTAAACATCAGCTGAAACTGTTATAAATATAATTAAACCCAATTTAAATAATTCGTTTACTCATAAATATTGACAAATTCTTTATGCATCATTCCATAAGTTTTTCTGTAGGCAAACTAGTTTTCGAATATCAACGAAGCAAAAAAAGAAGAACGAAAGAACGAAGTTCTTAACTACTACTCGCCGGCTAGTACGTCTGCTATAAATATTACCAAAGAAGTGAACATTAAAACACGAAACTTTCGATGTCCTCCCAATCTTTCGATCTAATTTTCAATTATAGCGCAGCCCGCCTGCGGGAAATTGAGGGAGCCTTTTTAAAAAATGCAAAAGTAACTGGTGAAAGATGGGACGGTGATGAAGCGATACATTCAGTTAGCGGACTGGTAATTATGTTGAAGAACGTGGACCATTTAACTGGGAAATTAAACGAAAACACTTCGAGCCGCAGCGCAGTTCTATTGGCGTCGTCCGTGATGGGAGAATTTGTTTGAAATACGCTGGTAGACATTCTGTGTTGGAATCACAAAGGGGAATGGAGAAATATGAAGAAAAGAAAATTGAGCGTCTGTCGTCGGTAGCCATACGGATGAATGTTAGGGTTAAATAAGTGAAATCGCGGCTCAATGTCCGTTCTTAGCACATGCGTATATCTATCGTCAATAGTCTGCAAGGAGCGTTTAACATCAGGTAAATCGCACTGGTTTTTCGGATCACTTAAAACTCGTCTCCTTTATTAACTATGATTAGGTATGGTTATATATATTTTACGCAAAGGACATGCAAGCAACTGCCCTCAAAATGTATATGAACTTCTCACTAGCTTGAAACATTCAAATATTGTTTAAATAATAATAACGTGTTTATTATTTTCCTAGAACTTTCGTGAACAAATCAATAATTTAAAAGATGTTAACTTGTATTAATGGTTTTATTTGACAAGGAAACCATAAATATGATTGAGACGTTCCGTTTTACAAAAAGAAATATGGAAAATATAAAGGTGCGCGTCCACTGAGTCGGAATCAGAGCAGACGGATTAGTTCTTTGAATTGATTTCTATGTGCATATTTTTTATACATTACTGCTTAAAGACAGAGAACGTTTTATAAGTTCTGGGTATCAGCGGCAATGTATGAACAGAGCAATCGAAGCTAAATATTTAACCTATAAAGATTTTTAAAATGCGGTCATGCTATTTTAATCTTTACGGGTACATAGCTTATTCAATTCACTATTGTTTTACTAGACTGCTATGAAAATGCCGATGCAAAATCTGGATAAAAAACTTTTTTTTAATTTATTTTAATATAATATCAGGCAGGCAGTTGAAATAATAACAATAATTATTTTTATCATTGTTGATTTAGTTTTTCCAAGCAAAATATATTTTTGTACCTAGTTTTTAAAGTCTGTAAACAAACGCCTAGCTAAAGTTTATAGCAAAATGTCTAATTGAAGCTTATTAACCTATTGACTTTGCTTTCAGAATTGCAGAGATTTGAAAAGTTCCTAAATCGTTTTACATATGAAACAAGAATATTTAGCTATCCAGCATTACGTACTACTAGATACGATGTTTATACATTGCACTTCATTTCAGGGTCCATACTGTATTTAGCCATGTCCTTTGGTTGCGAACAATTACAATTTGAAAAAAGAAAAAGTGTTAAAAAAAATTCCACGTTCGGGATTCGAACTACACTACCAACTAGGTTTACTACCAATTGTGCTATCGTGGCCACGATATAGTGATGGTAGTACACCTGACCCGGCATGTCATGGGTGCGGGTTCGAATCCCGATCGTGGATTTTTTCAACACTTTGTCTTTTTCAAACTCTCCTATACTAATGCGTTTTCCTTTAAATATTTCACATATAAATTGTGTTAATCACTACAATTAATACGAGTGCACCTAAGTCAGTTTTTTTTATTTTTGTTTCCATGTACAGTTCTTTCAAAGACGATCTCATTATTAAATAATAAGCCTTACCTTTTAACAATGTTCTTTGTTTTCTCTTGCCGTTACATTTCCTTGTGCACATAAATTATGTTTTATAAAGAAAAAAGGGATTTATTATTTCATACAATTTACTAATAAAACACCATAACTAACTTCTGTTGTGGTAGACACTTTAACTACAATCAATATTAATGTTCAATAAACGCTAACATATGCCTTTTTTACCAGAAATCGAACTCAGTAGCTTATACGATACGTGTCACCAGATGGCTAGTAGGTATGTAAGATGATATTGAATCAAGTCATCATCATCGTCATCATCATCTCAGCCAAAAGACGTCCACTGCTGGACAAAGGCCTCCCCCAAGGATCTCCACAACGACCGGTTTTGTGCTGCTCGCATCCAGCGGCTTATTGAATCAAGTCATAAAATAATATTTAAATTTTAGTTTAAATCCTATTTTTTCTAATAAAATAAGTTATATATCGAATACACACCTGTGTAGTGTGTGTATTTAATGTTATTTGTTATATTAATTTAATTAATTATCCTATCTAACACTCAAGGAGGAGAAAAAGCTGCTG
Source organism: Eudonia lacustrata (assembly GCA_947562085.1). Classification (NCBI taxonomy): domain Eukaryota; kingdom Metazoa; phylum Arthropoda; class Insecta; order Lepidoptera; family Crambidae; genus Eudonia; species Eudonia lacustrata. Next base: position 9,940,389 of record OX387313.1, on the reverse strand, counting down.
GTGGCAGAGAGAAAAATGTTCTGAAAAATCCTAGGTCCGACCAAACGCGAGGACGGGACCTGGAGACTGAGGAAGAATGCCGAGATAGAGGAGCTCGTGGCCGAGACGAACATAATGGGCGAGACAAAGTCGGCTAGACTGCGCTGGCTCGCCCACGTTGAGATAATGGAGTCGGATCGGGCTGCGAAGAGAGCATACCTGGGCTGACCAACCGGGAAGCGCCCGGTGGGACGCCCCAGGTATCGCTGGATAGACCAGGTTGAGAAGGATCTTAGCCACCTCCAACGGCCGGACTGGCGCGAGGTGGCTGAGGACAGAGCAGAGTGGCGAAATCTCGTGTCGGAGGCCAAGATCCACTTCGGGTCCCTGAGCCAGCGCAGTAAGTAAGTAACAGTTAATCTATAATATGTTAGTTCAAATCCCAATTTTCCTAATAAAATAAGTAATATATTGAATTACGACACATAATTTAAACTAAACAACCTTTACGGTATTACGCGCTTTTATTTTACACTTATATATTATGTTATTTTATCTTGAAGTTTCGTTCTTTAGAAAACAATAAACGATATATATATTTTTATGAATAAAGAATCTAGGTATGGCTATCTAAGTAGTAGGTAAAACAAAAACTAACGAATTCCCTTCTCCCCGCCATAATGAAAAGCTGATAAAATGAAAACTACAGCTGCTGGTTAGGTTAGGTCGAACTTGCGATTACGCGCAGCAGAGTGAGCAAAGCGAGCGGAGCGAAACAATACTCGCTCGAAAAGTTTGCTTGTGCGTTCCAAGCTTGATTTAATCTCAGTATTTTCTAATGCAAACGAAAAGGCGTTGTAGTTACTACGCAGGTTTTAATCTGATCTGATATATTTTTATCTTTTTTTAGTTATGTATTCAATTAATTATGCAATACGTTATATTATAGAGATTTCATAGAGACCCATACGCAGCAGAGAGTACATAATGACTGTGAATGATTATGATGATGACGAAGATTGAGCCGTGTCTGTGATGTGTGAATGTCTCAAAAAAATGTGTATAGTAATTATCTTATTGTTATACAATTTTTTTTAAACAAGCCCAAATGACTTATGCTCAAAGTATTCCCATATCCAAAGACTTTGGCTGAGACTCCACCAAAGCGGAGATGTGCGAGCGGAGACTGTGAATAGAATTCTAAAAAAATATATTAAAAACGCCACTTCTCTTCTCCGCTTCAGACATCTCCGCACATCTCCGCTTTGGTGGAGTCTGTTATTTTTGATTAAAGTGTAAGACTGTCTTCTATAGATAACCTACCTACGATTTCATTCAGGAAGTAGTCACAATAGAGACATCTACAACGACACCAACTTTAGGAGCTACTTAAAGCATTTAACTGCGAGCCCGCTACACTTCGTTCAGAAATAACACCGTTCTACGGTACACACACGTGCTTTCTCATCGTTCAAAGATCTTGTAACATAAGGCTGCTTTAGCTTCCATTTTTGAACATCAATGCTTTTAATATTTAAAACTCCAAAGTAAAACGTTTAAACAGAAGCTACGTTGTTCGTACTCGCGTGTTGCCTAAAAGGTTATTAATTATTCATTCAGCTGGCGAAAATTTGAAAATTATGGTAACCACCCACCACCCGAACGCTAATCTTCCGATGCTTAAATATCTCAAAGAAATTAAGGTGACTCTTATTATGGCACTTATGGAGCATAACAATAAATAAGAGGCGAATGCGAACTGCCGCGTGTTTAATTAAATTGGGACTTAGCGAATTCCCAATTCAATAATGTCACTTCCTAATAGGGATCAATTTGCGGAAAAATAAACAACAGTGGCTCCGCCATGCCACCGTGATTACTTTTTCCGACACAAAAATTATTCATATTATTGACAATGGATAGCTTCATAAAACATAAACGGACTTATTGTTTGTTCAATATAAGTGTTCAATAAGGTCTCGTGAAGTTCTCTCTCTGTTGTGGAATACTGTCTCTGTCGTGGAATTTTGCCCGTGTTGTGGAATGCTTTCTCTGTTATGGAATTCTGTTTCTATTGTGGAAAACTGTCTCTGTCGTGGAATTTTGTATTTGACTTAAGTGCCTTTTAAAAAAGTTGTAAAGCTTTCAAATAAATATAATAAAGATCCTTTTTATAACCAACCTTCATTAATACACAATAATATTTTTCCAACCGTACAGCCTATATAAACCAACATAATTATTACACCAAGCAACGTCGTTCCAACTGCCTGGACCCAGCCAAATTGCTTTAAACAAACCACAATGTTAAATTAAAACTGCAAAGAGAGCGGAGATGATTTTACAATATTTTTGGTACATGCACTAAAGTTGCCAGAAGAAAAATAAATGTTTTAATTAAACCAGTCTTACATTTCAGCGAACACTTTAGGCTAGACAGAAGGCTTAAGTAGACGTGAATCGGTGTTTTATTATAGAACGTGAAATCATATGGTTCAATTTAAAAGAGCTGAGAGACTTATTAAAACTCTTTTGAAAATTTATATCCATCACTATCGTCATCGACCTATAATAACATCGATTCAAAAGAGCTTATTTTGTAAGTTAATTTCATTTTATTTCATTTTACGATAACAGCCAGGAAAATATGCTCAATGTGTCTTCCGCGGATATAAATACACTATAATTTATTAATAAAACATCATATCTTAATAATAGTAGGCGAAAAAGCGAAATGTAAACACAGCGCTTTGAGGTACTAATTGGCTTTTAGTGATTTTCTACAAGCACCTGTGCTTTTCTACAAGATATTCCAGTCAAAACATTGCTCGTGTTGATATCATATCAAAATATCTATATTTTTTGTTTACATAAGTAACAACTTTACATTATTTTTGCCAGGCAAGAGTTATAGATGACCAACAACAGTGCTAAAACAAATCATTTCTGAACTCTTATTGTTTAAATTGTAATAAAGTCATTTGAGGTTGTATTGAAATGAAGTAGCTGTTTAGTTTCTCATAATTTCTCAAAATTCATTTGAAAGTAATATATACTTAATAGTTTTGTATACGTTTGAAATGATGAAACTTTTAAACAATCAATCAATTTTGACGACCTCCTTTGTCGAGTGGCTTGCACACCGGTTTTCATGGTGTCGCCATCTCTGAGGTCCCGGGTTCGATCCCCGGTGGGATCAATTTAGAAATACCTGTTTTTCTGAATTGTTTCGGGTCTGGGTGTTTCCTACTTAATATAAAGTATGTATTTAAGTATATTAAGTATGTTTTATCCGTTGTCTAGTTAACCATTTCTCGAGTTTCTTAAAGGAAGCTTTTCCATAATTGGTGTGAGTGTGGGAAACATTTATTTATTTATTTTTTTTATTTATATTTTATTTTTCTCCACATTTGATCTGTGTACAGGAAAACTATGTTCTATTAGTATACATAACGGTGAACTAAATTAAATTTGTGGAGACTAGTGCCCGCACTAGAGTTTAAAAAACCCGTATTACAGGTCACCGAGCCTCCAACTCACGATGATATTTTTTAAACACTGTAGACGAGAGTAGCAAAGATATTAAACAACTGTGACCATGATACTTGCAATAGCCAGAAACGTCACGATAAAGAACAACGCGAATACCATAAAAAGCGTTTCATATCAAATGAAACCGTTTAAAATTTTATTTTACTTAAAAGCGTTTACGCCGCACACTAGCGCCACTAATAAAAAAAAACATATCTAGTAATAAATAATAATAAATTACTTCATTCAGATAGTTTGTTGAGCATAATTTGATTTTCTATCTCTAATTACTAGATATGTTTTTTTTTCATTGGCGGCGCTAGTGTGCGGCGTAAACGCTCTTAACTATTTCGAAGCAAACGCTGAACATTCCGCTCACCTCTTGCGCTCAGACAAATAATAGGGGCGGCGTTATAAATTAAAAGAAGACCATTGGAGGCCCACCCTCCACTTTATGAGGCGAGGGTTCATTTAAAAACTTCATTATAACTTTACGGGCGAATACCTGTACCTCAATGTTTGTTTGTTTGAGTCAGATGCATTTCGAGTGCTGTTAATAAATACAGACTATTATTGTTACCAAAATGGAATGGAAGTATGAAAAGAGCTGTTGTAGGCATTGCCTTTTTGTATCAGGACGTTGTTATTGTTTTTGAATTGGATGGATAGATTGAGTATTGTTTTTGAGTTTTGTTTTCATAGGCAGGTTGACTTAGCTCGTATTTTGCCGTACTATAAAAGACGTGCAGGTGACAAAGATTCCAGTGCTATTTGTAACGTCCACAATTGAATCTTAATGACTTGATTTTCTAATTTTTCTATACTGTACAGTATGACGTAAGTTTAGGCTTTGATTATGCTATATTACGACCTTCACAATCGTCTTAGTGGCCTGATTCTGTCATTTTCCTGTAGCCTAAATGTCAAAATAAGGCCACTGACGATTGTGGCCAATTAAAGATCTACAAGACTGACAATGGCACTGTCTGCAGTACTGTGCTAATAAATACAGACTAATATTGTTACCAACATGGAATAAAAGTATGAAAAGAGCTGTAGGCATTGCATTTGTGTATAATGACTGTGTTCTTCTACTTGATCCGATAATAAAAAATAGCATAGCACCTAAAAATTTTATTGTAAACCTTGCTGACCCAGCGCAAGATCCAAAAAAAAGAAGGTCTGGCATTCCGGGTGTGACACATGCTTACGTCACTGTTGAGTTGCCACTTTTAAGTAACAAAACAAATAACGAAGGAAAAATTTCTGCCGTCACTCATGCAAAACTATTATTTTATGCATTACTGTTATTTATTTGTCTTAGCAAATATCATGGTCGTGTTAAACATGAATGAACGTAATTACTTAATGAAACACTAACGGTTTTATCGGATTGAGGCAGGTAATATATGGGAGTCGGGGAGTTTGATTACGCACCACTGGCAGTACAGAGCGGACTGACTCTTTGAGACTTCTTGGCGGGAAAGTGGAGAGTCATGTCTGCGGTTTTGTTTTATTTTCTAAAAATTGTGTTATGTCGAATATTAATGTGAAATAATGGTGGATTATTAACCGTTAAGTTTTCGTGAGTGTGCATGGGTGTTGGCAAATGAAACCACCCTTATCGCTTAGGGGTATGAAAAATAGATTACGACCGATTGTCAGACCTACCGAATATACATATAAAATTTCATAAAAATCGATCAAGCCGTTTCTAAGGAGTAAGGCAACTAACATGTGACACGAGAATTTTATATATATAGAAGAGAGTATCTAACTGCGACCTCCTTTAGAAACAACATCTTAAGGAAGTATGAGTTCTGCTACGAGTAAGTAATCATTAACGTCTTTGTGTTCAGCAGCAAACAGAACGTGTTAAAATCGGTCAAAAGGTAGGTAACGTAATGGAAAAAATAATAATAGCATCGTTTACAAAATTAATTATTATTAGACCTGCTTTCCTTAAAGATAATAAACGGAAATCCACTTTCTACAGGAAACATAATTAAAAACATATTTCATTTTAATGTAACCTGTAAAATTGAGCGCGGACTTAAAACGTTTTAATTAGATATTTTATTGGAATTATGTTTAGGAGTATAGTAAAATGGTGAAATTAAATTGAGCAAATATTATTCCTGCCCTTGGTAATCAAATGTACATAATTTGTTATTAATGTATTCAACAGTTATTTTTTTAATTTTAAATAAGTGCTGTATGCTTATAAAGTGTAAAGAAATGATTAAAAACTAATTAAATAAAAAACCTAACGACACCTTGACGATCTACAAAATCAACGTAGATAGCCACTTAACAATTAATTCAGCTAACACTCGTCAATATCGATTACTATTGTATCTATTAGTAAGATTGTCTTAGACACGAAGATCCCGAGTTTGATTGTCAACGGGATTACATATTGTGCTAGGTTTAGTTTGGCTTTTCTATATCATTCTGGTTAGCTACCACGCTCTTCTTGAAATATGTTGCTTTTATCTCTGAAAGCGGAGACCTTTATACTTTAATATTAACGTAGACCGCCTTAAGCTATTTGAGTGAAGTTAGTTGTATCATAACATAGATGCAATAGTAAGCAATGACTCCTTCGATAACAGTTTCAATGTTTATTTTTCATTGCTACAAAATTGGATTTGCACCAAATTTAGACAGGACAAATATACAACGTTTGTCAAAACGGGGGTACTAAGCCGACCGACGTTTACTAAGCTAATATTTGTCTAAGAACTTTTCCTTAAAATGGATAATTTTAGATTAACAGCTTTTTTAAGATTTCAAAAGAAATTCTGCTGTGGTAGCCCTGGCGGTTACAAAAAAAAAATTAAAAGTTAATATTATTGGATACATTTATAGTCCAATTATGGAGAGAAAACTCGACTCTTTACAGTGCCCGTACATTGACATTAGAGGTAAACCTATTTGCTGAGAACCTACGTCAAAACCGTAGCCTACTAGATTTTTGTAGACCAATCAAATGTAAAAAATACTTAAAAAAAAAAAACAAAATTAAAAAAAAAATAGGTAAAAAAATATATTTAAAAAAGATATTCACTATCATGTATACTTTACCCTCCTTTCGGCTTAGTACCCCCGTTCCAACTAACGTTGTATAGAGCAGCACAAAACCGGTCGTTGTGTAGATCATTGGGGGAGGTCTTTGTCCAGAAGTGGACGTCTTTTGGCAGAGATGATGATGATGATGATATAGATATAGGTACACTTATCATCGATATACACTTACCTAATTCAGAAGTGTTGAAAACATAACAGTTAACTTTATTGTGCCTTTCTAAACCTGTTACGTTTCTGATGATATGATGTACTGTACATTTCAATTGGCTCGGTTTCATTATAACAACGCTGAGACCCCAGATGGGATCATCCCGGATTAACGCAACGCAACTTTCCCGACTGGGAATTTAAACATGCTTAATGCCCGGTTCTTACCTCATTTGGGAACAATGAGATATGTGGCTGTTTCAGTAAAATTTGATCTGTGAATTGAATTAAAAAAGTATTTAGTAAAAATTTGTTAATACTTAATCTTTTTTAAAATGTTTTTGTTTTGTTAATATAATTTTTAACGCAAATTTTGTTGCAAACAAATTACAATAACACAAAAGTTGAAAAAAATTCTACGAGCAGGATTTGAACCTGCACCCTTCTGACATACCGGGTCAGGTGCTCTCCCAATTGAGCTATCGTGGTTCTAACCAGCTCGCCGAAATTATACAACACTATTTACTTTTTTACTTTGAAAGCCAAAGGCACCCATTCAATGTCAACAACTACCGTCATTAACATCCGATCATAATATTTTTACAAATACTAAAGATCAGTTAAGAAGTAGGCAAGCTATTTATAAAATGTTTTTGTTTTGTTTCTATAATTTTTAACGCAAATTTTGATGCGAACAAATTACAATAACACAAAGGTTGAAAAAAATTTCCACGAGCAGGATTTGAACCTGCACCCTTCTGACATACCGGGTCAGGGCTCTCCCAATTGAGCTATCGTGGTTCGGTTTAGTTTACTTCAATCATTGGTGACAGTGTTTACTTATAACGTGGAAGCCATTAGATCTGTGTAACCTTCTCAAGTGTTTTAAGCTATTTATATCTAGTACGCCAGTACAGTCGCGATGACTTGTTTTAATGATCCCTTTGCCCAGCAGTGGGACAGTATATAAGCTACTTCTCTACTTTACCTTCGCCAGTACTAAATAAATAGAAAAAACTATAACATTAGTTTTCATTTACAGGGGAACACTAGGCCCTAGAATAAGAATATCAAAGAATTGTATAGTCGACAATAAAATTGCTTTACCACCTTAGAGGTGAATTTTGTTTGCATATAATAAAACAACAAGTTCTATTTTTGTTTAAAAGACCAAGTGACATATACGTTGTCATTATTGACAATGAGCCTTAGCGAAATTTTCTCAGAATAATAACTAAAGCTATAGAAACCGGACTAAAATAGTAACATTCATTCATCAGTTCGTACTATTTTAACTAATGAACCTAATTGATGTATTGGAAAGAGATCGATTGTCCCTTTTCTTTCGTTATTTCGAAGGTGTCACCAGATTTGTGACGTCATATTTGAGGTAATGTAGTGAGTGACTTTATAAAGGACTCAAAGATTTTTTTTGATCACCGTTTATCTGATGACCGTTTGACATAACAATACAAAAAATAAAAACTAAGTGTCAACCATTTGTCGCACTCAAACCTCCTTTTCTAGCCATAAGATAGAACGGAACTAAACATAGTTGCACGATTTTTGTTTTAGCCATCCTTCTATAGCTTTAGTTATTGTTCTGAGGAAATTTTATTGTAATGGAAGTTTTTGTCAAAAGTGATATAGCAATTACGTGGTCGACTATACTTGCAAAATTACCTGTTAATTTTGGTTCAACCTGCAGTTAACATTGCAATATATAACAGTAAACTCCCGTTGTTTAGTATCACTTAAATCCATACATGTAGCAACAACCTGAAACAGGCATTAGTGAAACAGTTGGCAGTTGTAACTAAACAAAAACACATGTGAGGAAGTTCATAAATCTAAGGCGAGCTCGTCGCAGGATTTAATATTCAACTTCGACTCAACTCCATTGTGACAAATGGGGTAAAAGCAATATTTACTCAAACTTCTTATAGCAGTCTCAACTCAAGTAAAATACAGAATACAAAATTTGTTATTATTCATATGAACATAAAGAGAATACGATATGCGAGAAACGTATGAAGGACCCCACTCATCGTTATTTGTTTTAGATTACTTTGGGTTTGGTAAAGTTGGCGAGTGCCCGAACACCAATGGATTTGTAGGGGACTTGCGTACGGAACTTGGCGACGGACACGGACCAAATATAATCGCTGAGTTTTTTTTCAATTCCGATAAAAAGTTTGGGACACTTACGATACGGATTTTTTTTCTATTAACGCTGCTGGGGAAAGAATTCGGACCACTTTTATGAAACTAATGCTAATTTTGTCGGTACTTATTAGGTTAGGTGCCTACATTACTAGTAGCTTTCTTACATTATTTTATTCATTTTAAGGTTAAGCTGAAGATGGAAGCGCTTATTACTTTTGTAAATAAAAATAATTAACTTTTAAGTTACAGATACTCCTTTTATTAAACTACAACTAGAAAGTACCTTAAGCCTATCAATAAATATGCGTTAGTATATTTAAAAATAAATAAAACTCTCAGGTAAAACATATGAAAATTTATTGTATAAGTGGAAAATTGGGAAATAGTATCTTAAAGCCTAAATATTATATAATAATAATAATAAAACAAAAATAAATAAAAACAACCACTGCTCAATCAAATAACCCTCCCCGCGCCATAATAACAATAATATAATAAAATACGCTTGAAATTGCTCAGTATACAAAGAAGGCCAACATTCGGACAGCTGGCCAGGGATAGCTTTGATACTTCCATGCTCTGATCAAAGGTTACAATTAAAAAAAAAACTAAATTAATAAAAAAGTACTGCAGTCTGACTTCGAGTTTCGATCAGTACCTTCCTTGACGACCTCCATGGTCGAGTGGTTTATACATCGGTTTTCATGGTGTTGCCGTCTCTGAGGTCTCGGGTTCGATCCCCGGTCGGGTCAATTTAGAAATTATTGTTTTTCTAAATTGTCTCTGGTCTGGGTGTTTTCTATGTATAATAAGTATGTATTTAAGTATTTTAAGTATGTTTATCCGTTGTCTAGTAACCATTTAACGAGTTTCATAACGAAGCTTTTCTTGGGCTAGATAATTGGTGTGAGTGTAGGGAAGTTTATTTATTTATTATTATTTATTTATTAATAAAAGACTCAACCAACTTCATAAGTGAGAAGTACGAAGAGTTGAGATAATATGTTGCGAGCAAACGTTAAGGCGACGCATTGGAAATTTACGTGGCGGGGATCTTGATTTTTCCCAACAGTTACAAAATATATGCAAGTGGTATTTGATGACATGATTTTTCATTTAATTGACTTTATTTTGCTAGTTGCAGAAACACGATTTGTCAACTTTTATAACAGAGAAAAAAATATCAAAGTAACCTTTTTTAAAACATAGATTTGCATTTTACAGGCAAACCAGACCGATTAAAGCATCTAAATTTTCTTAGTATATTAGTCTTAACACACACTTCAATATGCTAGTTCATTTTTTAAAAATAATTCGTAGTTTTAATGTGAAGAAAAAAAAAACAAATTTTTCTTATGGTACGCAAACGCTCCGTATTAGATTAGTTGTTTAGCGGTGCGTCGCCTTAAGTTAGATGTCAAAACGCAATTCGAAACTTTTCATTAAATACAAAACTTAAATACACTCAGACGAATTTCTAGAAGAGGTTACCTACACAAGTGTTTTTCTCATGTTATTGCGCTAGTAATTGGGCATAATAGGCCGCCTGACGTTTGAAGAGTTGCCTCTGAACCTCGAGTTTTTAAAAACTTTTTTTGAAAATATTTTACGGGTATTGGCTTCTGTCTTACCTGCTGTAGATGATGAGGCCGAAGGTGGAAGCGCACTTCACCCGGAACCCTCACCTACTGAGGCACTGGATATTATCTTATCTCTGGCTGCCGGAACACAGCAATGATACTTTATAACAGGATGTATGTCGAAAATGTTGGTAGCTAGCCAGGCGGCAAAGAAGCCCTACCACCAACCAAACCAAATACACAAACATGTACCTGGGAATCGAACCCGGGACTCAAGGTCTTAGACCGATGCTGTTAACCACTAGACCACAGAGCCGATTGAAACTTCACTGGGTTTAGTAACCTTCAAACCAGCACACAAAAATGCAAAACAATTCTGCTTGGTGGCCAAAATAGGTATTTCCGAACAGTTTCTATTACATTTCAGTTCAGTTTCAAAACAATTTTGGACCGATTTAAGAAAAATAGGTACCTTCGTAATAGAAAAAGAGTTATTGTTGATAAATCGCGCATGGTGATAGCTGAGGCCGTTGGCGTAGCTTATTTGAATATTTCATATGTCGAAGTGTTGGGGTGTGCGCTGTATGCATTAGGGACATCGGAAATAGATAAAGTTACGATAGCAAAGTGAATTTGATCATATATGAGTCGCTGTCAAGATGAGAATGACTGAATATTTGGCCTACTCGATAGGCTTGGTAACATTGTTTTGGCAACAGGTTTAGATAAGATGGTGCTAATTAGACAAGCGGACCAAATATGGTATAAAGCCTAGCTGGCAATCTAATCCTATACCGAACACACTCAATTAAACTCTGGATCTAAAACCGGTAATCTAATCACTGAACAGTGAGCTGCCCTTAAGTCTCAGACCTTAGGTTTAATCACTTTTCGACACACGATTTCTGAATTTTTATCCCGTGTTTTGTCTCTTTTTCTCTAAATTGAAATGACGTTTACATGACAGGAGCAAACACGGAATAACTATTCGGAGCATAATCTATGTTTATTTGTAAGGCACTAGATCACACAGGTGTAAGCCCGATGTCAGTTTTTGAAACTGGCTCATTCAGAATATGCCTAAGCAGTAACCCATAAACTCATTGAATTTAGTTTTCATTTTCATATTCTAAAATTGCATTGGCAAGTAAACTTTATGAAGATATCAATCTAATTTAATAAGTAATAAGCTGCATAAGTAGATAGCACACAGTGCTAATTGAATCTTTCATCGAGATCGCATAGAAAATCAGTTTTGGGAGTTCTTAACTTAATGAAAGTGAATATATTTATTCCAGTCGATTTTGTGTGGTTCGCGCACGTGTTCTTTTAATAAAATATTTTTATTTATGCAATATACTTCTATTCACCATACACTTTATGAACTTTCTATTTTGCTTTACGATATTTGTTTCATATTATTTGCCTCAATATAAAGGAAATCATCTCAAGTAATTAAAGAGCTTATTCACTCAAGGATTTAATATTCTATTAATAAAATAACAGCTAGCTAAGGTCGAATAAAAACGATGAAATCAGGTAAGAACTGATTAATTGTATTGTCAAACGGGTTTTAGTCTATATTTGCAAATATGGAACCGGTTGTGTTCACAATAACGATTAAATTTCATTAAAAAAAAACATAATATAAGTACATTTTATGGAAATCATTATTTATTTTATTACTTACAACACTCAATAATATCGCTTAAAACTTTATTCCCATAACGATAAAAGGCTTACAAATTTAAGAGAAAAATACCGTTTTACTTACCTACGTTCCACTCTGGACTTCCAAATTCCATATATGAAAAGAATCCCAGATTATATTCGATTGAGCGGGTATATCTGCCAGCATTCCAGAGCGCTGTAACCACCGTTTCTAGGGTTCCGTAGGTAAAATACTCGTATTATCAAAACTTTTGTAACTTTTGCTTATAAAATACTTCAAAGATCTGTAAAATATCTAGCACCTTTTCCGATTCATCAGAAAGTCAAATGAATAATAATGTGAAGTATTGCCTTGGATATTTCTTTACACATTTAAACTAAATTAAACTTGCCAACTAAAAAAATATTATAATCAATTACTTACTTCAAATTTTACTTTTTATTTTAAAGTGCTAATTGCTGCACTAAAGCTAAATTAAATATTTTTATAAAACACAGTAAATTTGATAAAAATATTTGAATTAGCTTCAGTGCAGCAATTAGCACTTGAAAATAAAAAGTAAAATTTACTATAGCGTTGTGTTAACAAATTTGTGGTATTTCATCAGCAAAGGTGAAGCTGCATGGCCATTGGTTGCAATGACCGTTGGATAGATGGCGCACTGCGACGCTATTAGCACTCAAAAATTAAAAAGCAGTGACAAAATTCAGCGCTTACGTCAGCTTTCCCGGTAGCATAGCGGTCAGTGCAGCCGCCCAGATTGCGGAAGACCCAGGTTCGATTCTTGGCTGGGTCGGGTGGGCGTTTAATTTTTCACTGTATTTTATAAAAATGTTCAATTACTTCAAATCGATTGTGATAAAACCTAACACTTTAATGTTATATACAAAAACAAACTACAACAAAATAGTTTAGTTGTTAAGTATCTCTCTTTATGTAGAAGAAGTAACTTAATATGGTACATGTTATTCCGCGATAACTCTAATTCTTCCGAGAATTAAGACATACAAACTTAACACGGCTTTACGTTATTTTATAAGGTTTTTTCTATATTTTTATAGTTACATTTCGTCACTTTACTACGGTCCCATACTTGTTACACGTCAGCTCAAACTTGACAAATTTTATTAAAACTGAATATTTATATCCTGACAGAATACATTCCAAAATCAGAATACCACTAGATCTGATTAAATTACCAAGTCCAACACGTAGATTTTGGAAATTTGAAACTCGAACGGTCAAGCTTATACCCTATACTCAAAGTCTGGACAGTTATAAAAAAAGCATTGTGAAGTCAGTGCGTGTAGCTGAACATTTCAGTACTTTGTCAAATCAACTTTATAACATAATAGGCGCTATTGTCATTTCTAGTAATGTTACTAAAGCGTTCAACAACTTATGCTGCCGTACCAACGAAATGACAAGTCAAATTCTTTTATCAAAAATACTTTGAATGTATTCAATGTACGTTGTTGTTCATCAAATTGATACCAGGAATACCTTACACAAACGAACACCCTGGATCGTAAAAGATTTGTCGTAAAATTCTGCGGATTGCAACGATATCCCGAATAGCGAGCTCAGTATAATCAATCGCACCGTTGCGTAAGACTACAATTACTTCGAACATACGCCACCTACCTACGCAATGGAGATGTCATTCGTATATAAGTGCTGAATAGCAGTTTAACTTGAAAAGAGTTCTAAGTAGTATCTTACATTGTGTGTGTACAGTGCTTCTATTTTCTTATTGTCTTTCGGCAAACTCCGAGTTTCGGCTGTCATCGGAATTTTATCAGTTATACTCGTAGAACATTTACTGCTTAAGGTGACGCATTGGAAATTTACGTGGCAGGGATCTTGATTTTTCCCAACAATTACAAAACATATGAAAGTGATATTTGATGACATGATTTTTCATTAAATTGACTTCATTTTGCTAGTTGCAGAAACACGATTTTATTAACTTTTATAACAGAGAAAAAAATATCAAAGTAACCTCTTTTGAAAAATAGATTTGCATTTTACAGGCAAACCAGATCGATTTAAGCATCTAAATTTTCTTAGTAGATTAGTCTTAACACACACTTCAATATGCTAGTTCATTTTTTTTTATATAATATGTAGTTTTAATTTGAAGGAAAAAAAACAGTTTTTCTTATGGTACGGGGTGCTAACGCTCCGTATATTAGATTATTTTTTTAGCGGTGCGTCGCTTAACCACAAAACGATGGCTAAAGCTAGACACAAAATTAAAACAAATACTGTCACTTTTAGCTAATACTTTTAGACATAAGACAAAATATTTTAAACACGTATTAAGCCATTGTTTAACAATAAACACTGTTTTTAGTAAGATGGTTAGAGTTGCTACTACTTCTTTTACTTATTATTAATTTATTTTAGAAATATGGGAAATACTATTGTGCCATACGTAATTGATTTTGTAAAATGCTGGGTATTCAAAAAAAAACAAAACACAAACGTTTCTATCCTTCAGGAGCTGTCCATTAAAACTCGCCTATCATCAGTATGCCTTGAAAGAACGCTCTCATTTTTTGGCCACGTTGCTCGTCGGGAATCTAATAATTTGGAGAAGCTTATACTGGTGGGTCACGTGGAAGGAAGAAGAAGCAGAGGAAGGCCTGCCCGGTGGACAGATGCTATTCTGGAAGCCCTGAAATGCAACACGCAGGCTATCCGTCTAGCCCAGGATAGGACCTATTGGAGAGCCCTGGTCTGCGATGTTGCTATTGGTGGTCACGACCCTCAGGCATGAGGACTCGACGACGAAGAAGAATTGATTTACGATTTATAATTTTAAAGCTCTATATGAAAAATCAAAACAAAACAACAACAGAAGCACGTTGTTTTGAATTCAAATTATTATACGAGTACATACCAAATCTACTAATTAATGGACATGGAAATAAATATTCGGTTGTATTTCGAAATGTGATGATTACCGAGAGACATTAAGAAAATAGATGCACTGTGCATGGGGAATAAACCTCAGAACTTTCTGTTGTTCTAAGGAATATTTTAATAATATATATTTAGAAGAATATATATAAGAATATATATTTATTTTCTGGTGAAGGTCGCGGGAAGCCGCTGGATGCGAGCAGCACAAAACCGGTCGTTGTGGAGATCCTTGGGGGAGGCCTTTGTCCAGCAGTGGACGTCTTTTGGCTGAGATGATGATGATGATGATGATGATGATTTAGAATATTTTTCTAAGGAAATAACTATGTTGTCGATCCATTTTGTTGTTACCCAGCAACAACCAAAAGCAAGTGGGTATAGAGCTAAGGCAGTTTTTTCCGTATTTTACTCGCTCAACTTTATGAAGTTACTAACCCCGTCCCAATATTCCTAATCAAATAGAAGTTGTTTTAAAATTGAGCTGTATCATAAAGCAATAAAGTACAATTTTGATTGCTTAACTCTAAAAACTAATTAATTACTCCTCTTCTAATAAAGTCAACAACCAAGTTTTGTTAACGAAGTTACGTGTTTAAAACAGTTCAAAAACTAAAGTCTTAACAACAACTGTTACAAAGAAAACATTATAAGCACAATATTTGCTAATTAAGTTCCTCTTAGGTTTACGATAGCAAAAAAAACAGTAAAGAAGGCAGATTGTTAAGAATCACTATACAAAGTTAAACGAAACTCTACGTTCATACATTTAATTGGGATCCCCTTGCTAAGTTGCCCCTACAAAAGATGGAGATGCTCTCTAATAGGAGAGCACACTCGACTGCGCCCGTCACCGTCCGACCCTGCAGCGGCTTGAATCGACCGCCTAAGAATGCTTTAAATAAAGAAACAAGATGGCCGTACAGTACAGCGATTGTATTTTGTAACTTGCCTACTACTCGTACACCAAATGATAGTTTCCTTTTTAAGGGTGCGCTGTCCTTTTTTTTGAAGAGAGATTGCTGATTGCTTCAAACGGCATTTTCAGCTTCACCGGGCTTTTTTGGGGGCGGCGGTACTTAAAGGGTACCTCAAGCCGTGTGAAACGAATCACCTTCGGATGTTTTCTAGAGGGAACGGCATCACACGCTTAAAAGTGCGTGTCCCCGTGCCCTACTAGATTCTCCGAAGGGTTCAGATCGGATCGGATTCGCCGTCCGTAAGTGACAAATGTCATATATTTTATTTGAAATGTCTTCGTCTATTATAAGCAAATAACTACGCTCTACCTGATGGTAAGCAGAAGCGGGGTCTTGATTGTGAATAATTCCTTTGTCGCATCACCGAAAATTGTAATACTCTTCCAGCACACGTATTTAATCCTTTCTATAACATGAGGTCCTTTAAACGACTTGTGAAGAAGCAAATTGCAAATCGGCAAGGTGAGGATGGCTAGCGACTCCACTGGCTAAATTCGCATCTGGAACTTTGCTAGGCTGCGCCGTCCGTAAGTGACAAGTGTTATATATTTTATTTGAAATGTCTTCGTCCATATTTATTTGATGCCGCGCGGCTATACTAATTTTGTATGGGGAATTTAACGTGTTAATTTGAAAAATAATAATTTAAAAAACCGCTTGATAAATCGAAAATGTAAGACGGACGATTTGTAGTGTAGACCATTGGTGATTGTTTAGACAAAATCAGTTAATTCCCTTTGATACTAAATATATATTTTGTTTATTTAATACAATAGTATTTTAAATTATATCAACTTAACCGTGACTTGCATTTTGGCATTTTTGGTCGGCGAACCTTTAAGCTGTTTTGCGTATCCTTATCAAGATGGCGTTGTACTGTATCCTATCCTACATCGTGGTATAGAGCCATATCGACACTTGCGGGTTCATTTAATTTAACGGACATTTAGGTGATTGTCATTTTACTTACTACGCTGGCTCAGCGATCCGAAGTGGATCTTGGCCTCCTACATCAAAGTGCGCCATTCCTTCCTGTTTTGTGCCATGTGAGACTAGTCGGGCATTTCCAGCTCTTTCAGGTCTTTGACAACTTCATCTTTCCAGCGGTATCTTGGACGACCAACTGGGCGTCGTCCAGATGGTTGACCAAGATACGTTCTTCTGGCAGCTCGATCTTCACCCATTCTCTCTACGTGCCCCAGCCAGCGAAGCCGGGCAGCTATTTTTTCCCCGATGATATATTTTTTTTTTTTTATTATTGTGACACGCCATAATGGCTAATAATATTCGGTTCGGACACCAACTGTTCTATCTCCCGGTTAATCCTCAGCCTCCACTCCCCGTCATCGCCTCTTGTTGGTCCCAGTATCTTTCGTAGGATTTTCCGTTCTGCGACTAAGAGTTGGTTTATGATTGTCATTTTGAGTCCTATTATTAATAAGAATATGACTGTAACTCAAAATCGCCTAAATGTCATTTAAATCAGACGATATATACTAAAAGCAGGAAAGTACAGTATTTAACAATAAACACAAGAAGAAAAAATATATAAATAAAGTAAATAAATAAAGTCAAGAGCATTGTATTATCTTATGAGTAAGAGCATAGGCCTTAGTGGTAAGAGCATTGTGTTAGGAACTCGAACATTAGCATTAGGTATCACGATATGATTGCAATGATTGAAAACAATCGAAATTGAGAGCCCTCTCCTTTTTATAAAGTCGGTTTACCATTCAGTTGTCAATGGCAGTATAGATGCCACCATAAATTGAACTTTATTCAGTTGCAGTAAGGTTGAAAACCAATGAAGAATATAATACGACGTACCAAGCCAAAGGGTTAAAAAGGTTCCTACCACATACATTGGGTTGATTGTTTGCCTCTCATTGGTTACAACCGTGCCCACTAATTAAATGCCGCAGAGGAAATTATTTACATTTTCTGATTCCAAGGGAGGTAGATATTATTGTTAGGGTATTTATTATCTAACCTTTCCACCTGGACAGTACAACAGTTGATTAGGCCAATACGCTATATAATATATAATCTGGTTAAATCTGAATTACAATGAAGTGCTAAGTGTAATGGCTAGTTTACACAGTGCGAGCTAGCGTACGAGTCAGCCTACCGAGTAGCTGCACTGCAGTAACTCACACTGTTTGGACGTCACTTACGAGTAACTCGCACGTGCGAGTTGGACAGTAGCTCGCATCCGAGTTACTTCAACATTTTTTGTTTTCACTCGCTTGCTCGTGCGCCAGCAACTCGCACATTAAAGCAGCTCGGCCGTCGCTCGCATTGTTTAGACGCATTCGGCAGGAGCTCGCCAGTAGTCAGTGCGAGCGGGACAGTCGTGAGCGGAATCCGTGTTTTTTTTGTGCGCTGCGCCTACGTATGAGTGTATCGAATTCAAAATGGCGATGGATAGATGGTCTTCGGATAATAATATTTTATTCATGAAATTATACAGAGAGCAAGAAAACCTATGGAATTGTTTCGATAATAACTACCGAAATAGAGATATGAGAAAAGCATCTTTAGAACATATCGCAAAAGAAATGCATCTAGATAACACCAGCGAGGTAACTAAGAAAATAAAAAATTTACGATCCACCTACAACCAAGAAGTGAATAAAATCGAAAAAAGTAAGAAGAGTGGAGCTGGTTCAGATGATGTGTATAAACCATCCTTAAAATGGTTTGATTTAATGGACTATATAATGAAAACAATTAATTTAAAAGAAAAGATAACAACAGATAATCTGGTGAGTTCTTTATTCGACTGATATAGCTGGTTACATTTAAATATTATTAATCATATAATTTTGCTAGGAGACAGCACCCTCATTACAGAAGTAATTTTTATATTTTTCTCTTAATTTTTCGGCAACGGCTTTTGATCTATTATTTGTTCGCGAACGGGCGATACTCGGTAACGCATTTATTTCTGATCTCCACGTTCCAAGGTTTACAGTGAAATTTACAATATCTTCATAATCTACACTACCAGGTGGAGTGTAGGTGTGTGGTGAAGATTTCCTTAACCAGTTGTGCAGTACACATGTAGTTCGAATAATTTTTATTATGGTCTCCTCTTGCAACTGGATAGGTTTTCCCAAAACACGGAATCGAGATGCTAAAATACCAAATGCATTTTCTACTATGCGTCTTGCCCTAGAGAATCTATAATTGTAAGTTTTTTCAGCAGTCGTGGTCTGATTAGGATAGCGTTTCAATAAGTATGTCTTAAGCGGAAAAGCATCATCTCCTACTAGTAATCCACCTTGTGGCAATAATGACCCATTTTCCAACAATGGATACAACGAGGAAGCTTGGAAAACACCACCGTCAGAATTTCGCCCATATGAGCCTATGTCCACATATTTAAAGCAGTAGTCATGATCCACGACCGCTAAAAGTACCAAGCTGTTAGTTCCTTTATAGTTGTAGTATTCACTACCACAATTGGGGGGAGCTTGAATCACCACATGTTTTCCATCGATGGCTCCATAACATCCTGGAAAGTTCCACCTCTGGTGAAATCCTACTTGTATGTCTTCCCATTCCTTTATATTTGGAACCTGAAAAATATATTAATCTTAAATTCTAATTACAGAAGAAAAACACACTGTCGGCTTTAGGAAATTCTGTTAGTCAAGACATTGATGATAATATTGATGATAAAACGGATGATAAAACTCTTGATATATCTGATGATAAATCAAACAAATCCAGTGAAAGCACATTGACAAAGAAAAAAACGCGGGTAAAGCTAAAAAATCACAAAATATTGCCCAAGAAACGAGTGGAATTGCAGCAGCTATTAATGAGTTGAAACAACTAAACAGTACTATAGAATCTACCAGCTATTCTCAGCAAGATAAATGCTAAAAGATAAAAATGGTAAGTGTTGCCCCTGAGGATCTTCTAGCCATCCATTCTCTAATCCAAACCCTTTTCTTTCGCTCTTTTTTTTTGAGAAGTTTTTATATACATTTTCCAATTCTTCACATAATATTGTTGTCATAGAGCGTATCACCGTTTTTTTTATAAGACGTTCACTTGACATCGCGTCAACTCGCAAGACTGGACAGCAGCTACAGGTGTCGTGTAGACAGCAAAGGCGAGCCGAGCTACTAGCATGCGAGTATATAATGCGAGCAGCTGCCTACTGTCAGGCCAGCAACTCGCAACGTGTAAACCAGGCATAAGTTTTGTTCTAATATGTCACATTAACGAACGAGTATTTGTATGTCCAATTTGCAGCTGCTGCTCACCTTGTTTGTCACTCAGGAGGCTGCTTCAATGTCATACAATTTAATGACTTTTTTGGTTTATATTGGGACGCCAAATTTTTTGTTTGAAATTCCCATAGTTAACAATGTTATGGTTTAATTAGATCGGCCTATTCATCGTTGTGTATTAAAGAACGTACATACGTTACGTTACGCACGTACAAACGTTACGTTACGTTACGAGATTTTAAAATTAGGGTTTTTAATTTTTCGGCCAATGTATATTTTGTGCAAAAACATCGATTAGGCGAAACAAAACCTATGCGTAAGAAATTTAAGCCAATGAGGTTTGGCCAAATAAAATTAAGACCTTTGATTTAAGAAAATTCAAAATAAAAAAATTAATTCTCGATGGTCCTTCAGAGACTCACTCAAACCACTCAGTCCAGTCCTTTAGAAGGAGTTCAGTGACATACACACATATATAAAGATTATTCGCAATATTGTCACTCAATATGATTAGGACTGTACCAACTTGCAGTGGAAACTGTTTAAGCTAATGCATAGGCTAATGTGCTAACGCATATAATAATTAAGATGACGTAATTAAAAAAAGTTGCGAGTCGGTGGCTGTTAGTTTTGATATAGCCAAGGCTTTTGATCGGGTCTGGCACAAAGCTGTTCTCTCCAAGCTCCCGGAATACGGTCTACCTGCTCAGTTCTGAAAATAGGTCGCTGGCTTCCTACATGAGCGTAGAATCCGAGTACTTTCAGATGGTTGCGCTTCGTGGTTCATGTCAGTGAACTGGTGTCTCTTAGGGGTCCATTCTATCCCCCACGCTGTCCCTTCTGCATATCAATGATATGCTCTTCTGCATAATAATAATACCTATGTATTCATTGCTATGCAGATGATAGTACAGTGCGCGGTGGGTATAACGGTCACTCTGCGGCTGGGCGAGTCGAGACTGAAGAGGAACGAGTAAATCTTGTCATTGAGCTCAATCGAGTATTGGACCTCATATCTAAATAGAGCTCCAATAATTTTGTTGAGTTCCATTGAACTCTTGGCATTTCAAGAAAACACAGGTATGCGCCTTCACGTCAAAAAAGTCGCCATTTCTACCCCTTTCCTCTCTCCAAGGCACATCACTCGGCCTGCAAAGCAGTATTAACTTGCTCGGTATGGAGGTTCGCTGCGATCTGAACCAGAGGGACTACATCGAAGCCGTGATAAAAACAGCCTCACTTAAACTCGGCGTCCTGAACAGGGTGCGGCGATTTTTCACGCCTGATCAGTTGTGCCACAAGACACAGGTGCGGTCTTGCGTACTGCTTGCACCTCTGGGACGGTTTCGCAAAAGACCTTCTCGATGCCTTGGACAGATTGCAGCGTCGCGCTATATACATTATCGGCAATGCAGAGGTCATTAATACTCTCGAACCCATGCAATTGCGTAGAGATAAATAGCGTCACTCAGCGTCTTCTACCGCTTAAACCACGGCGTGTGCTCTGAAGAACTAAGATGGAACTTTCAAAGTCTACCAGCACATGTTTTCCCTTCTTCCTATGACATAAGGTCCTTCAAACGAGGCCTGAAGAGGCGCCTTGTTGGCCGGCAGGTTGAGGGTGACTAATGCTGCGTTGTTTTCACGCTGTACTAGTTGTCCTTGCGTCTGGACTCCGTTTCCACTTAACATCAAGAGTGGAGTTCTTGGCCGAGCAAGTTAATAAAAAAAAAACTGTGTTCTCCTAAGTAAATAAAAAAAACATTAAAAATTATCGTTTTCATGCACATGATTATTCTTTATAAATAAAAATGAAATGCTGTTGGTAAGCGTAATCCCTTTAAAGCGGCTTAACGGATTTGGATGAAATTTTTCACAAAGACAGACCATTACCCGGACCAGAACATAGGATACTTTTCATCCCGGTAACAGGTTCCTGTAGGATAGTGTTGTCCTCGCGAATAAAGCCGCGGGCAAACAGCTAGTGATGAATAATACGCGTTAGAGCGCATGTACCAAAGGCGACTAGTGCCTTACAGAGCACGAATAATTAGTTAAAAATTTAAAGAAAAATTTGACTTTTTAAAACAAAATGTTTTAGCTTTTACGATAGTAAACGCTGGATTACCGAGCTCGTCATAAAATACCAATAAATTATTACAGTGCTATAGAAAACGTCAAACTGTCTTTATTTCAAATGACTTACCAAGCTGTCAATACAGTACCTATGTCCTTGACAAATCTATTACTTATTTTCTAAACCGAGCAAAATACATTATAACTGAAAACGACATGACTTATTTAACTTAAATATAAAGTCCATTTTCGTCCATTCAAGTCGTTTTGATCAATGCTGATCGTACATATCGCAAAACTATCTTCCTTATTTTCATTTAGAATGCAGTACACAACACAACAGCATCATCGGCAGAACAAACCAAGTGTGTTTAATACAGTTATAACGATACAATACACGGAGGCACTTGGATCGTCTGGCAGATTGCGCCCGTAACGTTACCCGCAGCACAAATGCACATATTCCAGCTAGAACTGCTGAGGATTCTCGATATTTGAGACAAGTCACTGTTTGACTGACGGCTATATCCAACGTATAGTGTGGAACTGAAATCAAGCACTTATCTCTTTGATCAGTGCTGTTGTTGTTATATGATGATGAAAAAGTTACATGATAAGTCATTTAATGCATACTTTTATTTCATTAGATTAATTGATTCATGAAATTCTATAAGGTAACTCTGATTTGACATCCCTCTTCTATTGTATAACTATTGTTCTGGCAGTGAGTAGACTTGCACTAGTTATCTTTGTCATCAAAACGATACGAAGCCGAGTATTTGGCCAGGCTTAAGAACGAGAACTCAGATTATTTACGGACCGCCCGCCAAATGCGTTGTCGATCTGAAAACAATCGGTGGCCTGTTAGTTGTTCTGGTCCAGACATTTTAGCGATCAGGCTAAATGGAATGGCATTTGGACTGGCCTACATCGAACGGTGGACAACATAACTAGTGATAGTATTGTCCGTGGGTACTTTTTTACCTTTTATCATTTAGGTACATACAATTTTATTTATCAGGGTTTACATGGAAACTAATTAATCACTTTTACACACACGTTATTATGATTGTTTGCAATATAAAACTTCGAAAATCTATCTTTGATTGTAATTAAACACTTTTTACGAACTTACTCGCGTTTAATTAACATATTATTAGGACGTTTTGAACCCTTTACAGAATACCCTATGACTACGGACCATGTAAATGGTCCGAAAATTCAGGATCAAATAGGATGTAAATGAAACGCTAGTAAATTCGTTAAAAGTGTTCTATTTCAATGTGTAGTGTTTACGTAAACTTTTGAAAACTTTTGTTGTAAGTTCTACGAATAGTTCCACAACAATACCCTGTGCACAGTTAGCTAGATCACGAACAATTACGGATATAGCGCGGTATATACGCACGGAGGAGGTGCACATATCACAGTAGTAACGGCTTGAATAACAAGAAGTTGGAATAGGCCCCCGAAGAGATCGGAATTATGCGACAAATGTGCCAACTGCTAAGCGTTTTATGGCCGAAATGACGCCCTGAATCGAATTTGGATCACGTCCTCCGGCGAAGACAGTTTGACGTGTTGTCGTCGGAGTTGCATAAATTTGCAAGATTAAACAGCCCTCGGCCGTAGGTGCGGTCTGTGTCTATTTACATAAATGTATTCCCTTTCTGAGAGGCTCTTCTGGCGCCATCGACGTTGAATGCAATTAGGCCTAAAAGTTTTGTTAGGACTGTGTCAATTGTATATGTTTACACGGACTATTTATGTTCGACACACCTTCCTATTTTTAGGCTTTACTCTTTAGTTTTCAGTTATACAAAATTTTTAGAACGTACAGGGGTAGATGTACAAGCGGTATCATATCTGAAAATATATATTATTATAAAAAGGATTTGTAATTTGTGTAGATAACAGAAGAGAGCGTGCAGCGCGAAAAAGCAAACATAACATGGAAAAGATACAACATTCAAGAAATTTTAAATGCTTGTAACAATTGTTTCAAAAAATCTGAGCCAACATTCGAGAGGCTGCTATTTTTGCACGAATGCCTCGGAACACGCTCACACCGGATAATGGGCACTTTGCTCCCATACAAACGACATAACCACGATAATAATTAATCCGGACCAACATAATCTGGCATGTGCTCGTGTGTGCCTTTAAAGCGTCGTTGTATGAAGGTTTTTAATCGCGAATGTTCGTGTTTATTTCGCACATTCAATTGCACCGCTGTGGTACAAAAGGTTTTTGCGCATTTTTCATTTTCCTAGACAAACACGGGCACCGCAGCATTGTAAATATTGAGTCGGCGTACAGTCACGAGCGTTAACATGTTAACATTGCAACTCCTAATACAATGGAGTAAGAATCAAAATTGTATACATGTTAAAGCCCGTGACTGAACGTACTGTTTAGTTTCCTGTAGATAATATGCATGGAATACAACAAAACCATATCCTCAAACGAGAAAGTTGCTGCTAATCGATCAAATAAGGCAAAGCCCAATATATTTTTTATTCAAATAAACTTTAGACTACAAAAAAATAACATCAAAATCGGTTCATAAACGACGAAGTTATCCGCGAACAAACATAAAAAATATACATATACGGTCGAATTGAGAAACCTCCTTTTTTGAAGTCGGTTAAAAAGTGCTTTTGAATCGTCCAAAAATTTTTTTACCTACTACCCATTCAGGACGTCTATTTTTTAGCTTTGGAGGAGATGTATGAATAGAGTTTACAAAGTACAAGATTTCAGTGATATACCTATTATTTTTGAGTTTTAGTTTTTACAAAACTAAAGTTTAGTTTGTACAAAAGTACATAATTGTAACTTAAATAAAACACTTTCAACTCACGTTTAAATTACATAATTATGATTACAAGTATTGCCCAGTGGTTGGAACTCAACCGTTATTCACTAAATATACAACTTTTTTACATAAAATGCAATTCAACTCATATTATTATACATAAATGTTATCTTTTACAACTCCTTCTCTATATAAACTTTAAATATATTTAATTTAACACTCAATGTGCTTTAGACACGAAGTTTTCTCCTCACGTATATACAGGGCGTCCCACGGCCATGCCACATGGAGGGAAAGTACCTTAATAATTGTAGATGGAACATTTAACTGAAAGAAGACTTTATTTTAATTTAAAAAACAATTTAAACTGCATTCATACATTTTTAAATAATTGCCTGGTTGAACCAGGAATCAAACCCGGTACACGAAAAAAAAATCAACCCGTAGTTTTATCATACCGATCGGAAGGCTTCATCATAAGGATTATTTTTTGCTAATTAACATAGCATCAGAAACAAAAGGAAGACCATGAATTTTAAAATATAATGTAAAATTATGTTCAGAAAAATGAAAAGCTGACAAATGGTTTTTAAAATTAAAATAAAGTCTTCTTTCAGTAAAATGTTCCATCTACAATAATTAAGGTACTTTCCCTCCATGTGGCATGGCCGTGGGACGCCCTGTATATTTTATGGAGTTAGTATCAGTTGGTCTAAAACACAACTGGTCTAAGTAGCAACTGGTCTAACTAGCGACTGGTCTAAAGCGCAACTGGTCTAAAACGCAACTGGTATACTGGTCTAAATCGCAACTGGTCTAAGCAGCAACTGGTCTAAAACGCAACTCGTCTAATTAGCAACTAGTCTAAAGCGCAACTGGTCTAAGCAGTGGATCGGTTTTTGGTGATCAGACCGGAATAACTTTCTAAAACTGGAGTGGTCAGTAAAATAAAATATTTTAAACTACTGAAAATATTTTATATTAATTAAATTTGAAAAAATATGTGTGCTGAATTTAAAAACATATCTTCTTAAACCAAATAACGTTTTTATACTTAAACGTAATTAATGTTTTATGTTATATTTGATAAAAAGGGTGCTGATCTTATAACAGATATTTTATCTTTAAACCAAAAATATTCCTACAAACGAACGGGACCAAATAAAATAATAATAATAATGAATTGGAGCATTATTCATAATGCCCGGGTATTATGAATAATGAGAAGCTACTCAGGGCGGAGTAAATAATAATAATTTAAACTTCTTTATTTATCACATTTGATTGCCCATGTGGTTTTCGGAAAATCTGATAATACCCTGTGTATTTTACATTGCACGGAGTGCGAGGATGAGATCAATGGGTTTTATAATGTTTTAAACACAATTCATTAGCCAATAATCTTCAAAAGTTTGTTTTTTGCGTTATTGTGGTCACTGATCTAACCTAACCTAACCACTCCAAACCTTACCGACCCTCACCTTTCTGATCTTTGTGACAGGGGGCTTCGCCCTCCGAGCCTCCCTGGTCTCCGTTCTTCCTGGCCGGAATATTGCCTTATGTCTTACTGGGCAAGTAAGCATTATTTAAAATTAAAATAAATTTATAAATCTTTGCCCATTTGACGTATTTATGATAGGAAAAAATAACTTATGTTCTGTTGCAAAATGACAATTTATATAACGATTACCTTAAGAGATGTAGGGTCGTAAAATAATTTTAGATGGAGTGTTGATTTGTGAAATGAACATTTGCGTTTCGTTGTTTGTTATCTGAAAATTTGTTAAATAACTGTCGAATTTTCAAATGGTAACCAGAACAATGAGGTAAACTCCAGTTAATTTAAGTTATATTATCATAGGTCAGCAGAGTACCTATGAAAGAAATCATTTTATTTGTTTTTCAAAATTGATTCTACGTTTGAAATAAAAAACAGTAAAAACCTGGTTTGTGTGCAATTTACAAATTAATACTGAGACGACCAACATTGCAGTCTCTCTTTGACTGCGAAACTTGTAAAAAATTCTAAACATCAGGATAAAATAAATAAATAAAATAATATGTAAAATTTAATGCCAGTATAATCGTAAAAAGTGTTTCATTGCAACGTTATAATGTTTACTGATCTTATACTTGCCTTAGTTTTTCAAACTCTCTTAATACTCTATACGTAGCTTATGCATAATAATAGCAGTACCAACTACCAAGTTAATTATCTTCTCGTAAGAATCTTATAATACTTGACATTGTGCAGCAGACTAATACCTAAAGCTTCTTTTGTGTCTTGCTAAAGGAACGTTTTAGGATCAGACAAAGGAACCTCTTATCTATGCTTTTTAATAAAAATAGGAAAGAGAACTAATTTTCTGGGAATGAGATCGAACAATGGAGTGTCTTCCACTAAGCAGAAATTTCGAGTTTGCACATTTGTGCTTCGAATCTTTAGAAAGTATTTCAGAAGGGGATTTGGTTAGGAATGCACAAGAATAAATCAGTTTTCGGAATAGCCATCTAAAATTGAATTTTAAGTTTTGGTTAAAAGTAAACGTTATGATTAGCCTAGCCTAGTCCAGCAGTGGACTTCTTTTGGCTGCGGTGATGATGATAATGATGATGATGAAGCATTATGATTAAACAAATTTAATTAATAAAGTGCCAAATTAATTAAAAAACTCAGTTCTTACGGGATTTGGGGTTGCGCGCTAATTTGGTTTTTCAGCTACATATCAGAGAGAAGGTAGTGTGTCAAGATTGGCGACCTTAAAAGCGGAGTTCGGTCTGTATCATTTGGCATCCCTCAAGGTAGTATCTTGGGACCCACCCTATTTATCTCCTACATAAATGACATAATGTCAATTCAACACCAGAACAGTGACGTAATTTGTTACGCTGATGATATGGCCATTATATTTTACGGTCAGACTTGGCGTGAGGCTCATCGCGTTGCCGTATTAAGTATGCAGAAAATACAGAAATGCAGAAATGGTTAAATTATAATATTCTAACTCTAAATGCAAGCAAAACTCAATTTCTGTGCTTCCATAAAACGGCAGCATCTCAGCCTCCTCCATTCCTTTCTAAAAGTATCCCAGTGCATAAGCCCAAATGTTGTAATTACAGTCAGATAGAGAGAGCTCCTATCTTAAAATCTCTTGGTATAATTCTTGATGAGAACCTTAACTTTAAAAAGCATATTTCAGCTACTTCAGCCAGGGTACGCAAACTAATCCACATAATGAAGCAATTAAGGGAGGAAGGGAGGTCACTAATGGAAATGTTTTCAAGTCAGTGTATCTGGCGTTGTGCTAGTCCGTGATTAATTATTGTATACTTGTATGGGGTGGCATTGCCCCTTCCGTTTTGATAGTACTTACTAGAAAGAGCACAAAGAGTGGTTCTGAAGTTGACCCTGCGTATACCAAGACGATACCCCACATCGGATGTTTTTAGAGAAGCCCAAGTCTTGAGTGTCTGCAGATTGGTTTTGATGAGAGCTTCAATGCTTACGCACAAAAAAGCTGTTAGGTTACCAAAGTATAGCGAGCTACTTAATAGGAGAACTTTCAAGGTCCCCACTATCAGAGTAAAGACCACCTTTGCACAGCGTTTTAGAGCATTTTTTCTCCCACGCATCTAAAATAATCTGGTCAAAGTGTGTGAAATAAAGCATTATCAACTTCAAATAGTCAAACCAAGAGTTCTGTCCCTGTTATTGACTTGGGGATTACGCTCAATCCATCCTTGTAGCCTTCCATCAGGTAGTGGACGGCATAGGTGCTTATAACTGCTGTCCGATCCCAAGAGGAAATCGCAGGGCTACCCTGGGCCACACACGCACTAAACTCATTCTTACATACATGCACTCCACATTTGCGCATTGCACCGTCCAATAATTATTTGTTATTTTCAGAATCATATTGTGTAGTTATTGTTTGTGACGAATAGCCACATTGTAGTTACCCTGCTAACCCTAGAGAATTGACCCCCACGAGCCAGGCCTAGCCTAGTGTGGGAGTCATTGTAAACTCCTGTAACACAGCTTACTATTAATTTTTAGTAAATAAACCTTTTCATTTAATTTTCATTTTTCTATACAAATAAAAGTTTTATGCTATTTCTAATGTTATACGCACGAAGGTTAAATCCCAGCGGACATATGAAAATTAAAAATACAAAGTGAACAGTTCATAGTTTAAGAAATATAAAAGTTTTGTAGCAATATCTTTAATTTGCTAAATCTAAAGTTGGAGAGTTTTCAATTTTTTTTTCAGAAATGTTTAGAAAATAGCGTATTTTAATTATGATGTCAAAGTTTTGCTCACTACTACGTATTTAAGTAATTAACTTAGAAAAAATTCGAAGAGTTAGTATTACTGTTCTTGTAAATCACAGGGTATTGTTTTTATAAATGAAAAACATTTTATAATGTGCAGCCATTATCGCATGCAATAAATGTTTACGTTTCTTTTCTGCAGTGCATCCTGCATAATTAAAAGAAAATGCTAAATATAAAAATAAAATGTATCTAAGAATTCAGAATCTTTCACAACATTATATAAACCGAAATATGAATCATATTTCAAAGGTTGCACTATTGGACTGTCTGCGAGCGACATGGCATTTGATACGTGATCAGAATGGTGCCCAATCGCGGAAGATTTGGAGTGACGCGCGACACGGACTTTCGGCGCAATCAGCAAGGTAGAGGAACAAATCTTCAAGACGTTTGTGATTTAATGTCAAAAAATAATGGGTAATTTTATTTATTTCTTCATTTTCCTTCTTTCTTATAACATGGGGTCTTATCTAACGAAGTGTGAAGAAGCAACTTGCAGGTCGGCAAGGTAAGGCAACCCAATCCTGCTCCACTAGCTGCCCTAATATTTTATTATTTTAAAGTTTTATTAAAGAGTTTGCAAATGACTCGGCTCTGGGTGCGCCGAATGACAAATAAGCAGTCACGGTGAAGTTAACATAATTGAAAACTATTGTATTAAATAAACAATATATATATTTAGTATGAAATAGGCACAGTACTTTACAATCCCAAATTTTCACAGATCCAGTTCTTCACAATCCCAGTTCTTAACAGTCCCAATTCTTCAAAATGCTAACTTTTCAAAAACACATTTATTCAGAATCCTAGTTCTTTATATTCCAAATGTTTAACTGTCCCAATTCTTCACAATGCCAACTTTTCAAAAACCTATTTATTCACAATCCTAGTTCTTTATATTCCAAATTCTTAACTGTCCCAATTCATCACAGTCCCAACTTTTCACAGACCCAATTCTTTACAATCCCAGCTTATCAGGCAGGCACTTAATTTGAGCTCTTTACAAACCCAATACCTCACAATCTCACCACTTTCTGATCATAAATGGTATAATTTTTATCCAACGGCCCCAAAAGGGGCATAATGTTTTTGAAGTATGTTTATAGAAGTTTGAAGTATATTCAAAATTTAAAATTCAAAATCACTTATTCAGTTTAGACTTCAAATAGCTCTTATGAACGTCATTTTATGCCATCGGTTCGTAAGTCTATCTACTCTGGGCAGGAGATCTTGTACTGAGAAGAACAAAAAAAATAATACAGCGTCAAAAATAATAATTGGAAAGTACCCCATAAAAGGACACTTTCCATCACAAATAAACAGACAAAAAATAAAATGAAAGACAATCACAAATTCACAACACACAAAAAAAAAGGTGTAGGTATGCATGTACGAATGTATGTAAGTCTATCTTCTATGTCATGCTATATTGATAAAAGTTAGGTTTTTACTTGTTATTTATAGTACTTTTTTAACAGATTTTAGATGTTTACATTCTCAAGTATTTAAATACTAGATAAGTAATTAAAGTGAATAGATAAGACATAACCTACGATAAAACCTACGTTTTATCAACCACTCAAACTATTTTTATGAAAAAAACCTTAAATTTTTATACGTTAGTTTAAAAAAAAACGCCTAAAGACATTTCGATTAAAAAGTAAAATAAAGCACTTTCGGTAGTTTCAATTCAAAGGAGCCGAAACAAAGAGGCCGCAATGCCTTCACCGCTTACACGTGCACGTAGTTTCATTCAAAGGAGCCGACAGAGAGGCTGCTCTTAAAAATATTACAATTTTTGTGCCAGGAAAAGTAAATGAAAAGGTCTTATTTCTCTGATATAATTAGATGTTTTGTCAAAATATTTGCAGTTGATAAAATGTAACCTTATATAATTTAAAGTTGTGCAAAAATCATGAAAACGAGTGGCGGAGCAGCGTTTAGTCGATATATTTTAGTTGATCTAAATTATTATACATCTTCCTGTGTGGTGCCGGGGATAAAGAATGGCACCACCCCATCTCAACCCGTGGGTGTCGTAAAAGGCGACTAAGGGACCATTCCAGAGGATGGGCAGCAGCATCTCTCTGAGGTTACTTTCAACCTACTGCGATCGCCAACCCGCCTGCCAAGCGTGGCGATTATGGCAAATACCCCCCATCTTGGGGGAGGCCTTTGTCCAGCAGTGGACGTCTTTTGACTGAGATGATGATGATGATGATTATACATCTGATTTAGTCTAAACAATCACCAATGGCCTAAACTACAAATGGTCCGTCTCACATTTTCGAATAATGGAGCGGTTTTTTAAACTATTATTTTTCAAATTAACACGTTAAATTCCCCATACAACATTAGTATGGCCGTGCGGCATCAAATACATAAAGACGAAGACATTTGAAATAAAATATAATGACACTTGTCACTTACGGACGGCGCACCCTAGCAAAGTTCCAAATGCGAATTTAGCCAGTGGAGTCACTAGCTGTCCTTACCTTGCCGATTTGCAATTTGCTTCTTCACAAGTCGTTTAAAGGACCTCATGTTATAGAAAGGATTAAGGAAACGCTTTGGAAATTTACGTGGCGGGGGTCTTGATTTTCCCCAACAATTACAAAACATATGAAAGTGATATTTGATGACATGATTTTTCATTTAATTGACTTCATTTTGCTAGTTGCAGAAACACGATTTGTCAACTTTTATAACAGAGAAAAAAAAATCAAAGTAACCTCATACATACATTTTCTTAGTAGATTAGTTTAACACACACTTCAATTTGCTAGTTCATTTTTTAAATCTTATTTGTAGTTTTAATTCGAAAGAAAAAAACAGTTTTTCTTATGGTACGGGGCGCAAACGCTCCGTATTAGATTAATTGTTTAGCGATGCGGCGACGCATCGCTAAACAATTAATCTAATACAATTATAATAATTTAAAAAACAATAATAATTAATTAAATACGTGTGCTGGAAGAGTATTACAATTGTCGGTGTTGCGACAAAGAAATGATTCACAATCAAGACCCCGCTTCTGCTTACCATCAGGTAGAGCGTAGTTATTTGCCTATACTCTTCGATAAAATAAATAAATATTTGTTTTTTTACAACGGGGCCACGATTTTTTCCAAAGATGCGTCTGTATGCTTTTTTACCTTTTTATTGCGGGTAGGTAGCACTAAGCATCGTTTATGCAAACAGGGTTGGCCCAAGTTTAGATATTTCAAGACCCAGCAGATCTCTTTAGACGACTAGCCAGTTAGGTAATTTCTATACCCAGTAAACTTAAAACTCCTGTAAAGTGTAAAAAAAGTGTTCAGTAATATCCATATTTTTTCTACATGTACTTTTTCCTAATATATAAAAATAGTCTGAAAGCGGTCAATAAATCTATATTAATCTGTATTAATATTATAAAGCTAAAGAGTTTGTTTGTTTGAACGTGCTAATCTCTAGAACTACTGGTTCGAATTGAAAAATTATTTTTGTGTTGGATAGCCCATTTATCGAGGATGGCTTTTGGATAGCCTAAAGCGTGATGTTATATAGATAAGATCACGCTGCGACCAATAGGAGCGAAGCAACAGTGAAAAATGTTGCAAAAACGGGAACAAGAGCCTAAAAAATTAAAAATGCTGCCGAAAGTCACTATTCCACGCGGACGAAGTCGCGAGCACAGCTAGTTTAGTATAAAAATAAAAAAGAATAAGCAACGTATTTGTGTAGCTAAATTTTGCCAAAGTTAAAAATATATACAATACAGAGTGACATGGACTCCGGCTTTCAAACTAACTTTTCGTAATTGAAATATTTCATTACGCGCCGCGCCCGGACCGGTGACAGCTGCGAAAAAATTACAAACGGAACAATATACAAGTACAATAATATCGTTTGGGTATATACAAATACAAAAAATATTTAAGAAAGTAATTTTTAACTGGGTCATACCTATATTAACAACAAAAGACTAAATAACGCACGAGTAAATAGTGTTGAATAATTTCGGCGGGCTGGTTAGAACCACGATAGCTCAATTGGGAGAGCACCTGACCCGGTATGTAAGAAGGGTGCCAGTTCAAATCCTGCTCGTGGAAATTTTTTCAACATTTGTGTTTTGTTTTTTAAATAACGCACATCAAACTTTTGTACATCTAAACTTATAATACGATAACTACAACCTTTTTCAAATCTATTGTGGTTTTTAAACTGATTGGTGGTGACTATACAATTAACATTACCCAATGGTAATTTATATTAAGTAGGTAGTATGGTATATAGGTGTGTATATACCAATTGCAAATCAATCAATCATCACAATTGATTTGAAATACGTTTCTATGGATCATCATCGTCATCACCAGCTCATTATATGTCCCCACTGCTGGGAAACGAGCCTTCCCTATGGACGGATAGGGAGAATGGGCCCTAAATTACCATACGAGCCCAGTGCGGTTTGGTGGTTCTTAACGACTGGTAAAGTAGACGGGACCAACGGCTTTTAAGTGCCTTCTGAAGCTCGAGATGAAACATTTTTTGACACCCATCGAAGACCGGCTTTAGTAAAAGCTAACCTAACGCCCAACCTTAGCAATCGCAGACCAGCCGTGTTAGTCGTTACATTCCCTAAGATATGGTTGAGTGAAGCGATGGCTGATTCATATGTCATACTCGTGAACGGGTGCCGCCTGTGGAGGCTGGTCTGCTCTTGCATACTATTATTTTTATTATTATTAACTATAGTTTAATTTTGTTTTTTTTTTTTTGTTTTTTTTCTTAGACAATTTTTGACCTTTATTAGTGCTGTATGACATTGTGAAAATTTTAACTGGTAACTGATGTTTTGCAAATGTAGATATTATTATATTTTCTCTTTTGTTTTTTTTTTTTTTTTTAATTTGTGTGATTGTCCTTTATATTTTGTGTTTTTATTTGTGATGGAAAGTGTCCTTTTATGATAGGGCATTTTCCAATATTTTTGACGCTGTAAGGGAGAAAAGAGCTGGACACTTGCTGAGTTTCTTGCCGGTTCTTCTCAGTACAAGATCTCCCGCCCAGAGTAGACTTACGAACCGATGGCATAATGACGTTCATAAGAGCTATTTGTAGCCTAAACTGAATAAATGATTTTAAATTTTGAATTTTGAATTTTGAACCACTGAAAATTTTATAGATCTCATCATCATCATCATCATCATCTCAGCCAAAGACGTCCACTGCTGGACAAAGGCCTCCCCAAAGGATATGAGGGGTACTTGCCGTAATCGCCACGCTTGGCAGGCGGGTTGGCGATCGCAGTAGGTTGAGGGTAACCTCAGAGAGATGCTGCTGCCCATCCTCTGGAATGGTCCCTTAGTCGGCTTTTACGAAACCCACAGGAAGAGATGGGGTGGCGCAATCCTTTATTCCCGGCACCACACAGGGTCTATAGATCTACGCATATAAAATTTTTGTGAATCAAAACTGCTAATTCGATAGCAAAAGCTTATTCAAAACCGCAATGCTAATGGTAAAATATACGTAGGTGCAGCGTTAGCTACAATCGGTGACAGCTGCATTAGCGGCGCTACGATTTATCGGCAACATTCATCCCGCGTTCGTTTGTTGAACACAAGCGAATGAACGTCATCACTAACAATTATAAATGTGCCGCGTACCACCTCACTTGTTTTACATTCGCATAATTAAATTAAATTTGAGGACTTACTGTACGTTAAAGGGCATGTATAACATTTTTATTTCTTTGATGCTAAAGCAATTATTGTAAATTTACCTTATCGAATATGCTGGTAGATTCAAATTAACAATTTCACATTTTGTTAAGATTTTCTTCTATTATTTTATTTTATGACCATAATTCATCTGTTTGTGCGGTTGTAGCTATACTCTAATAATAAAGGATAACCAAGTCATAACGGTGTATAAACATGTTGTTTGTAAGAAATCTTTTTCTAACTCTGTCTTTACTTAAAATTACATAATACATTTTGACTGATATGAACGTCATCACTAATTAATAATGTAAGCGTGTCGCGTACCACCATACTTTCTTTAAATTCGCATAATTGAATCAAAGGAAGTTCCTTTACTGTAGAGATTATTGTTATTATATCAAAATTAAAAAAAATTGTTAAAACAAAATATGGTATCTACAACGTGTAAAAGAAAAGTATGATAAAAATCAAAAGATCCAACGTGTATCCGATCTAGATCTTGTAGGTATGTGTTGTTACTAAGACATAATTATTAACTTTAATTTAACATGCAATTGTAATTGTAATTTATTGGGAACGCTGCCAGTATCTTCGGAACCTTGCCTAAAGGGACTCCTTTTAATAATATTTTTTAATTATTATATTATATATTTTTTTAAGGTTTTTTAGTTATAGGTTCATTGTTCTAGTATATATAAATAAATAAATTAGAGTATTGTAAATCCAATATTTATGTTAGTGAAGTCATTCGCGTCAGGCGCCCATAAGTAAGCAGCAGTGATCATAAATTTAAGTACACAGTGGTTTAAATTTTACTAGAAAAAATCAACCAACCTCAGGAAGCTCGAGTAGGAATCGAACCAACGACCTTTGGATAACCGGTCCAATGCTCTGATCGCTGAGCTACCGAGGCCCTGGTAGTAAAATTTTATCTTGTAACTGCATTGTGAATGCAAAATTCAAAAATAATAAAAATACTGTTTATCTATCTATAAACATATAATGACTAGTCCTGACTGACTGACTGACTGACTGATTCATCATCGCCGAGCCGAAACCGCTGAAGCTAATTAGATGAAATTTGGACTGAAGGTTAATTGAGTGATGTAACCAACCACTAGGAAAGGATTTTACGGAAATCATAGCCTAAGCGGGTCAAATAGAGAGAAAGTTTGTATGGAAGTCCGTCAGTTTTGTAGTAAAATACATAAAAATTGATATTTGGCTTTTAGAAAAGAAATAGAGAATGATCTGTCTCAGGAATTTTGTTTATATTTCTTTTAATTAGTAAAAAAAGGGAAGGTGGTTTTTTTGAGAAAAACGTTATTTTTATAGCAATAATTATACAAATTAATAATTTAATCGATCTATAGATTTTTCAATAAAATTAAAGAATGACGTGTTTTATCATTTTTCGAAAAACCTCCCCTAGAGGGGTGAATTAATGGTGGAAAGTTTGTATGGAAGTTATTCTTACCTTTAATAAGCTTTTATTGGCTTTTATTAAAAACAAATACTAGTCTAGTCATGTAGCCCATGTGGGCAAAGCCGCGATCAAAAGATAGTTTTATCTAATAATGTTTATTTTCATGTGACGAAAAGAAATATTTAATTAAAAAATGCATAACAAAAAGTTAATAATTATGTCTTATCAACTCTTCATACAAGATCTAGATAGGATACATTTTGGATTTTTTCATTTTTACCACACGTTTCTATTACACGTTGAAAGCTGATCACGCTATTGGAAATACCCGGCCACGCAGGCGGTCGCAAGACAAGCTGGACGGCTTTAGGAGGGATTGGTAAACGGTGGCGTAAAATCGTGAGGCGGGTTTGGGGGACGCATTTGCCCAACAATGGGATGATAAGATTAACTGCGTTAATTACGGTTTACTAGCTAGTTTAAAGCTCTATGACAAATGCATTTTCCAGATTTTCATAAGAATATAATTGTAAAGAATGTGTTGGATAGATCTTTTTGTCAGGAAATGGAGAAACTGACCTTACGAGCTAGCAGGTGTTACGATTCTGCCCCATAATGGCGACGTTTATTATATTAATCTGCTTAGAATAAATTTTTATTAATTCTCTCGGTATTCACGAAACGAAGTCTCGGGCAATCACTAGTTTATACTTATATACAAGCAAAATAAAACTATAAAGTATCCAAACTTGAAATTCAACAAATAGTTTTAGGTTTTTACTTAGATGGAATTTTCAAAACTTTATCGGGATCATGATACCAGTATAGACGAAGCCGCGGGTGGTCGCTAGCAGTATTTGCGTTTGATTGAACCCGGTTTTGATTCCCCGTTTAATTACCGATTCAATTTGTGGCCCAATGTTTGTGCAGTTAGAAATGCTTTAGCAAGTAGTTCGGGTTCGAAACCAGTTTAAAACATAGTGCGTAATCTGTTGAAACTTTAGGAGACGTTATCCACATAGGGGTGTTTAAGGCTAGGCAAGATGAAATGTCAATTAAATTAGAGTTACTTATAAAATGTTTATATAATTTTTAACGCAAATTTTGTTGCGAACAAATTACAAAAACACAAATGTTGAAAAAATTTTCACGAGCAGGATTTGAACCCGCACCCTTCTGACATACCGGGTCAGGTGCTCTTCCAATTGAGCTATCGTGGTTCTAACCAGCCTGCCGAAATTATTCAACACTATTTACTTTTTACTTTGAAAGCCAAAGGCGCCCATTCAATGTCAACAACTACCGTCATTAACATCTGATTATTTTTTTTTTTTTTAGAGTTATTTTTCAAACGAAACCGGCAAGATACACAGCGAAGGTTTTTCTTTTCTGTCTATCTTACTATAACTAACTCACGGAACATGTTTAGTTTTAGGTATTTGATTTTATTACCTATCATTTTCCATCCTGTTAATTATCAAGATTTTAATTTTTTTGTCCAAGAAGTTTAATTAAAATTTTGCTAGCTCGCAGCTATTTATTGAACACAAATATAGATGATAAGACCTGAATAACTTTAAGATCAAAATAAAGTTTAATTGGGCCGTCACACCCACTGACTAAAAGATGACTTAATGGCTTAATTTCAGCAAATTCTATAAATATTATTTTCGACTTAAAATAAAAGGAGAGCCACATGCAGAGCTCCCACCATTTCGCAGAACGTATCATATAATAGATACCATGTATTGTAATTGAAATCTGCTATACTTTGAACATCCTTTTCGGTGGCAAGGTGGACTGACGACATTACTAGGATAGCGGGAAAGCCGTGGATGCGTATGGCTTGGGACAGGGATGAGTGGCAGATACGAAAGGAGGCCTAAACTCAGCACCCACTGCTGAGTTTAGGCCTCCTTTCGTATCTGCCACACATACATCTCCGGGCTGAAATGATGATGATGATGATGATGATATTTTGATCATTGCTTTTAATTTTAGATATCTTTTCGTGGTTTCGAACCATTACCGTTTTTTTTTTACTTTTAACTAGGTCAGTGGTTACATGGAGACTATAAGGTGTTGGTCGTCTAATTATGAATTAAATAATAAATTACTAACAGTCTGTAATGAATAAAAAAAATAATTTCAATAATATCGCGCCAAATGACTTTATTAGTACAGGTATATGCCTCTTTGCCAATTTCCTTACTCAAATAAACTAAAAAGAAACCATAGCTCATTAACTCACAAATAACTTCAAACAGTCGAACGACTAATAGTCAAAATAAACAACATTTGAATAAAGTAATGTTTTAAAAGTGTGAGTTTGCTGGGTACTAATAGATTCCTTGCGTGACTTGATAAATTTAAGGTCACAGCAATATAGAATTGTTAGGTGCTATGTAACTTTAGATTTCGGTGATAAACGTATCTACCGTTGGAATTTCACACGCAAATGGATTGGAAATGGTTTTGTTCACTTACAGTTTCAAATTGCAGCTTATGGTAAGAGCTACTGACTAAATGATTTACTGAAAACTTATTGATTACATAACGCAAAACGCTTGAAAATTGGAAAGATGGCTTCAAAATACATGGAGTCAATATATCGAATCTCCGATAAGCAGATGAAACCATACTCTTTGCATCATCAGAAGCAGAAATGGCGGAACTACTGAACAGTCTGGAACCCGAAAACTACCTGTTGTCGGGTTAGTTAGAACTTTTAGAGTACAATGCTCACTAACACAGTAAAGTAAAGTGAATAGCCCATAATTGGCCCAATGCTGGGCAAATGCCTCCATTATTGAAATCAAGTAATCGCTACAATTGATGGGTAATGGCTTAATCACCACACTAGCCAAATGCGGGTTAATTGAACCCGGTACCTTCGGGTATCGGAATGCCATTGGTATGCCACCCGGCCACCGAAGCGAGGCTCACTAACATAATCACACTGATATTATAAATGCGAAAGTTTGTGTGTATGTATGTGTGTATATTTGTTGCTTCTTCACGCTACAACGGATGGGTGGATTTGGATGAAATTCCGCATACAGATACTTTATAGCCTGGATTAAAACATAGGATTCTTTTTATCCTGATATTCCCACGGGAACGGGAATCACGCGGGTGAAACCGCGAGCGGCCGCTAGTAAAGAATAATTATTATAAACAGGATTATTAAACCATCTTTTTTTATTGTATAACAAGATCCTTACTACGAGTATGTATTTTGTCGATGTACTCTATCCGTGATCATGGCGCATGCGACTGTGCCGAGGTATCGGATTCTTATAGACAATAAAAACATATGATGATATTATTATGAATTTATATATTAACAGGATTATTCATGGTAATAGTTATTCATATTTAAATGGGGTTTAACTTAAACGAAGGCTCCAGCTCTAGTATGTACTATTTAAATATATTTATGAGTATCTAGGTTTAGTTATAATATAAGTATTTATATCCAAATATAATTAAATATTCTATTTTTCTTATATACCTATTGAAAACGATCGTCACCTCGTTGCGATGTGACTTGCTCACACCGTAGCGGCATATGCTGAGGTAGGGTCTTGATTGGCTTGTCACACTGTAGTCTTTGTTATTTTATATTTTTATAGTTTTTGTATATCATGTCTTTTTTTTAAATTATTTTTTCTATTTTTAACCATATTATGTGATGTGAGTGAATACATGTTTTTTCTTTCTTTCTTTCTTACTATGGCGGCCACATACGCTTTATCAGTCTAAAGGCGAAAACCCTTTGCACCGCGTCGCTCGCTTTTAATATAAGCCACAGCGGCGGCAGCGATGCGCGTGCACGCGGTTTGTTCTTCAAACCGGAAAAACCTTCGAGACCCCCATAGTACAATACATAGTACACCTCCACAATAGATACATACACATAATATAAGTAAAATAAAGGTATTCTTGAAAGTTACTTCGACTTACATTTTTGCTGGTAAGCTTTTCTGACTCCCTAAGTTTTAATAACGACCCGCTCTTATGTATTCGTTACAACTATTTCGTTTAACTATTTGGAACGGGTCATATTTGCAAACCAACTTGGCTAACTGAATTTATACGTATTATTGTAGAGTTTGCGTCTGGCCACCAGAGTTAAATCGCTCAACTTTTAGGTAAACGCTAATTGTGACCCAGACAGGTTCGTTAGCCGATGAGTTTGACTCTATAACAAAGTTTTATCTGAGTAATTACCGTCGGAACACACTGTCAAATTTGTCTGATAATATAATTATCTCACTGGTTTGTGCGGCACTTTAGTGTTTAGTTTATTAAAAAATGTTTGATCAAATAACATTGTATTGAAAAAAGTTTTGTTTAATTTCGTCGTAGGGTTTGTGTAAACAAAAAAAAACAATCATCATTATCATCATCTCAGCCAAATGACGTCCACTGCTGGACAAAGGCCTCCCCCAATCTCCACAACGACCGATTTTGTGCTGCTCAAGTCCAGCCTTTACTAGAATGCGTTATTTGTTATTTTGGAGTTTTTGTGTATTAGCCATGGTCATGATAGCACTAACGTATAAAGAATGGTCACTAGTCTACATCGCGAAGCTACTCATCGGAGCACCGCACGTTTGAGTTAATATTTGAAAAAATATCGATGATTCCTAAAAATTACGGGTCTGTCAGACCCACTATGCACCCCAAGGGTTAATAAGGTTTCTCAAGTACTTCTAACTTTTAACTTATGTGTTCGGCACGATTTTTCTAGCCATTGGTAATGAAAGAACTTACTGAAACTGAAAGAGTTTCGGTCTAGACTTAACTTTTTCTGACGAGAAGCTAATAAGACTTAAAAAAATCGTTAACACGACCCTTTTCCATTAGTTTAATAATTTTCAATTTATTAATTGCTTAGAAATCAATGTAGAAAACAATTAATTGAAATTTACCTATGTATGAAGAAAATCTAATTAAAGCCGTGTAATAATTAATTAAAATTCGAATGTTTTTACTTGAGCTATATTTGCTTCACAAGCGTATTCCCTTTGTTTAATTAATAATTCTAGACTGACTAGTTTGAGCTCGACCTGCTTTAGAAAGTGCGAAGGTAGGGTCTGTAAAGCGAACAAAATAAAACTAATAAATTGTTTTTCTGCGAGAGGTAAGTCCTATTTAGATTAAAACTCTGATGCCTTTAGCGAAATAATTATTTAAAATATAAATGTAGCTTTTGGAAAGACATGGAAGGAAAATGAGGAAAAAGTTTGTTTTAATGACTCCTTTAACTTTTTAAAGAAAATATCATATTATTAATATTATAATATTTTTATTGCTTTTGAAATTTATGTTATAGAAGTAAAGTAAAAATTATGTGTTCAATACGGACAGATAACGGGTTAACGTCACATTACTATAAAAGTCCGATGACGCGGAAAATGCCGCCTGAGGCAATCAGTGAACTCTCTCTAAAAAAAAGTAAAATTGCTAAATGTACTGTGTGTAAAATGTATAGGGTGCGCCGTCCGTAAGTTACAAGTGTCATATATTTTATTTGAAACTAGCGGCCCGTCCCTGCTTCGCACGGGTGGATATTTTTTTATATAGTCTTTGTTACTCAGCGCTAATGTAGCATTCTAATGGTGAACTTTAAAAAAAAGAAAATTGTTGTTTTTGCTATTTTCCTCGATTTTTTTACGTTTTTCTCTCCATAAGAACCTTCTACAGACTTCAACTTCAACAAAAAAGAAATCAGCCAAATCGGTTCAGCCGTTTCCGAGTTTTGCGATTAGCAACACATTCAGCGACTCATTTTTATTTATATAGATGTTTTCGTCCTTATTTATTTGATGCCGCGCGGCCATACTAATTTTGTATGGGAAACTTAACGTGTTAATTTGAAAAATAATAATTTAAATAACCGCTTGATAAATCAAAAATGTGAGACGGACGATTTGTAATTTAGCCATTGGTGATTGTTTAGACTAAATCAGAGGTACAATAATTTAGATTGACTATAAGAAATCAACTAAACGCCGCCACTCGTTTTCATGATTTTTGCCCAATTCTATAAATGATATTGTAGAAAAAACTAATAGTGTGTTATGAATTTATAGATCGGCCTAATTGTAAACACGTTCCCTTTGATACTAAATATATGTTTTGTTTATGTAATACGATAGTATTTTCAATTATATCAACTTAACCGTGACTGCACTTTTGGCATTTTTTGTTATGCGCACCCTTAATTTTTGATTAGTTCACATTGCAAACAATTAAGCCACGAAATTCAACCCTACAGTAGCGGTATTATAATCAACGCTACTCCCGGAACCCGAAATTTCACCTCGCTTGATGCATAGCGTGCATTTGTTGCAAATTGTGTCGAGTGTGGTGCGCTGGTGCGGACTTCACAGAAGGTGTGTCACGTCTAGCATGCGCCGTCAACGCCTGTAGGAAGTAGGTACCCAATATTAGAATAGTCGAAGAAATGCACAGACTGGAAATGACACTGTATCGGCACTTAGCCCAACTTTGAATATCATGGGAGTATTTTATGCTGGTCCTTATTGGCCTCACACACCCTTGATGTTGATTTGTTTTTAATTTTATTTTTTCACTGTTTACATAAAACTTTGTTATTTTTCATATTTATTTCTGTTTGTTGCATCATCGTATACCTCTGCTGGACATAGGCCTAGGTCTTGGTCGGTACTATAAAAAAATCGTAATTGTCAATTTTATTTAGGTGTGGGTGTCAATTGAATGTACTGTAGTATAGAAATAGCGTGAGCAATTCAAATTGGTTAGTATGGAAAAACAGTCCATATATTCTTTAACATCTGCAGCAATTACACAGAATATAGAAAATCTAATATGGACTATATAATTTTCTTTTTATTGTAGACACAGAGGCAACGGGTGTTCAACAGCAATTTTTTTCTCTTACTATCCACACTTTTGACTACCGTAATTAGAATGATTTACGACAAGTCATGTCATGATCATGTTCGATTTCTGATTTTGTAATAAATTTTTCAGCGGTTCACTTACCTACGTTGCCTTTTGAAAATTTATTAGC
Source organism: Eudonia lacustrata (assembly GCA_947562085.1). Classification (NCBI taxonomy): domain Eukaryota; kingdom Metazoa; phylum Arthropoda; class Insecta; order Lepidoptera; family Crambidae; genus Eudonia; species Eudonia lacustrata. The sequence continues at coordinate 9,896,642 of OX387313.1, read as the reverse complement.
ATAATTGCTTAGGCAATAAAAATAGATTGTAATATAATTATATAATTAGTCCGTTTTTTCGTCCACGTTATTTCCAGGGTAGCGCGAAGTCGCCGGCACGTGCCGCATGCCGAATATTTATTGCATTCAGATTGCGGCATAACTCGCTTGGCTTTTTGTAAGGACTACTTTTAATCTAGCTTATTAGGAATGTTAATTTTGCGCAGTATCTAGAGACTAAACCTGGCTCGATTTTTGGTTGTGCAACCGATTTTTTGCAGTTCACAGCTAACTTTGCCTTGCGAAAATTCCTTACAAATCATTGCTCAGACAAAACAATTATACTTTAATATAACAAGTCAGTTTAGTCCACCTTATTTCTAGGGTTGCAGAGCGGCGAGTCGTCGCCGGCACGTGCCGCATGCTTAATGTTTATCACATTGAGATTGCGGCATATCTCGCCCGACGTTTAATAAGGACCACCTTTAACCTGCTTTTAGTATCTAGAGATAAAAGCTGGTTCTATTTATAGTTGTGTTAACTAATTTAATAGCTTTACAAGGTTAACGGTGCATTTCGAAAATTTATCAATAAATCGTTGTTCTACTCATTATGATTGCGGCATAACTCGCCCGACTTAAAATAAGGAATATTTTTAACCTGCTATTAAGGCTTAATTTGAATGTTAATTCGGATGTCGGCTAACCTTGCTTTATTGAAAATCATTGCTCAGACAATAGAATATACTTTAATATAACAAGTCAGTTTCGTCCATCTTATTTCTAGGGTAGCAGAGCGGCGAGTCGTCGCCGGCACGTGCAACATGCTGAATGTTTATTGCATTGAGATTGCGGCATAACTCGCCCGGCTTATAATAAGGACCACTTTTAGCCTGCCTTTAACGCTTAATTTGAATGTTTATTTAGCTCGGTATCTGTTCCTATTGCACCCATTTATTTTGTCAGTTGTTCTTTGGAATTTGTATGCAGCATTTTTTTCACTAAAATATGTACGAGCCACAGTCGGCTATAATCGACAAGCGGACACAAGACTACCAAAACGGGCACGACGATAGTGTGTTGTAAATAAAAAGTTAAAACAAAAGTAAATTAAGCTACATCAAGATTATTATATCACTAACAGACACACAGATATTAATATTGCAATTGGTATATTATAAAAGTATTGTAAGAATTACATAACAAATTCAAAATAGGTTGACTCAATTAAACCCTTGGGCATTACAACGGGTGATGAATAAATAAAACATCATACATTTAAATGTTTTTTCATTGATTTCATGGCATAATGAATTGAGTAAACGCTTGTCACTTCGAATTACTCAGAACTACGAAATCAGAACTAAGAAATTATACATCATGCACTTATACAATGGGTCGTAGCTCATCAATTGGCATAAGTTATTCATCGAAAGTTGTCAGTTTTTCAAAACAGAAATATTCCCATTAGATTATACATTTCACAAACTTCGATACCGAAATTCAGCAAACGGTATATACCTAACTTCCAAGCAACTCATCTGGTCCGTAATAAAGCGCAGTTGGAACAGTGAGATTGGAGATATAGACCGAAACTTCATATGCAGCAGGAAACTTCAGCAATTGGTATCGCCGCGGCTAAGTCCCGAGCTCAGGTGTAATCATGCATAGCAATAGCTGCGAGTTGTAACCAATTTGGCCGTAACTACCCGCATATCAAATACTTGGACAATTTAACAGTTCCTCGTGTGTGCTATTAATTATTTCGCATTGGTTTAACTGAAACTACTGATATATTATCTGTTTTATCTTATCTTAGTGGGCTTTCGATAATCTCTTACTTCAACCCCATTGGGATATTTTGTGCAAATCACTAACTACTTAAACAAATGAACGAACTGAACGAACTGAACGAACTGAACGAACTGAACGAACTGAACGAACTGAACGAACTGAACGAACTGAACGAACTAAACGAACTGAACGAACTGAACGAAAAATTAACGAACGCCTCTGTGGGCTAGGTTAGGCACCGGCTTTCCAAACCCAGTTTTTTGTTTAGTAGTACTAGAGTTTGTTATTGGCTTTATTCTAAATCAGTTTGGTTAATACATAGTCTGCTAGTAGTTGAATGAAAATGGGAATTCATTATCCCTAGTTCATTTTATTTTCCTAACAGTTGGGGCACGAGATTTTCTTAAGGATGGATAGGGAAAATGGGCCACAAACAACCACGCGGACCCACTGTGGATTGGTGGTAGTTAACGACTGCTATTGCAGCCGAAACCAGCTTTACATGCCTTCAGAAGCACGGAGGAACTCGAGATGATATATTTTTGGTCACCCATCCGTTAACAGGTCTTTGCGAAAGTTACTTAACCTGAGCAATCGCTGACCGGGCACGTTAGCCACTGCGCCATCGAGCTCCTCTATGGATGAAATGAAAATTCATTTTAAGTTTATTTCTTAATATGTCTATCGTGTTTGTATAAACTATGAAACGTAGTTAATTCAGAAATAGAATTCTATCAACTAACAGCGTTGCATCGTTAAAAAAACAGAAGAAGAAAACGAAAAGTTATTGTCAAAAGAATTTTTTATCAGCACCTATTAATTCGCAATTAGTGCGCGATTCGCTTGATTTAATGTTACAAGTTGCGCGAACGTTTTCCCTTTGCCTTCTTTGCACAACAAAGGAACGGGGACTTTGAGCGGGCACGGGAAATCAGACGCTACATTTTAATCCCGCTTGGTAACACGTAACTTAGGAAAAGGTTTTATTGTCAAACAGAGTAGTTTAGACAAATAGACGGCGGTATAGTTACTCTCTTTACTTTTACTTACTTAATTATCTAAAACTTCTATAAAGAATTAAGCACGTAAAGTTAAAACTGATAGATGAGTTCATGTGCAAAAAACTGAAAAAAGAATTGGTAGTTGTTTTTTGTACAATATTTAGTGAAGGAAAGAGTGTTGAAGGATGACATCCTCCAAATACCTTATAGTTTAAGTCTCTACTACGTGAATTTATAAAGAGATCTCATTATTTAAAAAAGTATTAAATACGAAATATTTTCTTTACTGTTTTTCTTAATTAAATTAACTAAATTAATTATAATAAAACACTAATGCAACATAAAACTTTAAATAAACAATAAAAAAACATACATTTTTTTAATTTTTTTTAGTGTATATTATACATTTTATAAATATTTAATTTCGCTTCAATGCAGCAATTAGAACTTGAAAATAAAAAGTAAAAATTTACTATAGCGTTGTGTTATCAAATTTGTGGTATTTCATCAACAAAGATGAATCTGCATAGCCATCGGTTACAATTACCGTTGGATTGATGGCGCACTGTGCCGCTATTAGCACTCAAAAAATTAAAAAGCAGTCACAAAATTCAGCGCTTACGTCAGCTAGCTTAACGGTAAGTGCAGCCGCCCGGATTGCGGAAGACCTAGGTTCGATTTCTGGCTGGGTCGGAAAGGCGTTTAAATTTTTCACTGTATTTTATAAATTTTATAAATATTAATTTTTTATGTACATTTTAGAAATAAAGTACCCTAGTAGGATGTCCAGTGGAGGTTAATATTTTACTCGATTTGGCTGGTGGTGTAATTCTCAGAACGCCTGGCTAGCAACTACCATTTTCATCTAAATCTATCGCCATTACAACAATGTTAACAGCACTTTTGTATTCTAACACTAACTGCCGCACTCATAGACGTCAATTACCATTATTGATTACCTACTTAGCACCTAAAATTGTTCAGTAAAAAATGGCTTAAAATGTCTAGATAGAGACTATTTTACAATAAATAGATAATTGACGTCTATGAGCGCGGCAGTTATCCTCAATGGTTGAAGATTCTGGGTGAAGTGCGCTGACCTTTTCCGTTTTATCATCAGTCTGATGACTGTGTCATGTCAGTGTGTCAGTCTGATCAGTGTGATGATTCACGTGACATGAAATTCAGGCGCGTCCTCGTTGTGAGATAAAATTAACCATTACTAAAAAAAAACTAGGCCATAATCTTAATTTAGCTCAGTTTGTGTCTATTAAACGGTTATATTACAGTAGATCATAAACAAAATCATTTAACTCTTAAGTTTTTACTTTAGTAGAATTGACTGTAAAAAGTTTTCACTTTTAATTTTCTTTTTAACGGTTCATAACGACTGCAGAAGTGGTGCAACCAGCCAATAAATGATATAAAATCTTCCGGTACAAAAATTGGCTTCAATTTAATTTAACTGGGCTACATATATTAGAATACATTCAAATACTAATCTACCTCCCCCCTTTAATAATACCACAGAGGAAAATAATCGAGACGTGATAAAACAGAAATGCATTAAGAAACTGGTTGCAATGAAAAGATTCAATATTGATATTGAAAAGTGAACAGCTTGCATAAATCAAACATTTTTAATTTATAATACCGGTGCTATCATTTTTTTAATATTCAAACATAACGCTGTTTCAACGAGTCTTCTGAGGCCCGGTAGCTCAGCGGTCAGAACTTTGGACCGGTTATCCAAAGGTCGTGGGTTCGATTCACACTCGAGCTATAACGCTGTGATAAAAAATTGAGAGAGAAACCTAATAATACCATTTTATAAGAGCGTCCTTAAGTATACATTTATGCTTCCACTGTGAAAAATTGTCTGCAAACGTGTTGCTAGCGTTATGCACACCGCCAAAATGCATATAACTATGTATTAGCCCTACCATAAGCTATTCGACACTCGCTAGCGAAAACGTCACACTTGTTACAGCAAAATCGACTTTGTGCTCGATTTAATAGAGCGCGCTATGCAATTTGCTATACTCCAATATCTACACCACGTTTTTGGGACAGAACTTGCTGTTGGGACCTACTAGGGCCTTCACAGAATCTCTGGAAATAACGGCGAGAATCTTGGTGGATCCTTGGTGGCCTTGGGGACCGCAGAACCTAAAAGTTGTCTATAGGCTGACGTCATGTTCCTGTACCTTACAAGATTCTCCGAGGCGATGAGCTTTTTAGAACTAGAATATCCGTGCAGGGAGAAATACGGCTAGGCACATGTCTGCTACTGGTAGAACATGCGGATGAACCGGGTCTTTGCTGTCGTCGACGAGGTGATAGTGTCACTGATTGTGACCATGAGTCGTCTGCAGTCATTAGTAGTTCCTAATTATCGTCGAGTGTACCTGGGTTCTAGTGGAATCGTGGAGTCATCGACGATGTGCCTCGGTCCATAGGAGACGATAGAGAGAGATACCTACTGTTTTCGAGTGTACCACATCCTTATAGGCAAAGGCAAATAAAACCTTGCCTTACCTATGCAACTACCAAACAGCGCTATTAATTTGAGTATGCAAAGCATAAACGTTGTCGCTAGCGAGTACAGTTCTAAGTATGAACTCATAGTAGGGCTACTGATGAAAGCTATTCCGGTATTATTCCGTTTCTGTTAGAAAGTCGCGAATTTGAAATTTTCCTCACGTATGCTCTCGCGTTTCTGACAAAGATATCTCTTTCTATGTCTGCACTATGAATTTGTTTTAAAACCTAACTAGATTCCTGTAGAGAGGTTTGTTTGGGACTTGACGACTTGCCGTAATTAGTGCGACGTGTGGGACGCTGTTTGCATGATAAGACGATTATTTTAAGTAGATTTCTGTGAGTACCTACTTCTACGTGAACCTCGGCTACGCTAGTTAATACTAGTCCTGAAACTTCAAAAGTGTACATCAACAACTGCGGCAAGGTGTAAATTACTTACACATCATTTTAATTTGTAAGTATTTGTTTTCATGTTTTTTTTTAATTATTTATTTTTATTACCATACAAATACAAAACCGAAAACTGGTGAAGTTTCATGTGTATGTGCTTATGTTATGTGACCAACGTTTATTATGGGTTCACTACGCCAAATCAAATCACGTTACATCTTGTTACACTTTAACTATGACGACTCATAAATTATTACGACGACGATTACGATTTGACGACCTCCTTGGTCGAGTGGCTTGCACACCGGTTTTCATGGTGTTGCCATCTCTGAGGTCCCGGGTTCGATCCCCGGTCGGATCAATTTAGAAATACCTGTTTTTCTAAATTGTTTCGGGTCTGGGTGTTTCCTATGTATAATAAGTATGTATTTAAGTATATTAAGTATATTTATCCGTTGTCTAGTTAACCATTTTAACAAGTTTCTTAAGGAAGCTTTTCTTGGGGCTAGATAATTGGTGTGAGTGTGGGAAACATTTACATTTATTTTTTAATTTCATCGGTAGTTTAATTCTCAAAATGTTTGATATGACGAAAATATTACTCCCATGCATCGTTTTACCTAAACACTTTAAATTTTAGGTACATTTTCTCTTGCTGCAATTCATCTAAACGAGTTAGCCAGAGGAATATTTTTATCTAATGAACGTAATCAATTTTCAATATATCAGGCGCTTTGTGGTGGGTCAACAAACGGTAAAGGTGGGTATTTGTAAAATAAAATGTTAGAGTAGACAATAAAATATTGTTTGTTTATAGTTAAATACTATTTAATTTATAGTTTATAATAACAAATGTAGTTAAGGCAATATCAATTAGGTACCTACTTCCCAGGGTAACCACAGTTTCCATGAATAATTGAATTTCTATTGTGTCTGTCCATGGGCGTCCAAGTATAAAACTGAGTTCAATTTATGCATAATACAAAACTTTCTATCGATATTTATGCTATTTTATTACTGCAGAAAGCGTAATCCTTACTTGTATGGATGGATGGATAATGTACCTATGTATGGATAGATGGATGGATGTTCCGTTTTTACACCAAAACGGCTGAACCGATTTTGATGAAATTTTGCATATATAGTACCTTGGCTACCTTGGTTGGACCTTGAAGAGAGATATAGGCTACGTTTTATTAAATATATACCTATATAAAAGATACGCGGATGATGTCACGGCACAGTAAAGAGTAAGTTGACGAACGCTTTTTTGCTTTCACCCGTTTTAAGTTAACAGTTATTTTCTTGCTGTTTTATAAGTTTGCATGATACATGCTTAGCAAGCAGGTTAGGAAATATAATGTAATATTAATGAAATAAAATTACAGTAGATATAAAGAACCTTAATCAAATGTAACGTAGATTGAAGGGTTTTTGATCAAAATAATTCTTGGATATAATGATTTTAGTTGAAATGAACCACCGGTGTGCAATGTTAATTGTTTTATAGAAGACTCGTTCAAATAAGTGCGACCACTTAGTCATAGCCTGTAGTCATAGTTAAAGTGTAATAAGATATAACGTGATTTGAACTGGCGTAGTGAACCCTTTTATTATACAGAGTGGGAATAAATAGCTAATGTTCTCGTTAAAGTTAGTTCCATTTAGTCCGACCAAGTGTTTGGGTGTTGTTGTAAATAAAACTCTAAAAGTATTACATTAGGGTACATCTATATAACACTTTTAGGGGTGTTATAACACCCTGTAGGAGCAAGTGGGTTCTACGATTGTAAATGAGATACATATGAACACAAATGCAAATAAAATATTAATGATAACAATAATAAAAAACTACAATATATTAATTAAAACAAACAAACAAACAAACAAACACACATTTATTGGCACACACTACAAAATTACACGATATTCACAATAACAATACAAAACAAAGACAGACGAAGTGTGGCCAACTAGGCCCCAGTCTCAGCACATGCTACAGCGACATAGAGCCGCTGCAACGCTGGTATTCTGGAGGGGCCTAAATTGGTGACATGTCCACAAAACAAAGAGGAACCAACATAGACAATAAAATAGTAAAACGCTTAAACACACAAAAAAAACAAGAAACAATTAATAGGTCTCAGCACCATCCTGGCCGCCTGCCTGCCTTCCCGTGCTTAAAACAGAAAATAAAATAAAAAAAACAAAAAAATAAAAAACTGAAGTTTGCACTATGGTATGGATGACGTATAAGTAACATTTGACAGCACAGAAGAAACCAAACAGAAACGGCAAGATGTGAAAACAAAGGGAAATAGTCCCACATCACAAACCAAACATACTTTTTATTATTAAAGACTTGTTTAGACGTGTTCACATCGTGAAATAGCGATGCTTTAATTCATATACGACCTGCGTGTTTACTTTGTACGAGTATACGGGTTGGTACAGGCCACATAGAAAAATAAAAAAAATAATGTGATAGTGTTTTGTTTTACGTTCGAATCTCAGCATTTGCAAGACGTGTTGACAAAATAATAAAATGATTAATTTCTCCTTTTTTTAAGTTAAGCGTAAAAAGTGAGTGTTGTTTCTATCTGTATTTTTTTAATAAGCCCTTCCAATTTATATAAAAACTACACCACCTGCCGAGTTTCCAACAAGACTGCTACACATAATAACACTGCCATTTGACCTTTAAGCAATTGATTTTTTTTTGTGTCTGGGCCCGGCGGCCTCATACTGTTAAGCTAATAGGTATAGGTAACTAATAGGTAGGAAAGTAGCACCATTGTTCGATACTTTAAGACTAGTGCTTGGAAAGTAATTAAGAATAAGAATAAGAATAAGAATAATTTATTTAAACAAGTAACAAGTAACATTACAACAGCATATTTAAAACTATATAACAAAAACAGATAAACTTGTAACTTGGCTATGCAAAATGAATCCCACACTAGGAAATCCTGAATTGTGGGCTTCCTAAGGTTATCATAAATAAACTAGAAAAAGTGTGTGTGTGTGTGTGTGTGTGTGTGTGTGTGTGTGTGTGTGTGTGTGTGTGTGTGTGTGTGTGTGTGTGTGTGTGTGTGTGTGTGTGTGTGTGTGTGTGTGTGTGTGTGTGTGTGTGTATGTGTGTGTGTGTGTGTGTGTGTGTGTGTGTGTGTGTGCGTGTGTGTAAGGTATTACGTGATTGCATGCGTGTGTATGTGAGAGCTGATTATACGAGATATCGCAAAAAAAAAATAATATTATTATTATTATTTAATTTCAGCCTATATCGTCCCACTGCAGGGCAAAGGCCTTCCTTCCTTTTTTCTAATATTCACGGTGTGTAGCTTCCTGGGATCAATCCTTCAAAAATGAGTCCAACTCGTCCCGCCATCTCCGTCTAGGTCGGCCGCGATGTCGTTTTCGGCCTTGTGGGACCCAATTTGTGGTAGATTTGGCCCACAACTCGTTCGACATGCGGCTTACGTGGCAGGCCCAGTCCCAATTAAAAGCGGCAGCTTATTGAGCTACGTCAGCAACCTGCGTCTACGTCTCTCAAAAAAAAATGGTCGTCATAAAAATTTTTACGTTATTAAATTTTTTATTATATTATTATACTCTTTATTTATTTTTTTCCTTAAAGATTTTTACAATATTTTAATATAAAAACAATAAAACATTATAAAAACCTAATCCTAGAGTACCGCCAGCAGCGAGGCAGGGCCCAAACTACCGGTGGTCAGGGCTGCAGAGTGAGGAACCTCCTGACAATACGTGCCGTGTCAAGGAGTACTGCCTTTTGCATCTGACCCTTGACCCAACCTTTCAGCGAGAGCCTCTCTAGGTGTTGATCGAGGCTCTTGGCTAAAAGACCGTTTGCTGAAACGACTATCGGTACAATAATGGTTGAATCCACATCCCACATGGCGTAACCTCGTGAGCCAAGTCAAGGTACTTACTGAGCTTGTCCTTCTCGGCTTTCACGAGGTTCTCATCATGAGGTATGATGATATCAACCAGTATTGCCTGGCGCTGGGATCGGTCGACCACCACGATATCAGGCTTATTGGCGACAATAATTCTGTACGTAATGATAGAGCGATCCCAGTAGAGCGTTGCATGACCATTTTCGAGTACTGGCGCTGGTGCGTACTTATAGTACGGCACCTCCGATTCAACAAGGCCATATCCAAGAGCAAGTTGCTGGAGAATTATTCTGGCTACTTGATTGTGTCTGTGCAAATACTCTCCGTTAGCAAGATGAGAACAACCAGAAATAATATGTCGGAGTGATTCTCCTGGACGGCGGCAAGCCCGACAGATGTCGACCGTACCGTCCCTCATAATATATTTCCGGTAGTTTTTCGTCTTGATAACTTCATCTTCAATGGCACAGACAAAACCTTCAGTTTCCCCAAAGAGGTCACCGAAACGTAGCCAGTTCACCGAGGCAGTCAAATTTACATCAGGCCCAGTTAGAGCCCGATAGTAGCGACCATGTAGCACCTTGCTCTTCCATATGTCTTTGCGATCGAGAGTGCTTAGCACCACTGGTTTGCGCCAGTTTTCTGTTGCCAAGGAGAGCGGCGTAAAGTGTCTATCAACTGTCTATCTATCTATATTATTATTATTATTATTATAAAAATGTCGATCGCTGGGTCCTATCGAACACTGATGCCTTTCTACTATTTAATTTTCATTAATTTCATTTCATTGTACCCCTTTAAAGGCAACCATTATTTAATGGCAACCGAAGCCGCATTCCCTCAACATGGTCGATAATTATACTCGTCGAAATATTAATGAAGGCGCCTCATCGTTAATTAATTATTTAGGCATGTAATTTGATACAATTTGTAATTGAAATTTCTTTAAACAAACTTAAAGCGGGTTATCTTGTTAACCAATTGTGCTATAAGCAGCTTTTGTAGTTTATTTTGAAAGTGATCTAGGTATATTATATTTCAGGATCGGTATCATGTGTCTGTGTACTTTGGCTCAAAGTTTTAATGGTAATTAAATAATTAGCATTTAGTATGAAACCACGCTAAAATCATTTAGTGGATACTATGAAATAAAAATAGAGATAGAAATACCATTTATTGCCAATACTGTGTACTTACAAATGGATAATGGATATCTATGGTGAGGCCTATTTCAGCAGTGAAATAATATCCTAGGCTGATTATGATGATGATGATGATGAATACCAGAAGACGACTGGCAGCGTCGGGCGAAAAAGACTTTGGAAAGACGATTTCGATCACGATCACGATCTCGCAAAGGGAGGATACAGAAAATATACTCTTAACTATGACGTCGTAATTAATGGAATCAGGCGTTATTTTGCGGAATTAAATAATATGTAGTGTTAATTACACTAACTCAACTCGAGTTAGCCGAATTAACACTACATATTATTTAAATTACATTTCTTTGTATGACGTCGTACTTACACAAACTCTTATAGGTCTAAGCTCGAACCATTAGAGATAAGCTGACAGAGATGACATGTCAATTGGTCTTAAGCTAAAATTAAAATAAGACCTCATGCGAGTAGTAACCAGGGGTAAAGATTGAACCTTTTTATATTGCTAAACAATTAAAAAATAAAGAAATAAGACATAAAAAACGGTATTTTTAAACAAAAATAGAACAGCATCATTTTGGAACCAAGTTTATTTTAGTCCATGTTTAATAATGACAAGGTAAGCGTAAGGTAACCCTAAAAAAAAAAAAAAATGTCAAATTTCAATTATACGCGAGAAAACAAACATTAACGACATTAGCGACTTAAACTTAGTAAGAAACTACACGAACGAAACTATAACTATATTCAGCATAAATGTTAATGCATACCTATGGCGAATTGTTAGAGCCTCCATTAACTTTCACCATAACGCAATGATAGCGTTTTCCTTACTCACACACTCGAGATGTTCCTCACCGCACTTAGCAGGGGAGCTATTCTGAAAAACTAAATCGTAATTCTCTATATATTTGCCGATACATCGAGTAAGACGAAATAAGTTTCAGAAAAAAAAATATTTCGCGGTATTTCAATTCAATTGTTTCTCGAACAAACATTTACATTTTACTAGTGGTCGCCTAGAAGTCGGTCGAAATTAGATCGTTTCACGACATATATAATTTTACAAACATTTTATTTTTCTACACTCCTTCTCCATATTAACTTTAACTCTGCGAAATCTTACTCTCCTCCGTGCACGCAATGTGCTTATGAAGGGATTCAAAGCTTATTATTTACTATTAATATAACAATAGATAATTTCAAATTCGGGAAGTACCTGGTTTGCATTTCACCTAAAGGTTAGTGACGGTAATTTAATAGGATTCACCATAAATCTCCAACTTAACTTAAATTGTCGGAACATAATAATGTTGCTAAGATGAATGTAGCATTTCGAAAATTATCTACCAGGCACTGTCTCAATGAATATGTGGCTTCATATATATGCATTTTACTTTGAAGTCTTTGCGTGCTATTAACAGTTAGAAAAAACAACTAAACTTATTGGCATTTACGCACATCGCCGAATGAATAGAATGATAAAAGCCAACTTTAAATGTTCAAGACTTTTTTATACGTATTTCATTATCGAAACTCTGCTCTTCCATCTTTCGATTGGGACGAATCGAAAACGTAACGGAATGGGCCCTTAGACGTACTTGTACGTTAATAGAACTGATGTTTACTCCGCCGCTTACGACGCAGTTAGCAAACTATGTAACGTGATACTGATTCAGCATTTTAATGGGACTCTACGTTTGGAAACAAACAAATTTTGCACCGAGCGGATACGTACGTTCGGAACGCTTCAGAACTTTGTATTTACCTAATTAAGTATATTCAGGCGACCCTCCCCTGATTAGATCACGTATCGGGAGGATCAAAACGGATCTTGGAGTAAATAGAAACTTTTCTTTTCTGTTGTTTCAAGGATAAATTGTAGACGACCGGCGGCCATCGCTTCACAATGATTTCGAATTCTTGGATCGGAAAACTGTCATTAACTTGTAGTAGTCAAATCTCATCCTGTAGGTGCTAGCAAAAGCGACTAAGCAAATAGTCTTATCTTAATAGTTTTCAGTCTTTAGGGGTTTTGGTTTTAATTCCCAGTTGGAGCAGTTATATTATATTCTTTCTAGTTTATGGTTTAAGCCCGCCTGCCTATATGCTTCACTGTTATCTAAATACATCTGTAACGTAGTTTAATCTTTAATGGTTGAGGATTCTACAAGGAGGAGGTGGATAAATCTGAGCCCAGTGAAATAAGTAATTAGGTAATATCAATCATCATCAGGTTTTTAAACCAATATTATTATTAATAATAAAAAGAGCCACCGCACAAATACTAATAAAATTTGTCCCCTCTATTATTTAAATTTAATAATTTTCAACATAATTTCAGCCTATAGGATGATTACGTTACATCAATTTTGTACTAGATTTCTCAAATAAATCTGACCTACATTTGTGTGAAAGAGTTGATTAAATAATCCCAAAGCAACGTTATAACTGTAAAACGGAGCTCACAGCGAAATAGTTAAATTTAACCTGTTTTTAGGTCAAATGTAAACGAATTGCCGTGTCGGCAAGCATCGACCGCTGACGTCCTGAATACTCGCTAATGAACCGATGTTACACTTACGGCGGTGACACTCTAACTAAGCTTTAAGCTTTAAATATCTTTTGACGGAGCGCACGTCAAGCGGTTGAAGCCGTAGTTAAGGGCTGTTTACGTTACATGTTTATGATTTGACCTCGCTGACGTCATATAGCAAGGTGCGACAAAATGGCGATGGAACATGAGTTACGTAATTAGTCTCTTAATATCGATCAAAGTGCTTAGAGCGAATTTATTTACCAATTGATCACGTTAACGGAAACGAGAATTTATATATGTAGTATTGAAGCAGTAATTCTTGGTGTTAAGGGAGGTAAGGTAAAAAAGTTGCCATTCAATTTACGTTTTCGATCTCAATAATGCAGAAGAGAAAACGTCTCCGCAAAGTGCTGATGAGGAAAACGAAGATCTCGACGAAGGGGTAGAACTTTCGTCAGCAATTAATGGCAACATAAATTTATGGCGAACACATGCAACAATTATTTTCTTTCATGATAATGTAGAGGTTAAATGTGTTCTTAAGGTAATGACAGTGAATTGGAAAGATCTTGGCGCAGGGATGGATTTCTAGTCTTCTCATCGCAACATTTCTATTCGGTAACATGTATTTATTCCGAACGATTTATTTAAATAAGAGAATAACTCTTTCAAAACTAAAAAAAAACACCTTGAGTCAAAAAATACAACTCAAACATAAAAATACAAACAACAATCTCAACAGATCCACTATTTCACACAAACTCACCACTAAGTTTTATGACATATAAACGAAGGAGTTTACGTTAAATGTAGACATAAAAACATCGTATTGTGGCACATAACATAAGATAGCAGTTATCAAACACAATCATGGTAACAGCAAGCAACGTTATGTTTGTTTTGTTGAGTGAATGACATGAAAGCAAATAGCAATATAGGGTTTCTTTTAAAAGTTAAATCATGAATAACGATATATTTTAGAATTAAATCATTTATGTATTAAAAGACATAACTTAAATCAAAGTAAGTACCTGTAAAATTTATAAAAGCATAAAATAAATATTAAAACAGTACATTTTAAATAACCACTCGCATTGCGCCAACCAGATTGATGGATAAGGCCTGTCATCATCATCACCATAATCCAGCCCGGGTCAATCTACAGCCGGATAGGCCTACTGAGTACGATACTCAAGCACTTCTGGTCAAGCCTCCAGGTATGACGAAAAGCTTAAAGTCTATATAACAAAGTTAACCAAGATTGTTAGTGATTTATCTGCAATGTGTCACAGCTCCGGCATGGCCTTATCGGTCTTTTCCTAATTATAATTTGGTTTCAATAATTGCGTAACGTTTGATGACTTATCACAAATATGTTTGGCTTTTATGAAAATTTCCATTTGAACACGATTAATATTGATGATGAAAATAACACTTTCCATGGATTCCCTTCAATTATGATTGGTCATTAACCGACCGAGAAAATTCGTCAAACGTGTCTAGGTTTTGACTAATATTAACCGAAAATTACTATAGCCTTAGGAAATAAAGAAATGTGGAACCAAGTTTTCAACAATAACTCAAAGTCTAACTGGCACACTTGACTTAGCAAAGAATTCCAAGTGAAATAATAAGATTGAGTCTAATGATGAAAATCCTCTAATCTAATTTGAGATTTATCGTCATATACCATGTTTTTTCTATGAATATTAGAAAAGTTTAGTTTAATTGAAGTCCAAACGCAAAGGTGAGGTGAAGGCAATTCCGGAATGTAATAAACATTTTTTTGATGGCAGCTTTCACGTTATACAAAAAGGAAAATTACTGTAACTATCTCTGAATGTTTCACTTTATACGCACATTGCTAGGTAGGTAAATGTTACGGCGCACATAAAACGCGAATAACGCTTACGACCGCAGCTCCAATTGGTTTTTTCTACTAAATTTAAATACCGGTAAACCCAGACACTCAGCAACTCAACACATTCCCATAAAAAGTGCAGAAACAGGCGGATTCCCCCATGTTTAATCTACGGTAATGAAACTACACGTATTTGCAATATACATGTAAAGTTATATTAAATTTCCCCCTTTGATATTACAGATGAAACATTATGGGATGTTTATTAAAGCACCGCTGAGAGTGGAAATACGATCTGTTAAAATGTCTTCACCAAATCCAAATACAACTTTTATCGTATTTTATAAAGTGGCTAGTTATAAAATACGATAAAAGTTGTATTTGGATTGTGACTTCGTCCGCCTGATATCATGGAGCACGAAGAAATTAGAAAAATCCTTTCATAGAGAATGTTTACAACCTAAATGAAGCCTACCTACCAAATTTTTAGTTTGCAGATTTATATTCTCTGAAATTTTTAAAGGATTACTCAGTGTTAGTCGAGCATTCAATCAGTTAGGTACATCTATCTATATATTAATACGTGAAGCAAATTCTTTGGATCCCTTTTTAAGCAAATTGCGCGCATGGAGGAGTGTGAGATTTGGTATAGTTAAAGTTTATATGGAGTAGATTTCACAAACGTTAAAATATATGTGTTGCGGAAACCCACAACACACACTATGCTACTGTTTAAAATTAGGTTACACCTTAAAATCTACAAAATCCACTCACAGTTCCCTGCCGCTCCCGCCGTCCAGAACGGGATCCATATGGTCTGATGGGGCCGGAATCCGAGTCCGGGTCTTCTCGGGTTCCCTAATCACACCCAACGACTATCCCAAGTGCACTTTTCCCCCGAGGAAATACCTGCTTTCTCCAGCAGCGGAGACGCCGACATCCAAACCCGGATGGCGAATTGTACTCCCGATGCGATTCGCTTACGACGTACACACACACAAAACACAGGTTGCACAATACACTTAATTAGAGTAATTCGGCTCCAAATGCCCTTATTACTGCTTAAAATCTATTTAATTATCAACACACGATAACCTATAAACCAGCCATTGTTGCCTTCCCGAGACAAGTGTACCAACAAAGAAAAAAGAACAATTAGTGATGGGGCCATTTTGCCTCTAAATAAATTGAATCTCGATAATCGATTCCCAAATCGATCCGTCCATAATACAAATCAAAGTTTTATTTCCAACAAAAATAAATGCCTGTTTATTTGCAACATCCCGCCACCCAAAGCGGACGTACCGCTTTCTAGCCTGAAATTTTAAACTAGTCAACCGGTAATCGAGCTAAGGTCGCGACTGCGCGATTTAGCACCGATCCATCAACCAACACTTACGCCACACGCGGAGTCCCGTCCGCGCCCCAGATTAACTTTAAAATGCGATCTCGTCTCCAAAATAACGATGGCAAATTAGCCTCTTTTAATAAAACCAGATCCCCCTCCGAAGGGGGCGACGTCCGGTCTGTCCACTTTACACGCTGCTGCAATAAATGCAGATACTCCAGTGACCAACGACGCCACAAGTCCTGACTCATTTGTTGTATCATTTGAAAACGAGACATCCGGTGTCTGCGTTCATCCTTCCAGGGATACTCAGGCAGGGCAGTGAGTGAGCAAAAAATGACCAGGGGTCAGGACTTCCATGTCAGTTGCGTCAGAGGAGAGTGGACAAAGCGGACGTGAGTTGAGAACCGCCTCAACCTTACAAAACACAGTTGTAAGTTCCTCATACGTGAGGGTAGTTTCCCCGACTACCCGGCGCAAGTGGGTTTTTGCCGATTTTACCGCGGCTTCAAATATCCCGCCCCAGTGGGGATAGGCTGGCACACTAAATCGCCATGTGATTCCCCGCTGTGCGAGAGCTTGACTTATGCTATTACAATTTTTATCCAGAAAATCGTTGACATCTTTTAAGTAGTTGGCAGTGCCTCTGTAGTTGGTACCGTTGTCGGACCGAATGAGAGAAGGTAAACCCCGTCGCGAAACAAAACGATCCAGCGTGGCGACAAAGGCTTCCGTAGACAGAGCCGAAACCACTTCCAGGTGGACGGCCTTAGTGGCCAGGCAGACAAAAACGCACAGGTATGCTTTCGTGACCCTAGTGTTACGATAGGCTGTGGTTTTCACCAGAAACGGTCAAGCAAAATCCGTACCGACCCCGTCGAACGGCCTAGTAGTCTGACAAACCCGGTCAGAAGGGAGATCCCCCATCTGTGGCTGCATAGTGGAGGCCTTCACCCGATAACAAGCCACACACTTAAATAACACGCTGCGAACCACTCTCCGGGAGGACAAAATCCAGAACTCCCTCTGTAATATCGCCAGTAATGCATTACACCCCGCGTGAGCGTTTTTCAGGTGTCTATCCGAGACCACCAGTTCTACCAAAGGTCCTCCTTTGGGGAGTAGCAGAGGATGACGGCTACCGAAGGGCAGGTCGGCATTTTTGAGGCGACCTCCAACGCGTAACAGTCCATCCGCATCCAGAAATGGGTTGAGCCGAGAGATCGCTCCCTTGAGCTTTGCGCGACCGACGCGCAAAATCTTCAGTTCGTCCTCGAACCGGTCAGCTTGAACCAGCCGTATCAGGGCCAACAGTGAACTCCTGCGTTCCTCAGCACCCGACACGGGTGATAACTGCCTCTTGTCTGGATGGCGGCAGTTATGTAGAAATCTCCGGATCCAGCAAGTTACACCCAGCAATTTGTCCAGTTTGCTGTATCGAGCCGTCAACCAATTCGGATCTGGCCTTGACTCGTTTGTTGTCACCAAAACTTTTATTCCAGGGATCATCCCTAGAGAGCCATCGATCATGGTGACCGGCCATGATGACTCACCCTCCTTTAACCACTCTGGACCCTACCAGAGGGCATGCTGCACCAATTCCGGCGCGGTGCAGCCCCGAGAGGCACAATCGGCAGGATTCCAGGGGCCGGGAACGTGCCTCTAACAAATTTCGATGCCCGAGTTCTGTACCTGAGATACCCGATTGGCCACAAACGTTTCCAATACGTGGGGTGCCTCGCGTAGCCATGCCAGAGCTACCTGACTGTCAGACCAGGCGTAGACATTCCGGATGTCCACCGTAGACGTCAGTTCCTTGTGCACGTGGCACAACAGTTTGGCCAATAGATGCGCCCCGCAAAGCTCCAGCTTCGGGATTGTCAGCCTAGTTTTGAGGGGAGCCACCTTGCTTTTAGCCAGAAGCAAGGAGACGGCAACTCGACCCTTCGAGTCAACCGTTCGCAGATACACCACTGCGGCATACCCTCGTTCTGACGCATCGCAGAAGCCATGTAGGCTTGCCCTGTATTTGCCCCGCGGCAAGATCCGCCGCGGCAACGCCACCTGATTGATCGCCTCGATCGTAGAGATCAGAGCGAGCCAAGTGTCGAGTGAGAGCCCTACCAGTGGCTCATCCCACGAGACTCCGAGTGTCCACAGTGTTTGCAATAAACACTTCGCCATAAAAATGCACGGGCTGATCCATCCATTTGGATCAAACATCCGAGCGATGGTGGAAAGGACCGTCCTTTTCGACCAAACTCTTGTAGTAATTAAGCAGCCCTGTGCCCCAGTGTCTAGGAGGGCTCGTATCCGGACGAAGTCCCCCCTAGGTCCCCAAACGCGTACCTGCGCGATGGGCAAAAGAACCGTCCTCGGTTCCGACGTAGCCCGACCAGAGGCTAGTCACGCGTCAGAGCCAGCAGCCGACCCTGTCGAACCGTGATGACTCGGCCAGTAAGTCGGACGCGTGCAGGCCACCATCCGGGGTGGTGCGTATCCAGCTGCCCTACCATACCGGTGATAGGGTGGGTGGTATTCCAACCTCGGGTACTCGTGCAGTACCGGTGAGAACTGTTGACGGTTCTCATGTCGTTGTTGTTCTGGTAACGGTGGCGGAGGATACGCGTACGAGTATCCGGGTGTTGGGTCCGGAGGTGGGGCTCCCTGTACCCAGTGGCCCTTAGAGACACCAACTCCTGGTGTTGGTCGCGCCGGGTGCCGGGTTGTAGCCAGAACCTGGCTCCGTTCCGGCGGTCCCCAACTCACCTGAGCCGGGGTATACGAGGGGTTGTAGTGTGGCGGCCGTGGCGGACTCCGTCTTTCCGGAGGCGGAGTTGACCCCGGCCCCAAACCGCCACCCGTGGGAGATCCCCTCTCCCGAACCGGTGCTGAGCCCTCAGCACTAGGGGTGCACAGTAAGCGATGGTGCGGTCCGCCGCACACATCGCAAGGCCTCGCCTGGGGACACTCATTATACCTATGTCCTCCCAGGCAGGCATAACACAATCCTCGTGTCCTAACGAGGTTTCGGCGCTCTTTTGTGGGCAGCCCGAGAATTGCTGGACATAGTTGTTCCAAGTGCTGCTGTCCGCAAACCCGGCATCCAGAACCGGGGTTGATGGCGGCCGCAGCCACCAGCCTGCCGCGACCCTTCCCTGGGTTGCGTGGCGGCTGGGCGCCGTAGACTCCGGAAGTGCGGGCCGGCGCACTTGTCGGAGCCTCCTGGGAGGCTAGCTGGTTTTCCAGCAGGCCAGCCTCCTCTTCCAGGAACTCCAGAAGTTCCCCTATCGAGGACAGAACGCTGCCGAGATCCTTGTGGACCAGTCGATTCCGCTCGAACTTGTCCCTCATCTCCTGCGACAACTTGGCCAGAACGATGTGCAGAAGAAGAAAGGACCACTGGTCGACGGGCAGTCCGAGCGTCCTTAACCCGTTTAAGGACACGGTGAGCGGGGTGATCAGCTGCGCCCTCAGCTAAGCCTTATGGTTGACCCTCGGCAATCCCAGCAGATGGGTCACGTGCGCGTCCGCCTGAAGACGCGGCTTCTCGTACCGCTTCTCCAGCAGCTGCATGGCGGTGTCGTAGCTCGCATCCTGCAGCTCCAGATGCTGTACGAGCTGTCTGGGTTCTCCGTCTAGGAAGGAACGGAGATATGCCAGCTTTTCGGCCTTGGTGAAATCCTTCCGAGTATCCACCAAGGCCAAAAACATGTTCCGGAATCCAGCCCAGTCCCGCATACATCCGGTGAAATGCGGGACCTCCAGGGCACCCAATCTTCCCATGGCGCTGGGTCCAGGGGTGTGGAGCGAAGCGGGGCGCGCAACAGGCTTCCCCTCCCGCAGTCGCTCGATGTCCTTCACCCGCTGAAGGACCTCATCGTAGATGTCTTGGATGTGCTCCAGATCCTTGACATATTGGGCGTGGAGGGCCAGCTCCTTCTCCCCGACCGGGTCGGTTGACAATAGAGCGGTTACCGACCGCTCGGCCAACAAGAAACGACCCTGCATTTCTTTCGAACGCGTCTCCAAGGCGTCCTCCCGGTTAGGCCGATCTATTAATGCAAGCAGCCCGGTGAACCACCGGAGCTGCTGAGCCAACTCCTGCCGTGACGCTGTCATTATAAATAACTTAAACTAAATAAACCTAAACACAAAATTAAAACGAGTCAACGAAAACACGGAATCGATTATCCCGAATCGACTCGATGCTTTCAATTGAAAGAAATTGAATAACAATTAACGTTCCGAGAAATGTCCCAGCCCAAATACAACGAAAACAACGGTACTACCAACCTTACAATTCAACCGCACCTGTCCCGGAAGTGCGATTTTACACGAAATGAGCTTAACCTATTACGAACTAACAAAATACACAAAATTACACCGATTAACCTAGAGGTCCGGTAGTAACCACGCTCTGCTACCAAAATGGTGCGGTGCTAATCACACCCAACGACTATCCCAAGTGCACTTTTCCCCTGAGGAAATACCTGCTTTCTCCAGCAGCGGAGACGCCGACATCCAAACCCGGATGGCGAATTGTACTCCCGATGCGATTCGCTTACGACGTACACACACACAAAACACAGGTTGCACAATACACTTAATTAGAGTAATACGGCTCCAAATGCCCTTATTACTGCTTAAAATCTATTTAATTATCAACACACGATAACCTATAAACCAGCCATTGTTGCCTTCCCGAGACAAGTGTACCAACAAAGAAAAAAGAACAATTAGTGATGGGGCCATTATGCCACTAAATAAATTGAACCTCGATAATCGATTCCCAAATCGATCCGTCCATAATACAAATCAAAGTTTTATTTCCAACAAAAATAAATGCCTGTTTATTTGTAACAATATGTATAATATGTCTTACAAATACATTAAATTAAATAAACATCGTTTCATACATTTTTCAAAAATTTTTGGAAGGAGGGCGGCCGAAATCTGTCAATGCCAATCCAAACTCACATTCATCTTTTTTATGTTTTCATTGCTTAAGATACGATCCCTGCAGCCTTATTAAAATATTGTTTCAAAAATGGAATCGTAGGAAACGAAGTAATAGGAGTTAAGGGCCCTATTACATTTTGACTATGATTTTTGCGTAAAATGGCCATTTTTGGCGTTCTCGATCTCAGTATAGAAAATACATCAACAATTTTGACTTATTGAATAGTGTAGAATAGCTATTGGCATAGTTTGTAGCGGCCTCGCTTTTTGTAAATTTTGCTTAACATTTTAATGAAACCCAAAATAGCAGAGAAAGATTTTCATAAAATGCGCGAAGGCACTTTTTTGAGTTCCTAGATTGAACTACTGTTCTAAACAAATGAAATAAAAAAAAATGAATGTTATCTCTTATATAGTCGAATAGTTTGTAGCGGCCTCGGAATTTTTAGATATCATTGATTTTACATAGAAAAAAAATCTTATTCTAAACCAAAAAACTTCGAAAATCGCTTTAAGATCGCTGTGAATTTCTCCTATCTACGATAATATTATTGAGCAAAATTTATACCAGAATAATTGTTACTTCATGAGGAATAAGTATATTACAATTAATTTATTATCTTATTTCGATAAAAACGATAAATACAACTGCAAAATTACTACAAAATGTGATGCGACGGCCGTCCGAACTCAGCTTTTTCTCGCAGAGTGGAAATTTGAAATACTAAGCATGAATTTATTATCCTATTTCGGTAAAAGCGATAAATACAACTGGAAAATTACTACAAAATGCGAAAATGGGCATTTAACGCAAAAATCACAATTGAGATGCAATAGGCCTCTTAATGACAAACACTTTTATAATGTTTTTATATTATTTTCATATTGAAATCGGAGGTGCTGTACAGTCGGCGGCAGATCAACCTACCCAAATCTGTCAAATTTCTCCAATGAATATTGGTCCTTATAACCAAACAATAAAGTTCAAAATTGATTGTAGAAATTTGACAGTTTTGGATAGGTTGATCTGCCGCCGTGTGTACATATTAATATTTATGAATATTATGACATCTATATTTAGAGATCCAAGAAGGCGAGGACTTGTTTTTTTTATATGCTCTATCCTTGGAACAATATCGCTTTATTTATTATTCTGAGGCTCTATTCGTCTATAAAAACTTAAAAAAATAAATATGGGTACCTATCGCTTTTTTGTGGGTTATTTATTTATTTTATATACATTACATACACAAAGCTACATTACAAATTAAATTATTGTTTACATTGAAATTACCTACAAATAATCTATAAAAGAATAACAATATAAATATACCTACTCAATGATAACAATAATATTAATAAAACGAAAATATATAAAATAAATTAAATTAAGTTAAATTAAATTATGTAGATTACAAGAATAAAATTAAAATTAAAATTAAAATTACGTATTAAAATTACGATGGCAGAAGTTTGCTGACATCCTTTTTAAATTTTGATAGTGTATAAAAGTATAGTGTATAAAAGTATAGTGCATAAAAATGACATCTCTGTTTCGAAATTCAAGATGGCGGACGTGATTTTAAAAAATGTAAATATAGTTATTGTTTTTAAGGTTTTCGTAGGTGCGAATGTAAATAACATCTATTTCGAGATCCAAAATGGCGGATGTGATATTTAAAAAAAAGTCAATATGGGTATCGTTTTTAAGATTTTCGTAGGTGCCTATAAAGATTATGACATCAATTTTGAGATACAAGATGGCGGACGTGATCTTTTTTAAAAACTCAATATGGGTATCGTTTTTTAAGTTTTCGTAATAATAATAATAAATTCTTTATTTGCTTAAAAACACAGTATTTAAAGTTGTAACAAATATTGTATGCCCACATGTTTTGCAATTTGTATTGCATGCAAATATTGTAAATACATTAAAGAATAACATGATACTACAATTAAGTTTCCATAAAAATATCATTTTAAATCAATTAAATTAAATTAAATTCACAAATAAAAAATAATAAAAATTAGCATGTTACTTAAATAAGGTTATATAAATAAAAAAATTCAAATTCAAATTCAAATTCAAAAATCATTTATTCAGTTTAGGCTACAAGTAGCTCTTATGAATGTCGCTATGCCATCGGTTCGTAAGTCTACTCTAGGCGGGAGATCTTGCACTGAGAAGAACCGGCAAGAAACTCAGCAAGTGTCCAGCTCTTTTCTCCCTTACAGCGTCAAAAAAAATAAAAATTGAAAAATGCCCTATCATAGCAGGACACTTTCCATTAAAAATAAACACAAAAAAATATAGAAGACAACCACAACATGTAAAAAAAAACAAAAAAAATAAACAAATCTAATATATCAAATTTACATCTGGTATAAGTTTCAATTTCCACAATGTCATACAGTACCACTACAGTACTCTAATAAAAGTCAAAAATTGTTTAAAAAAAACAAAGTCAAACTATAGTAATTAATACTAACAATAAGATAAGTATGCAAGAGCAGACCAGCCTCCACAGGCGGCACCCGTTCACGAGTATGACATATGAATCAGCCATCGCTTCGCTCAACCATATTTTAGGGAACGTAACGACCCGACGCACACGCCACCACCGCAGAGACAATAAAGAGAGCATGACACACTCAAGATACTTTAAATAAAAACTTAATGATCTATTTAACGCAACGCTGTTTGTTATCTGTAGGATACTGTTCAAAACTATCATATCAGTATAAAAATTATATAAATTAATTTTATTATGTATATTGATACAAATAGAGTATAATGTGTTTTTTATTACAACCAGGCTGTTTTATCATCTAATTATTCTTTGACTTTAATAATAACCTTTTATAAAAAAGTGTAACTACTTACAATGTGAAATAACATGTGCAGGCGAGCAGACTAAGATGACCACACATTCTTATCATTAAAATAATCATCAATTTTATAGTAACCTTTTTTCATTAGACCTTGTTTTATTTCTGTCTTAAACTTGTGTAGTGGCAATTCTGTTAGAGTGAAAGGCACTTTATTGTATATTTTTATACATTTCCCAACAAATGAATTACCAACTTTATTGAGTCTAAGTTTTAGAACAGCCAGTTTGTTTTTATTTCTTGTGTTAAAATTATGGGTATTACTTTTTTTTTCGAATTTATCTAAGTTTTTATAAACATAAATGATATTTTCATAAATAGACTGTGAAGCTACAGTTAAAATATTAATCTGCTTAAATAACTCTCTCAGCGTATCACGGGGCTTAAGGCTATAAATAGCTCGAATGGCTCTTTTCTGTAAAACAAAAATGGTTTCAATGTCAGCCGCTGAGCCCCACAATAAAATACCATACGACATAACGCTGTGAAAGTAACTAAAGTAAACCAATCTTGCCGTTTCTACATCAGTAAGTGACCTCATTTTTCTAACCGCATAGGCAGCTGAGCTAAGTCTTCCTGCCAGGGCAGCAATATGAGAACCCCATTGTAATTTATGATCTAAGGTAATACCCAGAAAAACTCTCGAGTTAACTATTTCAACTATTTCATCGTTCATAGTGATACTGGTATTAACCTGCTTCACATTGGGCATCGTGAATTTCACACATTTAGTTTTTTTTGCATTAAGCAGCAGGTTATTAGTGGTAAACCAATGTAATATTTGAGAGAGAGTATTACTTACGTCGTCAAATATTGCTCTATGTCTATCAACTTTAAAAATCAATGAGGTGTCATCAGCAAATAATACTATCTCACAAAGATCTTCGGTGTAGTAAGGTAGATCATTTACATAAATGAGAAATAAAAGAGGTCCTAATATTGAACCCTGGGGCACCCCCATAAGTAATGGGGCGCCAGAAGAATCAGTACCGTTAATATTAACTTTTTGAACTCTGCCAGTGAGGTATGATTTCAATAAGGTAAGTGAGTTGTCTGAGACACCATAATGTTCCATTTTTAATAATAAAGTATCGTGATCGACACAGTCGAAAGCTTTCGATAAATCACAGAAGATACCTATCGCATCCTGTTTCTGCTCCCATGCATCGAAAATATGGTTAATGAGTGCAACTCCCGCGTCGGTTGTATTTCTACCTTTAGTGAAACCAAATTGTTTGTTATGAAGTAACTGGTTATCTGTAAAATGTGACAGCAATTGATTAAAAATAACTTTTTCAAAAATTTTACTAAGAGCCGGTAGTATGGATATAGGCCGAAAATTAGATGGGTCACTTTTATCGCCTGTTTTAAATAACGGTATAATTTTACTGTACTTCATTAAATCTGGAAATACACATTCATCAATGCATTTATTAACACGTTAAACGCCATGGGGGTCAAGGTTTGAGCCCCACTCAATTAGTACATAGGGCCAGCCAAAAACTAGAGATATGTGTTTTTTTTATGCAACCATACTTTTGTTTAATATGACAGGAAATACATCGAAACCCTTAACGCAATATCTAAATGTTGTGTTTTTTACATTTTACAGCGTAAAAACAACTGTCGCTCAATAGCTGTCCCCCGCGGCCTCCCAGTACAGAAATTCGAATTTCCGTTAGCGGGGGCCGCGCGGGTCGCGGTGTCGATCACTCCCGCCACACTAACGCGCCGCACAGTCACTGCTCCTATTAGTCACCCTTACGAAAATCTGTGAAATGGTACAAAAAAGTTGCTATCCATTTGCTCCTGAGCACTGCTGTTGTCAATGCTTTGATTTTATATCAGACTGTTACTGGAAAAAAAATACAAATTGTCGAGTTCAGAAAAGAGATATTGCAAAGTTTGTTGACGCAAAAAGACGAGGAAAGAGAAGCTGTAAGACCAAAGAGAATGAAACACAAACTAACAAAGAATGACGGGCCTAATGTAAGAATTCGTCGCACTTGTCAGCAATGTTATAAAGAAAACGTCAAAGTCATGGGGCGGTTACTGGCGAAAAACAGAACAAGGAAAACTGTTACTTTTTGTGAGACCTGTCCCGACAAACCTTACCTGTGTCTTGATTGTTTCCACAAGTTGCACTAAAGGCTCATATTTTCGTTTATATGTTTTCACAAAATAAAGTCTGATTTAAATAAAAACTTGTTTCATTTTCAATATTCAATTTATTGAACGTCAGTAAAATAAATTAAAATTCATTCATTATTTCCGTAAAAGCATATTTCATGTAGTAAAAAAACATATAAGATATGTAGCTAAATTCACTGATTATAACACTATCAATAACATACTTATTATTTAGATAAATATATATTTTTTAAGTATCCCAACATTTTTTGTGTGGACTGTGTACTGAAAAACTAGTTAGGTCATAATAACTTGTAATATTTTTCTAAGTGTAGTCTTTGATTAAAAACCAACTAAATGTGGCTTTTCTCTGGGGCCGTGGGGGACTTGTTCAACAAAGATTTGTTCAATAAATGTATCCTCCAACTCAATACAGACGTTTGGAATTACTTCTAACCCGCGGTCATATGTTGTCCCCCGTGGCCTGAACGAAACATCCATGTGTCGGACAAACCTTGACCACCATGGCCTAAATGGAAAATCGTTAAAAACTTCATGGCGTTTAACGTGTTAAATATTATTGCTAAATTAGACGCGATAGAAGATATTATAGATTTTAAAATATCAGTGGAGATACCCCAAAGATCCTCAGTCTTTTTTATATTAAGTTTTCTAAAAGCTTTTATTATTATATCAGAATCAATATAGTGAAAATTGAATCGAATATTACATATTTTTACACTCGATACAAGAAGAGACTGGGCAAGATGTTTACAAGAATTTAATTTATTTGATGTAATGAGTGGAATTTTTGAGAAAAATGTTTCAAACGCGCCTGCTACTTCCGTATCACCATTGATGTAAGCATTATCGACTTTGAGTTCAAGTATACGATCACGAGACCTTACTTTACAAGTTTCTTTATTAATGACGTTCCAAGTGGCTTTTATTTTATTTTTTGAATTCACAATCTTTGCCCGAATGTAGTTGGCCTTTGCTATAGAACAAACTTTTTTGAACATTTTTGAATAATTTTTAACATATTCAATTACACTTGGATCCTTAGAGTTTGCCTTTATATCATATAATTGATACAATCTATTTCTACTCCTGTAGATGCCAGCTGTGGCCCAATCACTGAATTTAGTTTTAGACTTATCTACTTTGATTAATTTTTGAGTAAAATTGTTATTTAACTCTTTTTGATTATTTCGAATAGATTGTCGTATAAGATGTTCGCTTTGTCATTGTTACATGGTATTTGTAACACTTTATCATTAACATTCTTCTTAAATCTGTCTAATCGATTAGTGGTCACTGGCCTGTATAAAATATTCATTGAAGGACGTTCATATTGGTGCTCAAACCTAACTATCTGACCACTGTGATCAGAATTTATAAAATTTATTATTGATTTCTCAATATCATTACAATTAGAAAAAATATTATCTAAACAGGTAGCTGATGTGGCTGTAACTCTTGTAGGTTCATCAAAAAGATTTTGCAAGTTAAACGATTTGAAAAGATTAAAAGAAACCTTACCGAGTTCTGTGAGTCATCTAAAATATTTATATTAAAGTCGCCACATATAACTATCCTCTTTTTACAATTGCATACCTTTTGCAAGGTTTCTTCCATAATGGACTCAAATAAGTGGTAATTACCAGAGGGAGGCCTATACACACAAACAATAACATACTGCTCGAGCTCCGCACATGATAGTTCAATATTTTGTTCAACTGAGAGAGATACTATGTCTTTACGCTCCTTTGATTGTAATGTATCGTTAATTAATATCAGTGACCCACCTCTTATAGCAGACTCTCTTGTGAACGAACTAATGACTTTATAATTATCAATGCTTACTAACAGTTCGCATTGTTTTAACCAGTGCTCGGTTAAGCATAATACATGTACATTTTTTTCATTTATATATAATTCTAATTCTAATTCTTTTCCAGAAAAGCCCTGAATGTTTTGATGTATAATGTTTATAAAGGTGGACATTTCATTTGTCTTAATATTTAAGTCGCAAGAGTTTTCCTCTATTGTCTTAGAGATCAATTTAAATTATTGTAAACAGATTGATTTGGAACAGATTCCAAAGTACAATTACAATGTCAATATTCTGCCCAATAGGGGCAGATAGGCTAGCCAAATTTTTGGCTGAGTATTGAATATAATATGATAGCGATAATGCTATCTGTCTCTTAAGATATTTATTAAGATAAATTTTATCTTTTGTCAAATATAATTTATTATCTAAATACCTATTTAGGTCAATTAAATGGAATTTATTCTTATTATTAAAAGTCAGAGTATGTAATGTCATATTTATTTTATGTCTTATATTGTTTTCAGTCTGTGGCAAGCTTTGGCTATAAGGAAGTGTGAACAAAACAACATTTTTAACATTTAATGAATACAATAAATCAAAACATTTTAACAGTTCAGTCTTGTCCGTACTTCCCCTGTGTCCCACTAAAACCAATAGTGTGGTGTTTTCATTGAATTTGTAATTCATAATTTTTCTAATAATATCATGATAAGTTAAACCAGGCGTACAATAATTAGTAACAGTTTGTCCCAAATATGTACTTAATAATTGGCCCATGGATTTCCCAAGTTCATCACTAAACATGATAGTCTCAGATTTTACAATGTTATTCTGAGTGGAGGAACTATTGGAATTTTTATATTTATTTTTATTTGATACAGATGAAGGACTTTGGTGATGATGAGTGAACAAGGACTCACAGACTGACTGAGGGCTGCTAGATGAGCTATTTTGGTCTGACTGGTCACAATTAGACTGAATGAGGCACTTTAAAGCAAGCATGTGTTCCTCGCACTCATTTTTAGCACTATTATACTTATTCGTCATTAATTCTAAGGATTTGTGAAGGTTACAAATCTCAATTTCCATTTTCCTTATGTCACTGTCATATTCGGTAATATTATTTTCTAATAATAATGAATACATATCAAGTTCATCGCCAAGTTGCCTTCTCTCTTTAATATACATAATTTTTTTGTACATACATTTTTGCCTCTTAATAAGTTTTTTAGTTTTGGCTATATTAATTTTAACATACTTTTTAAATTTGTTTCTACTGCACTGAACAATCCCCACTTCAGTATTTAAATTTAAGGTTTTTATAGTGTCATCACTTGTCAGATCAATTGTTACAATGGGTTCCGATATTTGTGCAGTAGAAACCAGGCTGGGCGCACTACCGACTAACTCATCAAACAAGCTGTGGCTATGGGAAGTCATGGTGTCTCGTTTCTCCGCCTCCAGGGTGGTAATGTGGCGGTGGGCTTCTTGCAGCTCCTGCTCCAGGACCGACATGCGCTTGAGGCCCTGCTCGTACTCGTCACTGCATTCCCTGAACCCAACCAGTATGCTATGCAACTTGTCCCGCTCATCTACTACTAACCTATGCTCAGTGTGCAGCTCAGCCATTTGTTTTTTCAAAACATCATATTTATTTAACGAATCCAATAGTTCCATCTCATTGTCATCTCTTTCCCTATGCAATTGTTCAACCAACCCCTTGGAAACCTCTAATTCCTTCAAAGCTAAGTTGAGTTTTCTCAATGTAACATCGAGCTTACTCTCTTCTTGGCGAGCTGAGGTCATGCTACGCGTAGTGATCGGCATTTTAGTTAGTTAGAAAAAAAAATAAAGATAAAGATAAACACCAAAAAGTTGTTCGAACAAAGTATGAGAGGTTATAAAGTAAATTACAAAGTAACCTCAACGCGAAAGTGATCAAATATCACTTTAAATATATAAAAAGAACGGTGTCTAATGATTATTATAATTAAATGTAAAATTTACCACACAATGCTATTTAAAAGAGATGACAAAGATTGACAAAAACAAAAAATGCAGTGTCATTGACTGCTCGCCGGCCGGTACGTACGATACCTGCAATTCACTAATTCACACACAATACACAGTTTTATGCACAGATTATTGCGCAAATTCACTTAGAATATACTTAAATTTTGTTTCGTGATGAATTTTGGGACCAAATATACGATTAAATAATAAAATTAGTAAATAAATTCGAGACAAAATGCAATCAGCTGTTAGCCGTAGTGTTGCCACACTTACCAAAAAACAAATAAAATATAAATGGTCAAAAACATATTCTAATTAGTGTTAAAGTCTAATAATTCGTCGTAGTCGTAGGTGCCAATTATGAATATGACATCTAATTCGAGATCCAAGATAGCGGACGATATCTTTAAAAAAAAGTCAATATGGATATCGTTTTTGTCGTTTTCGTGGGTGCCAATTATGAATATGACATCTATTTCAAGATCCAAGATGGGTATAATTTTTAAGGTTTTCGTGGGCGCCGATAATGAATATGACATCTATTTCGAGATCCAAGATGGCGGACGTGTTTTTTTAAAGTCAATATGGGTATCGTTATTAAGGTTTACGTGGGTGGCCAAGTCTGGATACATTCGAT
Organism: Eudonia lacustrata; assembly: GCA_947562085.1. Taxonomy (NCBI): domain Eukaryota; kingdom Metazoa; phylum Arthropoda; class Insecta; order Lepidoptera; family Crambidae; genus Eudonia; species Eudonia lacustrata. The sequence continues at coordinate 9,865,636 of OX387313.1, read as the reverse complement.
TTACAAGTCGAGTTAAAAAACACCACCAATTTTAGTTCAAAAGAATGTCGATGTGCAAACCTGAGATACAATAAACTTGACGGCCATGTTTTTTGGCGTAAAGAGACTTCATATTGGCCTGTGATCAAACAGTAAAATAGACATTGTCTTAAAGGAATTTGTTTAAATTTATTTATCTAAGTAATAAAAAGCTGTTTTCCCCTTTTTAATCACATTGCGCGCACAGAGGACTGTAAGACTTAGCATAGTTAAAGTTCATAAAGAGACGGAGTGCAGAAAATTCAAAGGATATTAAAAAATGATGCGGATGATTTCAATCTGACAATGTCAAACAATGTCCGAGGAATTGTTCGGTCTGATCCCTGCCGCTGATTTCCTTCACCGCACTACAAACAATCGACTGTCTTTCCATCCACGCCATTTTGATGGATGGCGATCTACTACTCTGCGTTTCTCATGTAATTTTTTACCACGAACTACAGTGTTGTGGAACCAGCTCTCGGCGGCGGTATTTCCGAACCAGTACGACTTAGGGATCTTCAAGAAACGAGCCTATTCCTTCCTTAAAGGCCGGCAACGCATCTGTGATTCCTTTGGTTTTGCGGGTGTCCATGGGCGGCGGTGATTGCTTTCCATCAGGTGACCCGCCTGCTCGTTTGCCTCCTTCTAATATAAAAAAAAAAACTTTTTTTAAAAAATTGTCATGGCCATTGCTACCTACAAACCTTCCAGCCGAAATAGTAAACATCTTTTAATAAAAATTACGGTCGAATATCAATCACTGGGCGACCGCTAGATAAATATTATGTCGCTTTTCTATATTGTAGATGTAGATATCAAAGTTAGTACAAGTAAGTATAGTAAGTACTAACTAGATAAAAACATGAAGGAGAAATTGAATTTTCATTTTCAAGAGAAGTTATAGTTACATATATGAAAATCTTCTATTTATTCGTTATAAATTAGCCATCTTATTCCATAGCCAAAGATATAACAGTTATATCTAACTACATCTACTGCAATATAGCGGAAAGAAAATTTTATTAAAATGAATGTCGTCGCACAAACTAAGAAATATCCGTATCTTTATCCGCATCATGGGAGCTTTTATCCTAGCAAATAATACGTTAGTATGTAGTTTTTGTTAGCAAACAAAGCTGGTTTGATTAAAGCAATAAATTGGGCAGACCCGATTATCTAGAGCTGGTTATTCGGCGGAATTAACTGGAAACAGGAGACGCAGATTCAACCGTAAATTGCTTTTGAAATGCCTCCTTAATACATGAGAATACTTAGAATTTGTGTCCAGTGTAACTATCAAGGTGAAAAGCTGAGTAAGGGATGGTGAGGGCAAGTAAAACGAGTATCGTAATTAGAGCTATTTTTCATCACTTCCAAACTCTTAGAAAAAAAAACACAGAGCTGCTTTTCCAAAAGCAGTATCGTACGCAGATAATGAAATCAGTAAAGTTTAATAAATAAATACTCTTATACACATATGACACCAACACATTACCAAAACAAGGGAGAACCGCTTGTATTTGGTATAATGTTATATTTCACTTTTCATGACCTATCTTTTGACGACAATACGAGCAATCGTTTTTTGTCTGTTATCAACGAAAAAGATTGTCTTTAATCTAAATTTTCTCAAAGGGAATTTTACCCGCATTGAACCCGCTATTATGAACGATTCTAAATTTCGTCGTCGTTGAAATAATCTACGTTTTTACAGTCCACATTGTAGGTTTGATTAAAGCTATAAATCGGACGAACCGGTTATCTGTGAGCATAAAAACGAATATAAATCCGAATTCACTTTGAAATCACCGGATACTACCTATATCTGGTAATCATTGGTGTGTGAATACTGTACCAGGCCAATATGAGATTTTGGGATAATTGCTAAATTTGTTGTTTTTTTATTTCACTACTGATAAGAGCTTGGCATCATTTCACCTGATAGTAAGTGTCGTGTGAAAACGCGTTTTACCTTTTTTTTGAGACTCTCTCTCAAAAAAAAGGTAAAACGTGCTGATTCCGAACTACTTTAAGAAATATTTTTAAAGAAATTGGTGTTCTTACAGTTGCATCTCAGTTTATTTTTAATTGCATAGTTTTTGTGCGTTGCAACATCAACTCTTTGACTAAACACGGTGATGTACACAATTTCAACACTAGAAATAAGAAAAAGCTTGTAATGCCACTGTTCAGGTTGCAAAAGGTTCTTGGCTCTTTCTTGGGGCAAGATATACACTACTATGATAAAATACCTAGTACTGTACAAGATTTACCTTTAGATAAGTTTAAAAAACATGTAAAATCTTCTTGACTTAAGAAAGGTTATTATACAGTCAAAGAATATTTAGATGACAAAACAGCCTGGTTATAATTAAAAAAACTACTCTTTATTTTATTTTATTGGGATCAATCATTACTTTAAAAATATCTTAGCGCTGCTATGATAGTCTTTATCAACAGTGTCCTACAGTTTACAAATAATATTTATGTTACGTTAAACATTTCATTAGTTTTTATTTAGAGTAGCTTGAGTGTGGCATGCTCTCTTTATTGTCTCTGCGGTGTTGGCATGTGCGTCGGTTCGTTATATTTCCTAAGATATGGTTGAGTGAAGCGATGGCTGATTCATATGTCATACTCGTGAACGGGTGCCGCCTGTGGAGGCTAGTCTGCTCTTGCATACTATTATTTTTATTATTATTAACTATGGTTTAATTTTGTTTTTTTTTTCTTTCTTAGACAATTTTTGACCTTTATTAGTGCTTTATGACATTGTGAAAATTTTAACTGGTAAATGATGTAAATTTGCAAACTTAGATATTATTATATTTTCTCTTTTTTTTTAACTTGTGTGATTGTCCTTTATATTTTGTGTTTTTTTTGTGATGGAAAGTGTCCTTTTATGATAGGGTTTTTATGATTATTTATGATTTATGATAGGGATTAGGGAATTTTCCAATATTTTTTGACGCTGTAACGGAGAAAAGAGCTGGACACTTGCTGAGTTTCTTGCCGCCCAGAGTAGACTTACGAACCGATGGCATAATGACGTTCATAAGAGCTATTTGCCTAAACTGAATAAATGATTTTGAATTTGAATTTTGAATTTGATTGCCTTAGACGGCATTTACAGCATCACCGGACTTTTTTGGGGGCTGAGCGGCGAGAAACATAAAGGGTTCCTCAAGCCGTGTGATCGATACTCCGTCAGAATCTTTCTAGAGGGTCCCCCGTTCCCTAATAGATTTTCCGAGCAGTTCAGATCGGGCTTTACCTGGCATCCATAACTATTGTGGAACAGGATGCCTAATCTTTAGAAATAAAAAAAATATTTACTTGTATATACAAAATAATAATAAATGTAATAAAATCTGTTTAACATTATTTTCAAAATAAAAGTTATTTTAACAAATTAAATTATAACTGTATGGTAGGTGGCTTAGCGAATGATATTCACTAAACCACACACGCACAACGGTTCTACCTATTTGAAAACTAGTTAAGAGCTTGGTAACTTGTCACGAAAAAAATTACTGATAAGACCAAAATGTCGTGACAAGTTACTAAACTCTTCAAAATATAGTAAATATTTACTGTATTTTGAATGTATCTCTGAAGGGGATAGATAAGACCAAAATGTCGTGACAAGTCACTAAACTACCGTTGTGCGTGTGTGGTTTAGTGAATATCATTCGCTAAACCACCTACCATACAGTTATAATTTAATTTGTAACAATAACTTTTAATTTAAAAATAAAGGTAAACAGATTTTATTATTATTTTAATAACCGTATTTTGATATCTCAGAGTGTACTTTAAGCATTTATTGATATTCGTTTTCGAATTCAGAATCACAAGATATTTATGAAACTCAACCCGGATCCCGACTTGATAAATTATTCCTTCAGGGCGGTGAAATCAGTTACTTAATACAACGTCTGTAGATATTACTTCGTTTCGTTGAGTTGGTTAAACTTAATGTTTCTATAAATATATATATATATAAATGCTATCTTTGAACATTGATAAATTTCTATCAAGTAGATTTTTTTATAAGTAATATTATTTTAAAAATTAACACATTAACTTATAAAATTATCACGCTTAGACTAAAAAGTTGCAGTAAGCTTAATTTAGGCATCTAATTACCCTCACTTTTAAGGTTTATACATGCCTAATTTTGTGCATGACGACTAACAATCTTGATTAATGTTAAGTATCAAAATAATTTTGTATTACATGATTGGAAATTTTTTCGTTTGCCTTCAATAAATAAATATTAGCATATGACGAATGTGGAACAAACTTTTTTTAAAGAGTGTATATACTTCAAAACTACAGGTGGAGCTCTTATTTATCTTTTGTTTGTTAGTTAAGCCATAATTTAATCAAAACAACGTATTTGACACAAAATGTTTTAAGCCCCGGACGCAAAAAGTGAACCTCCTCTTATCGTAGCTCTCAACGGATGAGCCAATTTCAATGCTTTTTTTTGTTCGAAAGCCTTACCTGGGGAGTCCTTGGCTAGGTTTGATGGAAATAAGAGCAGCCGTTCTCAAGATTTAATCAACTCTGAATAGTACTTTCAAAATGACTTTGAAAATAATTCTTTCAAGAATAAATCTAGTAACTTTTAAAAAAAAGAAGACAAAGTGTTGAAAAAATTCCACGAGCGGGATTTGAACCCGCACCCCATGACATGCCGGGTCACGTGCACTGCCAACTATGCTATCGTGGCTCAATTCAACTCGCCGAAATTAATCGACACTATCTACTTTTACTTTATAAGCCAAAGGAGCCCATTCATTGTCATCATCATCATCATCAGCTTATTTTATGTCCCCACTGCTGGGGCACGAGCCTTCCCTATGGACGGATAGGGAGAATGGGCCATAAACCACCACGCGGGCCCAGTGCGGGTTATGGTTGTTAACGACTGCTAATGCAGCCGGGACTAACGGCCTTACGTGCCTTCCGAAGCACGGAGGAACTCGAGAAGATACATTTTTGATCACCCATCCGATGACTGGCCTTTGCTTTGGCCGTTGCTTAACCTCTGCACTCGCAGACCGAGCGCGTTAACCACTGCGCCATCGAGCTCTTCTAAAAAATTTATATTTACAATAAATAATATGAATGTCTTATAATTTGTATTTAAGACATAAATAGTAATAAAATCATACAAAAAAAATCCAGAGTTCTATCGAAATCGTTATGTAACTAATGCTAATGTCATAAATTCTATGAAATGATGTATGTCAATTGTAAACTCAATTACGGACACACGGTTTCGGTACAGTTCTTGCTAGGCCCACTGCCTTAGCGAACGATTCTGACACTCTATTTATATGATTGTAATGAGCTAGCCACCGTCACTCTTTCAAATTATTCTTTCATAGTTTGTGATAAATCAAGACTTGTTAAATTTAAATGATTTTGTGAATTTTGTCATTTTTTTTATTCAACATAGCGGAAGCGCTTGACCCTAATCTTACCTGATGGTTTTATAGCGACGAATAGACGATAAGGCCAAAGCAGGTAGTGCACGTAATCCGTAATCCTTAACTACTAAGGCATTGGTTATCTTATCTCTTATTGTAGGAAAGCAACAACATTGTTATTTTAGAGCTGGACGTAGCTAACCAAACCAACAGCGATTTTCTCGCCCGCTGGAGCTTGGTTAGACTAAAAGAGGCGATGAAATTCGTTACAAATACATAGGTATTATTTCTCGTTAAAAGTTCTCATAATTTAGATACGCCTACTATTTTCGGTCATAATTTTGCCAACAATATTTTGACATTTAATTTTCTTCAAATAATTTTATGCTGATTGAAAATCATAAAATTAAAATTCATAAAGCAAGTAGGTAATGCCTTAAAGCTGTATTTCGCAATTTAATCAAAACTTTACTGAAGCATTATGACGCTCGCTTCGCCAGGTCACAATATCTGACCTAACCTGACCTTTCCTTACAGTGTTTCAGACAAATATTATCTTTACTACGAAAGCACCTTGCCCCACGGCCCTTAAACCGAACTTTTAATTTTAAAATTTACAGTTATTTTTCAAAGATAGCCTAACTGAATAAGAGGATGAAGGTTATAAGAATAAGAATAATAAGAATAAGAAACATTTATTGACCTGCACAAAAACAAATACAAACAGATGAGAAAAAATAAATGAAATAATAAAAGAGAAGAACATCATAAAACAATTAACACAATCAAAAAATAGAAATAAAAATAAAAGAGAAAGAACACTATAAATAACTACGATATGTGCAAGGCCAACGGGTAGCTGTCTCAGCAATGCTTTTGTGGCAATACACATAGTGCCACAGTAGCGCTGGTTTTTAGACAGCTCCCTGAACGTGAAGTGGCGACGACGTGTGGTGTGACAAAAATAACATACTACATAAATACTAATAGGAAAATTATATACCTAAAAACACTTACACATACATTAAGAAAAAAAAAATATATAGAATAGCTGCATGTTTGCCATTGCCTTTGCCTTCATCGAACAAAAGAAACAAGAAAAGAGAAAGAAAAAATAAAAATAAATAAAAAAATAAAAAATATATAAACCTACTTTAAAATCACCCAAAACATGCCATAAAATAAAAAGAAGAAGAAGAAAAAAATTAAAAATTATAAAACATACAACAATTTTCAAACACAAAACTAACATGTTTTTAAAAAAAAATCTTATAAATGTATTCTTATTTCAACAATGTAGATACTTTGTTTTGTTTTTCTTATCAAAAGTAGCAAGTTTATTATATTGAAGATTGCATCTCGATGTTACGTTTAAATACTCAAGCACTAAGAACTTTAAATGCTTTAAAGCATTAGGCAAGCAAGAACAAGAGCCAAAGGGTAGGGGCGTTTTTTGTAGCTCTATAATAAGGGCTAAAAGACTTAAGTCTTTTGGAACTGTGTATTCTACACACGTGCAATTATAGGTACTATATTGAAACCTTCTCTAAGCCTACAAAATACGTCTAAAACAACTCAAACGTAATGTTTGTGGAAAGATTGTCGTCACACACTCCGGATCTCGGACGTCGCATTTACACTGCTGTCAAGTGTTATCATGACGGCGGAATTAACGGGCGCAGCCTCTGCCGAGGTTGCTATAAATTACCACCCAACTTGATCCCGCTGCCAGATATATCAGCGCAGAGGCCGAAATGGGAAACCGATGATGCCATGTTTATTTCTACTCAGATGCTGCGGCGAGATTTTTTCGTAATACCCATCTTTTATTGAGATACGCGTAACAATCGAGAGAAGTTGTCAACATTTTCACAGCACAAAAAAAAGGATAATATATGTAGTTTCCTCCAAAAAAGAATATTAATAAAAAAACATTATTTTTACGTAGTTAAAAATATTCACAGTATATCATTCGCTCTAACCTGACCTAGTTACCGATGTATGCTAAAAGTTGGTTTGATGTTATAGTTTGAAACGAAATAACCGGATATTTGGAATATTTAATAACTGTGTCGCTTGCTGAAATTTTTAATAACTGTGTCGATAAGGGAATCTTTTCTGATCTTATGAAGTTTAGTAAAGTTATACCTTTATTCAAATCAGGAAACAAAGAAGACCCCAGTAACTATCGGCCCATTTCAATATTACCAGCGCTAAGTAAAATTTATGAAAAAATTATACTCGAACAGTTGATGTCATATTTTAACACAAACAACCTTTTACATAGTAAGCAATATGGTTTTACTAAGGGTCGTTCTACTACTGATGCAGGCGTTGCTCTAATAAAACATATATTTGATGCCTGGGAGAAGTCTCAAAATGCTCTTGGAGTTTTTTGCGACTTGTCCAAGGCTTTTGATTGCGTTGAGCACCGGACTCTGGTGTTTAAGCTACATTATTACGGTCTCGAAGATTTTGCACTAAATTTAATACAGTCATATCTCAGCTCTAGAACTCAAACTGTCGATATAAATGGTACTAAATCATCTGGTTCTCATGTAAAAATGGGAGTTCCACAAGGGTCGATTCTTGGTCCTTTTCTGTTCTTGATTTATATTAATGACTTGCCATTCTTTGTAGAGAATTTCTGTGAAATTGTATTATTTGCAGATGATACTTCACTCATTTTTAATGTGACTAGGTGTAGGACTAATTATGAAAATGTAAATAAAGCTCTTTCAGAGGTACTCCATTGGTTTACTATTAATAATTTACAGCTTAACGCTAAGAAAACAAAATGTATTAAATTTATACTACCAAATGTCAGAAATGAACCAACCGATATTAGAATAAACGGTGATCAATTAGATTTGGTAGATTCTACAGTCTTTTTAGGCATTACCCTTGACTCAAAACTTCAATGGAATCCTCATATATCGAAATTGGCCGGTAAACTCAGTTCTGCTGCTTATGCCATTGGAAAAATTAGGCAGTTAACAGACGTTGAAACTGCTAGAACAGCTTATTTTAGTTATTTTCATAGTGTCATGTCGTATGGCGTCCTACTGTGGGGAACAGCGGCTGATATTGAAACTATATTCATTTTACAGAAACGAGCAATAAGAGCAATCTATAAACTAGGATCACGAACTTCCCTAAGAAATCTTTTTAAGGAGATTGATGTCCTGACAGTTGCATCTCAATATATTTATAATTGTATAGTTTTTGTACGTTGCAACATCAACTCCTTTACTAAACACGGTGACGAACACAATTTCAATACTAGAAATAAGACAAAACTTGTAATGCCACTGTTCAGGTTACAGAAGGTACTTGGTTCTTTCTTGGGGCAAAGTATACACTATTACAATAAAATACCAAATTCTGTACTAGATTTACCTTTAGATAAGTTTAAAAAACATGTGAAGTCTTTATTACTTATAAAAGGTTATTATACAGTCAAAGAATATTTAGATGATAAAACAGCCTGGTTATAATAAAAATCACATATTATATTTGAATCAATTTATTAAAATTAATTTTTATAATTTTTATACTGAGAGTATTTTTATACTTTATCAGCATTGTCCTACAGATAACAAACAGCGTTGCATTAAATAGATCATTAAGTTTTTATTTAGAGTATCTTGAGTGTGTCATGCTCTCTTTACTGTCTCTGCGGTGGTGGCGTGTGCGTCGGGTCGTTACGTTCCCTAAAATATGGTTGAGCGAAGCGATGGCTGATTCATATGTCATGCTCGTGAACGGGTGCTGCCTGTGGAGGCTGGTCTGCTCTTGCATACTTATCTTATTTTTAGTATTATTAATTATAGTTTGACTTTGTTTTACCTAAACAATTTTTGACTTTTACTAGAGTACTGTAGTGGTGCTGTATGACATTGTGGAAATTGAAACTTTTACATAATTATCTGATGTAAATTTGTTAACTTACATTTTTTATTTTAACAGCATACAAAACAGATAACAAACAGCGTTGCGTTAAATAGATCATTAAGTTTTTTTTAGAGTATCTTGAGTGTGTCATGCTCTCTTTACTGTCTCTGCGGTGGTGGCGTGTGCGTCGGGTCGTTACGTTCCCTAAAATATGGTTGAGCGAAGCGATGGCTGATTCATATGTCATGCTCGTGAACGGGTGCCGCCTGTGGAGGCTGGTCTGCTCTTGCATACTTATCTTATTTTTAGTATTATTAATTATAGTTTGACTTTGTTTTACCTAAACAATTTTTGACTTTTACTAGAGTACTGTAGTGGTGCTGTATGACATTGTGGAAATTGAAACCTTTACATAATTAACTGATGTAAATTTGTTAACTTACATTTTTTATTTTGTTTTTTTACATGTTGTGGTTGTCTTATATATATTTTTTGTGTTTATTTGTAATGGAAAGTGTTCTGCTATGATAGGGCATTTTCCAATATTTTTGACGCTGTAAGGGAGAAAAGAGCTGGACACTTGCTGAGTTTCTTGCCGGTTCTTCTCAGTACAAGATCTCCCGCCCAGAGTAGATTTACGAACCGATGGCATAATGACATTCACAAGAGCTACTTGTAGCCTAAACTAAATAAATGATTTTGAATTTTGAATTTTTGAATTTTGAATCGAAGTTGAATTAGATTCCCTAGCCCTATTATAACTTAAAGAACCACCCTAAGTTTTGAATAAGAAAATCTGCTAGCATAGATATTTGAAGATGTGGTTTGGGTCTTTTGCCGTTACCAGACACTTTAAGTATTTTAAGTATGTTTATCCGTTGTCTAGTAACCATTTAACGAGTTTCATAACGAAGCTTCTCTTGGTCTAGATAATTGGCGTGAGTGTAGGAAAGTTTATTTATTTATATTATTTATGACCTTACTATACATACTTATTATACACAGAAAACACCCAGACCCGAGACAATTTAGAAAACAATAATTTCTAAAATTGACCCGACTGGGGATCGAACCCGGGACCTCAGAGATGACGACACCATGAAAACCGGTGTACAGACCACTCGACCAAGGAGGCCTCATAAAACGGGAGAGCAGACCCCGATCTGCCTCGAAGGCCACAGAAAAGTAGCCTATAAGTGGCTGGTGGTACGGCGACAGTTGATAACTTCAAAAACTTTACTTTACCTTTTCTTAACTTAGTATGTTTATTAACATGAACCTACCCTTCCACGCCTCTAGTGGTTGCTGCCATGACGTGAGTGGCATTTTGACGTTTCTTGTTAGCACATGTACTTCAGGCCGTGTGGAAATTTAACTTAAATTGGCTTAGCTCGCGTGAGACCAGTTTCATGAATGAATTCTTTTGCGGGTTGCACATTTAAAAGCAAATGTAGCGTGAACTGTGAGTTTGCGTTTGTGATCCGAAATAGTTTTCGTGCATTAAAAAAGCGTTTTATAATCGCATTGGGCACGCTATTGCAAAATGATGCATTATGTAAACTAGCACGGTTATTTTGCGAAGAGGTCATATTTTTGTAGGCTTTTTAAAACTGAAGAAAGCATCGATTTTGCTATTTTCAAACATTTACTTTATTTAATAGTGTGTTTTTTTTGATAAAGATTGCTGTTTGCTGCTGGTGACCTTTACAGCGAGCTTTTATGAATGGCGAGAAACTAAAGCCGTAGTCATTGAATATCTTAAGAAGGTTTTTAAAGGGCATGGCATCACGCAACGATGACCCGTCTTCTACTAGATTGTTCGAGGCGTTCCGACGGGAAACGAAACTATTTTCTCATAGTTCCAATGTAAAAGTCAGGTTACCGAAACTGTATTGAGACGTTATTGAATTAGCGGATTTGAGGCCCTGTTATATTTCAGTAACTACGCAGTACGCCAAGAAATGAAACCTTATAATTTAACTAGCAACTGCCGACGATGCCACTTGCGTGGATTCCTATCAAACTTTGCGAAACTTCTTCGTTTTCTCGTTATAAGGTCGAATTTCGTGAAACTTATGCAAAATTTCTTTGATATAACTTATGTAAGTTAAGTTACTTACTGCCTATATTTGCATTGCATTCGAGCAAAAATTAAGGATATAAATCGCTGGCGAGAATTTCTTTATGATGAGGAGTTTTGGAGTAGTTCTCTTACAGAAATTTTGTGAAAAAACTTTTATCTTATTAATTTAATGAATTTTGGAGTGTGACTTCCTCCGCAAAATAGATTTTTAAAACCACACATTACTTAAAGGAAAATACAGAACCCTAACTTGTGACTGCGATTTTATCACCATCAACCTATCAACGTCCACAGCTGGGCTTGATATCAATAACGGAACCTAGGGACTGTCCCACTGCTGGGCAAAGGTTCCGTCACTGTTCCGTTTTCCGATACTGTCCCACTGGGACAGTATCATTATTCGTACATTCGATCGTCATTATCAGCAGTCGATTATCATTAACAGTACTATTACTAATAACTTAAACTTCACACCTTTAATAATAACAAAATCAGCGTAATTTTAGTAAACTACAGGTAAACAGATAAATTAAGCTCGCGATAGTTGTAACAGTTTTACAATGGATGGTAACTGTGTTAATAGTGTAAACTCCCAAGGGAGAAGAGGAATCTATTATATGAAGTTTAAACTATAGATATGTTACGTTTATAGTAATTTGCGTTTAAAATCTGTTCCGAGTTTCCCTGATAAGTAAAACAAAAGATACGAAATAGCACGCAAATAAAAGAGATAGCTATTGTAAAGTGCGGCTCGAAGGACCAAAATCTAAAGCGCGTTTACGCCGTACAGATGATGAGTTTAAGTAAGTTAAGTTGAAGTAAGTAGTTGTAGTTGTCGTGGAGTGCAAGAGACGAAAAGTCTAATGAATATTCACTGAATTTTTACTTTTTATTTTCAAGTGCTAATTGCTGCACTGAAGCTAAATTAAAGCCTTCCCGGTAGCATAGCGGTCAGTGCAGCCGCCCGGATTGCGGTAGACCCAGGTTCGATTCCTGGCTGGGTGGGGTAGGCGTTTAATTTTTTCAATGTATTTTATAAATTTTAATATTGAATATTCACTGTTTATTTACGTACAAAATAGTAGGTATAAGTGGTTCTCACGCGACGTTAGTAACGCACGGTTGATAAGTTTGCACTCAGTTAATTTCGGTATTTAATAAATAAAATACTGCCAGTAGGCATGATTCATTGACCTAAAAAGACAATATAAACAAAGTATGTACGCCTAATCGTACAGCTATAATTTTAATGATTGCACTTCAAATGTTTCTAATAAATCGCTCTTTCTTTCTTTACCTGAACATGACGTCTTTGCGTCAGTTTTTTGATTGTTTGGAAAAATAATTTTATTGAAATATACTAAATAATGTTATACTAAATATGTGCTAAAAGAGATCCCTTGTATTTTGTTTACTTTAGCATCATAATTTGTGCACTTTTGAAACAGACGACGGCATTTTACTTACTTTTGTTCAACTGTAACTGACGACTCGCTCTGTGGCTTGTTTGACGCAAACTGATTGCGACATGAGACAATTGGGGTTTAAATGAGTCTTCTCAACGCGCGCGCTTATGACATATCTACTTCTCGTATTAATGTTTAATTAACATGAAAAATGATGTTTTTATTTCACTACTTCACTGGTCAAATATTTCCTTTATTATTTGCAATTAGTGTGTAATTAAATAATTTGTTATCCCTACATTGTATGATTATTTAAATTTAGAGTAATTGTTGTTTAATCATCTCAGCCAAAAGACGTCCACTGCTAGACAAAGGCCTCCCCCAAGGATTTCCACAAAGACCTGTTATGTGCTGCTCGCATCCAGCGGCTTCCCGCGACCTTCACCAGATCGTCGGTCTACCCTGTTGGAAGCCTGCCCACACTGCGCTTTCCGGTACCCGGTCGCCACTCCAGGACTATCCCGCCCCAGCGGCCATCAGTCCTGCGAGCAATGTGCCCTGCCCACTGCCACTTGAGCTTAGCAACTTTTCGGGCTATGTCGGTTACCTTTTGTTCTTCTGCGGATCTCCTCGTTTCTGATTCGATCACGCAGAGAAACCCCGAGCATAGCCCTCTCCATTGCTCTTTGAGTGACCTTGAGCCTTTTTATGAGGCCCATAGTGAGCGACCACGTCTCAGTCCCGTATGTCATCACTGGCAACACACACTGGTCAAAGACTTTCGTTTTGAGACACTGCGGTATATCGGACGAGAAGATATTTCGTAGCTTACCTACTTAGAACGGAAAAATTACTATGTTTTTTGTTGTCTTTGAGTATCCGATATTTCGAAACAGTGGCATGTTCCATAAACATAAATGTACTGAAGTTATACTGCGGACAGGTATTTGTGAACAACCAGAAGACAACTGTATACCGACTCAATCATTTTTGCGCTCGACACTCGTTCCACGACAATTGATATGGCAAATTACTGAAATAGTTGTTTAGTGTTTCAATTCTGTTTCTACTCAAAAACTTCCACAACAGGATTGTTACATTTACAAAGAGTTGATAAAACCTGTTCACCTTTCAGCCTTCACTCGAATTATTTACTGCGGCGGCCGTCGGACCTAAGGGAATCGGGCTATATACGGGCCGAGAATAAACTAAAAGATAGCAACACAATACTGGCACACATCCCCAGGACTGAATACAAGTTTTCACATAAATCAGTGGGCTAACTTTATTCAAACGACTCTCTGGCGACATTCGTTCGGATTCCACGTCAAGCGAAACTTTATACGGAGTGGCTTCTTTGTAAAAGTGCCCGCGAGTTGCTAAGAGAAGTTGGTTTGTCTCATGAACACGTGTGTTACTGCTATCGAGTTCACCGTTAAATTTTACAAGGTAACACGGGCCGTATGAGACGTGAGTTTTGTGAAGCAATGGGATAGGTAGCTCAATTGAAGTTATTATAATAAAGTAATAGTACCATAAGTTTTACAATTTTATATACTGTTCCACTACTGAGCACAGGTCTCCATAATTAAAGTCATCGCTACAACTGCCCATCTGTTGGTTAAATAATTTAAATGAATTGTAGTTTTTTATTCATCTTAAAGCAAAAATACAAAATGTTGTTTTTATTATTTATTTCTACCTATTTTCTACCCAATGTTAAGTTTATAAAGTTTAGAGAATATTTATTGTCTCAAGAAATTACAATTTCACTTAGAAGACAAACTTAAATATATTGCTATTACATGCTAAAACTTATGCTAAAACTGAGCTGTAAGTAGTGAGCTGCTTGTTATAAATTATGTTAACTTATAGAGTACAATAATTAACATATAAAAAATAATATATTATATATTATTGCGAAGTGTGGGCAGGCCTCCAATAAGGTGGACCGACGATCTGGTGAAGGTCGCGGGAAGCCGCTGGATGCGAGCAGCACAAAACCGGTCGTTGTGGAGATCCTTGGAGGAGGCCTTTGTCCAGAAGTGGACGTCTTTGGGCTGAGATGATGATGATGATGATATATATATGTCGGCGGCGAGGTTTTGTAGGTAGGTACGGTCGAGCAAACTCGTATACGTCGTTAACACTGTTCATCTTGGATCTTCAAAATAAAAAACATAGTCGTATTCCTTACAGTCACTTTGATGTTATTTTAACATCACAATTAAATAACTTAGAAACAGTTGCCCGATGCAAATGGATTTTAGAAACGAAGTGAAGTTCTACGCGTGCGTACTCTCCGACCGACCGCTCCCGTTCAAATGTGTCCAGTTCGTTGTCGCGCCAAGCCAACTGACGTTGACGTTTCGCGCACCATAGAGCATAGGCTGCGCAGACCACACTAAGTATAGACTATACTTGTCGTTTCTAAGCGATGCTAGCGCCAAGTCTCCGACATATATATTTTAAATGTTGATTATAATTGATTTAATAAATGTTTTTGGAGCTTCTTCTTAAAAATATTAATACATTGACTATCCTTTAACGACTTGGGTAATTTATTATACATTTTGCTCCTTCGTACATTAAATTTTGGATTCCATAATTAGTTCTAGGAAAAAGTAGATTAGTATTATCAGCATTTCTCAATTGTTTGTTCTGGAAAAGACTATTTTTATTAAAACTTATTTCTAAATGTATTTTTCCATGTAAAATCTTATATTTAAGAGAATACAGGTTTTAAATGTGTGTAAAAGATTGGATGTGAATAAAATTTCATTTTTTATAGTCTATCATTTGCACAATCGCATGTTCTTACTACATACAAATATTCATCAAGATCGGTCAAGCCGTACTTGAGTTAAAAGTGGACATACAGACAGACAAACAGACAGACAAAAATTTCAAAAATCGTGGAATTGGTGTCAGTGATTCAAAAAATGAATATTTATCCCAAAATTTTTTAGAAAAATTGCAAGTACACACAGAGCCTACAGATTTATATAGTAGTGTAGATATAATTGATCGAAGGTTGTAGATTCTTTGATGAGTTATAGCGATACTTCATAATCTTTTATTATCATCCTTATGTTTTCCATGACTCTATTTACTCTATCTACTAAGTAGTACCACTAGTAGTTTTGTATGTAGGTACTAGTAGTAGTACTAGTACCTACATACAAAAGTCAAAAGTGCAACACACAAAGTAGATCTTAGTAAACACAATCAATACTTTAATTTTATTAGATTGCACATTACGCAAATAACTTTAACTTCAAACAACATAAAATGAAAGAGTACCTAGTTATGATATTTTTTCATCTGAAGATTAAACCTGAAAGGTAATTTTTAGTTGCGTAACTTTCTACCTTAACGAACAATCCATTAGCGCTTCCAACCTTATGCATCTTTTACAGATTCAGTCAACAATTTTATTGGATAACCATCACAACTACTCACAAGTTATTTAACAAAGTATTACAAAGCCAGTCATTAAAATTCAGTTGTTACTCGAAGAATAAACCAATTGAAGTTATTTCAACAAGCTTTTCTGAACGATGTTCAATAGAATTTATGAAGACGTTATTTTTAAAGGATACTTGGCCAGCTAGTTAGAACACTTCTTAGTACCTATATGCTAGAATAGCAGAATCGTATATTTTTAGTTTACGAGATTTGTGTTCTCAAATCTAACTATACTAGCAATTTTACTACAACAACTAACCCACAGTATTGTAACGCAATCAGATCAATTGTATAAGATATATATAGGAAGAAACATATTTTTGGTCCATACGCCACCGAACCTATAAAAAGCTATCGATTATAATGAACAGGTGATATAGTCCTTAATCACCATACAATAAAGGCGGTTACTGATCGTTTCAATTTGGTGTATACGGCACGCTGCGTCACCGCTGCGACACGGCCGTATTACTGTGACACGAGTCCCCTTCATTATCTAACCTCTTTATTTATTTATTTATTGAGTACACAATAGATGATAGTCAACATTAACACAAAATAACAATTACTAGTGGTCGAAATTCGACCGTTTTTATAAAAAGCTGTTTATTATATAAACAATATTTTATTAAGGCTGCACGGATTGTATTGTATCCTAAGCAATGAAAAATTAAAAAAGATAGATGTGAGTTTGGAATGGCATTGACAGATTTCAGCCGCACCTCTTCCATTTATGAAATTTTTGAAAAATCTATGAAACAATGTTTATTTAATAAAATGCATTTTATATGTATAATTAAAAAAAATATTAGCATTCTGAACTCCTTCTCTATATAAACTATAAGTGTGCGAAATTTCATACTCCTCCGTCCGCGCAATTTTCGTAAAAAGGGGTACAAAGTTTCTGTTTCACGTATTAATATATAGATAATAGTACAGTGCAAGACCTCTTCTCGCTGTCATTATGGTTTTCATTTGTCTTTAATCTGTGCTTTTGATTTGTGTGTTGCGAATTCCGATCGTGCAAATAATACAAAGATTTCAACTACGTAAATACTTCAGATGGGAAGTGAAGACGTTGCCTCCGGTTGTTATCGCAGTCTTAACAATCACTAACCTGTATTTAACTAGCATGGTAAGCGATCCGCCATTGTTGGATGTGTATACGCTGAAAAAAGCAATAGAATGAAAAATAATTTGATAATTATTATTTATAGACTTTCTGTCATGTTAGTCCTACCCGCTGCAAACAACTCAAACCGGCGATTAGGTAAAAACAAGTGACAACCGTTGCACGTGTCCAATTATATTTTATCTGCTTACATTCGGGTTCGTACTGTGCAGCGCAATGAATACAGACGCGACTAGCAACTCTATGAATATTAGGTTAAATAAAAAAAAAAACAATCATCAGTCTGGATAGCGACCACCTCTAAAGCTATTTCTGCCTCCCAGCAGCATTGTTTTGCATTATTCTAGTTTAAAAGGTACAAGATACAAGTGAAATTACATAGCATAGATGCATAAGGTCTGAAGGCGCATAAGGAGCGCGTTATAACGTCTAAACGTAATGTGTTTCTTCTACTCCTACTGTGGGGAGGCTACAAAAAAAATAAAAATCACTCCACAGTTAACAAAATAAGGTATTTAATTACATAAAATAAAATCAAACAATGCAATGTTGTGGATTTACAATTTTATTAAACTATCTGTAAACAACACTTTTGCTAAGACAATAAGGGTATCAGGAGTCCTGAGGTCAGTTTGGTCGACAAAAGTAACTACTTGATAAAGAAAGACCGCTATTGGTATTGCAAGCTTTCATAGGCAGCTGTTAGATGAAAATAGCCGAAGATCATGTACAGTGGCATGCATTAGGAGAGGCTTACGTCCAGCAGTGGACTGTTGTGGGCTGTTTATGATGATGATGATGATAGCCTGCGGTGCCGCCCGCTTTCCATCGGGCAATCCGTACTTGCTTACTGGCGGATCTCACCGTGGCGGGCCGTGAATGACTATACACAGTTCTCAGTGACCCGCCCTCAGGTGGGTGCTCTGGGGTTTTTTGGTGAGTCGGTCATACTATCTCGTCTAGCCAGACATAAAAAAGGGTTGTTCCCTGCAGTCGCATTCTGGTCCATTCCTCCTCTGAATCCTAAACCACCATGTAATCAATGCATTGCGGTGGGCTGCGTGGATTAAGTACACAGTGTGCAGGTATCCGCAAGGCTTACGTTCCGGTCAGATTGCAACCCTGGGGTTGTTCGTGGGTATGCAGCGCCGATGCAGCGTCGGGAAAGGAGGACGGGCGGCCCAGTGCGAGTCCCATACGTGGGCCACCCTTCTAGTGACATATTGTCAGTGTGTCAAGTTTATTCCCCAGGTAAAAATAAGGTAATCAATGCTTATTTTCAAACTTCACATTCAATTTAAAATGTTCAGGTAGTTCCTTATTTGACAGACTTAATGGAAAGAGCTATTGAGTCTTCCACTCGTCTCGCAGAATTCAACTTGCCAGAGCGCCGTCGTTGCTAATAGAAATTGCACCAGTCACCAGCGCGGATATGTCACTGACGACAGCGTCTGTGAATTAGTTACGCGGAGCGTTGCCAAATTTAGACTTTAATTTTATCGCGATAAGGCTGAATATGTGTTTGATAAGTCGAATTTGTTCGGTGGAGACATTTCTAGTTTCATTTTAACAATGAACCAGTAATTTTGTAATAGGTATTAAATATGTTTAATTGTGTCACACAATGTTAAATTAATTGGGCCTTGTATTCTGCGTCATTAGCGGTTAGTAATTGTCGACTGTACTGTTTGATAATGTTATTGTACTTACCTATATAAAGATTGAAATGTACGAGCGTAACATAAAACATCTTTTTTCTTTTTATTTATGTTATTGAAAATTTAAGAAAATACTCTTGTCATAGTATACATACAGTAGTACCTACATCAGTAGACATGATTGTTGACTTTTTAAATTGAGTTGTTGTTGAATTTGACTGAACTTGGTTTTTAGAACGATAATCTTAACAAAGGTATGGCATTGTATTAAGTTAATCTGCCTATGTAGAACCTATTTTGCTCGAGCAAGAAATATTATAACTGACACAAACAGCAGTTGACAATAAAAAAGAAATTGTCGTCATAAAAATTACACTGACGCAAAAAAACAGTCGAAAAAGTATTTCCTTCAAACAATCAACAAATTATTCTTATTCAACAACAATGTCAACACCGTTCGATTTATCAATGCCGTAATCTCATTTCGCAGACAGTAGGTAAGTGGGCCGGCCATTCCCCCCAACAAACAGGATTTTAATAAAAGTTAATTTATTCAATAAAAGATCAGAGAGGCCATCCCTCTATTTTATACGAATAGGATTTAGCGCTCGTATTGATCGCTATGACAATTGACTGGATTTGTAATTATAATATACTGATGTTTGTTTATTCACCCCCGGGCGGGATCATTTTGTGTTGAGAGGTCAGGATTTATATTTTTAACCGATTTCAAAAAAAGGAGGAGGATCTGAATTCGACTGTGTTTTTTTTTAAATGTTTGTTACCTCTGAACTTTCGACAGGGTGAACCGATTTTGATGATTCTTTCGTCCCATTTTAATTTGGTCTAGTTCTGATGATGGAATTCTCAAGGAATTGAGGGAACTCCTCGAATATTGTTGGCATACCTATAGCGATTTTGGTAATTTCAGAAATAAGTCAAGCATTTGCATTCAGAAAGTATCATTTGATGAAGTGTAACTGATGAAAAAAACCACAGATTGCCATCGGAACTCCTCAAAGAAAAGTATTTCACGGGTGGCGATAAAATATCTCGATTAAGATAGTTAAGCGACTATGACGAAGCAAAAGAAGGCAGGCACCGGATCTCAGTTTTTGATTTCCTACTTTGAGATAGGCGTTTCTCGTTTTCTTCGCTTGTCTCATTTAAACGGCGCTGTCTCATACGAGCAGCGCGTTTAGTATGTATAAATAGATCGAAATGAATCATTAAGAAGCGAAAAAATAAACAAAAATTTTATCAAAAAAAAACTGACTCCAAAAAATTAAACTGATAAAATTACACTAAAGTAAGTAAAAAAATATATGCGTTAGACTTATATAAATTTTTGTTTTAATTCAGGGATGAGGAGCTTGATGGCGCAGTAGGTAGTTATTGCGACCGGTCTGCGATTACTAAGGTTAAGCAACTTTGCAAAAGCTGGTCATCGGATGGGTGACCAAAAATTTTTCATGAAGGCATGTGAAGCCGTTGATCCCAGTTGCATTAGAGGCGTTAATAACTACCAATCCACACGGGATTAGCGTGATGGTTTATAGTCGTATGTGGTAAATGAATGATGATGAAATTTGGAGAGCGGATCTCTTTTGGAGCTAAATTTATCCGTATGCCTTCATGATCTGTCACTTCAGTAAGCAACAGTTGCCTAGTAGGTGACACTAATGTTCGTTGTTACTGATACATATGTTAATAAAATTAGATTGTTGTGTTCTGTTCTGTGCTTTCTTATCGAGACGCACTACCATCTTCGTCTTCCACTCCTGAATTCAGTCAAACACGTGTAAAAAATGCTTCGGCCACATTCGATACTTTGGTTTCGAAACCAGAATTATTTTTTTTTTTTGTCGAATGAATATTGATGTTTTGTATGGAACAGCTGAATTTTATTTTCGAGTTAGGGAGTCGGTCCAATAGTAAGAGTTGTAGCAATGAACTCTATTTCCTGTCATTTCAAAACGATTATTTCAGTAAAAGTAACCGCCTCCCGAACTAACCATTAACCTAAACAACTCGCTTAGAATTATATAATCAACACTAGACATCCATCACATAACATTGATAGTAGAATGACGTCTTGTCATTGTACATAAAATAGTTGTAAGTGGCTAGGAAGTTATTTTCTAATCATGGAGTTTGTAGGTAATATTGAATGGGTTTCGAAAGCAGATTCTATATTTTGTATTCGGAAGGGGTTTCGAAAACAGACTTATTTTTCTTTTAGGCAACCTGGTTAAGAATAAAGAAAAATAATTCTGTTTTCGAAACCAAAGTTTCGAATGTGGCCAAACGGTAAAAAAATTTACTTTTGTCTACATTACTCAACTTTCAATTTCATTTCAACTTCGGAATGCAACTCAATGCGATAAAAAATTCAAAATATATATTTTTCACGTTTTTCTATGTATTCATCATACAAGAGTAACTTTTCTAATTAGCAATCTTTAAACGAGCACGGTGCACTTTAAATGGTTCAGTTGTAGAGAATATGCAGAGCACAAACAAACTTCCGACTTTGAACTGGAAGTTGCACATTGCCAAATGTCCGAATGTAGGTGGTTCGTATTTTAGGAGACTTTTAAGAGGTAACTTTTCAAATAAATCAGTAGGCTTTGCAGACGTCCCGGGGCTCGAACACTCTTTGTTATCTGTGTCGGAACCGACAAAGTTTCTCTGAGTTATTTTAAATACCATACGCTTGAAACCCTATTTGATCGCACCTGCAATTTCTTTATATGAACTCTTTATGAGACCTACAGTCTGCTACGAAAGCCCCTTTTTTACTTTTTATTATTTTGAATACTGCATTCACAATGCTATTAGAGAGCTACAAACCGTGAATATTGGAAAAAGGGAATGGAGGCCTTTGCCCTGCAGTGGGACGATATAGGTTGAAAAAGAAAATGATAATAAATAATATATATAAGGTCACATTTTATCAACTACAAATATTTTGACAAAACATCTAATTATATCAGAGAAATAAGGCCCTAGCATTTAAATCAGTCTACTTTTTATTTTATTTTCCTGACACAAAAATTTTAATATTTTTAAGAGCTCTCTGTCGGCTCCTTTGAATGAAACTACGGGCAGGTGTAAGCGGTGAAGGCATTGCAGCCTCTCTGTTTCGGCTTCTTTGAATTGAAACTACCGAAAGTGCTTTATTTCCCTTTTTTAATCGAAATGTGTTTTGGCGTTTTTCTTGAAAACTAGTGTATAAAAATTAAGGTTTTTTCATAAAAATAGTTTAAGATATAATATGTTGTTGAATTTATCCTCAAAATATTTGCAGTTGATAAAATGTGACCTTATAAAATAAACAAGATAAAATGTTACTAGAAAAATTCAACCAGTCCCAGGAAGCTCGAGTGTGAATCCAACCCACGACCTTTGGATAACAATTTTGTAATTTGCATTATTATTAAATCATATGACAGGCGTCGTCAACTATTAGTAAAGTTATTATGCGTAGTGACTTATGTAAGCACATAAGTCTTCTCACGACGTCGAACGTATAGACAAAATATGAATACAGAACTAATAAATTACCAGCCATAAAATATAACCATTATAACAATGCATTAGTTTTATACTGGTTCCAAAGATAATAGTTTTATTTGCTCAAGCCTAAATGGAATAATAAGTGATTGAATGGATTTGATTGAAAAAAACCGGATAGTCTTCATAAAGTTATTTGGTTAGCTGCCAAGTCGTAACCAATTAGAAGATTTGGCTCATTCGCAAATCCGATATCCGGGCGCAAAGATCATTACTGACAGTAGTCGTTTTTGATTCGACTCAGTCGGCAAACAAACATGTTGATATACGGCCACCGAAGCCCGACGCTTACAACATCACGGGTACAGCTCGAGGACTGAGCTATTTTTTTCTACGACCTTTTTTTACTAGGCCTCATGTAAGATTTGCCATATTCGAGGACAAATATCGTTACTGAGGCTTAGTGGCAGAAATATAAGTGTAATGGTAGCAATGTAAACAGACTATGTGAAAACCCGATCTACCGATTGTATAAATAAACAGAAATGTGAAAAATAATCTCTGCATAACCTTTATGGCCTAAAATTAATAAAAGTAGTAGAGCAAACCGGGTGAAGTGAGCTTCTACCTTAACCCTTATCGACACTTACCATCGGTTTTGATGAAGGGGAAGCACTTTTAGAATTACAAAAGAACAACGACAGCTGAATGCTAGCAGAATCGTAGCCAGTGGCGTGAACGCTAGTCTAAGCCACCGCATTTCTATCACATCGGTTTCATCAAGCAAACTAAAGTCAAGCATTCTTGCAAGGAACAAAACAGCCCTACTTATAAAAGAACTGTCAACTTACACATAAAGCCCCTACTATTTTCGCTTTCCCCATGGCAGAAATATAAGTGTAATGGTAGCAATGTAAACAGACTATGTGAAAACCCGATCTACCGATTGTATAAATAAACAGAAATGTGAAAAATAATCTCTGCATAACCTTTATGGCCTAAAATTAATAAAAGTAGTAGAGCAAACCGGGTGAAGTGAGCTTCTACCTTAACCCTTATCGACACTTACCATCGGTTTTGATGAAGGGGAAGCACTTTTAGAATTACAAAAGAACAACGACAGCTGAATGCTAGCAGAATCGTAGCCAGTGGCGTGAACGCTAGTCTAAGCCACCGCATTTCTATCACATCGGTTTCATCAAGCAAACTAAAGTCAAGCATTCTTGCAAGGAACAAAACAGCCCTACTTATAAAAGAACTGTCAACTTACACATAAAGCCCCTACTATTTTCGCTTTCCCCACCTGCAATTAGATCTTTAATGTGTCCCTTTTATTTGTGGCTGTTGCACAAGTCTTTTACATTTTCCACCTCCACACAAGTGCTCAGCCGTTTCAGTTTAGCGAGTGCAAGTGTGTTCAGAATAATAGAAACTGCCCTCCCTACAGGAAAAACGTCGTTAAGATGAGAGTAATTAAGTCTGCGCCCAACTCCCCGGCTCGTCTTAAGAACGCGCCAACCGCTCGAGTGTGTATTGTTCCAGAAAGTTTTGATAAGTAGGCAGATATCGCTGGTTTAATTATGTGAAACGAATGTTCAAGCGTCTTGTGGTAGGCGATTACGCGCTTCGGCAATGTAACGTCGTTTATGCCTTAAAATATTAGTTGGAACTTTGGAGAGCAGACCTCGTTACTGGTGAATAATCGACGAATAACTTATTTTTGTCCGATATTTCACAAATATGAATAACATTTTCAATACACTTTAATGATGCAAATTTGTTATTTACAAGATATAGGTAGGTACGCCCACGACATCATTCACGTGACCGGCCGTATCTCGTGATGGTTTTGTTAACTTATAAACCTTTACTTTGCACACAACAGCATACTAAAGTTTGAAGTTTGAAGAAATGCTATAAGAATGCTAACGGGACAAAAAAAGAAATACTGATTTATATATATTACTAGCTGTCCCGACAGACCTTGTTCTGGCCTATTTCTCTTAAACAAAATAACATTGATTTTTTTATAATAATAGCTGCCCCGACAGATTTCGTTTTTAACCGACTTCAAAAAAGGAGGAGGTTATCAATTCGACTGTTTTTTTTTTTTTATGTTTGTTACCTCAGAACTTTCGACTGAGTGAACCGATTTTTACAAAAGTTATTGGCCTGTCGCAGTCTAATAGAAATAAAATAACATTGAATGACTTTAGTAATATCTAATGTAATGATATTTTTATTGTAAAGCCTTATGGTACACGATATTTTTTGTTTGATTACTTGGCGCGTAAATAAATAAATCTGACCTCTAATCAACTTGAAGACATACCAAAGATAATCCTAACGCGCCTTTGTTTTGTTTTGACTGACGTCAAATGTTTGACAGCTGGGGACAGAGTGGTTTGTATGGGAAAAGAAAATTGTTGTTTTTACTGTTTTCCCTCGTATTTTTTTTACGTTTTTTTCTTTCCATAAGAAACATCCTCGGACTTCATCAAACACAACAAAAAAGAAATCAGCCAAATCGATTCAGCCGTTCTCGAGTTTTGCGATTAGCAACACATTTAGCGATTTATTTTCATTTAAATACAGATTACAGAGAATCATCAGCCTATCCGTAAACTGTTCCAGTGTTCGGCTCAAGACTTCCATTTCTCATCAGCGCTTTGCAACTCGGTCACCAAGGTGACAAGCAAGAAAAGAGAAGGTTGTTGGAGAAATATTGTTCGGTACACAATATAAGTTCAACGCCCGCACCTCCCTTATTCGGTAACAGAATGCGTGCATCCACTTTAAGCTCATCGATATTGCATAACCTCACTGCAATAAATAGACTCCGCTGCGCCAAGTACAACAATTCATATCGTGACCCGTCTAACTAATCTATAACTTAATGGCTTCAGTAGTGGAACGTAACTACTTCTTTTTTATAATCGAAGCTTGCGATTAGACTTATAGAACTAATAAGCAATTTAAGAGGCGGCAAGATAAGCACGGCTAGTGAGGCACAGTATTAGTATATTTAAATTAAAACACACTTTTCTAACAATATCTAAACACGTGTTTAAAATATTGTATCTCTGTCTACAAGTATTAAAGATGAATCTGCTTAGCCATCGGTTGCAATAACCGTTGGATAAATGGCATTGCTGGTAAAAAGCTATAAAAACTCAAAGCAGTGAAAAAATTCAGTGCTTACGTCAGCCTTCCCGGTAGCATAATGGGCGAAGACCCAAGTTCGATTCCTGGCTGGGTCGGGTAGGCATTAAATTTTTTCACTGTATTTTATAAATATTTCATACAAGTATTAACTAAAAAGTAACAGCATAAGTTTATGCAGTGTCTAACTTTAGCCATCGTTTTGTGGTAAAGCAGTAGCTATCTTCGCATGTGCACGTTAAAATGCTGTTGTTAGCTAAGATAATTAAAAAAATATTTGATAGGGGCTTAATACGTTTGTTAGTTGGATTAAGTTACCTAACAAACTTCACACATGAGGTTTTTTTCGAGTACATGGACAACTAGTACTGACGGATGTGGTTATACAGAATCACACTTTACTTTACACAACACATTTTCGAAATGAAACTGTTTTGATATACAATGAAAACGTATGATTATAATCCAACGCTGCACCAGGTTAGTAAACCCATTTTCGCGACCGCATTGCTTGTTTAATTCCGAACAAAGCGCATGATTCAGCACTCCAGCATAAAAGCTCTGGCGATATCAATTTCAGATTCGAACTCGCAAACTCATTATTTACGTGTTGGTACGTGGTGCTCGCGCATTAGAAATGCATATCGTCGAGGATAGTTCAATAGCATTGGAGCGTAAAACAAAAAAATAAATGTCAAACATCAAATTTCCAGGAAAAAGAAAACTGATGATATTTTATTATTTACTCTGTGGTTAAACTCTTCATACAATGGAATAAGAGTCAGAACTAGTCAAAAGTCTATACAATGTTAATTCTCGCCACCGTACCAATTAACATACACCAGTAAGTAAGTAGGAACTTATATAATAATGAAGTAATTCCATTAATATATAAACGCGAAAGTTTGTTTGGATGTTTGTTACTCTTTCACGTAAAAACTACTGAATGGATTTGGATGAAATTCGGCATACAGATAGTTTATAACCGGGAATAACACATAGGATACTTTTATCTCGATATTCCCACGGGACCGGGAACCACGCGGGTGAAACCGCGAGCAGCCATCTAGTTTTCTATAAAAAAAGTACGTCAATCATAGTGTAAAGGCACTTACCTTGTTTTGTTTTAGTCATCAATAAGTAAAGGTTACGTGGTATTCACCAATGCTACTTACGCGCTTTTGGATTATCCCCGACGATATGTGACGTCACAGTCACAGGTCATAGATTAAACAATAATTACGTCTGTGTAGGTATTAGCGAGTGGCCGTGTAGCCGTATGAGTAATTACCTTTGTAATTTTGTCGTTTGGATAGAAAGTCCGGTTGACAATTAACAAACCTTTGTATGGCGTGGGTGCTACAATCAGACATTCACTCCAAAGACAAAAGCAGAAAGCTTATAGTAAAAAGATTATGCAATTCATTTCAAAAACCAGGTTATCGATAAGAACGTCCGAAATCACGCTTCATTAACCTAATTTTGACATTTGATCTATAAGGAAATTGGCTTTCGCGGTTATATTCATTAACATGTACCTAATCGTCCCACTGCTAAGTTCAAGCCTTCTCACATGAACAATAGCAGTTAAGAGCACGTCAAATGGCCCAATGCACCCAGCATTGTTTGAGAGTGGGTACTAACGACTGCTAAATTACAAAAACCGCCGCAACTTAGGCTGCCTTTTGAAGCATGGAAAAAAATTGTGAAGTTTTAATTGTAGATATAGATACGTAGATGTAAATTTAATTGAGATAAAGTCTAAACGTAATCAACTCAAAAACAAAATTACTTTCTAAAACCGTCATGTAGACATTTTATGTAGTAACTACGATATTTTAACATTAATAATTATGTTTGAAATCAACGAACCAAATGTGTTCCAATAATGGCAGTATCCCACAATGACCAGGTTACTTAAAATAATGCATGTATTTTTCAACAATATTATTTCTGATGTCCCAGAATAATATAGCAATATTCGTCGCCTGATTTATTCGGGTGCGTTGAAACATTAATTTATATCACAGCGTCGAAACGACGCAACGCACGCGAGCGCCAAATGAAATTTATTCAGATTAAGCATTACGTCAAATGAAGTTAAGCATATAATCAACGGCATGAAAAAAAACATAGCATTATGTTTGTGTCTACAAAGTTTTATCTTCGCCTAAAGCACAGGTTTGTTTGGGACAAGCATTCGTTGAAAGGTAGCTCATTCATTTTAATTATGTTATGAATGTAAGATTAGTTCTTTTGTTAACAATAGATGTATTTCAACATATTTGTTTAGTTATATTATTTTATAAATTTCCAAAAAAATATATAATGACGCGCTCAGTAGCGAACTATATCTCTTGTAGCATGTAGCCTTGTAGGTGAGCAGCGCGAGTTTCATTCACCATTTGTTTGTTTGGTATTGAAGCACCGCCGTTCTCATTTTTGTTAACGTGATCGAATGGCTAATGAAATATGCCCACGAACGTCCTTGTCCATGGAAGACCATCGCCGCCGTGTTAATATACGGTACCACGATATTATGCTGAATGGTGGCCATTTCAGTGCCACCAGTTTTAAGTTATTTGATGAACCATATACCTATGTAGTAATAAATAATGCTTTTTTAATTATTTAAAAGATATTTCTTTACAAAACGGAAACCAGATACGGCACTATCTAACTCGGTCTCGCCCGACTCGTCCTTGGTCGGGGTTTTTTATATCTGCGATGTTTAGTTGCCATTGTTGGAACTTCAGGAGTTTGCCCGGTTTGTCAACTGCGCCACTCAAGTAATTTGGCCCATATATGAACTCATTTAATCATATTTGATATTAAGAGACTCAATGATGATGATGATGATGATGACTTCAAGGGTAAATAAAGTAAAAAGTAAAAAGAATAGTTTTGGTTTTAATTGTTTATTGTTTGCCTTGTTACTCCATTCTGTCCGATTTCAAAATTTTAGCTATAGTTAAACCAGTGATGTTGTCTATGTTTTGTACACTTTTGTTTCGTGTCTTAAGTCAATAAATGCTTATTGAATCATCTACCATCATCTACCAACTACAATCATCTTGTCTAAATGTGTCGCCTAAACATTGTTATTAGCATTGTTGTATTCTGGCAGCTAGAGATAAGATAGCCAGTGCCTCAGTAATTGGAAATTCCATGTGAAGTAGGCTTCCACCTTTGGCCATAATATTGCTTACCCGTAAGGAATAAAAAAAAATAGTTACGTGAATTAATCAACAACTAGCACACCACTTCGATACGATATATCGATAAAGGTACTAAAATATTACAAGCGTTGCAGTGAATAAAAAGTGCACATCGATAAATTTTAAATCAACCGTGTATGTAAATTAACGTAAGCACACTAATTCATGTGCCGCGTACAATCGATCGGCTTACACATCGATACTGCACGCGATTTTAGGAAAACGCGACGTGGATGAAAAACGTTAAAAATAATTATTCCCCAGAGATACACTTTCCCTTTAGAGACACTTTTAAAAAAAACTGCGCTTTTATTCCTGTAAGATACACATTCGGCTTGGACACTTAAATAGAAATGTGTTTTAGATGAAAAGAAAAAATGAATAAATCATAATTAACTAAAATTAAAAAATAATAATAATATAGTCTTGTTAATACATATACTTAAAGCAAAGATTATAATAATATTCTTTTATATTAATAAGCAATCTCCTTCATAGTTATGGTAGCCTGGTACTTTATGTTGGAAATATTAAATCTAGTGCAACATGTATAATATGTAAAAGATTCTTCAGCAATTATTTTATACACAACAGTACCTGACAGTACCTAAAAGTGTATCTAAGAGGACAAATTGGTACGGTTTAAAAAAAGTGTATCTTACAGGAATAAAAGCGCAGTTTTATTAAAAGTGTCTCTACGAGGAAAGTGTATCTCTGGGGAATAATTTATTAAAAATATGTATACTGTACCTTGTTCTCGCCCCATACAAGTGTCAAATGCAACACAGCATGCAATGCAGTTTAATTCGATCCGATTCGATCCGAACCCCTCGAAGAATCTATCAGGGAAAAGGTAGCTAGAGTAATACCAATCCCTCTAGAAACCTACTGACGGTGTTTCGATCACACAAGCTTTAGAATCCCTCTAAGATTCTCGCTGACTGCAAAAAAAAATCCATCAGCAAACTCTTTAAAAAACTAAAATATTCTAATATCAAATCTAATATGGTGATGGCCGATATGACGTCTTATAGGCCAATCGCGTGCCAATAACTGCCATGACATTAAAAACTATTTATAAATTTTGAGCGCCCTTTTGGGATTTTTTATCTTATCATCCGACACGAATGCTTCAGAGAATTCAAGTACATTACAGTAGAGTTGTAAAAACTAGCATCCAAAAAAAATATTACTACGCACAGCTCTCATTTCAAAATTCGAAAATGAAGTACCTACGATTAAAACTTATTTCTTTTTCAAGCATTTTTGATGCAGCGATTCTTTTTTGTTTCCATTTCACAATCAGTACTTCGTTGTTTGAGCTGAATGCTGGCTGGAATACTTTTAAAACTAGAATTGTTCGTTTAGTGTTACAGGATGTTACAATGAGATGTTTAGTTTGGCGAGCGGTCGGACCTCTGGGAAATTATGCGGGCGGTATACCCTCTGTCAACCATGACGCGCTCGATCGTTGGAGACAGAAGAGAGTTGGTCATACAGTAAAATTTTACAGTTAATCTTTTTCAATAGCTGAAATGTAGCAAAGCTGACAAACTAGCCTGTATTTCAGTATATTTTCTTAAAATGTTTAAATAATTTTAACGCAAATTTTATTGCGAACAAATAACAAAAACACAAATGTTGAAAAAATTTCCACGAGCGTGATTTGAACCCGCACCCTTCTGACATTCAATGTCAACAACTACCGTCATTAACATCTGATGACGGTAAATCTGTTAATGACGGTAGTTGTTGACATTGAATGGGCGCCTTTGGCTTTTAAAGTAAATAGTGTTGAATAATTTCGGCGGGCTGGTTAGAACCACGATAGCTTAATTGGGAGAGCACCTGACCCGGTATATCAGAAGGGTGCGGGTTCAAATCTTGCTCGTGGAATTTTTTTCAACATTTGTGTTTTTATATTTTTTTAAACTTAATTTTCTATTCTCATTACCTCACTTACCTCACCTTAGTGGCCGATTGGCGAAGCGATTGGCCCGATGTTAGAACGTCAAGTATAAACACATACCCAGTGTTGAATACTCCTTAGCAGTAGCGATATTTTTTTAAACTTTTTCTAAGTTTTTATTTTTTAATCCTTTGTTATAGATATTCTGGGTCATTTATTTTCCAGTACCCAAGATTTTGCCTTTTTTGCCAATCGAACCAGCAATTTTATTCAGTACAGTTTTCTTTAGTATTTACCATGGGTCCCAAGGTCAGTAATACCGATGTCGGCCAAAGTATGTTTAATTTTTTTTGATGCAATGAATGAATGAATGAAATATTTTTATTAAACTTTAAGAAGTTCAAAATGTATAATGGTAAGCCCACAAAACTATATAAAAAGTTTGACTGTGGACACAATTTCAAAAAATTAATTAAATTTATACATAACTAGCTGACCCGGCGGACTTCGTACCACAAATAAGGGTTGATCGTAGAAGGGTGAAAATTGAGGATTGTATGTATTTTTGTATGTTGTATCATAAAAAAATAGAAATTTAAAATTTTGTCTAAAAAATAAAAATAAAAAATTTAGGGGTGGACTACCCCTAACATTTAGGGGGATGAAAAATAGATGTTGGCCGATTCTCATAGATACCGGATAAGCACAAAAAATTTCATCAAAATCGGTCAAGCCGTTTCGGAGGAGTATGGCAACGAAAACTGTGACACGAGAATTTTATATATTAGATATCACACTAGCGTCACAATACCGCTGACACCAACATTTCGTCAAATCCATGCATGTGATACAAACCCGCATTCGGTGTTGTAGCGATGACTAGAATTCAATATACAACGTGTTAATGAAATTGGCGCAAAACCTGAAATCAGTTTGTTCAGAATTGAGAGTAGAATCGATTCCATTAATAAAAAATATGGATTTATCAGATTTTATAAAACGATATGGTTTCAACTACGCCGCTTTTTAAATTTACTTAACTCTATCGTGTTCTTATCAGAGGTGAGTGAACACCGAGATACTCATGCGCACGACCCGGCGCAAACCTTGCGGTCAGCGTGTGAAAGGACATTACGTTTTCAGAAATGCGAAAAAAGGAGATAGCAAGGGTGGGGCGAGAGGCGGTGTTGTGACGTGTGATGCGGCTTGGTGACCTTGGCCTAGTTCGGCTGGCGCTTGCGTCACAGGCGCAGGTGTTTGTTTATTTGCAATTTCGCGACATCCGCATACGCGAACGCGTCATAATAAGTTATCAGCACACGAATGTATACCCACCCGATCCTCTAAATGCTATTACACATTTACAGAATACACTGAACATGCAGACTAGTTTAGGCCCAAGACACCGTAATCGTAGAACAAGGGTACGACGAACCAGTTCATACGCGGTATATACCAGGTACAGACATGTACCTGGGCGCTTCTCTCCACCACCACCGCCCGGTTAATCTGAGCCGGAGTCCGAGCCTTTAGAGGCGCCCTCGGGTTGTTCTGCTCCCCGATTCGATCCGAACCCTTCGGACAATCTAGTAGGGCACGGGGACACGCACTAGTTCTAGAAAACCTCCGAAAGTGATTCGTTTCACACGGTTTGAAGAACCACTTAAGTTTCTCGCCGCCCCCAAACAAGCCCGGTGAAGCCAAAAATGCCGTTTGAGGCAATCAGCAAACTCTCTCTAAAAAAAACTAATGTACAGTATTGTGAAATGGTTCGGATGTTAACTCGGTGCAATGACAATGTAAATAAAGCAGTGTGACGTTTATCACCGTCATAAACGCCGACCTAATGGTCGGCGTTTATGACTGTGAAAAATGACACTGAGGTGCTCTAAGTTCACTCACAAATCATCTGAGGAGGCGGGCTGTGCTATGTGTTCGACGTGGTGGCAGGCATTTCGAATCATTGCTAAACGAAAGTAATGAAATAATCTGAACTTGTAAGCAGAATGTTAGTTGTAATTTCTGTGTAAATAAGTTGATTTTGTGATAATCTGTAGATCGTGTGACTTTTAAACACGCCAGCTGCCTACGTGATATTTTGCTCGCGATAATAATAAACTTTGTCATAAGTTGTCAGTCTAAAACCTGGAAAAAGTGTGATGGAAACATTTAAATCAATTTTTTAAGATGTGTAAAATACAATAGTTGTTTGTTCAGTTCAATCGACAAACGGCCGGCCAAGCGGTAACGTTTCTAATTTGCAAGAAATGCATAAAAACAAAAAGTACTAAATATCTTCTTAAATAATCCGCGAAAATTTTATTCAATAAATTATATAATTATTTTATAGTAAAATAAAGTTGGGGTGTCTGAGGTTTTGCGCTATTTCATTAACACGTTGTAGAACAAAGGCAATTACTTTTAGCATCTCCGCTATCGTAAGACGTTTATTTATTTATTTATTTATTTCTATAGGTACGCAAACAGATTACAATCAATGCATGAGTACAGTAACATATTTCGTTAACCTTACCTGCTAGAGTTTAGACGGTAATCCAAAAGGAGTGTACAAACTAGCTAACTAAACTTATACAGCAAGGTTTTTAAGTAGTTCGTATCTGTAAATGTACATTTTGGAATGATACAGAATGGGTTAATTTTAGAATGATATATAAAACAATATAGTTACGTATATTTTACAGTGGCTTAACTTTTGATGCCATAACAAAGCACTGAAACATAAAACCTAATATTTTTTTTTTAAACATCATTTTATGAAGTTGGAAAATAAGATATTATGTTTCGTTTATTGTATAAAGTTTTTTGCTAGGATTTCACCGTTTTTCTAAGAAGTGATAATAATAGAGTAGCTTAAAAACATATTTATTTACTGCATAAAGTAATAAAATAGAATACACATTATTAATTAATTATATGTACATAAAATAATTCAATTTTTATAATTATTATTATATAATATCTACGTACAGTTGACAAAAAATAGTTATACCTAAACCTGTAAATTCCCATGAGTAGAATTTACTATTTCACATAGATAATGACTGAAAACTTTAAAAGCTTATTAAGACAAATGGTTTATGTTGTATACTCGTAGTTTAAAAGTACCTATTCAGAAACTTTAGTTGTCGACCGGCATGTGATAAGCAACTAACAAATATACTCGTAAATGCAAACAGTTTTCGTGTTAGTATACTATACATTCCACTGCAAGGCAAGGGCAATAGATGAGTATTGGCATAATGACAACGCTTAGGTAGAGTCAACAGTAAAGGTAACTGATGATTGGTCAAGTTTCAAAATATGAAATCAGTATGAAAATCAAAACTTTTTAAACGCATATCGAAAAATATTTGAGTGTCTACTAGTACCTACAGACTTTGACTGTAGTCATATAGAAAATATTGAAACTTAATTTTGAAATCTAGTAAACATCATCTACTTTTGCTGTTGACTGTACCAAGTTGTCTCTCTAAAACGAAGGGCATATGAGCAGTGCATTCAGCCGGTCATGGTCTACGGAGCAGAAACTTGGACCCTTACACAACAACACGTCCAAAAGCTTCAAATAGCCCAATGAAAAATGGAACGCGCCATAATACTAAGCGACAAAATAAGAAACTCAGCCATCATTGCGCAGAGAAAGTGGCGATGGGCGCGTCACGTAAGCCGCAGAACTGATGGCCAGTGGAGAGGGAAGGTGCTAGAGTGGTGACCACGGACCGGCACCAGAAGCGTGGGCCGCCAGAAGGCTAGATGGGCAGATGACATCACGAAGGTCACGAGAAAAAACTGTATGCAGAAAGCCCAAAACCGAATAGAATAGCGTGCATATGAGGAGGCCCACACTCAGCAGTGGGTGGTTATAGGCTGAAGAAGAAGAAGAAGAAGATGTATCAAGTGCGGGTTGGTGATCGATCACAAACCCGGGATATGCATGAATTAAATCCAAACACAAGGTTCTTGATTCAATTTCCAGGTCGGGCAAAGGCCCGACCTGGAAATTGAATCAAGAACCTTCGGACATCGGGCCGAGCTTTACCATTCATCCACCGAGGCGTTTAGACTTAATATAGAATAAAATTTTGATTGTACAATAGCGAACAGTGTTGCCAACTTCAATCGCAGCGGCCATAATGTTTTCCCAGCATTTTCATAAAAGTTTCTGCCTTTTGCGGAAATCCATTCGCGAACTAACTCAACTTTGCGACTCGCTATAAATGGTAATACTATACACATGCACGCACACAGCTGTTGTTCGAAAAGCTACCTATTTACAAGTTGTTACGAAATGCATTTGACAAACCGGTAGGTAGTTTAGCTGTTGATCTGCCAACTCTGTCTGCGGCAACAAAAAACTTGTTGTTTCAAATATTTTAGTTAGGTAGTCTAGAGTTTTGACCTTTTGTATGGGACAGCGAACTATACATTATGCGAAAGGAATGTTTACATTGCACTGGAATATTTTCGTTAGGAAGTCGTATACACTTTGCTATCTGACTGTACTTTTGATAAAAATATTAAACTAATAATTTTTATCGCACTAAAACAAAATCAGGTGCCTCCGCCATGGGGGCGTCACACACCGGGGGCCTAACCCACGAACCCATGTAAATGATGAAGGGTTCCCAGGATAATTATTAAAAAAAATACATGTGTTATAAATGTGTAAATATTTGTGTATAAATGTTAAACATAATGTAGGACGGTGCTGCAGTGGAGTGATAATTTTAGCAAAGTGACTGGCAGCAGTCAGAAGAAAAGAGCCGAGGATCGGGCTCAGTAGCATCCGTCAGGAAAGATATCCAGCAGTAGCATGATACAGTCTGATTATGATGATGATGATGAAGAATTCTTTATTTTTTTTAAAATAAAACTAATAAGTTAAGTATTATTTTTTTTAATTCCTAGAAGGACACGTAAAAAGTGTTTAACGTTTTTTTTATACAGTTTCTGAATTTGATGAAGATTTATTATGTGAGTGGAATATTTATCTCGCAATTGCGTTTGCGAGCCAGACGAATGACAGCAAGCAAGAATGAAAATAATTTTTACATTTAAAGAATAGTTCAGATTTAACTCGAAATTCTTTACTTGGATAGAAATGTGTGGCAGGCGCTGTTTAATGGTTTCGAAGTTGAATGAACTACTTAAACTTTTGATAAATTTTAATACGTTAAGACTATCGTCAATGTTCTGACAGCATAGCTCACAAGAGATTGCAGTCAGCTAAATGTCATGTTGTTGACATGCTAAAGCGCTGGTAGCATGTGGAACCAGTAAAACAGAGAAGATGTTTAAATGTAACAATAATGTTTGGAATTATTTTCACTAACTAATGGGTCACTAATGGCAAGCTTACTGAAAATTTGTGATTTCGATGCTCGTGTTATCCCATTTTGCGATCACCGTCGATCACGACGTGAGAGTATGTATGTATCTATGTATAAGGTATAGACGTATGTATGTAGGTAATTATGCGAATATTTCGAGTAAAGATATTTTTCACCAAAGTAAAAATTCTTAACTATTCTGGTATATTTTTCGGACTCACCATATAGTATTGTTTTCCAAAGTTTACGCGAACACTACACATTGAAATGAAACAACTTTTACGGATCTGCTTGAGTTTATTTTACTGTTAATCCATAAATAATAAATAATTTGACGAGCTCCGTAGCCTAGTGGCTTGCACGCTGGATTTTGGGCGGCCTAACTCTGAGGTCTCGGGTTCGATTCCCGGTTGGGTCAATGTCGAAAACGAACATTTCGATATTGTGTCGGTTCTGGGTGGATGTGGTACCGTCGTTATTTCTGATTTCCATAAAACGAGTGCTTTAGCTATTTACTAGCTTAGCTACTTGGGATCAGAACAATGTATGTGATGTTGTCTAATAAAAAGAAAACAAAAAAAAATTAAAAAAAAGAAAAGAAAATTGAAATTTAAAGGAGGGTATACAAGCTATTAACTAATTATGAGACGACCAACACCTCAGTCTCCCTGTGACCACGGACCCTGTAAAGGGTTCGAAACGTCATGATAAACATTAATTAAAAGTCATTGCTTTAACTTGTAAAATAAACGCTAATAGATCCGTAAAAGTTGTTTCATTTCAACTCACCATATAAGTTATTTAAGTTAATTTGATATGCTAGTTTTCGGAAAATTTTCGACTACATGTTAGCTACCGAAATACATAAAATATCGTACAGCACAATCAATAGTTTATTGCTTACTGCTTTTGTGGGTGAGTGGTTTGAGCTATCTTCAGTTTTATAAAAGAAATTTAAAAAAAACTTTTTTTTATAGTTACGAATT
Source organism: Eudonia lacustrata (assembly GCA_947562085.1). Taxonomy (NCBI): domain Eukaryota; kingdom Metazoa; phylum Arthropoda; class Insecta; order Lepidoptera; family Crambidae; genus Eudonia; species Eudonia lacustrata. Next base: position 9,828,391 of record OX387313.1, on the reverse strand, counting down.
TTAAACGAACCTACATTAATGTTATAACTACGGATGCAATATATATATATTTACTATATATATACTTTTTTATATACTTTCCTAATCAATTATTAAGAGATACCATTAATATTTTTAAAATTAAGATCGGATGTTGATAACGTAGCTGTTGACATTGAATATGTCCCTTTGGCTTACAAAGAGTAGATAGTGTTGATAATTTTCGGCGGGTTGGACACAGGCACTGTAGCATAGTAGGTAGTGTGACTGACTCGGTTTGCCAGAGGGTGCGGTTCAAATCCCACCCGTAGAAAAAAATATTTTTCAATACATTTCCAAATTATTAATGCTAGTTAAATCTGCAATTACCCTACCCTACCCTATACAATTTCTCATGTCCTTTGGATACCATACAATCCTCACATTCTCAATCATAAGAAATATGATATAGTAGCATATATAAATTAACATGTTCCAACGTCCCAACAAATTGTTTTCCCCTAACTCTAATAGACACACATAAATCCTGGCCGTAATCATTCCGCTGTGTTAAACGGCCTTGTATTTAGTGAGGGCCTTAATTTTGTAACATCCCAATGCAATTTATGAGAGAATTTGACCGCAAAGCGAATGGAAATCTCGCATGAAAGGAAATTAACCGAAGAGGTTGCTTGCATGTAGATAAAGTTTGCTGTTTTTGCATAATTCAGTATCCTAATTTAGAAACTGATGTGATTTTGTTTAGTTTTTGTCAGTATTATTAACATGTAAAGGCGACATATTATACATGATAAATCTAACAATTAATATACGATTGCATTTGGAAATACGATGATTACCGAGAGAAAAAATAAGAAAGTAGAAGCACTGCAACTATTTATGCATCTAATCATAACAATATCATTTAATAATATTACTTAAAAATTTCCTCCAAGGTAAAGTCACTGGCAGTATTATTGCAATAGCTCCAACTATAACACGATTGTTTCCGCAATATGTTCAACTATATAAAAAAACAAAACACAATGCCCTTCGTTATTTCAAGAAAAGAAAAAACAATAACACAGTTTGTGGATGACATAATTAATCACGAGCAAACGGCCTTTATTAATGAGTTATCCATCTCTTTCCTGCTTATTTATTATGTTAGTTTTTGTTGTTCAAGACGTAATTATTCTCTGAGGATACTGGTAGGGACTTACGATTGTAATAAGGGGATGTTCAGTAACTTTTTTGGGATGCAATTTTTATGAGAAATAATTTGGCTTACAGAGTAAGAGAAGATAGTCTTGATTGTGTTCGGCGAGTTGGATTGAGCCACGATAGCATAGTTGGTAGTGCACCTGATCCGGTATGTCATGGTGCCGGTTCGAATCCCGCTCGAGGAATTTTGTTAACACTTTGTCTTTTTTTAAAGATCATAAGGTTAGCAACATTAAAATTATGACGGTTGAAATTTTGTCCAAAAAAATCTTTAATAATACAATAATTTACAATACCCTTCAATTCGGAACACAACACTTTAATACTTTTTCAAAGCAAGTAATGAATCGAACAAGCTTTTGTATATCAGCTCTAATGATGTTATTGTGATACTATACTTCACCGATTTTCGTTGCTGACTGTACCAATATCGGTATCGGTCGCTATCCAATTGTATTCTAAGTATATTCTTAGATTAATCCATTATCAGTACAGCGAGCGTCCAAATTGAATCAACCCAATTACTTGTCCCTGTTAAAATCACTTGAAACTTAAAGTTAAAGTTGTATCTCATAAACTTCAGCAATTACCACTTAATGGGGAACCTCGTTGTCTACTTTAGAGCTTGTCGAGATCCTAGCGGCCATAAAAGGGGAATGGTTGACATTACATAGCCTGTACCATTGTCAACTAATGCACTCAGCACTTGCAGCATTTAAGTATTCTTCTCGCATTCTAAAGACATAAATTTAACGGCCTTGCTAGTCGTAAGCTCACATTGCAAACAAGAAACAATATAAAACTAGATGACAGGCTCGCCGAAATGGTATTTTCACTTAGCATCGCACTATTCTATCGCCGACAAGAAGTTGTAAAGTCGCTCGTAAAATAATACCTACTTTGTCGGTGTAGAATGAGTTTGGAATGCATCCAGCGTATGGTAATTACTGGGTGATCAATTAAAAACGACATGCCATGCAGATTTTAGTTGTAAGTTGAAATCGGCGTCGACTCTTCAAACAATCGTTCTGTGACTCAATCAATCAAACTTATACTCGTAGGAGTAAAGGCAACTCTAGCACAGTTACGTAAAATAAATGTCTCTTGATAATTTTTGAAGTGAAAACTTCTTTAGCGGCGTTGTACACTTTTGTAATGGGTAAAAAATGTTAAATTCGCGTCAGGACACGTGACCTGATCGAAAATTCGTAAGACGGATGGAGAGTAGACAGCCGGCGCGGCGTAGGAGAGGAAGTATCCCCCTCTCTTTCTACGGCGCGGCGGAAATGTATGCCTGCTGTTTCGTTTAGGCGGCGCAGGGCGCTTGCGCGAATGTTCGAGTGCTTTTTAATGTAATATAAATTGTCATGTTTGTGTATGATAGCGCAATAAATAAATATTGTATTCTACCACATAAATGATAGTACTTTTATACTGATAATTGAAGCAATTCGTGCAAAGTTATTCCCTAACCATTCCAAAATATCAAAAATGCACAATGTTAATATTCAAGTTTTTACTTCTGCCGGCACTCCCGGAGTGAAACCCGTCGTTTTTTTTTTAAATTTGTGTTAAAGGTTCACAAATGACGTTTTGTTTTGCTTTACTTTTAACGGCGTGTACGATTGCGTTACTTTATCGTGATTTTTAAATGTTTTTGGCTCAAGAACTTCAAATTGTATATATGATAGAACTGGGTTACTTTCGAATCAAGTTTATCATTGCTCCTGTGCTCCTACAGTTGTTTTCCACATGTAGTTTTACGGTATGAGTCTGGAGGGAACCGTACTAGAAGCGCCTAGAACGCTAGAGATACCCATATTTGCAGCTACTTAAAGATTTATAGCTGCGATCAATGTTACACTTATTAACCCCATTCTACTATTCTTCTATTCATTCATTCATTCATTATTAATCAAACTTCACATTTTAGTTAGAGTGAAGCGAAGAGGTTACTACGAGTATGAGACTGACTCATGAATTCTACTGTTATGTTTTTTTATGTGAAAGGATGCATTACAGAGTAACCATACTAAACGAAGCGGACGAAAGAACACTCACACACATACCCATAACATCCATCTAAAGCGAATGTCTGGTGAACCCCTCCAGGAAATTTTTTTTTATGAGAGAGATTGCTGATTGCCTCAAACGGCATTTTCAGCGTTACCGGGCTTTTTTGTGGCCGGTGAGGTACGTAAAGGGTAGGTACGTACCTCACCGGCAACAACAAGCCGTGTGAAAAGAAAAACCTTCGCAGGTTTTCTAGAGGGAACGACATCACACACTTAAAAGTGCGTGTCCCCGTGCCCTACTAGATTCTCCGAAGGGTTCGGATCGGATCCGTCCAGGAACAGGCATCGCAGAAGTTGCTTTGTTTTCACGATCGTCGAAACCATCTAAGTAACTTTAACTAAAGTTTAGAAACGATTTTTATGAAGAATAAATCAAGAAGGTGACCTCATTGAATATAATTTAAACGTTATTAAAGTGTCACCACAGATATTTTACATTTGAGAACTGAATATTTTAAAGTTGAAAATTAAAATCAATCCGGATGGTATCAGTATTCCATTTTCCGTTCGTTATGGTGGCATACCGACAAAGAGATTTTGTTGAATAAATTACCTTTTATTAAAATATGTTTAAAGGGAAAATCAGTTAAAGTTGTACTATGTTTTTCATAGTTTGGGCACAGACTAAGTTATTAACAGATATCTCACTTCAATACTTAATGTATAATACCCAATATTAGCCTACAAAATCCAAATAATAGTTTCAGGCGTCCGCTGCGAAGAGGAACGTGCTTTAATTACGCACGCCGAGTGTCAAAATAGCTTTGCTTGTTGCCGTAACCTCTTAAGTAATCGAATCACGCGCAACGCTAGGGTTGTTTGAGTTTTATAACATAAATATTTAAAAAATACCATTCATAAATGCAGGTAGCTGAATATGTATAACTAAATTACCCATAGTGTATGTACTGTCCAAATTATGTCTACTCAATACGTTTTATCCTCAATTAGGATATTTTATAAATGTTTAATTTAAATTTGTTTATAATATTATGCAAAAATAGGTCATTCTCATCAGCCTGGAACGCCCCACTCTTGGGAATTATAAATAATATAAAAATAGAAGAATTGATATTTTCCAACCCCTAATATAGGCGTCTTCATATAGGTAATACATACCTACCAGTCACGCCTGTCTTTATATAATCGACACTGATCAACAATAATAACTCACACCTAATAAGGACTTTTCAGAATATACTCCAAAAATTATGGAAAATAATTTAGCTAGTGTGGAAATTGTAGCGCTCGACAAAATGTAGGTAAATGCTGCTGGGCATGGCCTCCTCATTGAAATCAAGTCATCAATGGCCATTTGTAGTGATGACTTAATTTCAATAATGGAGAGTTTGCTAAGCCAATACCAGTATTGGCTTAGGAAAATGTAGGTAAGCTAAAACGAAACACTCCGTCAAATATTCCGGGCGCTATAAAACCTTTCAGATGTCTATGCACTATTGGTTCTCTTACGTCTCGCAAAATTTATTCTTAGAATCACATATTACTATGTAATACGGAGACGGCGGTCGCGGCGGGCACGTGAGCGTAATGCAAACAGCCCCCGCCACACAAGACATGTTTTGTCACTTTAGCTGAAAAGGCAAAACATCACTATACGCCCCTTAAAATTGCGCTAGAGGAATTTTTTGACCCGTCAACTGAAATATTGGTTTCGGAGAGAACGCAATTTTTCTTATTTCGTTAAGAGTATACTGTAACTGTAGGTAACCTTTCAAGCCGGATTGGGTCAGCGCGGTGGGTCATTGCTTCACTTTTTTTTCAGTGACATGATTCTGAAGTTTTCGTCATAGTCGATTCCGATAAGAACGCCTCGATTCTTCCTCGATGATTCGAAGTATCTAGTAGAGGGCGGGCACGCTTGCATGATGACGTCCCCACTAGAAAGCCTCTGAGGATGTTCGATCAGCACGGCCTGAGGAACCTTTAGTTTCTCGCCGCCCACAGAAGTCCGGTTAAAGACCAAAAGCAATCTCTTTCTAAAAAAGAAAATCTCGACCTAAATGTCACAATGCCACAATCGTGTCGCAGGCTACTGAGATACGTTTGTGGACGTTTTGTAATATCAGAATGGAGGAAGTGCAGTGAAGTGAAGATGATATAATATAGGGTCGTCTAAAATATAAATTCGTGTGATTTGTAATTTGAAGATATTTTAATAAAGCTGAGCCATAACTGGTTTTTCACATAGCTGGGCTAATAAATATATACCTATTCTCATCATCATCATGATCATCATCAGCCTACACACTTCCACTGCTAGACAAAGGCTTGTCCAAGTGCACGCCACTGAGCACGATCCGCGGCTACTCTCATCCAGCTCTTGCCTACCTATTCTAAATATATACCTATTCTCATCATCATCATCATCATCATCAGCCTACACACTTCCACTGCTAGACAAAGGCCTGTCCAAGTGCACGCCACTGAGCACGATCCGCGGCTACTCTCATCCAGCTCTTGCCTACCTATTCTAAATATATACCTATTCTCATCATCATCATCATCATCAGCCTACACACTTCCACTGCTAGACAAAGGCCTGTCCAAGTGCACGCAACTGAGCACGATCCGCGGCTACTCTCATCCAGCTCTTGCCTACCTATTCTAAATTTATTCTATTTTTAATTTTTTGTTTCTTTTAACCCTTTACACAATGTTGTAATTTCGGAGCCTTTGTGAGTGTGAGCCAATATATCTATCATCGTAGCTCTCTATGGAAGTAAAACGAGAAAAATCCGATGTAAATTTTATTCATGCGACACTTTCATCCCTACGCGCCGGGTACGAACCCTTCATTTGCAAATTAATAACAATAGTCACTTTCACCGATTTTTCAAAGTTAGCTTGATTTTGTGGACAAATAAATCTCAACTGACTACAAATAACATAGCCATTTAAGTAATTTTTTGTACCTATATAACCATAGGTAACCCCTATAGTTGCATTTAATCTTTGTAATCATACGTGTAGTTATCTTTTAGTTTTCTAGTTAGTTATCAGTGACGGTTCATGCTATGTTCATGTCACGGCTTCCAACGTCATAATTAGTATTTAAGATTGTAACAGTGTAAATATATTAATTTTTATGTCACTTTATATATTGCCAAAAAAAAGACAAAATTACTTAGTAATTTTTTACGCCAATTTACTGTGTTGCTTTCGTATAAATTTTCGAGCGTTCCCTAAACAAAGATTTCTTTTCAACGTACAACTAACGACAAAAAAGGGCCAATCACAAATTTGCTTCTAAAAACAATACACAGCAAGGCTTGCTCAGCAATTTGTATTCATCATAAGACATTGCAGCCGATTGGGGGATGCTACAGTTTAATTTGCATTCACCAGAACGGATCGTGGGCTATTTCGTCGGCGCCTCTCCCATTTCCCGGTTATAGTCGACACGTATAGCACGCCGGACGTAGCTGTATCAGCCGCCGAGTCTACAGCTAACGAGGATAGCTTGATAAATGGATGCGCCCGTAATAGCGATGTGCCCGTAATCGCAGAATCAATTTGAGAATGCATGCCGTTTATTTTTCGCATTATGCAACCTATGTCGCAGTGATGTTAGAGGTAGGGAGACCATTTTGTCTGCTCATAATTATCTTGACCGTAGTTACTTCAGAACATCCGTGAACCTCATCATGGGGCAAGCAGTATAGGCATGGTTTAAGTCGACACGTATGCCAATAACGAAGCTGTGTCAGCCGCCGCGTCTATACAGCTGTAAAGGATAAATTGATAAATGGGTGTGGCCGTAAAGCGATGTGCCTGCAATCGCAGAATCAGTTTGAGGATATGTGCCGTCAATTTTCCATTTTGCTCATCCTACGTCACAAAGTGATATTAGAGGTACAGAGAGCATTAGTCCACGAACGAAGCTGTATCAGCCGCCGCTTTTACAGCTAACGAGGATAGCTTGATAAATGGATGCGCCCGTAATAGCGATGTGCCCGTAATCGCAGAATCAATTTGAGAATGCATGCCGTTTATTTTTCGCATTATGCAACCTATGTCGCAGTGATGTTAGAGGTAGGGAGACCATTTTGTCTGCTCATAATTATCTTGACCGTAGTTACTTCAGAACATCCGTGAACCTCATCATGGGGCAAGCAGTATAGGTATGGTTAAAGTCGACACGTATACCAAGTCTAACGAAGCTGTTTCAGCCGGCGCCTCTATACAGCTATAAAGGATAAATTGGGATAAAATGGGTGTGGCCGTAATAGCGATGTGCCTGAAATCGCAGAATCAGTTTGAGGATATATGCCGGCAATTTTCCATTTTGCTCATCCTACGTCACAAAGTGATGTTAGAGGTACAGAGAGCATTAGTCCACGAACGAAGCTGTATGAGCCGCCGCTTCTACAGCTAACGAGGATAGCTTGATAAATGGATGCGCCCGTAATAGCGATGTCCCTGTAATCGCAGAATCAATTTGTGGATACATGCCGTCTATTTTTAGCTATTCGTATGCCATGCATACGAAGCGGCAATGTAATGTTTTTTCTGCTCGTAAATATTTTGACCATAGTAACTTTAATACATCCATCATTTCCAATGCAGTGTACACAAATATCGGATAATCAAAATCTACAAAAATCTTGGTAATTATCCTGTTAATAATTACTCCAATGTAAGTGACCATATTACAGTACCAGTAGGTAGTTTAATAAGTAAAATCTTTATTTTTTTCTGTACGCACGCACTTAAATAATTCAAGAGAAAATAAATCATATACAGTAAACAAAAACATTGATCCTAGGGTAAGGCTTTTGTCCAGCAGCGGACGTCTTTTGGCTGAGATGATGATGATGATGATGATGATGATGATGATGAAACAAAAACAAAATTACAATAAGAATACAATACAAGTTTAAACAAATGTTATTGAAACTCATCATTTACACAAGTAAGTAATACTAATACCTAATAACAATATCTTTCCCGTCGAGTTGTATGACACAATAACAAATTGCTCGCCTTGTTTACCTAGCGGCAACATTCTGTCAACGTACAGACTCGCAAACAACTTTTGTCTATAGCGACAGTACTACACCTCAGTCTTATTGCCGGCCCGCGAAGCTGTTCTGGATTCAATTTCCAGGACGGGCCAAGTAGGTTTCATATATTTTGATGCATAGCCCGGATTTGTGATCTCCATCTCACATTTGACAAGCGTGGTGATTAAGTCAATGGGTACCTATCAATTATAGCGATAGATTATAAATGTTTGTACCTTATTTTTTTGAGATAACTAAAAGAGACAGTTGGTACAAACATTTATAATCTACACTATGTTCAATGAGTAGATTGCCTTACTTACCTAGAGATAATGTACGGTTCAATAAGTTTACAGGCAACGACGCCGACCGACGCACCGACTCGTAGATTACAGACCACATCTGTCACAACTGCGTCCGTAGGCACCCCCGGTATTGGATACAAATCCAGTCATAGAGACCGGAATACAAAACAAGACATCGTTTTAGTTATTTCACCCAGCTGTTAATGGATAATAGTTAAATAAACAATTATAATTACGACTTCAAATTTGAAACTGTTTAGTTGATAATGTGGAATTCTAAATTGCTTTTGATAAAGTTAAAGATAGATGAGGCAATCAGCTGAAAACATGCATCGTACCTACCTTCCCTATAATCCAATCATTCCTGCAACACAATGCAGATTGCATTGTTTACACAACAGTTTCGATGCAGTCGTAGTACTGACTCGTAGATACCAAACCATATTTGTCACGACAATGACCGCAGACACTTTTAGCATCGGACACAAAGCCGGCCATCGAGAGACCGGAATACAAAATGAGACGTCGTTTCATCGATTCATTTCTTGCTCTAGCTGGTAGTGGTTAAAAGTCTGCTTATTATATTTTGCTAGTAGTGTATTCGAAATTGCTTTAGATAAATATTGAGATCTAGTTAAGTCAGTGATTGATAAGAGGCAATCAACAGTAACCTAAATACGCTCCTTACCTGTAGGTAAGGAGCGTATTTAGTTCCTGTTGAGGATGTATACATCCAATTATTCCCAACACAAGTAGATTGCATTGCTAACCTGGCGGTCATGTTCCGTTGCAGTTAACGTACCGATTCGCAGATTGCAGACCACATTTGTCACGACGACGGCGATCGCAGTCACCTCCAACATCGGACACAAAGCCGGTCATCGAGAGGCCGGAATGCACGGAAAACAAAACAAGACTCCTTTCTTGACCTATCTGGTTATTGGATACAAATCTTAGTATTTTTAATTAGATGTTAATTCGAATTTGCTTTAGATAAATATTGACATCTAATTAACTTAGTGACAGGGGTGACACTCAGCAAGAAAACTGTATCTACCTTACCAATTACGTCCAATTATTCCCAACACAAGTAGATTGCATTGCTTAGACGATCATGTTCCGTTGCAGTTAACGTACCGACTCGCAGATTACAGGCCGCATTTGTCACGACGGCGACCGCAGACACCTCCGGAATCGGACACAAAGTCGGTCATCAATGGCCGGGAACCCGGAATACAAAACGAGACGGCGTTTCTGTTATTACCCTAGCTGGTAGATAGAACACTTTAGCGTATTTCTTAAAATAATTGTTATTTCGAATTTGCTCTAGATAAATATTGACATCTAATTAAGTCACTCGTAGTTAGAGAAGGCAATCAGCAGAAAACGTGGGATCTACCTTGCTTATTCATCCAATCATTCCTAACGCAATTAGATCGCATTGTTTACCCAGCCATTCCGTTGCAGTCGACGTACCAACTCGCAGATTACAGACCACATTTGTCACTATACGGTGACCGCAGCACGCCTCCGCTATCGGACACAAAGCCGGTCGACAAGAGGCTGGAATACAAAACGAGTAATCGTTCCAATTCTCACCTGCTTGAAAATGGATATGTTTGCAACACAAATCGGTGAGAATTGAACAATGCTGTTGGACATCTAATAAATAAGTCTTAAGTGACTTGACTATAGTTGATAAGTATACTATTTAATTTAGTGTTAATTAACAAAACGTTGTGTATATCTATTAAATAGAGAGTTAGATAAAGTGAATAGAAGAGTGAGTTAAATAAAGAATTTCGTTGTGCGACTTAAACTAAAAAGTACATCGTATTATAACAAACTAGCGGCCTCTCGCGGTTTCACCCGCGTGGTTTCCGTTCCCGTGGGAATATCGGGATAAAAAGTATCCCATGTGTTAATCCAGGTTAAATCTATTTATGCCGAATTAAATTCAAATCCATTCAATAGTTTTTATGTGAAAGAGGAACAAACATCCATCCATACTAGCAAACTTTCGCGTTTATAAATAAATAAATAAATAATAAATAAACTTTCCTACACTCACACCAATTATTTAGCCCAAGATAAATTTATAATATTAGTAGGATACATATAATTTATCACTGATAATTTTCGTAATTAATAACAATAAAAACAGTAATATTAATATTATGTGCAAAGAAACAAATAAAAGAATTTTCTGATTTGTACTGAGTGATACTAAATAAGAACTAACTGTATGTCAATTAATGAAAATGACATTATGATTATAGACGACATTAGCAGAGTCATTACCGTGAGAAAGGCTAACAAAGAATATTGCATTTTGCAAAAATCATTTCAATAAAAAACACTATGGAGTAAGGTATTACATAACACATCGACTCGAATTTATCCGGATCTACTTGCATTTATTTCACAGATTATTTTATCACCCAAAGTCCAGTCAACGTGAAGTTTATGCGTAAACTACAGAAAACCAAATAAACAACGAAAACTGAAAAACGCGTTACGATTTCAATGTATGAAATGCCAAAACTACATAACCGTGTTTCAATTGGTCGTGATATATGCATTCTACAGAGTGCGCCCATCGATAACCGTTTTTGATACAAAAATGCATTTTGATCCGGCCTGTACTTTTTGCGGCACGCTCCACTGTCGTGCGCACTGGGCAAAAAAATAATAGTTCGTTAATGATGATGATATGCGTTTATTTCAACCAACTTCGGATCATAGTACAGTATTAAATAATTCAAATTAAATTTAAAATAAAATAAAAATTTTAAAAATTTAAAAAAAATAAAAATTACAAGATAAAAATCAGAGAATAAAAATTAAAATTAATTACACAAATAAAATTATTCAATTTTCAATTAAAATTATAAGTACCTACTCAGAAAACAACAATCACATAAATAAAATAGTAAAATTAATAAATTAAATCAGAATTAAAATAGAAATCAGCATTAAAATGAATACTTATATGCCTACTAGTCATGGTAGAGATATCTTGATAATGATTAATATGAATCCTCAAATTATTCGTATGTATACAATAATACCTATATTTGTCTATTTAAATAAATAAATATGGATTTGTTTAATACAGGTAGACAGACAGAATACCATCAGGTTATGACATATTATATTTATATTACTATAAACAAGAACAGAACATGATTTAGATGGTACTTATCAATCAATGGTTTAAATTCGTAGTTCTTTAATGCTAAGTTAAAAATGTCAAAGTCGAAGTAAAAATCAAATCATTTTATTCAACATAAGCCTTCACAAGCACTTATTGACGTCAAAACTATCCTACTAATATGTATTATAAATGCAAAAGTTTGTAAGTACGGATGGATGTTTGTTACTCTTTCACGTAAAAACTACTGAATGAATTTGGATGAAATTCGGCTTACACATAGTTTATAACCTGGATTAACACATAGGATACTTTTTATTTCGATATTCCCACGGGAACGGGAACAACGCGGATGAAACCGCGAGCGGCCGCTAGTAAACTATAAAACTAAAAAAATAGTTTAAACTAAACTACTGAATCTACCACCAGTTCGGATTTTGGAAGAGCCTTTGACCGAGAAGAGCTGGCAGAAAACTCTACTTAAGGGTGCGCCGTCCACAAGTGACAAGTGTCATATGTTTTATTTGAAATGTCGTCGTCCATATTTATTTGATGCCGCGCGGCCATACTAATTTTGTATGGGGAATTTAAGGTGCTTAATAAAAAATAATTATTTAAATAACCACTTGATGAATCGAAAATGTAGTCTAGCTATTTGTTTGAACATAGTGTCCATTGATGATTGTTTAGACAAAATCAGAGGTACAATAATTTAGATAAACTATAAGAAATCTACTAAACGCCGCCACTCGTTTTCATGATTTTTGCCCAACTTTAAATGATACTGTAGAAAAAACTATAGCGTGTTATGAATTTATGGTTCTGACAAATTGTAAACACGTTCCCTATGATACTAAATATATATAATGTTCATTTAATACGATAGTATTTTCAATTATATCTACTTAACCGTAACTGCATTTTTGGCATTTTTTTGTCGGCGCACCCTTAAGTATTTACTAAATAAAATAAAATAAAAATTTCTTTTGTTTTATCTACACTACGATACTAAAGGACATAAATGGCGTCAAAAATTCATAGCTCACATTTTTTATTGACAAACCTGCAAAAAGCGGAGGCAACGTACTGCGAGCTCGCTTACAGCACACACGGTGCAAATTGGAAACAAATCAAATATGCATCGCCCGACCAACCGTGAGATGGAATACGCACATTAGCGGTACACAGATCTATTCCGAATCCACTAGCAGAATCGACAAGTTATTCCACTTTTTCCGTTAGAATTCGATTTCCCTTTCGCGCTGTGGCAGTGGTTTTTTTTTACAATATTCCGCTGTTGGCTTTACAGGGAATATTAGATTCCTGCTTTATAGACGCGGAAAATGATTTTCTTCTAAGCTCAACTCCAATATATCGAAAAGGATTCTGTGGAGCTATCACACAAAACGATTACGATATATTTCGAGCCATTCTTTATGGTATTATCCTGTCGAATCGTCTCGACCAAGCGTACGACACTTAGTTACTTAAAGTATTCCAGATTTTTACTTTGAAAAATTGTCTTTTAATTCAACAAAAATGCTACTTACACTGTTCGTAACATAACGTAGTTAGAATAATATAATAAACTTTAGATATCATTAAAATAATATCAATTAAACAAAACAAATCGAGGTCAGTTGAATGTAATTATAAATCATTGTAAATTCAAATACTGAATAAAGTTATTGACTAAATACAGTTAACATATTATTGAAAACCATAAAGCACCATGTTTTAATATTTAATTAAGTGCATATCAGTTTACATCATTTGTAAACTTTTCATTTCGAAATTCCTCTGTGAAAGAATATGCATTTCGAAAATGAAGTATTTATTAAAATACATAATGTGATCTCACCGTTGAATTGGACAATTTAACTTGAATGAATTGTATTAAATATATGCATTGGATGTATGTAAGTATGTACAGTACAAGTCAAAACGCTACACAAACTAAATGCATGGCTCGGTTACAGCCACGATGGCCTAATTGGTAGTTCGACTAACCGGCATTTTCAGAGGTTGTGAGCTTACGTTAACTTGCCGATCCTTACCAAATCTTTTTTTACTACAAGATTAAGAAAAAAACTATAAAATATACATCAAAAGTATAGGTTGTATGCGATTCGATAAAACCCACACTTTTTATCCTTTTACTGTACGATATATTCTTAGAAATGTCAAATCCCTTCGAATATATTGTTATCGTTTTATTTAATAGGTCTCCTACTTCCAGAGAAAGTATGTCTTCTATTTTAATACAGCCTATGCTTTTAGAATAGTGACATTTCCCTAATATAATTTAGATTGTTGTATTGTTACTTTGCGACAAACTTCATGCACATATTAATATAATATAGACTGTAGTAATAATGGACTATCTGTTGAAGGTGCAACGGCACATCACTGTTGTTAGTGTCCCTCACTACTGGAGGTCTACGACGCCATGTTGTTAATGGTCGCCCAATTTTGCTGTAAATTAAATGTGGTTAATTAAACTCCAAAGTTTACTTCATCCAACCAAAAATTTACAAAACTATCCTGATCAGCCTATGAACGTCCGACTGGCCTCAGATCTGCCCAGGCCTCCCTAGGCCTTCACATAGGTCATCTTAGCCAAATGACGTCCACTGCTGGACAAAGGCCTCCCCCACGGATCTCCACGACCGGTTTTGTGCCGCTAGCATTCACCCGCGACCTTCACCAGATCGTCGGTGAAGGTCGTATAATTATATCGTCTTCACGTAGGTGTTCCTATCATACAGATTAAGTCAAAGACCCATGCTGCTATAAGATTAAATTTTGGTACGGTAGTAATACCGCATACATTTTACTTTTCGTAAAAGAATTTTCAGAGACTTGAGGACATCTTTACAAATAACCGACTGCACTGTTTTGGGAGTGCACTTTCTGTGATTGTATTCTATTTACTGCCCTGCCGTAACCTGCACGGCCTTTTATAAGTTTCCCCGCGATGGTTTTATTCACAACTAAGAGGCTGTTTCAAAGCACTGCTGCTCGTAATAATCTCGAAACTTTTGTGGCTGGGGCTATTTTGAGCAACACAATGGACGGCTCCGAATAAAGTTGACCTGACACGTGTGCGGTCGCTAAAAATATTTTTGTTTTTTTTTACAACTGAGACGATTATGAATAAAACATCCGATACATTGTTGATGAACCAATAAATAAATAAAAATATCAGATGGCAATGTTCACAGATTCTAGTATGTTAATTACTGCTTGGAGCTTAGTGTAATTTTGTGTCGTTTAGGTTATACGAGTAAAACATTGTCACTCGTTGTATGAATGGTACATTGAGACATTAAATAAGTAAACTGAATTAAATAACTGTTATCTTATTTCTTTAATTTTACTTTTATAACATGAAACATTTATTCACTAGGTTCTGATGATTCGTCCTAAGGTTTTGACGCTTCGACCTCAGGTACTAAGGTTTCAACTTTTACTTCTGACGCTTCAACTCTTGTCACCTCAGGCATCGCCGGTACTGCTGGAACTTCAGGCACAGGTTCAGCTTCTACCGGTTTCGGAATGTGATCACCTGTAGGCTGGTGCCCGGTGACGTCACTCTTGTACTTTGTAGTATAAGTTCTGCCGTCATCGCCAACAAAAGTGTATTCACCTTCGTAAACGAGGACTTTGTCTTTACCATCAAGAGTAGGAACAAAACTTCCACGTTCGATAACGATCGTTCCTTCTGCTGTGACGTATTTAAGGGTGTACTGGCCAAGATCATCTCGGTCATCTGTGTGTTCTACTGCGGCGTTGGAGTGGGATGGACGATCGTCTGTCGGTGCTCCCATAGCCACGATGATGCAAACGCAAAACACAGCGAACTGAAAAGGTGGATTGGTTTTAGCAGGCTAACGTTACGTTTGATCTTTAAATATAACTATTAAGGTTTCTTATGGAATTACTAGTGGGTTTTTTTATTCATGTAGGTAATTTGTACGTTAATAAGAAATTCTGTCTTAAGTTATAACGTGATTAGCTAACCTAACAACATCTTCTAATGACCATATCAATATTAAAAATCTTTTATGTTTTATATAAATAGATTGACTTGGCAATCGAACTAAACAATTTAATTTAATGTATATAGGTTTTATACTTGTGAGATTCATTGTGTTTTCATGCGATGGCCAAGTCAATCTATTTATTTAAAACATAATAGAATTTTAGTATTGATATGGTCACTATAAGATGTTGTTAGGTTAGCTAATTACGTAATAACTTAAGACAGAAGGTCCCTTAAGTGGACTGAATAAATTAACCGACTTGGTATTACATGGATCTCACAACTTTTTACGGTAGATGAACTGAGTTGCGAGACTTTTTTTTACAAGTTTGTTTTTGATGGCTAATATACAACAGATAATAACTAAACTGAGAGTTCAACTTGGTTAAGAATATTACTGTTATGTTTAAATGAACCTGTTAACTTTGATTTTTTATAAACTTACTCGGTATTTATTAATTCTATTACTTTCAAAAATGCAAATATTTTTCTCTACTTTTAAATTATATATCCAAAAGATTTATTAAAAATATTTATTTTCTTTGTTACATTTTATTGCGATTCATTTGATTGTTTAAGCGGAGTCTAATAGACTTAATTACGGAAACCTGTTATTGGAATTACAAAGTGTGTCTAATATTTATTACGGCGTTCTAAATTAAATCGGATAATTTAAAATACAAATGAATACAACGCTTTATTAAAATATTGTATTAAATTAAAAATATAGAAACGAAATAAATGAAAACGAACACAGGTACGTAAGCAATCGCTTTGAGGTTCCCTCAAGCGTCGAGCGATCTGTCACTGGTCACTCTAAAATACCGTTAAGCGTCGGCTCTGATAATATTCACCTTGAGTCAAATTATAATAATACTCACAGTTTTCATGTTGAAGTGGTGACTATTCTTAGCCCTTGTGATAATTCGCTGTGTATATCTGTGTCGCAACTATGATAATAAATATTTCGAAACAGATTATATATTTTATGTAATGAATTTTTAATGACAAAATGAACAAGTAAAAAGAGCAAGTTTCGCAATTTTAATATCGTCGATAATGTCGATTGATGACAACTGCACTTAATAAATTCACAAATAATTAACGAAATATCGGAACTGCAAAAGTAAATGGAAAATTTCGGAATGAGCAGAATCAGATAACTTTCGGTCGGGGCAGTAAATTAATTATATTTTTTTATATGCTACGATCATTTTGCGACGATGCGTTACATACACATTTATATGTAGGGCTAGTTAATGTTTGTATGTTAATGTGGATTTGGTATTATTCACTGTGTTCTTTAATTTTGTTATTTTGTTTTCATTGTCATTACTATTTTATGATTATGTGTATGTGTGTGTCTCTGTGCGTTTGTGTGTGTGGGAGTGTGTGTACATAGTATCAAAAAAATGTTTTATCTATATATCTATTAGTCTGTGACTTGTGTAAGAACAACGAGTGTGGTTGATTTCCTTATGGGTGACCAAATGTAATGTAATTACTTTGAGTTTCTTTGTTATGCGGAAGTCGCAAAGCCATGGGGTACATACAAGCCATGTGTTGCGGTTGATGTAAAAAGGCCAAGTAAACACCATACAAACAGGAAATTGGACCATAGATACAAGAAAAATATTTGAAAATGGCCTAATCTAACTTTATTTAGAAGAGAAAACTCTAGTAGTAATGACTCTAAGATTGGATTGTACCATTTAATTAAAACAATAGCTTTGAAGTTGACTTAAGATAAGATAGGATAAAATGCTTTATTGCATGATAGGAATTGATTTAAGGACTACCACAGCCTCAGCAAAAGGTCCAAAGGCTAACAATATTATAAAATATAACCGCAAGTTTTTTTTATTAGAAACACACCAAGATTTTATATTAAACCTTGACCTATAATTTTTTGGACAATGGAAATCGAATTGCTCATTAACAATTTCAATAATAAAAATTATGTTATAGTTCGTAGTTTTTAACAAAGTGAATTACATGGTCTTAAATTCCATGTTGTGTTCAATGAATTAAACACCTAATCCCATTTATCTAGAGACCAACTTCCTGGGAATACGTCTAAGGGTGGTTCGCTTGAGCGATACATCGGCTTTTGTGGTAGGTTCATACTAATGGTCGGCATAACTTAGCTTCTGTTAACGTTGGTGCTACATCTAGTGCAATAGAGCTAAATTTCAATAAAATAATTGTGGTCTGCTGTGTTGGAATGTAGGTTTTGTTGATTCATAGTGACCATAATCTTTAATGAGGTCTTTGACGTCAGCCATAACCTATGAATCGATGTCATTTTGTTGGGTTCTTTGTAACTATCGTAAAAGTTGAGCTTCCTCATGCTCGCTTGCTAGCCGAACGGGTGACCTGACATAACTTACGTTTTATTAACGTTCTTGTGCTACACGAAGCGCTACCTATTTCTATTGCGCTTCTAAATCTCAATAAAATAATGGACTGTAGTTTTTGTTGATTCATGGTGACCTTAACCTATAAAGAGGTCGGTGTGTGACTATATCACATAAAATGTCCTTTACAACGACCGAAGTTGATCTATCTTTTGGGTAACCCGGCATGACTTAGCTTCTGTTAACGTCAATATTGCTACATCTGGCCATGAACTATATTTATTAGTCTATGATCTAGCGCAATAGTAAATCTCATTAAAATAATAATGTCTTTTTTACAGCTCGACTGTAAGTTGTGTTGATACATGGTGATCATAACCTATAAAGGAATAAGTGATAGTCATGTTATGTGTTCCTTGCAACGATCGCAAAAGTTATGGTACCTGATGCTAGGTAACCCTGGTCGATCAGAACATTGTATTCGTAAAAGGTCTCGCTCTCTTTTTAGTATTCCGATCTCTGCCTATTTTTAACTATTTTTGACTACTACACTAATTATTTCTTTAAATGCACAAACCCCCTATTTATAAAAACTATTTAAGCATTATTTAGTTAAATATTGTTTTGTCAACTTCACACAAACGTCATTTTGAATTTGAGATAAAGAGACAAAACAATGATTAAAAAATAATGCTTAAATAGTTTTTATGAATAAGGGGGTAAGTTCGTACCAGTTTTATTGAACCGTTTTTTTTGGTCTACATTTTAGACCACCGTTTTCAAACCTAGGTCGCAAGTTCGGTGCCCATCGTGGGTATAAATTTACCATAGCTTACAGTCTCACTAAACTTGTCTAGACTGCTACTTACCTACTATCCTCAAACCTATCTTGGCCAAGGGAACTATTTGCAAATACTAGCAAGAACAATTCCAAGTAAATGTTTAATTATGAAAATTTTAAACCTCACACTTTTAAGTGACGAAAATAGAAATTGTATAATTCCTCTTGCGTTACGCCGACACATAATTAAATATGGAAATACGCCCCAGATTTTAAGATAGAAAAAGGACAAAAATATACGATGACAAATGATTACTGTAATCACGAATTAGCATAGTCGACCATGCGAACCAAAACTACCTTCAACACGAACATTTTTAATTACGTTTTCGGATTCATTAGTGAGGCTTTTTATTTAAAATGTATAAAGGTTAATTTGTGGCGTCTAATTAGAAAGTGTAAGAATAATGTAATATCTTATATTTTTTTGTTAAAGATCTACCGTCTCATTAATTATCACATTAATAGTAGGGCTGTTCAGCATTATTCCCACTGGTATAGGTATGGACTATCAGAACTTTTTAAATTATTAATAAATAAATACCCTTTTTTTTCCTTTGGTTGATGACTTCGTGCGATTAGCATATTTATTATTTTTTATTTTTGGTGTCAAAGTAGTTTATCTTACAAGTAATACATAAACAAACAATACTTCCTTCCTGTATGATGATGATGAATGATAATAGAAATGAGAAGTGAGAAATGATATACCCCCCAACCCCTCGAGTGTCTCAGTAAAGATGTAGGGCTTTACTAAGTCCTCACGCGGACTTCTTGAGAGAATTTGAAAAGTGCCGTTTCAGTGTTTTGTTTCATTTGCCAACACTCATGCACAATCACGAACACTTGACGGTTTATAATCCACCAATATCTATATATTAATACGTGAAGCAAAAACTTTGTACCCCTTTTTACGAAAATTGCGCGGACGGAGGAGTCTGAAATTTCGCACACTTATAGTTTGTGTAGAAGGAGTACAGAATGTTATTATTTTTTTTAATTATGCATAAAAATACATTAAATCAATAAAACAAACATAACACACACTACCATGTATTTGACACACACGCATATGTATTTTAACACACATGCTTAATTAATTATACTCATTTCAAAAATTTCAAAATTGGAAGAGAGCGGCCGCAATCTGTCAATGCCAATTCAAACTCACATTTCATCTTTTTTAATTTTTCATTGCTTAAAATGACAATTCGTGCAGCCGTAATAAAATTACGGTCGAATTTCGACCACTGGGCGACCACTAATTTTACATTAGTATTCAACATATAACACATATTTTTTAAATAAAACAAAACTGCAGACATGACTCTTCACTTTCCCGCCAAGAAGTCCAATTGAGTGTTTATTAATAACTTTATAGTTTACGGAAATTCATGCTTAGATCAAATAAAAAATAGGTCAATGTTTTAGAGAACTGTTACGTTTAATGTTCTTGAATAAATTATTTTTGTTGTCAACATCCCTATTGTGCCAAGCTGTACAGTAAACTGTGTTGCAGGATCGCAATTTTATTTTGTCACATTCAAAGGTACTGTAGTTTGATAAAATCACAAGTACTCCTCATTGTACTAACACCGCGCACCGGTCGCGTGCATCACAACACTCAAAACCAGACCGGTGCACAAAGACCGCTCAGAATGAACGCACGAAAAACCTACCGCTTTATGTACGTGTAACTACCGCTTTATGTACCTACCGCTTTAACTGTCGGCAGCAGACGCGTACAGGGGACGATGGGAAGCTTTGTATTGCATTGAATAAGTGTTTTTATACGTCTAACTGCGGACTAAAAGCAGCTAAAACGATTGGGTAATTTATTTTGTTTTTTTGGAAAGAGATTGCTGTTAGTCCACAATCCTTTACAGCAATATTTAAGGTTTATCAAGTCGTTTGACCAAACAGCGTTAGAAAGTTTCTAGAAGGGATGGCATCGCGCAAGGGTGTCCGTGGTGGTCCGAGGTGTCCTACCTTCTAAGAAGCTAGGCTCGGGTTGACCGAGTCGTAGGGATGAGATTGGGTAGGTAATGCAACTTTTACTCCATTAATGAGTAGGTATGTACATGATTAAAAAAATATAATTATAGTCTATTTATTTTTAATTACTTCATTACAATATTAATTGACAAATTGTAGTAGATTAATAATTTGTGTATTCTATTGACATTTCATTATATAATTATTTAAATTAAAAAATTGCATTTATGTAGGTAAGTATGTTGTTTATAAAATTTTATACAGTATTAACATTTGCATGCCTACAAAATTAAGGCAGAATATTGTTGACCCAGCTCAACATTGTCGCTCATCTCAATGTACTGTACACAATATTGTGCAAATAAATGTTTGACTTTGACTTTGACTTTGAATGATCGTGAAGGAAAGATAAGCCTTGACTCTGTTAGGTCACCACTGACTTCCTCGTACTACTACTTAGGTGGAAGGACGATCGTAAAAGTCAAGCTATCTTGGTCGCGGATGATACCCGGATAGGTGTTTCTTGATACTACCGTGCGAGGGTTTGCACGCTAGCTAATACGCGATTCACTTACCTCACCTACATTAGAGAACATTATAAACTGCCTAATACATTAGTATAACAATTACATACAGTTAACTTCATTAAAATAACTTGTTAATGTTTAAAACTTTTTTAATTATATTACTTTGAGATCGATGTCATTTGGTAGCAGTGATTGGAGGATATTTTTTTTAATTAATAAAAACAATTAGTAACAAGCAAAGAGATAATACTGGCTCTTTTAAAGTAGCTAACAACTTGTAAACACGTTGTATTAAATTTTCAAACGAAATTCAGAGAAGATTGTTTCGCTTTTACGCACAGTTAGTTAACAACCGAAAAAAATAGTCATCATTTGACAACGTATAAACGAGTATCAATCGACTGTTGGTAGGTAGACTATTCCGGCCGGCCGCCTATGCATATGCGCTGTCATCACAACGAACAAGTTTTGCGGCAAAAATACACTGAGCACGCGAAACGCGCGAAATATTTACCGCTTTGCTGCTGTCGAAAGCATGCACAATGCACGACAGGCGATGATGAAAAGTGCCGTAGTCGCATGCAAATTAGCGCATTCAACCGTCCAACTCGACCGGCCTGTCCGTTATGCCACACCATTTCAGCCACCAACATTTCGCCACATAGTGGACACACTAAATTCATTCATTAATCAGTCCACACTGTGAAAGCAAACCGATCGTTTATAAAGCCAGTATTTTGGTTGCGCGCAGCACGGGCGGTCCGGATTTAAATCTTTTGTATTACTCACGCATCGATGGACTATTCCTTTATAATTTTGGGCGGGTTTCAATACCCGATAATTCACTATAACACTATCATCAAGCCGCTAAACTCTTTCAAAAAATGCGCTAATACCTTCTGATTAATGTCAATTATATACCTAAAAGCAACACTATCCCGTTTACAGGGTGTAAGAAAGACAGATGAACAGACAACTGAAGAGCTCGATGGCGCAGCGGTTAACGCACCCGGTTTGCGAATGCTGAGGTTAAGCTACTTTCGCAAAGGTCGGTCATCGGATGGGTGACCAAAAATGTATCATATCGAGCTCCTTCGTGCTTCGGAAGGCACGTAAAGCCTTTGGTCCCGGCTGCATTAGCAGTCGTTAACAACCACCAATCCACACTGAGCCCACGTGGTGGTTAATGGCCCGTTCTCCCTATCCATCCATAGGGAACGCTCGTGCCCCAGCAGTGGGGACATAAAAAGAGCTGATGATGATGATGATGATAGCGCCAACTTCCCCATTTCTTAATAAAAGTTAGGCTTTCATACCCATATTGT
The DNA here is from genome assembly GCA_947562085.1 of Eudonia lacustrata. Taxonomy (NCBI): domain Eukaryota; kingdom Metazoa; phylum Arthropoda; class Insecta; order Lepidoptera; family Crambidae; genus Eudonia; species Eudonia lacustrata. Next base: position 9,805,561 of record OX387313.1, on the reverse strand, counting down.
TTAACTAAGACTTAATTTAAGAATAGTCTATCTGACACCTGAGAAGTTTGGATTGAGACATTTATCGAGTAACCGTTCTGATAAACAATAACATACACTATTTTGATATCGACTATAAATTCGTATTGTACACCATGTTAAAAAGTATAAAAAAGATGTACGTTCATTACTTAGAAATACTCATTCGGTAACGTAACCTAAACTCGAAGTATTAAGAAACTTTAATGATACTACACTCATTGTTACAAGGTGTCGCCTGTGGAGGCTGGTCTGCTCTTGCATACTATTAATTTTATTATTATTAACTATAGTTTAACTTTGTTTTGTGTTTTCTTAGGCAATTATTGACCTTTATTAGTACTGTATGACATTGTGAAAATTTTAACTGGTAACTGATGTAAATTTGCAAACTGATTTTCTCTTTTGTTTTTTTTTAACATGTGTGATTGTCATTATTTTGTGTTTTTGTTTGTGATGGAAAGTGTCCTTTTATGATAGGGCATTTTCCAATATTTTTGACGCTGTAAGGGAGAAAAGAGCTTGACACTTGCTGAGTTACTTGCCGGTTCTTCTCAGTACAAGATCTCCCGCCCAGAGTTAACTTACGAACCGATGGCATAATGACGTTCATAAGAGCTATTTGTAGCCTAAACTGAAGAAATGATTTTGAATTTTGAATTTTGAATTTTGAGACAGTTAGTAATACACGTAAACATCTCCTACAATACCTTACTAGGCCAAACCCACTCCCGGCTAATACCAGGCGTCAAAGACAGATCTAAAATATTAACACGTGTAATCAAAGACAAAGGTAATTCGGTAATCAACACGCATACGACACATTATTATTGTAGTTGGTCGCGTCGCCGCCGCTGTCGCCGTCCCCATGAAACGGTGTTATCCATTTTATTAATTGAACCGTTTGGGGTCACGCGAGAACCCGATTAGCACAAGGAGGTTCTGTAACCACACAATTGAGTAGGGGATAATCGCGAATTCGTGATGATGGATACCGGGTGACCCTGGTGAGAGAATGATCCAGTAAATTCGTCGTTCCGCTAAGATTGATAGGCCGTCGCCGCGTGTCCTTATTGGTGATTGCAACTCATCAATTCCGTAACCGAATTGGGTTTTGTGAATTTGATAGTATGCCTGGATACCGTTGTCATTTTTTTTCTTACCGCCTTCGTAGAGTTTAGTTAGACCAGTAGTATGAGCTCTTGAGTTCGTTTTCCAGCGAGGTGCATTGTGCTCAGTTCCGTTGGTGGTAGAACTCTGTGTCTAGTGGTCTAAGTGGTCACTAGCGGTCTCAGGTTTAGAGGTCACGGATTCGGATCCCCGTGGAGATGGATACTCAAGAGTCCTTGAGATTGATAAAACAAACTGTTTGTTGGTTCGTCAAAATAATAAAATGCTTGGGTTGTTTGGTGGTGAGGCTTGTTGTAAGCCTACCTGGCTCACCATTTTATATGACGTGATTGTGAGGTAGCAATTCCTCAGTATAGGCTCTGAGCGAACTGCACTTCCACAAGGATAAACTTTAAAAATAATACCTAAATAAAACTAATAATACCTAAAAAATAATACCTAATAAAAATAAAACCTAACTAATTTTAAGGCACCAATATAAAATTTGTTGACTATCATAATTAGCCTATAAACCCGGGGTTATAGGCTAATATTGATAGGTCTTCTTATACAGACCATTTTGTATTTAATAGTAAGCACCAAATAACCTCAATTTGGTTTTGGAAACAAAATTTTGTATTGATCGCGCTGCTCTGCTCAGAACCTTTAAAAACAATTTATTAATATTTTATCGAATGTCTGTGAGGCTAGAAAAAAAACTTAAACTAGAAAAGACTAGGTGGTACATAATGCTATTTTAATATTAATTGAATTTCAATAAGACTTGTTTTTTAGATATTTTTATTCGGTCGTATGAGGACCTTTATTAAAAATATCCGTACATAAATCTACGCTTCTCTTTAAATTCGAAGCACACACGATTCCTACTGATGAAATACTACTAAATTCCGACGTCCATCATAGCGCGAGTTCTTTATCTACCATTGCCAAGCCCAAGCTATTATAATTTATGTTGGAATCGGTCTAGTGCAAACACCAAATATTTGGTAACACATTGAACGTGCCCCTACGTGTAGAATGTACACAAACAAATTTTTCGTGTAGTCACGAACGTAGTAGATATATCTGGCAATAAAATTGATTAATTCAGAATTTTTTATTACTGTATAGCATGAGAAAAAGTACCTACTTACCTACATACAAAAAATATTAATAGTAAAGAGAAGCTATTAGTGTAATGCCAACCTATTGTTAAGTTGATGTATGTTTTAAATGAGTTCATGGTAAATGGAACAGCCACAAATTATAATAACAGTGATTCGTTATGGTACAGTATTCAGTACGAAAGTTTAGGTACAGTTAGTACCAAAAGCAAAAATCACACGTGTTTGGTAAAGTGCGTAAGAAACTGTCACACAGTAATAAAAATATATTTTTATGGATATTACGAATCAAAAAATCTATTCCTACTTTAATTGTAATGATGCCTTGATTTCAATGATGGTCGCCCTACAGTGGGACAGTCATAGGTTATTTACTTGTAAATAAAAATCGTATCTATGTCGAGACTGTCTAAACAACTTTAAAAAAAACTATCTAGTATTTTTTCTACTTACTTAAAGTATTACTTATAGTAATTTACTTTCGCTTTTGCCAGTGCTGTGGCATCCCAGGGTATCTACAGAGTGAACGAGAGTGCGGCAACAGTGTCGTGACCTTGAATCGACGTACCGAGGAGCGAGCTTTACCTACCGGTTAGGGTTGAGTCACACCACACTTAGTTATTATTGTGTGAATTTAGGTATCTTTTATATTGTAAACTTACCTTGTTATATCTGTCGGTAAAGTAAAAAAGGACAAACTGGGATTATGGTTGTGTGTGTTGCAGGTTTTTTTTCCAGACATTTTCAATAGGCACCCACCTATATGCACCCTATATGCAACAAAACTCGCAATCGCGACACCCAAACCAAGAAAAATACGTGTATACTGATCGGCAGCACTCAGTGACATACTTGTTATTCTCCGTTACTACAGCCACATAAGATGCCCGATCCACGTTTGCGGGGACAGCCCGCGTCATCGCGTACTCCTTTCCCGTGCTTTTTTCTGTGTGCTAATGTAGGTGAACTACGAGCTTGTGTGCGTGCGTTTCGGAGCTCTTGTATGAAGTTGCTGCACTCTCGTTCACTCTGGTATCTATCAACTGGTTCCTTCTAAGTTTGAAAACGTTCCGTCAGTGAGAATTGCCATTCTAAAATTTTAAATATGTAACTAAGCGTAGTGGCACATGAGTAAATACCCCGTAGTGGTTAATTTCTCTTTTAATGTTTTTACACTTGCAAGCAATACTGACTCTTTGCTTACATCATTAATATTAACTAGTGGGTCGCCCGCAAAACTTCGCGTTTATTCAACACATTTTTTTAGGAATTTCGAAACCTACGACAGTTTCTTATTTTTCTGCACATCTACGGCTGGAGCTCTTCAAAATGAGACCATAACCGATTTTTTATGTGCAGCTATCGTCCCATAAACACTGGGACAAAAATCGACTTACGCTATTTATATAAGAACATATTCGGTTTGACATATACCGCTGTGATTATATTAATTTCAAAAATATATTTCTGTGTCACTGTGTCATGACTTGTTTTATTTTATCTTTTTTGTTTTTTGTAACGTGTAAGCACTTCACTTTCATCTCACCTGATAAAGCCGAAGGCGAAAGCGCATTCCACCCGGTATCTTATCTCTAACAGGGGGCCTATTGCGACTTTCATTCGCCATTCGATCACGTTAACAAAAACGAGAATTTGTATAGCAAAATTTTAACTCTTCTTGTACGTCGCCAGGAGGCGCTGCTTCAATGCCATACTAATTTTCGTTTTCGTAAACGTAATCGAATGAATACGGATAGTAAACAAAACTCACACTAGCCACCCTGATGGTAGTAGCAAGTCAAGCGAAAGTATTACAAGCCCAACTACCAAACCAACTGATTACAAAAATCTTTCCCCCTAGGGAATTGAACGCAAGAGTCTTATGGCTGATTTCACCGACGACACCTAAGTTTACGATAACCCCTAAGCCATGTTAAGTGACAGTTGTTGGAACAAAACTGTCACCTAAAATGGCTTAGGGGTCACCTAAAACTTAGGGGTCAATGGTGAAAATGGGCATTAGCCACTAGACTACAGAGGCGGTTAGAAAAACTATGTAGGGTAGTAAATCAAGCATCTCGTTTTAATGTTTTTTAATAAACGTTTAATTTATTAAAATTAAAAATTAAGAGACATGTGCCCATTTTCACCATTGACCCCTAAGTTTTAGGTGACCCCTAAACCATTTTAGGTGACGGTTTTGGCCTAACAACTGTCACCTAACATGGCTTAGGGGTCACCTAAAACTTAGGGGTCAATGGTGAAATCAGGCATTAGAACCTTATTTTAAAAGCGGTTCATGCGAAAACTGTTTTATAACAAACATTATATTCTTCTATTTCTGACAAGTACGAGTATACCTACCGACTATATGACTTTAAGCTTTCTCGTGATGAAGAAGGACCGAAACAAACAAGATGCCGTCATAGAAAATGTCACATCACTTCAGAACGTAATCATTCACCTGGATTGTTATTTGTTACGCTTGTGACACGGAACGACAGCGAACACGATGCGCGAGTAGAATACTCTATAACGGACATTCTTTTCTACTTATTTTTTATGAATAATACCTATTGGTTTATGAGATAAAAATTAATTATATAAAAAGGATTTATTTATCTATATCTATACTATTAGTAATATAAAGAGGAAAGCTTTGTGTTTTTGTATGTTTGCAACGAATAAACTCAAAAACTACTGGACCGATTTAAAAAAATATTTCACCATTCGAATGCTACATTAGCGCTAAGTAACATAGGGTATATTAAAAAAAGAAATGTCCACCCGTGCGAAGCCGGGGCGGGCCGCTAGTCACTTCTAAAGTCTGTTATAGTTAAAGGCTGTAATAACTTGACAAATATTTTATAGTAAATAACAATAAAGTAAGCGCAACTATTTTACTATCCTTACAGGTAAACTCTAATGAGATAGCGAAGCCTATTACAATATAACTAAACAAATTGTTATATTTTTATAGAATTTGTAATTTTACAATATAAACGTTATTATTTAACTAATGAATACCAGTGTTGCTAGATTTCCTATTACAAAACGCAAACATTTAACTTAATTCGAAAATATTTTTTTGTACGGCAACACGGTTTCGAATGACCATGACTATACCAGCAATCAAAATATAATTAGCTCTCTGGTTTTATAGAAGTTATATCATTAATTATGGAAGCTTTGTTCACAAAACTTATAAATAAAAAATCAAATGCTTCAACATGATTTTTCCTGTCAGTAAATAAACATACCTACGTATTAAGCTTTACCTGAACTCCCTCGATACATTTAGTGATGCATGGTATGAGACTGTAAATGTACATTGCTATTTGATATGATTTAACTCTGGTAGTAGTTTCATAGTAATTACTTTGCCTGAAAGTATACGCTACGAGTTTGATAGATGGATAATACTTTTATTGCAATATTAACAATGAACAAAGAACTTAAAATAATAAGTCATTGGAACTTAGGCGACACACTGAAAAAATGCAAAAGTGCCTTACAAAAAAAAAGCATAAGGTCCGAATAGTTACTCCGTGTTTTGTCTCTTTTACTCTAATTTGAAATGACGTTAACATGATAGGAATAAAACACGGAATTACTATTCGGACCTTATTGTTTGTTTATTTGTAAAGCACTAAAACTATAACATGACTAACGATTCTGAATTTTTGATATAGGTACCTACATTCACGTCTTTATCTTGAATTTGTTAGCTCAATTAAACGATTGTATAGTTTTGACTCGATTATAATTATATTCGAAAAAACCACAAAAAATTACATTTGTTGAAATTACAACAAAATTACTTAATTTATTAAGTTGGAAACTACTCAAATACATCGATAACTGATGTTACTGCATATTTTGATAACTAAAAACAATATTTGTTTTTTTAATATTTTTTAGATTCTGTTAATTTGCGGTCACGATTGTAGTAGGCGCTACGAATTTTCGACCTTATGACAGCGGCAGTAAGGATCAGTCTTTTTGAATTTTCACAAATCGAGGTGTCGTCTTGATAAATTACTTTTAATTAGATATATTACATGAAATTTACGTTAAAAAGCGCGTTGCCACTCGGCCGCCGCCGGGCGTTAAATCTAAATGCATATTTTTAAAAATATAAACCAATCATATTTACGACTAAGCTAAGCATAAGACTACTTATGTCTTATATGTATATATATATTATGTTTAAATATTTTCCGTCCCCTCTCTCGTGGTTATTGTTGGTAAAAAGCGTCCCTTTCTTGCATAGTCGATTGAATGGTAGGTAATCCACAGTAGGCAAGCAAGAAGGGCCTTTAGACCGCAAATTTGTGGAGGCCAGCTATGAAATCGGTTTACTTCAACGTGGGATTGGATAGCGTTAATAAATAAATAAATAAAAAATACCCTTCACCCCATTTTGCAAATTTTGCACGGCAATTACTTACTTAAACATCTCATCTTACTTAATCATTACTTAATTAAACGGGAAAATGAGAAAAAATTTAATGAACCTTCAGACATTATAATATTATTAAGGCAAAAAATGCAGTACTTACCTCACGTTTCGATAAAAGATATTTGTAGGTATAAAAATATAGGTACTCCTTAGAAATGTTTAATAACTTGACCCTGAAAAACAAATATACTTTAAAAAAATATATAAATATAATCAACTTAACCCATCAAACTATTTAGCATTAGTGTCGACTTATTATATTTCATCTATTTCATTCGGTTTGATTTAGAATAGAAATATTTTCCATTTCGCTCACTCGTGGTCAAGAAGGCTCTTCAGACCGCAAATTTATGGAGGCCAGCTATGAAATCAGATTACTACAACGTGGAATTGGATAGCGTTAACGAGACAGCACCATTAATGGACATCAATTGCTCAGATGCGAATTAAATTCGTTGCAAACTTGTTCAAAAGTGGTTCCGGCTTTATCAGCTGTCAAGTGACGAGACCCGACCGTGAGAATCCGATTCGGGTTCTCTGAGCGCGGCTTAAGTTTTAATTACTAAATGTCATTGATGTATTTGATTGATAGGGGCCGGCTCTTTGATCATATACACGTCTGGATAGAGCATTTCAACTAAATAACACGCAAAAAGCGGCCTGTGTTTTACGCAATGTGTTCTTTGGCAGCGTGTACCTACGTATTGTCACAAGATATGGAGTTCATGCAAACAAAAAGCATTGCCTAAAAGATTAAAACATGGTTTTAATATAAACTTTGTATCATAATCATGGCTATCTTTCATTATGTGCGTGGTTAGAAATCCCAGCTTTAAGCTTTAAATTACCCCCTACTTTATTCATAGACCATTTTAAAATAATGTAAGTTTAAATAATGTTAGTGATTTAATCGATGTTTGTTTGAACGACAATCAAAGGCTTAACAGGAAAAGTAACATAATTATGGTGATCCCTTGCCCGTGCGTAATGTTTTCAAATCTATAAATAAAATGTATTTATTAAAGTTATAGCAGCCCGTTCGGCTGCCAGGGTTGGTGTCACCCCTCACCTCGTTTCCCCACGGCCCCCTCGGTCGGTTCGCACTGTGGCGCGGGCGCGTGATATTAAATCGTTTGTTGCTTAATAATTTTAACTTAAAAACAGTGTACCGCACAGTGTGTAAAAGAGATTGGAAATATAAACTTTAATTAAATCGGAAGTTTTTATTTCATAATCAGTTTAACATCCTTCCGATAAAACCTAATACGAACATACATACCTATCTATACGTCTTTTAATTTGTACATTTGATTTAATTCCTATAACCATGAACCCCGGACTCTAAACGTCAGAAAAAATCAAATATAAAAATTTTATGCAAGTAAAGTTCGCGTAAACTTAAGAACACCCTTTATGGTCTGGTCTGTTTATGGTCTTTGCCAAGCCACATTTTTCCGATACCACATATTTAGATAATCAAAAGTCCTTTATTAAGCCGCACCTTGTAAGTAACATCTATAAAAACATGTTACTGTAAAACGCTGTTGGTTTTTAAATAAATAAATTTACGCGCGCAACTTGAAACGACGACCGTGTGCGCGCCGCCATTAAACGCATATCGAATCTTATCTTAAACCGCGGTTAAGCTTTTGCGTAAATAAAGGAATAACGCTGAGTATTAACTTACGCATTACTTCTCATCAGAACCTGAAAGTGTTCTCGCTGACGCCGCGAGCGAAAAAAAACGTCGAACCACTAATGACATTAAAGTTTTTATAGCGCGCCAGCCTAGGCGGCGAGTGTGTAATCCTTGCAATTTATTTTACTGCTCAGTACTAGAGCACGTATCCTAATAATACGTGACGTCATTATCTCAGGATTACGATGGGGTTGTCGTCGTATTCGGGGAACTTTTTTAATTAGGATTTACAGTGTGTTATAACACTTTGCACGAAGATGCGGTACAAACGGAGCGACGCACAAGTAAAAGTACAAAATCAGACTACTTTGACACTATTATTGTGGATGTTTTCAAATAGCAGAAACGAAGCCTTAAAAAATATCAGACTATCAATAAAAACTACTGTAAAACTGATATTGTATTATTAAAGTGTCATATTTTGTGTTGCAAATATATCCTCATTATCATTTGCATGTCAGTCAATTGACGTCCATTGCTGGAAAAATGCCTGCCCAAGGATCTCTACAACATGCGGTTTTGTGCTGCTCGCATCTAGCGGCTAACCGCGACCTTCACCAGATCGTTGATCCACCTTGTTAAAGCCTGCATCTTCCGGTGCAAATATATCCTAAATATCACAAAAATATTTATCATAAAAAAAACACAAATGTTGAAAAAATTTCCACGAGCAGGATTTGAACCCGCACCCTTCTGACATGACATGTTAATGACGGTAGTTGTTGACATTGAATGGGCGGGCGCCTTTGGCATTCAAAGTAAAAAGTAAATAGTGTTGACTAAATGTTTATATAATTTTTAACGCAAATTTTGTTGCGAAATAATTACAAAAACACAAATGTTGAAAAAATTTCCACGAGCAGGGTTTGAACCTGCACCCTTCTGACATACCGGGTCAGGTGCTCTTCCAATTGAGCTATCGTGGTTCTAACCAGCCCGTCGAAATTATTCAACAGTATTTACTTATTACTTTGAAAGCCAAAGGCGCCCATTCAATGTTAACAACTACCGTCATTAACATCCGATCATAATATTTTTACAAATACTAAAGATCAGTTAAGAAGTAGGCAAGCTATTTATAAATGTTTATATAATTTTTAACGCAAATTTTGTTGCGAACAAATTACAAAAACACAAATGTTGAAAAAATTTCCACGAGCAGGGTTTGAACCTGCACCCTTCTGACATACCGGGTCAGGTGCTCTTCCAATTGAGCTATCGTGGTTCTAACCAGCCCGCCGAAATTATTCAACACTATTTACTTTTTACTTTGAAAGCCAAAGGCGCCCATTCAATGTTAACAACTACCGTCATGAACATCCGATCATAATACATATTTGCATCCGATCATAATATTTTTTTTTTTTTAGTGTTGACTAATTTCGGCGGGCTGGTTAGAACCACGATAGCTCAATTGGGAGAGCACCTGACCCGGTATGTCAGAAGGGTGCGGGTTCAAACCCTGCTCGTGGAATTTTTTTCAACATTTGTGTTTTTGTAATTTGTTCGCAACAAAATTTGCGTTAAAAATTATATAAACATTTTATATTTATCATAATTTTCTCTTCATGTGCAATCTAGGAAACAGGAGTACTGATCTAAGACTAATACGGAAGTAATGTTATGTACTCTATTTACCTTATAGTTGTAAATGCGACTTAATTAGAAGATTTGATGCGTGTCTAATTAATCTTGAAGTATTAGGATTAAGACAGACCAAGGCTTCCCCAAATACACTTAGCTTCGTTACGAGACGCGAGGTCAAGAAATGAAATCAACTTATCGTACTGAGGCACTTAAACTATATACTATAGGTAGGTTGCACGTTTGTATATAAAAACAAGAGATGTAGGATTATAGTATGTATAGTTATGTTAATTTATAAATTTACAACGTTTGATTTTTAAGTCTAAACATGACCTCCTTCATGTTCATGCTCTTTTATGCAAATAGATAGTGCGGTGATTGAGACTTTTTTATTTTTTATAGTATACATTTACATTGGTGGACATTTTGATTTTTTTTAATGTACCCTATGTTACTCAGCGGTAATGTAGCATTTTAATGGTGAAAGATTTTTTTAAATCGGTTCAGTAGTTTTTGAGTTTATTCGTTACAAACATACATACACAAACACAAAGTTTTCCTCTTCATAATATAAAAATGATTTTTAAAATAGCCTATGTTACTCAGTGCTAATGTAGCATTCTAATTTTTTTTAAATCGGTCCAGTAGTTTTTGAGTTTATTCGTTAGAAACATACATACAAAATTACAAAGCTTTCCTCTTTATAATATTAGTATGAAGTATAATAAGGTTCGCAAATAATCTGCTCTGTCTGACTTTAAGCAGAAGCAGAGTCCAGATGCGAGGCAAGTTGCTTCTTCACACCTCGTTTAAAAGACCCCATGTTGAAAGGAAAGAAAGGAGGAAATACGTGTGCTGGGAGGAAATTTCTTTGTTGGTGGTGGAACCCTGTCTCAACCCTGTTGATGGAGTTAGAGGGTTTTTTGACAGATTGCCATCCTTTTGTCAGCACTAATGGTTGAAAGTGCATTTCAAAGCAAGGACGATATTTTTATTTTTACACTTTCAGTAAAGTTTTACTTAAGATCAGATCAGTATTTAAACCGGGAAAGGGCTTGGTTTTAATGTCACTTATTATTCAAAGGTCCACTTACATCTTCGGTTAATAAAGATTATTTTTAAAAGTGATAATTCGTGTAACATTAACGCATTATTAAAAGTCTCGATCTCATCGAATTGAAATTAATAAACTTGTGTACCATTAATGGGTTGGTTCGTGGTTAACGCCAGAGGCAACGCGCTAATCTTCACACTACAAGGCGAGAAATAAGTAGTATCTATCAAATCCTCGTCAGTTGTCTAACGCAACAACTCAGATGGAACCACAGTTTCTCGCATTCAACCCGAGCATTCAGTTCGGTTACCGACGACGCTTCGCTACATCATCTCATCATCATCATCAATCATTCAAGTTTTTTGCAAGCAAACTTAGACGGTCGCAGGCTCGGGCTAAGTACACCACCGTTCCCCCTTGTGTTTCAATAAAGATGTAAGTAATACTTGAGGCAAACTTTCCAAGAACTGCCTGGGACTCGATCGGTTGAACTATTGTTTTAGTTTCCCAACACGTGTATTACACACGCTTTAAATAACGGTACCCGCTTAATAACTTACTTACTTAACTTAGTTTAAGACTTCAGCTTGAATAGATAATTCAAGAGAACAAGAAGTAAAGAAAAAAATACGATATGTGACAGCTTGACATGTTATGTTATAACTGTGTGTTGGCAGAATAAATGAAAAACAAAATGTTTTTGCTAAGTAAGCTATGTGGAGCGTCGATGTTCGCTAGGTGCCTGGTAGGAGCTGAATGAGAGTAGCCTTGGAAGAGGCCTATGTACAGCAATGGACTAGTATAGGCTGATGATCATGAAGATCACTCACAGTATCATTTTTAAATAGTCTTATTCTACTACCCGATTCAGAACGTAGTTATCTAAGGAGAAAAGCCCGGCATTAGACTTGACAGTAGCTCCTAAAAGAAGATAATTGAAAAAAATAAAATAAAAAGACTAACATTAATTCTGTACTTTGGCACAAAGTAAGCATAGAACTGTAAATAAATTACGACATTACATTTACCGAAAAACTTAAAAAAGAAACAAAGTTACGATGGAGGTACGTAAATTGGAGCTCTTTGACGTAGCGGCTAGCAGATGAGTGATGATATCAAAAATAAAGCAATTCTTATTATGAAAGTCATGTGCCAAAAAACCCACCAACCCCCAGATGGCCAGTGTGAGGAATTTTGGCCTAATCGGGTGATTAGGCCAAAATTCGTTCAGGGAGGGTTCATATGCTGTAGTTATATGGGAGGACCTAAACCCAGCAGTAAGTTATTTAACGGCTGTTGACGATGATATAAAGATAGATAAATATATGTATTTATCTACTGTATCAGTAGCAAAGTGTTTATTTTTTTAGTTTAGTAAAATGAAAAACCGTTACAATTAATCTTAAAACAAGTGTAAATATGTAAAGCTTATGAGTAAAGTCAGTTTTTTCGCTTAATGTTCTGGAGCGAAGCCATGATACCTACATAAATATAACCTTTATAAATGTCCAGTGTCTGTTATTAATATCACCGTGGCAAAGTATCGGAAGCCACTATAACAGTGACTCCCAAACCCATTTTCGTTAAAGTCGGTCTCGGAAATAGTGTGGTTCTATATTCGGAAGTGCTCAGTCGTCGACGTAATGTGTAGTCATTCTAAAAATATGACTGGGAAGCAATTATTTATGATGTTTCCGAACCATTTTGTAGTTGACTATTCAATGTTGAATATTAGTGGACTCTTTCACTTAGACTATCGAAGTGTTGCCCTATTATCACCTAATGAAACTATTTTTCACTTACTTGTCAGTAAGCTGGCACCAACTGGATGCGTGTGGCAGCGGACCGTCAAGAGTGGAGAAGCAGAGAGGAGCCCTATGTCCGAAGACGGACGCTACAAGGGCTGCAATAGATAGATAGAAAAATACATAGATAGCAAGTTTTTATAACCAAACTAGCTGACGCAGCGGACTTCGAATCGCTTTGATAATTTATATGTCAACCATACAATCAAATCGTTTCTATGACAACAAAACAAATAAATCATTAAGCATTTTGGAAATTGGAAAAAAAATTTTTGGGGTGGACCACCCTTATCACTTAGGGGTATGAAAAATAAATTACGACCGATTGTCAGACCTACCGAATATACATAATACAATTTCATAAAAATCGATCGAGCCGTTTCGAAGGAGTATGGCAACTAACATGTGACACGAGAATTTTATATAGGTATATAGATTATTATATAGAATAGATGACATTATCATCTGTGTTATAAATAAGAAGTACTTTCATCTAGGAGCTACTGAGTTACCAAGTTAAGCAACTTTTACAATTTATTACAATGTCCAAATTTAAAATATATTGAAACTTATATAATAGGTCCTTACCTATGAAATTGACGTTTCTTTCTCACTTATTAATAGGTGTATTACTTCTAAAAGTCAATACCGGTTGTTAATATTATTATATACCTTTAATTAAGACTATGTTACTTAGGCTTCAGTAATAACAATGATTATTAATTTTGTGTCTTTATCGCCCAATATTTTTTTTTAAATTGAGTTTGTTTTTTGTTCGTGGAATTGTATTTTTGTTTCATTGTAGCTTTGAAGGCACTTGATTTTTTTTCTTTTTAATGCCTGCTATATTTAGCTAGTGAAACAAGCACACTACTCTACAGTTTTTATAGTGTCAACATAAAACGATGTCAAAAAAAATTAAAAAAAAACGTTAAATAAATATCTTCATACAAAACACTAATTTTATAGGTAAGGACCTAATATTAAAACTTGAAGCCGTAATATAATACTGTCACAGGGTGCCTAGAGAGAATGGAATCATGCAAGCGTGTTCCTGATCCCTACTAGATTCTCCGAGGGGTTTCGGAACTCGGGTTGACCGGGTCGTGAGGGTGGGGAGAAGCGCCCAGGTACATGTCTGTACCGTGTATAGAGCGCGTGTGAGCCGGGTCTTCGTACTCTGTATTGTACGGTGTCTTGGATCTATGCGAGTATCATGTGAACGTGTGGTGGTATTTTGCCGATCGGGCGGGAATTTAAGTATGTGCTTGGAAAGGTATGTTAAGTAGTATTGTCGCAAGATCGCAGTTGATAACATCCAGCAATCTGCATTTTTTTCATGTCACCTGATGGAATGTAATCACCGCCACCCATGGACACTCGCACCATCAGAGGAATCGGAGATGCGTTACCAGCCTTGATGAAAGAGTAAGTATTGGACCTGCATGGTGGTTTATGACCCAGTCTACCACAGAACAATGAAAAAGACCAAGCTTAGCAATACGATGTTATCAGTCTGATATCGAACATAATGATAATCTTTCATCTTAATCAGTCCTTCATTCCTTCACATATAACTACACGTTACATACTATTACTCTAGGTATATCCTATTCGTTCCCACACAAACGTTTCGATTAAAACCTATTTGCCAAACTATGTAAATTAAGGCAAACGATCGATTTCGAACAATGGTCCCGACATCCGTAAATGGAAGTAACAATTCAACATGACTTATATTTACATACCTCTGTCAAGAGATCGGATGCGACTGCGGGGTGTTTTGAATCCATTTCCGGTCATATCGGAAACGGAAATAGAGTGGAATGTCCCCGGAAGTTGTGTCCAGTCACAGACGTATTGTGTTGGTGGTCTAAAAATATATGTTTAATAGTGAAATATTGTGAATTGTGATGTATACTCGCGTATTTTCTGATGTGCGTTGTCAATACAGAAGTAAAGATTGGGGTCAACCCTGCCTCCTAATTTTATAAGAAGCAACAGTAGTAATTTTATAAAGTTTGTTTTTTTATTTATTTGTTTATTTGGTGCACAAACTGAATACAACAGTTAAATACAATTTCACGATTAAAAGTACCTCAAACAGGTTATAATTCTCATATCGTGTGTATGAGTACACGACATGATAAGGCAAATGCAATTTTTGGATTGGATTATTAAATTTTAATTTAATAACATATTTGATCACTTAAATAATATGAAAATAATTACATTAAAACATTTTTGATGTGTAACATCTTTCCGCTCGCCTTCAATTGTATATACAATTTGTGGGAGTGATTTCGTAGAAAAGTGACGGAAGTAGGGTCGTAACAGTGTGATCTGTAACAGTGAGATCGGCTCGCCTTCTATAATTATATGCAATAATTTGTGGGAGTGATTTCGTAGAAATGTGATCGTAACAGTGTGATACTGCCGCATAATTTATGAACGCAGTAAGTACAACTAACTGTGTTTGTGATTGTGATATTTGAGGTGCTGACATTACGATCTATTTTCTCGAAACTTGCTCGGCAGGATAGGATAACATTGTGACAAGTCTTCTAATGAGTATTTACTGCATTCTCGTTATGTTTTGTAAAAAAAATATACGGAGTCGGAAGCGCGCGCAAATTTAAAATCGATAATAAGAACAAGACATTTTATTTTTTAAGTGACATATTGAGGTATCATTTTGATACAGCAAATTTATGTCTTCTAATGAATATTTACTGCATTCTCTTTAAGATTTGTAAAAGAATATACGTCATTGTTAATTCTTTATTCTATTTTATATTGTGATATAGATTTCAACCATTTCGTGTAAAATAAACTTTTAAACTACATATATTTATAAATATTTACTGATGATATGTCTCATTAGAGTGCAGATCATTGATAATTTTCAGGGTATAATGTTTAAATTGCTTATTACTAAGGTGAGATGTCAAATGTTACACATCCTAAGCAACTACTGTTAGGCTCGTAAATTTTTTTTATTTGACTACTTTATGATTTTTTGTTTATTATATTTAAAGTGGTTAGTCACGAACTATAGATATCAGGCACGATAGAGGTTCTCTTTTTGTTTAGTACTTTGTTAAACGGTATATTCTATGTTTACGCGAACACTACACATTGAATAGCACATCATTCATTTCATCATCGGTCATTTATATAATTTATTTTTATTTATTTATTGTGGTATTTTTAAGTGCTTGAATAAAAATATTTTGTGTCAATATATCATTTAACATTAAAAGAGAAAACTAAGTATGTTTAGTCTAGTAATTTTAGTAATCTATTTTCATCACTTAGCTTAGTTTTTTTAAAGCATTCCTAGACTTAATTGGCCGATCATTCATCAACTGCTCACTTCGGTTAACCGGTTCGAAGTAAAAGGCGAAAGAGGAATTAATTATTTTATTCCGGCTATAATCTCTTGTTTATGTTTTCAGTTAAGAGTTTTAGACGCAGAAAGTTGGGCGATAAATTCTGGCTATAAACAGCTGGTGATATTATTCATGACGTTTGTTAAGTTTGTTTTAACGGGCCCACCTTTTATAATTAGTTGATTAAGAATTCTTTTATTGCCGGCGCCGGCAAGCCTGAGATATTGCTTTGGTGTGAAAACTTTTTGCTTACGGCCAATTTTTGTTGTTCAGTACAGGATTACATTTTTTATTTTGTACTTTTTAAAATGTAGGCATCCAAATAAATGTGGTTTTTTAAATTTCAATAAATGGTTAAGTAAATCTGCTCATAGTTAGTAAGACACATCGCACATTAGCGCAGGATAATGGAAAATTTAAGAACACTGGGCTTACCTTACTACTCGTATTATGTATATTATGTATCTTATGCTGAGATAAAGATTTAAGGATCAGAATAGGTATTTAAAAAAACTTATTACATGTATGTATAGGTATAAGCCAGTGTTACATTTATATGTTATTAGTTTTATAGTAAAAATACATTTGTACAGAATTATGTAGCATCGTGTTTAGATATTATTTTACTATCACAATTGAGTAAAGGGGATATTGTGGTGTAGATTTATGTTTTTTATTTAGAGAGGATAAATGGTAAGCATAAATCCTCTTCAGATACTATTTACCATCATGTTTTTTATTATTTATATAAGCTAATTTAAATACTCGAATTTCCTGTGCACTACTCATTATATTTATCACTAACTCTAGTATTTATTAAATTGTGCTAACGTTGCCATAATAATACCAAATGCCGTAAATGGATCAGTGATAATACTATAATGAATGAACTGAAAAAAATGATCAAATCTATTGGTTAATTATTTCTATGCCGTACTACCAAAATATGGTATAGTCTCCCAGTACACGTATTATACTACGTGTACCAGAAAGGTGTGGTCAAAATGAAATTATCAAAAGTTTATCCGATTTAGATCTTGTATGTGTCGTACCTGAGACATATTATTAACTTAATTATGCACGTTAGGCGCGCATACACGAGCAGTAGTTATCATTAATTTTTTATTTTTATATAATTCGATTCGGCTTGCATTTGACTACTATCTCACCTGATGGTAAGTGATGATGTAGCCTACGATGTTACATGCTTGCCTAGAAGGTACCGATTCACTCGTGATTTGAAGACCCCAATATTATATTTGATAGGAAACACAGACTGAGGCAAGGAGTTCCACTGCTTTGCGGTACGTAAGAAAAACATGGACGCAAAACGCTTCGTACGCATGGGTGGAATCTCTATTGTCTAACTATGGTGTAAGTACACAGAGGACTAAACCACTAGGGCTGTGACTTGTTTATTTTGATGTGACGTAACTCTGCATTTGTATGCAGAGTCTTGTGATCTAGATTGGATAATACGCTTTGGATCTTTTAATTTTGACCACACTTTCTGTTTCACGTTGTATAAATCCTTCCTATAAAATGGGGTCCTTTAAACAAGGTGTGAAGAATCAACTTCGGGTTATCAGGTGAGGGCGGTTAGTGATGCTTAAACCTTCTCTAGGCCTTTGCATTTGGCACCAGGATTAGTTATTTGCTTGAACAAACACACAGTACACAATACTACTGATGATAAAATGATTCAGTATATACGACTATAACTATATAGTGTTGGATACGCAAATAGAAGTATGTAAGCCTACATACGACATACGCGTCCTTCCTGACAAATACAAAATGGTGGCGATTCTCCCAGGGAGTTCGTTACTAGATGGTTTCACGAGGCGTGCACTGGCGAGATTTCCCTTAGGTAACGCATATCTTACGCGACGTAATTTAAGTGGCCGTTTCTTTGTCCCGTCTTTTGTTATTGTGGACTGTGCTAATTGTTTACTGTAAAAAATTTCGGTGTTATATTGAAGAGAAATATCTATACAGTGCGATTAGTTTAAAAAGAGTATTCACTTGACTACGACAATACGCCAGAAAACAATTATAATAACAATGTGTTGACTTTTTCCATAGGCAAGATAATTTTTGGACTATTGTTTTCTTACAATTTTTTTCGAATTATGACTTATGTTTGCAACAAATTATTTTCAAATTATTATATTGTTGAAACATAATTTCTTTTTTATTATTGATTTATAATTTAGCAAAAGTAAAATGTCACTCATACCAGTTACCAATGTTCTGTCGGTTTTGGTAAAACGTGAAGCTAATTTATAACTCACCAATACATGTTGTATTCCGGCAGTTAAGGATTGCCAGTTTGTCAGTAGCTGGTTACCTCACTGCATCATCGAGGAGCTCGATGGCGCAGTGAGGAGAACGAGGGCGCAGTGGTTAACGCGCCCAGTCTGCGAGTGCTGAAGTTAAGCAACTTTCGCAAAGGCCGGTCATTGGATGGGTGACCAAAAATGTAGCATCTCGAGCTTTTCCGTGCTTCGGAAGGCACGTATAGCCGTTGGTCCCGGCTGCACTAGCAGTCGTTAACAATCACCAATCCGCACTGGGCCCAAGTGGTTTTTGGCGCGTTCTCCCTATCCGTCCATAAGGAAGGCTCGTGCCCCAGCAGTGGGGACATAAAAATGAGCTGATGATGCAGTAGTTGAGGATTCCAAGTGAAGCCTTTAACCTTATCGTCAATTATCATCATTTGAGGAGAAGACTAAGAACCTTACCGTTGAAAATTTATAAAGTAAAGAATAAAACTTTGCCTATGAAAGGAATGTGGTTCATGCAGTAGTCCATTACTTAATAGTTTTACGAGGTGAACAGACGAGGCAGGCAGATTTCCCTGAGGAAACGTATTTTATATATTGTACTAACGGTACCTACATGCACTAACGAGAGAATACTACACAGAAAAATACAGTGCCATTGAGTATTCGTCACAATTATTTACGAAAATGGGACTAATCTTATGAATAACCATAAAAAATAACTAGATTTCAAAATGAAACAACTGTTAACTGCTCATGTGTACATTTTGTACTTTTTTTTTCTTTTACGGGTAAGCATTTGACCTTCATCTCACGTGATGTTAAGTGATGATAAGGCCAGGGGGCAGCGCACTTCCTCCGGATAATCCGGAACCTCTTATACCACGTAGAAATATAGCGTCACTCAGCGTCTTCTACCGCTTATACCACGGCGAGTGCTCTGAAGAACGCTTTGACCTTATCCCACCTTCTCCCTTCCTCCATAGGAGTACGCGTGCTGCTCACCGGAGTCACCATTGTACTATCTCGAACATTCCATCGCGCACAAAGAAATTTGGTGACTCGTTTCTTTGTCGCACCTCCAAAAGAAGGAATAGTCTACCAGCACACGTTTTCCCTCCTTCCTATGATATGGGGTCCTTCAAGAGAGGCGTGAAGAAGCACCTTGTGGGCCGGCAGAGTGAGGTTAACTGATGCTACGTTTGTATCCACGCTGCACCAGTTATCTTTGGGTCTGGACTCCATTTCCACTTAATCAGGTGTGATGGAGTCATTTGCCGAGCTAATTATAAAAAATTCACAACTCTACTGCACAAGCTGTCTTCAATGGACACCGCTCTGCTTAACTGCAAGTATCATCATCATCAGCTTATTAAGTCCCCACTGCTGGAGCACGAGCCTTCCCTATGGATGGATAGGGAGAACGGGCCATAAACCACCGATCCGATGACCGGCCTTTGCGAAAGCTGCTTAACCTCAGCAATCGCAAACCGGGCGTGTTAACTACTGCGCCATCGAGCTTCTCCACTGCAGGTATAACGGAGTCATTTGTCTACTTTTCGATAAATGAGATAAAAGGATGAGATAAGATAGAAGCCAATCTCTTTCCCCATGAGGAAAAAAAGCGTCTGCGCATCTACGTCGACGCAGTGCCCCAATGTTTATGAATTCAGGGAGAAAAAACCCTTTTTTTTGCGATGCACGCACCCTTGCCGTGTCTCTGACATAGAATAATGGACCACCCGTTCGCCAAATGGAAATCCGGATTATGATAAATCACAAACTTTTGAAATTTGCCTCCAGCCCCACAGATTTATTTGCAAACTGTAGACATAACGATATGTTTTGTTTGAGCGGACTGTCATGTACATCGTATGGGAGAACAAGATGTATGCGCCCAGTTTTGAAGGTAGGAACTTGGGTGGTTCAATTATTATGTAGGTCTTTCGATATGTTTCGACAATAATTAGTACACAAAACAGTTATATCATTAATCAATCTTCTAATGCTAAACAAAGGTCTACTATCTACTGTGACAAACCAGCAATAATCTCAACTAGTGCATTACTAAAATGTTTATATAAATTTTAACGCAAATTTTGTTGCGAACAAATTACAAAAACACAAATGTTGAAAAAAAGTATTAAAATACAAAATTACTATTATTTTTATTTACATTCAAACCACTACATTTTTTATTTTTAAAGTTTAACCCCAATTTCGTATTATTTACTGTATTTTAGCACAAAAAAATTATAATGCCATGCAGCGATAATATTTTATGACTCATCATCGCTCGAAAAACGCTCATCATCTCGTCGATTATCTTATTGCACAAGTGTAATCAGTTTTTTTTTTACTGCAGTACACAGTACAGTAGTTTAATTAGTATGACAGCAAACGAGCAGGCAAGCCAATTTATGGATAGACAGATAGATAGATAGATAAACATTAGTTGGTTCTTTAAAACACACACCATCATAAAATAAATAAGCAAAACCAGTAGGTAGGTATATAAACCAAACACAAAATATAACTATATTAACAAAATAAAACCATAAGACAATACCTACTGAACACAATAAAATAAGACCGCATATTAAAACAGTATGTGTGTGCTGTAGCAGAGCAAAAGGGAGTGGTTATCGCTGCTTATGGATATCTGCAACTTCCACGGAGCAAGCTTCTTAAGGGAACCTCATGCGCACGGGAAACACCTCTGAAACGGGCACATTCCACATCCTACAGGTCCGTAGAAAGAGCGAACGAGAAGCCCGCGTTGTTGTACAGGAACTCATACACTCTCCAAACAGTTACACTTTGGATCAAAACCTCTTTCCAAATGTAGCACTTTTGAAAACCACTTAAAAGTCATTATATATTGCTAAAGTTGCACTGGTTTATGTTATATTTTTATTTTTGTTAATACGGATATTAAAAAAATGAGTGTATTATAAAGTTTTAGTATGTATGCCACATTATATCGGTCGTTTTTTTGTATGCAAGTGTTTGGATTTCTTTATTATTCTGTACGCAACTACTTATATAAACAGCTTATTGTAACAATACATCAAGCAATATAATTATCATTATGTATAATAAGCATGAATTTCAGCTGCACAAAGGAAGAGAAGGATATTGTTATCTTATATGCCGGCAGCTATAAGTTCTGAACATCACATACACAACACACTCATATAATTATTTAGCACTAGCTCCCAGACCTGGTTTCATCCACTTAAACGTTTACTCTCAGAGACATTAAAAGATTTTACGATATAAAACCTAGACCAGAATATTGTCCATATACACACTAAATTTCATTCAAATCCACTCAGTCGTTTCTGCAGTAGAATAAGAAGAACAAACTTTTGCATGTTTATGCTCTGCAAGAGATTATTGACCCCCGCCCGATCCACTAAATGCCACTACACATTTACAGAATACACTAAACATGGACACACACTTAAGCACAAGACACCGTACTCGTAAAAGCGGGTACGTCGACCCGTTTTACACACGCTCTATGCCAGGTACAGACATGTACCTGGGCGCTTCTCCCCACCCCCACGACCCGTCAACCCGAGCCGAGGTCCTAGCCTTTGGAGGCGCCCTCGGGTCGTTCCACTGATCTGATCCGAACCCTTCGAAGAATCTAGTAGGGAACGGGGACACGCCCTAGTGCGTGATGTCATTCCCTCTAGAAAACCTTTGACGGTGTTTCGTTTCACACGGTTTAAGGAACCCCTTAAGTTTCTCGCCTTGCCTCAAAAAGTCTGGTGACGCTGAAAATACATAATAAAACTAATAATAATAATAATAATAATGAGAAGATTCTGCCTGATTCAGAAGGCAGTTCTCCTCGATACGGCACGCATTGTGAGGAGGTTCCTGTCTCTGGAGCCCTAATCACCGGTAGTTTGGACCCTGGTTCCGATGCCGGTGGACCCCTATTTTTTATATTTTTAAATGTTTGTTTTGTTTTTTAGAAAATATTTAAAAATGTAAATTAATATGTAAAAAAATAATTAGAGAGATAATAATAATAAACTTTCCTACACTCAAACCTATTCACACCAATTATCTAGCCCAAGAGATGCTTTGTTATGAAACTCGTTAAACGGTTACTAAACAACGGATAAACATACTTAGAATACTTAAAAACATACTTATTATACATAGAAAACACCCAGACCCGAGACAATTTAGAAAAACAATAATTTCTAAATTGACCCGACCGGGGATCGAACCCAGGACCTTAGAGATGGCGACACCATGAAAACCAGTATACAAACCACTCGACCAAGGAGGTCGTCTAATAAGATACAAAGTGGAAATTAGAAAATTTTCCCAAAAAAGAAATATGCAGAAAGAATTCTTACACCAGTACGAAATTTATGAGAAACCAGTTTCAAAAACCTAGTCAATAAACTAAGCACGTGTTCATTGTAACGGAAACCTTTTTATTCCGAAGTAAAGTTACAGTAAATATTTTGTGCAAAAATTCATAATATTTTCCTAGGGATAACATTGTTTTAGGGAACCGTTTCTAAATAGGCTTTAAAAGGGAGAAGCGTATTGGCGATTGGATATCGTTCGGTAATTGCTTGGATTGTCGGTTCCGTAGAGATCAACTAACAAACGGCGGATTAATTCCTCTTGTAGGGGATTCCATCCCCAATTTGGAACACAGCTCTGGTTAACATACATCGTATAAGACACTAGGACAGTCAAGCCTACATCTTAATGAATTCCTGGATCGTGTTGACGTTTCTGGTGTCTAACTCCATGAAGTAAACAGATCACTTGTTTTGGTACAATCTTAGAAGATTGGTTTTGATTCTTAATTTTATTAATAGTATTATTATTAGTATTTTTTATAAGCCTCTAGTGTCCCACTGCAAGGCAAAGGCCTCTACCCTCTTTCTATCTTTTTCTATCTTGAGCAACAAGTGACCAATCTTGTAAATTGGAGTCAAGATTGTCCCGCCATCTTCTTTTTGGTCTGCCACGACGTCGTTTTCGGTTTTGTGGGACTCATTCGGTCATTCTTTTATTAATGCAGAATATTTAGTATATTTAAGTGGTATAATGATAATAAGTTCTAGGAATCGTATTGAATAAGACGTAGTGATCAAATACGCAATAGTTGTAGTCAATAAAATAAATAAAATAAAACGATTACAAATAAAATATAAAATAATCTCAAAACATGTAGTTTCAATTGATAACAACATTTGAATAAAATATCGTTTTCTTAAGTTTACGCGATCACTTCAAGTTTAAACTAAACATTCTATAGGAAAAGACTCGCGTTTATTTACAAGATATAAAAACAACAATTTACCTAAAATCCGTTACATTTCTAACCTGTTGCAGAGTTTTATTTCAAAGTAATAATTAATATCAAAGAGTAAAGAAGAAACTTCTCCTCCTTAAAAATGTATGTTAAAGTTTATGAATACAATAAGAGAGAAGACCTACCTACTTTAATATTGGGGTCCGAGGTTTACGCGAACGTTACACCCGATAAAACACGTTCCCTTTCCGACTGAAAACAAAACAAACAAAGTCGTGCTTACATGCTGTAAAGATCGAGTTTATTAATCAAGAAACAGTATTTCTCTATTAACATTTAATTGTGTAGCGTGTCTGCCCTCTATCTTGCTAACAAGAGCCAATGGTACTAACGAAAACAAATGTCTCAGGGAGGTGTTGGGTTTGATAATATTTTGTCACGCAATCAGCTTCGATTTATTTATTTTGACTTCGTGTGTAAACAGTCCTTCTATAGCTTGATTTAAAGCGCTTGTAGTCTTTTATCAGCCACGTTGCTCTAATACTTAACATTGTATTCACAATCGTAAAATGTATTTTATTGTGTCCACAAAGATATACGAGTAATATATTGATATTTTTTCAATATTTATTATTATAACGTAATACTTAGCATTAGTTCCTACTGATGGTCGAAAACCTCCACCAATGAAATCAAGTCATCGCTACAATTGACGGGTAATTAATTAATCACCACAATTGCTGGTGATCACAAACATGGGTTATGCAAGTGTATAGAAAAGTCCGAAACACATTGCCCGACCTATAAATTAAATCCAAAACCTCTGGATTAGGTCGAGTGCTTTGCAAATCGGCTACTATAGCAATGTAAAAAGTGACAGTTCCTCCTTAAACTATTGTTAAGACCATTATAGTCCATGGTTAAGACTAAGCAATGTTTCTTGTCATAGTCAGCTAAGGGTATGAGCGAGACATCTACAACACGAGTATATTATTATTACTTTCTAGTGATGCCTCACAAACAACTTTTGTAAAGTTCTATTTTTTAGGAAAATAAAATCCTTTTTTTCAAATGTTCGCAATGGGAAGTTACTGAATAGTTGAGCTTTGACAGACAAAACCATGACGGACCAAAGGTACATGCTCATCGAATGCTACGAATATGCTACGTCGTAGCATATCGCAATGCCGTAGACAGATCTTTTACATTGAACGATATTTGCTACGAGCTACGATAACTTCTTCATAAGATGAGAAAATAAAATGAGATAAGTTATTGCAGTATGTAGACTTAACCTAGCTTACAAAAACCAAACATATGCTTTGTAATTAATGTTAGGGCATACAATAAGATACAGTATGGAAAAACTAAGCTATGTAAAAAAGATTGCCTGTGTTTTGTAAACCAAAGATGTGTTAAGTAGCATATTTATTAACGTTAACTTTTCTTAAATGTACCTACTAATTTAAGCGAACAAGACCGTTAAAATAGTGTATAAGTGGCTAATTGTAAAACCGTGTTAGCATCATTTTAAACTTCAATTTAATGTAAATTTTATTGATTAGCATTCTATCCTGTAATTAGAGTCTTTAACATTATTAATTATAAATAATTCAAGATAACCACGGCCAAATATAATTAGCTTCGTATTAACTTTTAATTGTTGTTAATTATTGATTTTACTGTCGTTATCACCTTCTTTGAATAATAAATCAATTCCTTAATTAATGTTAAAGTTTCTTGTTTGAATAGTTTATACTGGAGGAGACATACTCACTCAGTGTGATGATTATGATTATTTTTTTTAACTTTCCTACACTCACACCAATTATCTAGCCCAAGAGAAGCTTCGTTATGAAACTTGTTAAATGGTCACTAGACAACGGATAAACATACTTAAAATACTTAAATACATACTTAATAACATAGAAAACACCCAGACCCGAGACAATTTAGAAAAACGATAGTTTCTAAATGGACCCGACCAGGGATCGATCCCGGGACCTCAGAGATAGAGACACCATGAAAACCGGTGTACAAACCACTCGACCAAGGAGGTCGTCAAATTTTTTTCTGATTGCCTGAACCTTATTTGTATTAAATCCTTTGAAATAGTAATGTCCCACTGCTGGGCAAAGGCCTCCATCATTGCAATCAAGTCATCACTACAATTGATGGGTAATGTCTTACTCACAACGCTTGCCAAATGCGGGTTGGTGATCACAAACCCGGGATTTGCATCAAAAAATCCGAACACACACGTTGCCCGACCTGGGAATTGAACCCGGGACCTTCGGGTATCGGGCCGAGTGCTTTGCCACTCGGCTACCGAGGTCTTTGAAATACTTTGTTTATATTATGTTTCGTAAGATATTGTTAACTTGCATGACGAATTTTTTTACTACGCATCAGAGGTTCAAAGAAGTAATTGTAAATAGGCATAGGTATAAAAAGGTATATATTTTGCGGAAAAATACATGTGTTCTTTTAAGGGTTCCGTTTTCCTTTTGACGCACGGAACGTATCGCAAATAGCTCTAACTTGTGATAACGTTCCAGTATAGAAAAAAGGATAACAATGGTAAACAATTTCTTTCCAGGGCGTGCTACCTAAGCCGAGTTTTTCGTAATTGAAAAGATAATCCTATCACTACACAAGTGCTATGGGCAAATAAACGGCTAGCGTTCAAGTGTCTAATTTATATACGAAATGAAATCACTATACAGTTAGGTCTTTTTAAGTCCCTGTAAAATTATCTTTTGTATTTTTTTATATTAATCACTACTACTATACTACGTAGTATTCATTTTGAAAAACAATATAATTATCTTTTACGTATCTATAGATCTACTTGTCGGCTGTATCAATATTAGGTTTATCTTATAAAAACTATCAAACTTTAAGTAATTATAATTGAGTGTGTACCGATTTACGCAAAGTTAGGTTACGGTCATTGCGAGTTCCCAATTAAAAAATTATTGCAGGTTATATTGCATTTTAATTTATTCTAGTATCACTTAATTATCCCATCCCTATTTAAATTATAGTGAATGGATCTCGATTATAGATAAAAATATAATATAAGCAACTATATATTTCTAAATTATTCTGTTGGTGAACGTACCTTTTCCCTACTGTAATAAATAAAAACAAAATCTAAACGCTCAGCGGATTGAGCATTTCATAATTATATCTATAACATCCCAGAACCACAGGACTAAATTGAAAAATGTAAAATAAGTACAAAACAGATTGTAAATAAAATTGCTGTTAAATAAAATTGTAATTTGATTTATTAATAAAATTGTTGTTAGATAGAATTGAGAATAAGCCCTGCCAATGTTTTAAGAGGTTTTACGTCAAATGCCGAATATAGGTAACATATGCATACCGTTTTAATTTATACCCGGTAGTTTATTGCAAGAAAGTATTATATTCTATTCGCTGAAAGCTTAAAATAGCCTTAACACGAGTGAAGTATACCAATTGTGTTTTTCAGTATTGTGCAATTTTGAAGTTTTGTATGTCAACTTGGGAAGCTAAGTGGCTGCGCAGGTTGAGGGCCACTCGTGGGATAAGAGAAGCGAGAGCCATTTTGAAGTCCTCGAGTGCTGCTTGTACTGTTTTCACGATCTTGAGTGAGTTTCGTTAAACACACGTATTGCTGTGGTCTTTCGATTTTCTTTGACTTTGAGGAAAAACTTTTTTAACAAACTCTTTTTATGTTTATGTGTGCTGTATTAACTTATTGATACAATTATTAGCTCTTATACACGGTTTCTTCACATGTCAGTTTGTCATACGTCTTGGTGACCGAGTTACAAAGCGCTCAGCTATATATCCGGAAGACCAGGATTCAATTTCCAGGTAGTGCAACATGTGATCATATTTATCAATGCATAAACTAGGTTCGTGATCACAAACCCACATTCTGAAAGCGTGGTGATTAAGCCAATACCTATCAATTGTAGGTTTCAGACTTGATTTCAATAATAGAGGCGTTTGCGTACTAAAAAAAAATCGTCAAACTAAAAGCGATAACGTAGGTTGTAGCGATATGGCTTTCCTGTCAAACACAGATTCTGAATAATCTCTACTCCCCTGTATAACAGAATGACACATACGCGTAGGCGTATGGTACCGTAGGGTACAAGCTTATATCGTATGTTAATTATGCACTCAGCCAGTTTCTCTTGTATTAATGGGAATAGATGCGTAGCTACAGTTGTGTTCAACCAATGATGATGAGCCGGAAGGCCATTATTGGTCATTGTAAGGCATAGTATATGAAGAAGGAACGACGTTTACTTAGCAATAAATAAGATTTTTTATCTTATTTACAGGTAAGCACTTAGTTACATCTCACTTGATATAAGTGATAATAAGATAAGATGGAAGCGCACTTCATCAGGAATTTTCAATTACGGAGGAACGGGTTATCTTATCTCTAACGGTTTGAACACAACAATGCTACTAGTATTGCTGTTACGGCAACATACTTAAATAATATGATGTAGGGTAGCTATCCAGATCGACTTAAAACAAGCCCTCATCGTCATCATCAGCTCATTTTTATTTCCCCACTGCTGGAGCACGAGCCTTCCCTATGGATGGATAGAGAACGGGCCATAAACCACCACGCGGGCCCACTGCGGTTTAGTGGTTGTTAACGACTGCTGATGCAGCCAGGACCAACGGCTTTACTTGCCTTCCGAAGCACGAAGGAACTCGAGATGGTAGACTTTTGGTCACCCATCCGATGACTAGCCTTTGCGAAAGTAGCTTAACTTCAGCACTCGCAGCCGGGCGCGTTAGCCACTGCACCATCGAGCTCCTCAACCAACCAACTCAAACAAGACCTACCACCAACCAAAACGATTACAAATATAACCACCTGGGAATTAAACCCGGGGACTTCTTAATCTGATACAATTAATTTGGGAATATATAACTTTTTTTTTACTGTACCGGCATATGAATATTTTTACGCCTGATGGAAAGCGATCACCATAGTCTTTCAACATTTGCACGCCATGGTAAGTAGGTATAACTCGCTCGTTATACTTGCCTTAGTTATTATGTATTTATGCCTTACTGCATGCCAGTAAAGGTGTTCCCTTCAATTGGAATACAGCAATTATTGGATATAAATGCTAGCAGAAAGAATAGGTATGAGGGTTCAATTTGTAATAATTAAAGGGTTACTGTGCGACCCCTACCAACCTGGAAATTGCATTGTTTCTGGAAAAACAGTTCAATTAATCCTACTAATATTATATACGCGAAAGTTTGTAAGTATGAATGGATGTTTGTTACTCTTTCACGTAAAAACTACTGAATGGGTTTGGATGAAATTCGGCATAAAGATAGTTTATAACCTGGATTAACACATAGGATACTTTTTATCCCGATATTCCTACGGGAACGGGAACCATGCGGGTGAAACCGCGAGCGGCCGCTAGTATACTTATAAATGGGTAGTTGATTAGTAACTTAATAGATAAACTTTATAGTAAATGCAAAATAATTTTTTTAATAGATATTGTATGGGAATGGAAACTATGATGTCACTATTTTGTTCAGTCAATTGAGTGTTTGTTTAAAACAACTGTTTAGATTACATAAATCTATGCTTAGCCATTTCGGACCTGAGATTTTTATTCTCCTTGATCATCTAAATTTCTATGACTTTTGTATGGTTAGTTGTTATATTTAATGTAAAAAATAATTGAAAAAATCTCTTTCTACTAACAAACCTAAAAAGTACATGCTACGATCGTGAGTTCTGGGTTTTACTCGTACCTGGTCATGATAGTGAGTTCATAGTATTTCATGGTATATGTGATCAGCAACGCTATATATTTTGTTGTTGCTTCAAAAATATTTAGTTACTACTGTTTGTGAGATGGCAAGCATAACAAATATTTGTTTTCGTGCAGATTAATAAAACTACACTTAATTAGAAAATATTTTTTTATTTTTGTCAATCACAGTCAAGTATGGAACGTAACATATTTTTGTCAATCACATTCAAGTTAGGAACGTGCCTTATGGCAAATTAAGATAGATATTACAATAAATTAACATAATTTCGGCAATGGCGATGGGTTCAGGTTGCAGGGTTCTTCGTTAGATTCGCTGATTTCAAGTTCGAGTGTCCGAGTGTTCGAGACAAATTCTTCATCACCATAGTCAACTTCTATGTCCAAGCAGTTGCCATCCTCCAATAAGCTTAGGATAAAATCATCATTCACTGGAATTCCTAAAATAAAAGAAAATACTTAGAAAACACACATCATTTTACAAAGTCACGTTAGTGCGCTAATACAATTGGAACCCAGAGCTCACGATCGTGCTGTTACATTTTTGCTCATATCGTTACCGTTAATTAGTGATATCTAGGAGAAAATTTTGCGTTAATATGTTACTTCATGTATCTGCTTATTTAAAAACATATGCAGATATAAGAAATGGCAATAAAAACTCAATATATCCAATAAAACTTACGTTGCTGTCTCCGGGGGTCAAGGAACGCAGCCGTCTTGTCAGCCCGCACACGCCTAATAAACTATTTTGCCGCGAAAACGATTTCTCATTGGCTACTTGACAAACGCACGATTATGTGGCGTCGGTTTGGAGCGTAGAAGCGAATATCGCGCGACGTTTGAAATTTTCAAAGTCAAAAGTCACGATCGTGTGACTCAGGTCCGAAAGGGTTAGGTCAACTAAAAAAATGGTTAATGTTTTGAAGAACTGTTCTGAAATTATTAATTATTTCATTTTGTTGGAGTTGGCTGTTGGCTTGCGGCGTTCATCTGTTCTCTTTGTAAGCGATGGGCGACGCATTGGAAATTTACGTGGCGGGATCTTAATTTTCCCAACAATTACAAAACATATGAAAGTGATATTTGATGACATGATTTTTCATTTAATTGACTTCATTTTGCTCGTTGCAGAAACACGATTTGTTAACTTTCATAACAGACAAAAAATATCAAAGTAACCTCTTTTGAAACATAGATTTGCATTTTACAGGCAAACCAGACCGATTTAAGCATCTAAATTTTCTTAGTAGAATAGTCTAAACACACACTTCAATATGCTAGTTCATTTTTTAAAACTTATTTGTAGTTTTAATTGGAAAGAAAAAAAAACGATTGTTCATAAGGTACGGGGCGCAAACGCTCCGTATTAGATTAAGTGTTTAGCGATGCGTCGCCTTAAGAACGAAGGTGCACCCATACTTCACCCGGAATCCTTAAATATTAAGGGTCTGGCTAACTTATGAATAACGGCCAAAAAACAAACAAAGTTGTTGTCTCGGCTATCCTGCACCTAGCCGTATCTTTATTCCTTTAGACGTAGCGACGCAGGCAATAGGCATAATTGTGGAATCTGTCAAGAGGCATCTCAGGAGGTTCCCATCTCCGGTTGATAGTAGGTAGGCAACCCATTGCTTTATGATTGAATATCTTTGTACCAGCCAGCGGTATTAAGATAAACGGATACGTACTAAGAAGAAAATGGACGGAAAGTAATTGGCTCGGCTTTGCAAATATTTTAACTGACGTAATTAACCGCGTTCAAACAGAAGAAATTCGCCCTTGTCGATTTAGCTACAAAAAACTAGGAATGTTTCTATTTGAAGTGCGGAATTTTTGTTAAAGCAAATTGTATAACTTTTTTTATGAAATATACCTACTCGTATTTCTGAGAAAAGATTTTTATTAAAAGAGGAATTCAGATACAAATATCTTACGTGAGTAGATTACAAAAATGCAGGAAAATTTATTTAGGTTATTAAAGACATAAAATTTTTCATCGGATTTTATGAGCCGTTGGTGAAATTGTCGCAATACTGCGTTGTAGGTGTGAAAGGACAAGAACTGGTCACTTAAAAGTCCTGTTTTATGGCCCCCATTAACGAGCACTCCCCTCCATTCCTCCAAATTTAATCATATTGGCCCATATTCAAGGGCACTGAATCCATCGCTTCACACCATCGCTCCAAACTTAATCATATAACTACTTGTATTGCGTGGCATTGCTTCGAGTGTTAGATTTTCAAACATTCCACTATCCATTTCTAATTTGGCGCAAATAATGCCCGTGAATATTTTTTTACCTTTGGAAAAAAAATCACGTGGGCCTTTAGAAGCTCTCACAAAGGACAATTTTAACACTGATTGATTATAAAGAAAATTCTGCCACAGCTAAAATATGTCCAGAATGGATAAATACCAAAAAACTAAACGATCCAATCGTGCTTATTATAATATTATTGTAATCGTGATTTTTAAACACGAATTTAAAAAATTACTTTGGCTTTGAGTGAAAGTTTTCTAAATTAACAATTTATGGCAAGTAAAAACAAATTTATTTATATTTTAAGTTTCATAATGTTAAAATGTTAACATTTATTTATATATCTCCTAGAATATTATTTGCTATGAACATAAAGAAATTTATCTACACTAATGTTGTAACATTCTACTTATGTTTCCAATACTTGACTTATAATTACTACTGTTATAGCGCAGACAACAAAACACTCAATTTAAGCAATTTCACATGATGGTATAATATCCACATCGATATCGTAAAATCTCATTATAACATCAATAAAACGCGACCAATTAACCTGGCGAGCCTTATGTCAAAATCCTCATACAAGTTGTATAAAAATTTGATATTAGGCTGGCTTTTGAAAACAGTTGGGTTATACGTGAAAACTTCGTCGAAACTACTAAACTTACATACACAAAACTCTTTGGTAAGATCTTGTGCCAATTAAATAAAAAAAGAACAGCGCGCGCTCGCTCCTGATTGGCCCTGCGCGCGCAGCTGCGCTCTCATTGGTTAGATTTTAATGGCGGCAAGTTCACTGTGACAATACACGTACGCGTGAATTTAATGTTTCGCAATGTGTTTTGTTTTTAAAATACAAATTAAAAGTTAAAAATGGACAGCGACGATGATATTTGTACGCCTCCGGATATTCTAGAATTGGCAACAAAAGTAACTCACAATCTTTTGCCAGAAAAATCTAGAAAATTATATGAAAAAGAATATAATAACTTTTTGGCATGGAAGATCGAAAAGAAAACTACATCATTTTCTGAAAATGTCATTCTTGTGTATCTCAAAGACCTCTCCGACAAATTCAAGCCATCTTCTATGTGGGCTAAATATTCTATGCTCAAGTCCACACTGAGTATCTACAACAATATTGATATCACGAAGTATTCAAAAGTCATAGCGTTCCTGAAACGCAGTTCAGAAGGACACAAGGAAAAAAAGTCCTTGACGTTTACATCAGGTCAAATAAAGATGTTCCTGAAAGATTCACCAGATATTTTGTATCTTTTTGAAAAGGTAAGTGTATTTTAGTTCTGTTATTTAATCTACCTAGTACTTACGTACTACACACGCAAGTTATCTAGACACTCCGTTTAAGCGCTTTGTGTATAAATTAGGTAGTAGGTACCTACACTTTACTACTTCATAAATCATAGTTTTTGCCTTGGCTATGTACCTCAAGCTTATTATATCGTTTATTGTTACAGGTTGCACTAATCTTCGGCATAATGGGGGCATGCCGAAGGCAAGAGCTATACAACATCCAGTTCGATGAAGTCTCTAACATAGACGACAGTACAATCATGGTGAAAGTTTCGAAAACAAAAACGAAA